>ML685778.1:162123-256109 GCA_007922175.1 Pelusios castaneus
GACAGGTCCCGATCTTGCTCTGGCTACGGATAGAGCCCACTGGCTATCAGAACCGAAGTCCTGGGGCGTCTTGACTCTACCGTGCCTTGGCTAAAGACAGAGCCCACTGGCTATCAGAACCGAAGTCCTGGGGCATCTTGACCCTGTCTTGCCTCCTGTCTGTCTTTACCGGCTTCGAGACCGGTATTTATAGGGTTTTTTCCTTGCAACGAGGTGCTTGCATATTTGAGCGATTCACACCTTTGCTGAGCCAAAGTTGGCACGCTTGAAAATCAGTTATCTCAAATATACGTGGTCAAGGGTGAGGATCTAACATATCCAGAGTCCGGGGTATAATGACGTCTGAGTTCTTGGCTTGAGTTCAAGTAAGCCGCTATATTTAGACCTTTGAAGTTTGGTTTAGGCTTGGGCCTGCTCTACTACTAAATACTATAAGCTATAGATATATTAATAAAAGCACAATAAAACTCATACCTAAAACCACTTTCTACATAGACATCATTCATTGGAAGGACTATCAGATTTGGCCTTTGAATTTGTAGCAAATGAAGCTATAACTCTAGTATCCAAACCGGTTAACTCGCATTCCTTTAAGTGACTATTCCAATTAACTGGTGTTTACTTTCATTACCGTTTATCAGTGCCAGTTATTCAACATTCAGTATTTGGTCTCACTTGGTCATTAGCTTGTTTCTCATGCTCCTGAAAAGGTATTTGGATATGCCGTGGAAGCAAAGTAGGTGTCTTACTTCTGTTTAAACTGACGTGGTGATGCTTTTAACTATGGGTACTGAAACAAGGCTGAATTTACTCAGAACCCTTTTAAAGAAGGTCCCCAACAAGAAATTTTGCTAAAGAAAATAACTGCCACTGTTTTGGCGTGACAGCTACAGTACTTGGTCATACGGGGAGTATCATTCTGGTAATGGAGGAACATGTGGTCTTTGGAAAGAGGTACTGAAAAGTGTAGGAAATAATCTTCTATGTTGCTTTTTTGGAAAAAAGGACACTTTATTTTGAATGATGCACTTAGTTGTAGAAAGGTTATTTATTGACAGAAGTCCGTCTTTATTTTTCTTAACCAACTAATGCTTCTTTTTACAATATGTAAATAAGGGAAATGTTCCAATATACCATTACATTATTTCCTCAGTAGTTTCAGTCCAATTCTTCAGAATTACTCTGTCTGCTTTGGATGTAGGACAAGGTGGCTGAGTTAAGTGGCAGTCCTAGACTGTAACTTTGACACAATCATAATTGCCATGTCCAGCAACTCTGTTTTCTTCCCTCTGTGAACTGGAGATGTCTATAAACAAAGCCACCTGTTGATCACTGACAGGAAAAGATATCCAAAGAGGCTCCAATTCAAACAACATGGACTACGAGACTGCAGTGGGTGGTGCTATTCCAGGGCAGGAGGAAGCAGCAGAGTTTTCAGACTGTTTTTCCCAGCAATTTTTGAAAAGGGAAAAAGTAGAATTAGAGGGAGAAAGAGGAGCAGCTGGTAATTCATTGAGTCCATCCCTTTGTAGTAAGCTAGCAGCTATCCCACACGTTCATGCCCTCCTCTACATAGATATGAAATATTTCATTAAATTATTTAATGCCCTTGTTTAAAAAATTGGAGGAAGAGTGGATGGCAGCAAGGAAGAATGAAGGAAGACAGAAGGATTTTAAACAGCTCTTTCAAGAAAACAGAGATTAAAGGAAAGTGAAAAGAGAAATCTTCATCTGGCACTACCTGTTTGTCCTGAAGATTAGGATTAGGAAAAGGAGAGAGAGAAGGAAGAAAGGAGTAGGGGCAAGAGAAAGAAGTGTCTTCAATGTGAGAGAAGCATCCTTTCTGTACAAATCAACCACAAAGTAACCATACACACAACACTCCCAGAATCCAGCCTGCCAGAATAATGTGGGGGAGAGGGAAAAGGAGCTTCCCATTGCCTCATGTGCTCCTTGCCAGGGTCATTCTCAACTGCAGTCCTTGTACTTGTGGAAGCACAGGGCCCACTCTCTTGCTGCAGCCCCAGGGATGCACACTGCTTTGAAGGGAGCCAGGAGGAGGTAGGATCATGGCCCTTCCGGTATCCTTGGACTGGTCCGTGGGTGGAACCAGATGTACCTGTAGCCCATAGGCTTACCTTGTCTTTATTATACTTGCTGCTTTCCATTATATTTAGCAGTAAAGCAAGGAACCTATATGTCTGTATACTGTAAAACATTCGCGTCAGTGAGTTAGCATAAGGCTTGAGGCCTATAAACGTTGTAGAGATAAATGGCCCAAAGAAAACCCCTGAGTACTGGGGAGCGGAAAATAATGTTTAAAAAAGAATTTCTAACCTGAGATACACAAGTGTCATGGCAATGAATTAACATGTATAACAGATACATGAGCTCCATCCACAGATACCTAACCACAAGACACCCAGAGTAATAAATTGATGTCTATAATAAGCTGAGATCACTGATGTTCTAACCTAGAGGAGAAGAACACTTCAAAATTAGTGAGAAAATACAATGAGAAGGGGAAAATCCCGTATTAAAAATGCATCAAACATAGTGGTGTCATAGTGCTATCATATTATAAAATCCTGCCCTTGGAGTAGTAGCAGAAAGAAATGTAGTCCATGGGGTTGCTAAAATGATGGTCCCTGGTGATGATGATGGCTAGCATTTCAGGTTGTTCTGCAGGGGATGGTGTAAGCATACGGATGTGCAAGTGACAGTCTATAGTATATCTGTCTTACAGAGTTGGGGTGTATGTGGCTGTGCTAAATGTATTTATTCATAAACAACTTGTAATTATAAAAAAGTCTCTGTAGTGCAAGTGTTGCAACTGTGCACACTGTGTGCCCTCCTATATAATAATTTTAAATAATACTGGGCCTGATCTTGGAAAAAGAACCTGCCAACTCTCTAAGTAATAACTGGGAATTCATAAGTTATCAATGTGATCTATAAATCTGGCTACAACCAGGGGAGCAGGCTGCAGATAAAGGATCATGCAGCCTGTCCAGTTCCCCATATTCTCAAGTTTAACCACACCAAGCTTAGTTTCCTGCTGATTCTTAAATCACAGCCCCTCCCCGTGGGCAATGTGGTTCTTCACTGTCCCAGAGGGGCCCCACAGACTGAGTGCCAAAGCCATAATTTGGTTTTTAACCTATTATCCTCAACACAGGAATAACTTTCTGACAGATGCCAAAGGCCCCACTCCCTTTACCCAGAGAGCTCCCAAGATCTATGTAAGTCTGAGTCTCTGCAGTAGGAATGGTGCATCCAAGCCCCCTGCCTCCCTTCTAGCAACTGGCCCCACTAGGGATAATGCAGGGACCTGCTCAGTTGCTCCCCATGCCCCCAGCTCTTCTTCCCTGAAAGGCATTCTAAGCATAAATAGTTCCATGCAGCTTTAATATCTTCTGTTCTCTTGTAAATTTTGGGCAGGGGAGAATCTAGAAAAACCCAACAGAGTCCTGTGGCACTTTTAAAGACTAACAGATTTATTTATCGCATGAGCTTTCGTGGGAGAAAATCCCACTTCGTCAGACGCTTTGAAGATGGGAAACTTACAGAATGGGAGGAAATTAAATGCAGGGGAGTGTATGACATAGGATCAGGTCAGGCTGTAACTGCAAATCAAAATAGGTCTTAGGATTCAAACACTGGGAAACAGCACATAGAGGAGGGTGAGGTCAAATCATCTGTTGTAATGAGAGAAAAATCCATAGTCCCTGTTTAACCCCAAGACAACTGAGTCAAATTTGCATATAAGTTTGAGTTCTGCAGACTCTCTTTGAAGCTGTGGTTTGTTATTCATCTGTTTCAACACAGCTATTAACAAGTCATCAAGGGAGTGAGCAGGGAGATTGAAGTGTTCCCCTATTGGTTTTGTAGTGTTGCAATTTCTGATGTCAGATTTGTGTCCATTTATTCTTTGGCGTAGAGACTGTCCTGTTTGTCCAATATATAAGGCAGAGGGGCATTTCCGGCACATGATGGTGGATGAGCAGGTGAACGAGCCCTTGATGGAGTAGGTGGCTTGATTAGGCCCTGTGATGGTGTCTTCAGTGTAGATATGAGGGCAAAGTTGGCAGCGTGGTCTGTTGCAGGGATATGTTCCTGCTTTAGTGTTTCTGTTGTATGATCTGTAGTTGCTGGTAAGTATCCTTTTAAGGTTAGGGGGCTTTCTGAAAGCAAGGAGAGGTCTGTCTCCCAAGGGTCAGAGCAAATGCGGTTATATCTTAGGGCTTGACTGTACACAATTAAAAATGAATCACTTGTTCTTTACTCGTTCAAAACTGCCATTGATTTTAGTTGGTGTTATGATAGAATGAGGACTTTAGGATTTACTCCCAAACACTTTATCTTAAAATCTGTTGTGACAATAAAAAGGGTGAGCTTAGCTAACCATTAGCTAGTGTCCCTTTACTGGTAATGACAGCAATTAACCATCATTCTTTTATCTGATGTGATTGGAGGTTAGAGGTACACTGTAAAGTGTTAAATATGTGCCAGGGATGGGAGAAAGCATAGTTCTGAAAATCAAGTTCACACAAATATCACATGCTCAGAAATGTGATTTGAAGGTTTATGTTCCACTTAGAAGACCTGTCTGAAGAGGAGTGAAATACAGAGAGGAGAATTTGATTGAAAGTAGGATTTAAAAACTAGTGGGGAGGAGGTGGAGTGAAAAACAATTCAAGAGAGTCTGTGAATCAATGAGCAAGGAAGCAAAGGAAGAATTTTGTATGTGATGTAGTATTTGGGTATGCAAGGCTTTTAAGAGCTGAAGGAGACCTCCTCCCAACAGAAGGAAAATAGTCAATCCACCTTCCCTCCCCACAGAATTACCTTTCTAAGTTTATGGTACATACTAGAAGTTTAAATTTCCGAAGGAAGGATTTGAAAACCTACTACTTTTGGAAACCAAAGAAGAGGGTGTGGGGGGGGGGGGGTCATTTGAGACCATCACAAAACTTCTGGCTATGCAAGGTCTCTCATTGTTAGTCAACATGTTACCCTACTAACCTGGGAGACCTGGATTCCCATCTTATTTAAGGGGTGTGTGTGATGGACATGTACAAAATAGCCATAATAAGGAACCTTAATTCCATCCTGTTTTGCAAGGTAAGTTCCATTGAATAACGCAGACTTCTTGTAAAAAGGCCACATCCTTCCTGCAGAATAGAACTTCACAGTTTAAGGACCAGTGCTTTTTTAGTTTTAAAGCACTGTTTAAAACTGTATTTGTATAATGGTAGACTCCAGAGGCCACACTGTACTAAATATGCTATGACATTCTACTCCATTTTGCTTTCCTCTCACTTGGTCTTTGCATCCTATTAGTATATTCTCTCATAGTTATGCTTGTAAGTTCTCTGTAACACCACCGTTCGAAAAATGTGCTGCCAGACTCTCCCTCTTTATATAAAGCCTGCTGCACTTCTGGTAAGTGCAATTTTGACCAGTACAACTAAACTGGGTATCACATGACGAATTAGAAGATCATTTATTACCTCCCCTAAAACAGCTTGGCATTAGTGTTTGGGGTTCATTTTAACATGTATCAATTTCACATCCATCCAAAGCAGTTTGCTTCAAAATTTGCAAAACCTGGCAAAATTGCACTGTGTGAATTGTTCTGTAATTAAAAAGATCCCAGGCAAAATGCCCAAATGTGGGTGCCCTAATCCATATTCAGGCATCTAAGTGGCCTGACTGTGAAAGATATTCAGCTCCTACAGTTTCTACTGACTTTCTTGGGCGTGATAGATGCTCAGCACCTCTCAAAATGTTACTTATTTAGGTGCCTCAATATGGATAGAGACACCCAGTGATAGACAGCCAAGCTTGAAAATGGTGACCCTGTTCCTTCGTTACTGCACAGTACATCGATACATGAGAAACCTTCTGTTGCTTAACAATTTTTAGTGTCTCATCTGTATTTCTCCTCAGTCAGAACTGGACCTTGCATTAACTTCAACTCTTTTGACCTCTAGAATGCCTGAACTGCCAAGTTCAGACAGGAAACATGCACTTGATGTGTGTCACTGGCATTTTGCACTATGGGCTAACATTAGCTCAAAGATGCTATCGGTCTTAGGAGTGGAGTCTCATATTTATTTGGGTCCTTCATAGCTGTGAAGGTTCGGTGCCGTATTATAGCTCTTTGAAAGGAAATAGTATATTGAATGTTCTTGGGAATACTGTTTAAATCCTTAGGAACTGGAAAAGAAATGTGAGAATGATTTACTAAACTCGCACAATCAACATTTTAGTTTCCAGCTTGCACATTGGTTGTCAGTGTATGAAAAACCTGACTTGTCTCTGGGCTTGAGATAGTGGACTGGACGCTGCCTAATATAGGCCAACCATTGCTGCAATAGGAGCTGCAGCATTATTAGTAGAGCCCTGCAAATCCGTGGATATCTACATTATATCTGCAGATATCCCCATCCGCAGATACAACGCGGATATCCGCAGACCATTTCTTGTAGATGCAGATCGGATACAGATCCACGTATTTGTATCCACGCAGGGCTCTAATTATTAGCTATTTGAAACAGCTGCCTGGAGTAGAAATGCACTACACTAACAATGGTGATCACCCATATGAATTCTGTACTGAAGCCCTGACTAATTGAAAAAGTCATTTTCTTCTATCATCCATTTCTTTTCACTGCTAACAATCTGTGTAAAGCAATTGTGAGAGCTGCTGGGACAGCTTGGACTGAAGGGGCAGCAGGAGAAGAATGACACCCATGTACCTTTCTCTTTGTGAAGCCTGGATTAAACTGGCACCTCATTAAAGAGCAAGTGGCTAGAGCTGATCCCAGGCAAGACTGAGGTGATGCTGGGAGGAAGAGGGAAAGCACTTCAAGGCATATGTTTCCTCCATAGAATCCCTTAGACTCACAACCATTACTTGATTCAAGCTAATACCTAGTTTACTCAGCTGGGAAAAAGAACAGACAGGATGTTGCTACTCCTCCTCCTCTCGTCTATAAATGTTTCTTCCTTGATTAATAGCCTGTCCGACCACTTTGGTTTCAATGATCTAACTTAGAGCAGGGACATATTTTATATTCCTGCAGCCAGCTTAACATCCTTAATTATACATGTCTTTATATGTCGAAGGAAAATTTCAGGTTTGAAAGTGAATGAAAAGTTACTATATTTGTAATGCTGTATATTTTTTTTCATACTTCCTATAAAGACATCTGGGACTGGTTCTCATTTACACTAAGCCCATTCTATCTGTGTAAAGGGGCTTTGTAGTGGGAGTAAAAAACACTATATTTACTTTTACAGTGGTGCAAAATGGCCTTAGTGCAAAAGAGAAACAGCTACCTTAGAGTTCAGCTATCGCCCTGAAAATTATAGCACCCCAACCATTGACACAGCTGGAGAAATAACTTGACATTCTTTGAATCTTACACACCGTTCTGAATCTCTCACATTTATGATCATGTCTGCACCATTACCAACATGAGAATGAATGCATAACTTGCAGCATTCATCTGGGAAACTCACAAACTAAATGGGAGATAAAATCACAGCTATGTGAATCAAGATGGCAGCTCTGAAGCAGTTTCTAGTGAAGACAAAAATGCTTGGAGAAAAAGGAGCTGAAACTCACTGTTTTAGGGTAAAATCTTGAAGTCTGTAGCAGGTCACCCATTGGAACTAAGCAATGTTTGAAAACAACAAAAACATGCATCATAATAAGGTATTCTCTAGAGTCCTTGTTGCTATCAGTCAATTTAATATATATCTCTCTACCACTCTCATTCTGCTTCCTCTCAGGACTTGCCTTTTCTTACCTATGAGAAGCTGCTCTTTAAAACGATTCTCTTTATGTGAGTCTATTAGACCTTATCTGCTCTAGCACTTATGCCAGCAAAATTTCTGTCGCTCAGAGGTGTGAAAAAAACACACCCCCAAATAACACATGCTTTTTGCTGGCATAAGAACTTGTGTGAACAGCACTGTTAGTGGGAGATGCTCTCCTGCCAATAAAGCGACTGCTGCTCTTAGGGTGGTTTTATTATGTTGGCAGGAGAGCTCTCTCCTATCGACATAAGACAGGTACATGTGCCTGGCACAGCTGTAAGTTCTAAGTGTAGTCTAGCCCTTAGACTCATGGGCAACATTTCATTTAATTTGGACAAGAGAGCCAGAACCGTAGCTCCTCAAATGTCAGAGGAACTGGCAAGTTTAGACATTTTATTTTATTTTATTTTATTTTATTTTATTTTAAAGAACTGTCTTAGAAGCTAGATGTCACCAGGGCCTGATGATATGCCCCCTAGAATATTCAAAACAAACAAGGAGTCCTGTGACACTTTCAAAGACTAACAAATATATTTATCACATGAGCTTTCGTGGGAGAAAATCCCACTTCATCAGATGCTTTCAGGAGATATATGAGCCATTGGCTATTATCTCTGAAAAATCGTGGAAGACCAGAAAGGTCCCAAAGAACTGGAACAAAGCAAATATAGTTCCCATCTATAAAAAGGGAAATAAAGACAACCCAGGGAATTACAGACCAGTCACTTTAATGTCTGTACCAGGAAAAATGACGATGCAAATACTTAAGGAATCAATTAGCAATCATCTTGAAGCAGTAGTGGATTAATAAGCCCGGGAGCCCCTGCCTGCCCCCCCACCAACTGCGGGGCCCCCCTGCCTGCCTCCCCAACTGCAGAGGCCTCCCTGCCTGCCCCCTGACTGCAGGGGGGCCCTTGTCACTGGGGGGGGGGGCTATGAGGCCAGAGGGCACTCCCACCCTGTCCTCGCTCTGGCCATTTGGCTGGGGAGGGTGGAATGGGGGGGGGAGGCGCCAGACCGGCTGTCATGCAGCGCCAGGTCTGCCAATGCAGCCGTGTGGGAGTGACATTGGCAGCAGCAGCATGGGTGGCCTTGCTGCGGCTGACCAGGCACCCCAGGCGGAGTAAACAGGGGCTGGCCCACCCCGCTCCCATCCCCAGGGGCGAGCCAGCCTGCCCAGGGGCAGAGTGAAGCACAGAACCTGGCATCTGGCTCCCCCTCCTCCCCTGCCCCCCCCTCAGCACCTTTTTGGCCAGGGCCCAGGGCTTAAGTCCCTAAAGCCCTTGCATTAATCTGGCCCTGTCTAGAGGAGAATAATGTGTTAAGTGATAGTCAGCATAGATTTGTCAAGAACAAATCATGTCAAACCAGCCTGATTAGCTTTCTATGAGAGGGTAACAAGTCTTGTGGATAGAGGGGAAGTGGTAGATGTGGTATATCTAGACTTTAGTAAGGCTTTTGATACGGTCTCGCATCACCTTCTCATTAACAAGCTAGGGGAATACAACCTGGATGGAGCTACTATAAAATGGGTGTGAAACTGGTTGAGTAACCACTCCCAAAGAGTAGTTATCAATGGTTCACAGTCATGCTGGAAGGGTATAATGAGCAGGATACCACAGGGATCGTTTCTGGGTCTGGTACTGTTCAATTTTTAAATAAAGGAGTACTGCAGAAAGGGATCTGGGTGTCATAGTGGACCACAAGCTAAATATGAGTCAACAGTGTAACACTGTTGCAAAAAAACCAAACACCATTCTGGGGTGTATTAACAGGAGTATTATAAGTAAGACATGAGAAGTAATTCTTCCACTCTATTCTGCCCTGATTAGGTCTCAACTGGAGTAATGTGTCCAATTCTGGGTGCCTCATTTCAGGAAAGATGTGGACAAATTGGAGACAATCCAGAGAAGAGCAACACGAATGATTAAAGGTCTGGAACACTTGACTTATGAGGGAAGATTGAAAGAGCTGGGTTTGTTTAGTCTGGAAAAGAGGAGGCTGAGAAGGGGACATGATAACAGTTTTCAAGTACCTAAAAGGTTGTTACGAGGAGGAGGGAGAAAAATTGTTGTCCTTAACCGCAGATGATAGGACAAGAAGCAACGGGCTTAAATTACAGCAGGGGAGGTTTAGTTTGGTGAATAGGAAAAAAATTCCTAACTGTCAGGGTGATTAATCACTGGAATAAGTTGCCTAGGCAGGTTGTGGAATCTCCATCAATGGAAGTTTTTAAGAGCAGGTTAGACAACGCCTGTCAGGGATGGCTTAAGAGGGTACTTGGTCCTGCCATGAGTGCAGATGACTGGACTTGATGACCTCTCATGGTTCCTTCCAGTTTCTATTATTCTAAAAGACTATTTCAAATCTTGTATGAAGTAACTTTAATCTTGCTTAAAAGATCATAAAAACTGATAAAACTTGATTCAAAGTTTTTGTTTTTCTACAAGCTGTCTCATAGACTCTAAGGTCAGAAGGGACCAGTACGATCATCATAAACTACTTGAAAGTCCGTCTTATTTCATTTTTATTTGCTTCATTAAAGCACATTTTTATACATTGTACTGGATTACATATCTTCATCAGAAACTCATATTGAAACTTTTCTTACTCTATTTGGTTTATATTAAGACTCTAGAAGAGTTTTGAAGAACTGTATTATAATGAATCCATGGCCACTGAGGCTTCACAGTTGTCATTTGGCTGTGCATCAGAATCATATGTACCTTCATGTTGCGAGCCAGAATGGTAATCCTACTCTTCTAGCTGCAGAGGAGCCTACTAAACAAACTAGAGGAAAACTTAGCGGTAAAAGGCCCGTGACACAGAAGAGTATGTAAGGATCCATCCAATAAAGCTCAGTGGTTCACACACCCATTTAGGTCCTAGTCTTGCAAATGAACCCAAATAAATGTCCATTATCTGCAAGAGAGACCATGTGCTTGCTTGGGTGGCTGGGTCCCCTTTGTTGAATTGGAGCAGTAGTTACTGCAATGCAATATTTGTATTTTATAAAATATTTATTCTTTTAATGACAGTAGAGCTGATTAGAGACTTTCCATCTGAATGATTTTCCAATATAAATTGTTTTCAGAAAACTGAAATTTCCTGTAGGAAAATTTTGATTTTGCTGAAAACTATTTTTTCCCATTGTGAAAATCAAAAGGGAATATTTCATTTCATGTTAATTCAAAGCAAATTAGTTTTTTGGGAGGGAGGGTTGAACAGCCTCTAAGGATTTAGTTCAGCAGAACATTTAAATTGTATTTTCTTAACAGTGCATTCCCTTATGGGACAGGGAGTTTGTTTGGGGGATTACATATCCCATAATAAAATGTAGTTTTCCCACTGACTGAGTTGCATGCTACATCATGGAAGTCACATGACTTTGAGAAGACCTAGTCCACCAGGAAACCTGATCCATAGGAAAGAATGAAAGTGTCATAATCCTAAACTACAACTTCCATGAGGCAATGGTGAGTGGTGGACCTGATCCCCAACCTGGGAAAAACAATTGGTGACACTCGGTTTAGTTTGTAGCCCCTCTCAATGCTGAGTTTATTCTTCAACATGCTAACAAAAGGAAATGTGGAATAAAACCAAAAAAGCAACAGTATTGTTCTCAAGTGAGCTTGTGGAAACCTTTTGGTCACAGGTAGCTAAAGATCTGGACTTCTCCAGCTGTGGGAGAGTTAGTAGGGCCTGCTTGCCCTCTTTCACTCTTCTGCTGTGGCTACAAGAGAGTAAGCTCTCAGCCCTTTCCTGCTCCCAGGCTTCCTCATGAGGCTGAGCCTCATTTATATCTCCAGCTGGGAATCAGACTCAATCACTAGAGGTATGTCTACACTGACAATTTAGGTTGACTTAAGGAGGCTTAAGTCGACCTAAATTACTCCCTGTCTACACCAGAATTTCATTAAGTCGACTTAAGAAATTCCTTAAGTCGACTTAATGAAAGCTTAAGTCGACTTAATAAGAACCACCCATTAGATCGACTTAAGCCTTAAATCGACTCCTTAAATCGACTTATGGACGGTGTTGACGTGGAATAACCCTTAAGTCGACTTTATTAAGTCAACTTAAGTGTGGTTAGATTGACTTAACAAAATGTACTAAGTCAACTTAGTCCACTTTGTTAAGTCAACTTAATAAGGTCGGCTTTAAGTCAACTTTAAGTTGACCTTATTAAGTCGACTTAACAGAATCGACAACTTTTTCTAGTGTAGACATAGCCTAGATGCTCTCCAGCTGGGTTGGCTGATTTCCAGCACCTGTCTTCTGGGTTTCTCTCCAGAACATGGTTGGCTGTTCCTGGGCCCTTAGGGTGGCAGACAGCCCTGTTACAGCAATGCTCCAAGAAGAGAAAATTGCAGCTTACTGCTGAACTGACTCAAAAAAAAAAAAAAGGCATTGTGGGTGATGTGAGCAAACCAGAATGAAACATTTCAATCTCAGGAATGTTTAAAAGTTTCATTTAGATCATTTTAAAAAAACAACCAAAAAAAGCCAAAATGTTTTGACACTTTCAAATCAATTTTTAGAGTTTTCATTCCACAAAAATGTGTGAAATTCACTTTTTGTCCTCATTTGGGACAAAAACAAATTCTGAAATGTTAGAAATGTCTATGAATTGAAATGTTGTATTTTGTTTGGGTCTATTAAGGGTAGTTAGGGTTTTCCTGAAGATCTTATGCTGGACTCTAGAACCTTTTCAGACTTTCTTCAACCCAAAAATCATGGTAGTATTATACCCTGTCTCTTCACTATCATCAGCATAGATGGTTGCATCCATTCAGATAGCAACAACTATCTGTAGCAGTTGAATGCTACAGAATAATGTGAAACAGACTAAGGCCGTGTGCAAGGTATTTCTGCTCTTTCCGTACTGGAAAAAAACTATACAATGCATCATCGTCTTGGAGATCCACTTTAGAAAAACTATACAGTAACTCTGATTGTGAAACTACAGGTCAAGTACTGTTTAGTCTCCTCTGAAGCAAAGATTATTTTGCATTTCTATTATTTCATATCATGATGTAGTCTCACAATATGCATTATGATCTGATACCAATATTAAAATAGAAGAATTGTACTTAACATGAAGGTTTTTTAAAAACCTCACATTAAAAGGAGCTATTAAGATTACACTCCTTTTCAGTTATATTTATACTGTGTAGTGTAGGTGAACATATATATATCTGTTTTACTAAATACTGGTTGAGTGCCTGAATTTAAAGCTATGAATTTTGAAGAGAGGCTGAGAGGTTACTTCTTGCTCATCTTTAGAAGAGTTCAGAGATTGCTGCATAACTGATTCACAGATTATATATTGTTACTACTTATTTTCACTTTCTGAATATTTATAAGGAATCTCTTCCTAAAGGCACTATCTAGAATGAAAAGGCAGCATAAGAGAAGCTTACCCAGCTTTTGCTTGTTTGCTTAATGCATGGGCCAGCGTCTTTTCCATTTCCTCTACTTTGATGAGGCTGGAAAACTCATCAAGAGGACAAATTCATTCATTTTGAATACATTGTTAAATCCAAAAATGAAATGGAAAATTCATTTAAGCTAGATATATGGGGGTGGCTTTTACTATTTAACATTTTGATGGACAATTGTTGTGTATGCTTTATCAGATATAGTTCTGTTTTCTGTTGGATTATTTGGCAGCCTGCTGTTGTAGTAATATCCTAAGAAAAGAATAAAAGTACTCTGATGGTTGGTCTGACACGTCAGATGCTTTTAACTTCTATGTAATTAAGCAAAAATTGTTAGGAATCCAAGTACTTGCTTTCTTATCATGGAGTCATAGGACTGTAAGGGACCAAGAGAGGTCATCTAGTTCAGTCCCCTTCCAGACAGGATTAATTATTTAGACCATCTCTGACAGATGTTTGTCTAACCTGCTCTTAAAAATCTCCAGTGGCGGAAATTCCACAACCTCCCAAGGCAATTTATTGCAGTGCTTAACTACCGTGACAGTTAGGAAATTTTTCCTAATGTCCAACCTTAAACTGCCATTGAAACCCATTGCTTCTTGTCCTATCCTCAGTGATTAACAAAAATAATTTACCTCCCTCTTTCTTGTAATAACTTTTTATGTACTTAAACTGTTATCATGTCCCCTCCGAGGCTATTCTTCTCCAGAATAAACTCACCCAATTTTTTCCATCTTCCCTCATAGGACATGTTTTCTAAACCTTTAATCATTTTTTATTGCTCTTCTCTGGAATTCTTCTAATTTGTCCATATCTTTCCTGAAATGTGGCTCCCAGAAATGGACAGAGCACTCCAGTTCCAGCCTAATCAGTGTGGAGTACAGTGGAAGACTTAATGCTTGTGTCTTGCTTACAACACTCCTGCTTATGCATCCCAGAATTACATTTGCTTTTGTGCAACGGTATTACACTATTGACTCATATTTAGCTTGTGGTCCACTGTTACCCTTAATCATTTTCCACAGTACTCCTTTCTAGGCTTTATTTCCCATTTTTATATGTACAATTGATTGTTCCTTCCAAAGTGGAGAGCTTTGCATTTGTCCTTCCTGAATTTTTTGTATTCTTCTCATGTGAATTGCTTATTTATACATACACTTTTTATAGTGTCCTAAAAAAACTTACACAAAACAAGGTGGGGTTTTTTGTTTCTAAATAAAGAAACCTATATGCTAGAGTGGTTAGATCAAACAATAAAAGTAGGCTAAATATGATCTTTTACAAAGGATTTTTTAAGACACACGTCTCACGTCAATGATGAATTACCCTTTGAATTGGAGATCATGCTAATAAACTGAGAAAAATAAAGTGTGAAACCCATGCTTTCCCTGATTACTCATCTTTTCTCATTTCCAAAGTGTCTAATTCTCAATATCCAAGAGATGTACAGATCAAAAGAAGGTTAAATTGGCATAAAGAAAAAAAATTAGAGCAGGACACAATTCTGTCTTTGCTAAGGGAAAAAAGGAAACCTTTCATCAGAAAATTCACTGAGGCCAATACTGCTTTCCAAATACCAATGTAAAGCCAGTATGACTCCAAAGCACTCAACAGAGGTAGTGCAATGTGCAAAACCAATTCAAGTGAGAATGAAATCAAGCCTATTTAAGGAGAACTGGTCAGAAGCAACTTCAGCTTTCAGTGCCATAATCTAGTTTGAATTATATTTAACTGTTTGCTCTTGGGTTCTATACATAGAGTGGTTTACCATTGCAGCCAAATCATGCAATCCTTATTCGGGCAATTTGAATCAATGGGAGTTTTGCTGACTACAGGGTTTGGTCCCCCTAAGGAGCTTTGTTTCTTTTTTCCTTGATGGTCTTCTAAATATGTGCAACATCATTAACGTCAGAGTTTGGCTCCTGTTTCTAGGGTTAAACAGGCTTTAAAGCTGTTTGTTTACAAAATCCATGAATTTAGTAAACCACTTTCACCCATTCCAGGGCTAACATATGATGATGTGATCTGTCACGTTCCATTGACATTTCTGCTAAATTTATTCTCATAGTTCTAGATCTACATATTTATATCTGTACAGAACTCTAAAAATATGGTAAGTCTGGGCCAAATTCTACTGTATTTGACCACTTTATGAAAGGTTATCAAATTATTTTAGTAGGAGTTTTATTAAGGGCCACAACACTTTGAAAATGCAATACACAAAAGCAGAACAATATGTACAACCAGGGCCAGATTAACCGGCCTGGGGGCCCTGGGCTGTCCCCCTCAACTGCAGGCCCCCCCATTGCTGATGGGGGGGTCTGGGGCCAGAGAGTGGTCCCACCCTGGCCCTGCTCTGGCCAGTGTGCTCAGGGATGGTGGGGATCCTTGTGATTCTGGAGTGGTTAGGCACAAAGGAGCCCTCAGAGACTAAGGAATCTGGCCCAAGGTATCCAAGTGTGAAACAGATAATCAATACAGGAAGAACAACGAGAGTCCTGTGGCACCTTAAAGACAAACAAATGTCTTCAGGCATAAGCTTTCGTGGGCTCCAACCCACTTCATCAGATGCAGGAAAAAAACTTGCACAGATACAGAAAGACATCATCTTCCTCTCCAAGTGCATCCAATGTACTTTATACTCTGAAGTCAAACACAAATATGATGGGCTAAATTCAGACCTTTAATAAGTGGGTACAATATCAGTGAACTCCAAAGTACTATCAATATCAAAGTACTATCAATATCAAAGTACTCCAATGGACATCATACTAAATGGACTGAAAGTGAAAAAGCCATTATAATCGACATATTACACAGACTATAGTGAAAGATTGTCTCTCACACACTCAAAAAAAAAAAAAACCCAAACCTATGGAACCATCCAATCAGCATCCTGTACAGCAACCAGGAGAAGATCAAGGAAGACCTCTTAACATTGGACACTCATAAAAAGCCAAACATCCACACAAACTTCCACATGGCTGATCTTTACAAATAAAACAAGACAACCCAGAGACAACACATGCTTTGTTCCTCTACAGAGGATAAAGGACATTACATTATTTAAGCTCCTACATGCCCCAAGAGACCACAACTGTCCACAAGAGGACAACACACTAACCCACAGATACCTTCCTACCAATGCTACAAGAAGAAGAATTCTGCATGGACTCTGCCTGATGGCCAAAACAACAGACTAGACTTTTACATAGTGTTTCCGCTGACGTGCACAAGCTGAGATGGTAGAAAAGCAGCATCACTTGCCCCATAACCTCAGCTGTGCAGACCGCAATGCCATCTCAAAAACAACTCTGAAATTATGATCAAAGAGGCTAACAAAGGAGGTGCTGTGGTCATCATGAATAGGTCGAATTACAAACAGGAGGCTGCCAGACAACTCTCAGATGCATCCAACGAAGTGAGTTGGAGCCCATGACAGCTGATGCCCGAAGAAATTTGTTAGTCTTTAAGATGCCACAGGACTCTCGTTGTTTTTGCTGTATACAGACTAACACAGCTACCCCTCTGAAACAATACAGGAAGGAAAAAAAAAAATATAAAAATATATGTAAAACCATATAACCTACTGAAACCACATAAAAATCTTGATCACACTGGGGCCTAGGCTGTCAGATCAATTTGAATTAAATTGTAAAGATTACCTCTTTCTAATAAACTACTGCTTAGTTGAGGTTTTTAAGATATAGAGGCACATCTACTGGGGGAAGTTGCTAGTTGAGCTTCACTCTATAGGAAAATATTAATTTGAGTGTGGTTTCAGACCAGACTGTAATATTGCAGTTTCTGAGACAAGGAGTCTTAGTCAGATCTAGGGTAAGTGACTAAAAGTTCACTGATATTATACCCACTTATTAAAGGTCTGAATTTAGCCCATCATATTTGTGTTTGACTTCAGAGTATAAAGTAGAATATATACACCTGCATTCAGCATTCTCTACCAGTTCCAGACATCAGAACAAACCTTGACGTTTTTAGTAATTCAACATACTTCTCTACAAGTTTCTCACTACTGTCCTTGCAACTAATCTCTTCTGGAACCATCACAGACTATTTATATGCTTTGTAAACACTTCCGCTTCCAAAAGGCTACAAATATCATTTTCTTCAATTTTTATACAAGATTCTCAAATGACTCAAACAGCTGAGCTAGAGAGGCATAGGGAAAGGATGGAAAATAGATTATGTAACATTAACATGGATGTAACTGTCACATTGTTTTTAAAAAAAACAAAAGCCCTGAATCCTGCACTATTAAAATATGTATGAAATTGGCTTAAAATGATATCCTGATACAATGCAGATGTGGTGATTTAAATGTCTTTTCCTGAAGGAATCATCACTTATGTATGTATGCTTTTGTTTTTTAAACAGGGAAAATATTAATCTGAATTTAATGAATGTTTTCATATTTGTAGTGGATTTAGGTTCCAGATTAGTAGCTTGAAGGCTGAAGTATGTATAACAATAGCCAGCAAAGACAAAAGGATTTCCCTACACTGCCCTCCCAACATGCCTAGCCCCATCCTAGAAGGACTAAGTGGTGAGAGGGGTGATACAATTCGGTCTCTATGCCCATTCAGTCTTTGGCCTCCCTTCACTAAGACTGCCGACAAGGGCATTAATTACAATGTGATGGCAACGTTTGTCCATTACAATTTAGATCAACCACCAACTCCTTTCACACACTTCCCAAGAGATATCTGCTGTCAAGGACTTTTGTTCACTGACAACCTGGCCTAGATTCAAGCCAGTGACGTAGAAATTAGAACCCTGAAATCCATGGGCTCTCTTCTGATTTACACCAGTGATGATACTAAGAAAAGAGTTTGTTTTCATGTACACTCTCACAGCATAACATCATATAGAGGAGAGTAGCATAGTCCAAGAACTCGGGGTGCTGTTAGAACTGTGTTTTAGGGGAACATTCCCCCTCAGTCATGGGATTGGCCGTGGTTCAGGGCACGCAGAGGTAGCACCAGGATCGGGGAAAGGATCAGAGGCTGTGGCCTGAGAACCAGATCCCAGCCTCATGAGGTTCCAGTAGGCTGCACAGTATACCTGACGTAGTTGCCAGGCTTCCAATAGCTGTCAAACCAATTCTGTCTGCTCTTTCAAATGGGAATCTCAGAACACACTACATTAACCAATACATTTATTGCCTGTGGTTCCCAGTGTTCCCAGAGAAAGAATGTCCTGTCTTCAGTCTGTCCACAGACACTGCCCCTTCATTTTTTATGCAGTTCCTTGGATATGAGGATGTTTTTGGAAGACACTAATTTATGCAGAGAGGGGAGACACTTTGGCTATGTCTACACTTGTGTATTTAAGTCGACTTAGTGTGTCTACACTGAAAATTAAAGTCAACCTAGGGGGGAACTTACAAAGTCGACCTAGAGCGTCCACACTGGATGCCCTAGGTCGACTTTGTGGGGCTAGGGGGACCTAGGGTGGGTCCATGGGGGGAGAGGGGGGCACCCCTTGCCCAATGCCAGGGGGCTCAGCCTTTGCCCATTGTACATGGGTACAATGGGGCAAAGGGGGTCAGGGACCCTGGCAGGGCATAGGGGCAGGGTGGACAGGGCTCTCAGAGCAATGCCAGGCTCCCCCTGTGCCCCCCCCCCCAGCAGGGAGGACATTGGTGTAGCCCTGGGGTAGCCCTAAGTCGACTTAGGGCTACCCCACGTCTACACTGGCTTAAGTCGACTCTAGGGAGTCAACTTAAGCCTTAGGTCTACTAGAAAGGAGGTTTAATAAAGTCGACTTAATTTTAATTAAGTTGACTTTATTTTCCTTAAGTCGACTTAAGCAAAGTGTAGTGTAGACGCAGGGTAAATTAAGTCGACTTAAGCAAGCTTAAGTTGACTTAATTTACCAGTGTAGACGCAGCCTTATACAGCTGCTTTTCCCCCACTGTGCTGTCTCACCTTAAAACCTTTTATTCTGCATTGTGCAGCTCTATCCTTGCTCAGAAGCAGTAACTTTCCTATCTCTTGATTGCTTATTTGTGCAGAGGTTTATAGTGCTTTTTGTGGAGCCAAGATTTAAACACAGTTAAAGTATCAGACCGAGTAGTGCCTCCTGCAAAATAAATGATATAAGGCTCAATGCGGCAAGGTTCTGAGTGCCATCAATTCCTGCTGAAGTCAGTGGGGGCCTAGCTATATGCATGACTGGGCCCCATGTGAGGATGAGCCAAATGAAACTTTTCTTTCCTCACTTGGCTCCCTTTTTAGGAATTCATCTCATTTCCAACTTTAATGGATATTTCAGATACAAAAATAAGTGTTACCTTTTAAGCTACGGGAAGCTCCTATAGCAGTAACAGACCTAACATCCTCTTTCAAGTACCCAGTCATGAGAAGAATGAAAATTATTCTCTTTTCCCTCAGCCACTGGACTGCAAGATTATGTGATACATTAGCTCTTTTACACCCACAGAATGTTTTCAGCCCAGGATATTTTTACAGTTTTGGAAGATTTGTTTTGGTTTCTCTTATTCTGAGATTTACACTTTATAAAGGGGTGCAGGTTGAAAAGTGAAGGGTGACGGTGCTGGATGAGAACTGAGCAATTTTTACAACTAAAGGAATTTTCAGAAAGTCATGCGTATATTAAAACTAGATCACACGGGCCACCTCTGCACACTCTTAGGCCCTCATCCCTGGAGATACTAACCCAGTTTTTGCTGGCATCCGTTTACTGAATTTTCTTCCTCTACACCTTTCATCTCTTTGCATCACACTTTAGCACAAAGCTCTAGGACTAACAAAATATATGCAGAATTTTATAAGATTTTTAAAATTATAAATGCTCCAAGGCCTATAATGTATTCTGATGTAACACCGCAATGTTTATTTTATTGCAGTGAATTGTGTAGACACGCATTTCTAATTTAAATGCATTCTCTTTTAATACTTTTCCCTATTAGATATAAACTAGAGGTAGAGCTGGGTTTGGATCTGGGTTTAGAAATCCCCAAAGCATGGAGTTCAAATTTGGGGTATCCAGTGGATCCTAGTATAAATATAGTGAGTGAGATTCAGTACATAAACAGAAGCGCAGTAACGCCAGTACCAACTACTCAAAAATCATGAGATTAGCTTTAAAAACATGAGTTTTTAAAAAATATAACATTTGGGGTTCTTTAGATCTGGCTTCTGGGGTTTGAGCCATTAGGGGTCTCTTCTCCCTTGTAATAAAATCATGAGAGTTGGCTGTACTGCGGGGGTGCGTCTACACTTAGAAATTAAGTTGAATTAAGCTTGTTTAAGTCGACTTAATTTAATCCGCATCTACACTACACTTTCCTTAAGTCGATTTAAGCAAACTGCTTAAGTCAACTTAATGAAAATTAAGTCGACTTTATTAAACCTCCTTTTAATTCGACTTTAGGCTTAAGTCGACTTCCTAAAAGTTGATTTAAGCCAGTGTAGACCTGGAGTAGCCCTAAATCGACTTAAAGTCGACTTAGAGCTCTCCAGGATTCCCCCACTGCCCTCCCTGCCGGGGGGGGCACAGGGGAAGCTTGGCATGCCCCCCCAAAGGGCAGGGCAGAGCCCTGCCCACCCTGCCCCTATGCCCTGTCAGGGTCCCTGTCCCCCTTTGCCCCATTGTAGCCAGGTACGATGGGGCAAAGGCTGAGCCCCCTGGCACTGGGCAAGGGGTGCCCCCCTGCCACCGTGGACCTGCCCAAGGTCCCCCGCCCCTACAAGTTGACCTAGGCATCCAGTGTGGACGCTCTAGGTCGACTTTGTAAGTTCCCCCCTAAGTCGACTTTAAATTTGTGTGGACACGCTAAGTCGACTTAAGTAAGTCGACTTTAAGTCGATTTAGTTAAGTCGACTCAGCTAAAGTCGACTTAAATTTACAAGTGTAGACATAGCCCGGGAGGCCCCACTGTCCCACCAGTTATGAGGCCATAACATCAACTCCAGCCAAGGGTACACTGGGAATGTCTATCTTGACTATAGGTGTCCCTTGTTTCTGTATGGAGGAGCTGTGGAGAGGGTAAGGCCCTTTCCATAGACCAGGCACAACCTAGCCCATTATTTGGTTACTATTTTTAGTGCTAGCTTCTATTTTCTTTTGTGGTCACCACCTGAGCTTTCTGACACTGGGCCATGTTTTAATGAGTTATTCAAGAGGTTTTGTTCCTATGATTTGAAGTGAAATGTGTTTAATAGAAATACAGTGGGTCCAGTTTCATTTACATTAAGATTCCATTAGACAACTCCAGCAATGTAAAGAGGCCCTAAACTGCGTTTATTTCTTTAGTACTGTATAATTTCTGCCTTCTTTATGGTAGCTTGCCTTTCAAGGGGTGCTAGCAGTGTGTAGTCTTTATGCTCAGGAGAACACAGGTTGCAAAAATACTTAGCTCTTGTACTGGTGGCACACCAATGGGAAGGAGGAAAGTGCTTTGTGGTCTCCCACCTTGTGCATCCCCAGACAGCCAGTCTGCCCTTCTGTGCAGGAGTTTGCCATCTATGAAAACTCATGATCTATGAAAACTTGCATTTGGAACTGGTATGCAACTAACAGATTTCTTTCCACTTTTGATCTGAGAACCCTTTGAATCTGAAAATATTATTCTATAACAGAACCTAACTCCCCAACAACTGACAACTTAACTGCAGGAAAACCCAGCCAGCAACTAGCCATTTGTGATGGAAGCTCTGAGTGAGACAATTTTTATTTGACATGGTAAGACAAACATAGAGATGATCTAGTTTGAGAAAGAGTCAAAGGGAACAGATAGTAGGCATCACATTACCAGCATTGTAACATCAGTCATGACTGCTGAAGCCAGTGGAAAATTGTATGAAAGGTGTGTTGGGGGAGGAAAGGAACTCAGTCTTTACTAGCCATCATTGACCATAAGGTTATTAGCATTGCTTATCATCAACAAAAAGTCTTATCGGGGCAATTTTGCTCTGGAAATTGAGGGATGTGCTTGATTGAACTCTTTAACCAGCACTAAAGTGACAAGCTCTGTGAGTTTAATGATCAGTGACATAAAACAGATGTTTGAATTCTAGAGCTAGATTCTGTGAAGGCAGTTAACTTGAAAAATACTGGCATACCACTGGGGGACCTTTGTGAAAGTACTCTTTATGAATTAACCTGCAGATCACTGCAAAATCAAATCTCATTTTTTCCTCTCTCTCAAGAGCACATAAAATAGATCTGTAATGAAATATAAAGCATGCTGTTGTGAATAAGTAGACAAATTAACAACAGTGCTGTACACTGATTCCCTATGGAAATTGCAATGAGGAAGTAAGGGCACTCACAGATAAAAGGAAGGACTATATTTGTTCAATAGAAAGTTGATACATTTATTATTGATCATTCACAGAAGTGTGTGTTTAAAATATATTCATTCTTGTTCATGTTTATTTCAGAATCCCTAATTATGCCTTAGTTTATTGATTTCAAATCGGTTTAAAGAATAGTAAGGATAAATTAGATGAGGATTGGTAACCCCACTTTTTGCTGGATTAATTGAGAACTATTTATTTATTTGCTTTGTTTACCAAGGCTCTTGACCCAAATTGTATAAGATAACATTCCTGCTTTGGAATTTTTAAAAAAATTGAGCTACTCCACCCAAGGGCCTAATTCCTAAAACCAGAATTTCTGGTTTTGTAATATTTAATGGATGGAACTCAACCTCTGCTTTCTCCCCATTCACACACAGAGCAATCTTGTTCTGGTAACTCTTAAAATGTCAAAAATAAAACTTTGCCTTTTACAAGAGGGTGCTAATTTGTAACTGGTCTACAGAGATTGTTTAGGTTAATTGCTTCATAACTATACAAGCAGTGATAATTACTTCAAGATATTGGAATCTAATGTATTTTGGCTATGGTCTCTAGATGTTAAAATTGGCAGTTTTAAGAAAATGTGGACATTTGCACCTAGTCCTGAGTTGACAGGGTTATATGGGAAACAAACTTTGCTGAATTAATCTGATATATTCAGATTACTTTAAAAAAAAATTAGGGCTAAATCCTGAGGAGTGGAACAAAGCCAGGAAAAAGAATGTTGGTTCCCACAAATAGGTTGCACAGGTGAGGGAGGGAATATATGCACTGCTGAGATACAGCCACTGTTCCAAGTTGTGGGGAGAAGGAATGGACATAATCTGCTGCATCCAACTATGTGTAGTTCTGTTTTAGCGTAATCTGTGCTTTTTTAAAGACCACTAGACACATCTCCAACTGAACTTATCCACTGCTCCCCATCTCGAAATTCTGCAACTGAAAGTCACTGTTAAGCTCTGCCTCGTTGCTTAAGATGGAGGCACCATGACCATCTTCGTCTGATTAGACCTTCCTTACAACAGAATTGCAGCACTTCCACTGCAAGTCCCCAGACTTGCACGCCTACCTAGGGCCTTAGTAATTTTCCAAATGATAGCAAAGTGCTTTATGAGGGATCCTCATGGCATCTGTCACTGAAATGCGGTTACCTCTGGACTGAAATTTGCTGACTGTTTGGCACCACATAACAGTTTAGTAGAAGTGAAAAATACCTTCCCAAATTGAAATTGAAGAAGGAATTTAGGTAGGCACAATACAACCATTTAGTTGAAAGTCTAGCAATAGCACTAGGGATAACAGTCCTGTTCTAGAGAAAAATGTCACTGGATTTTTAAAATGTCTGTATGGAGTTGGGACTTCGATTTGCTTTCATTTTTTTTTTAAAAAGCACCTCTAATTGTGCTTCCAAGACCACAATGCAACTCTGATTCAGTAATGATTCTGAAGGAAGCATGCCAGTTCCTGAGTTACCAGGACTGCTGATCATTATTAGAGAGGAGTTTATTTTTATTACCAATACTACATCAATTATAGATACGTAAGACTGGAAGGGACCTTGACGTCATCAAGTCCAGTTCCTTGTACTGTGACTGAACCAAATAAAGCAAGACCACCTCTAGCTAGTGTTTGTCCAACTTGTTTTTAAAAGCTTCCAACCACAGCTTGACTACCTTTATAATTAGAAAGTTTTTCCTAATATCTAACCTACATCTCCCTTGCTGCAGATACAGCCCATTATTTCTTGTCCTATCTTCAGAGGACGTGAAGAACCATTGATCACTGTCCTCTTTACAACAGCCCTTAACATATTGGAAGACTCGTATCAGGTCCCTGTTCAGTCTTTTTTTTCTCAAGACTGAGCATGCCCCAGGTTTCTTCAACCTTTGCTCATAGGTTGTGTTTTCTAAACCTTTTATCATTTTTGCTGCTGTCCTCTGGACTCTTTCCAATTTGTCCTCATCTTTCCTAAACTGTGATGCCAAAAATTGGATACAGTACTCCAGCTGGGGTCTCATCAGTGCTGAGTAGAGCAGGACAGTTACTGCTTGGGTCTTACACCACTCCTGTTAATACACCCCAAAATCATATTACCTAGGATGGGCCGTTGGTTTGCCCGGGGGGGGGGGGTTTGCAGCTGCAACACATTGACAATTTATATTCCATTTGTGGTGCACTATACCCCCAGAACCTTTTCAGCAGTACTAGCACCTAGAAAGTTATTCCCCATGTTGAATTTGTGCATTTGATTTTTCCTTCCTAAGTGAAGTACTTTGCACTTACCTTTTCTGAATTTCATCTTGTTGAATTCAGACCAATTCTCCAATTTGTCAAGGTCAATTTGAATTTTAAAGCTATCCTCCAAAATGCTTGCAACCTCTTCCCAGCTTGGTGTCCTCTGCAGATTTCATAAGCATATGCTCTTACTCCATTATCCAAATCATTAATGAAAATATTAAATAGTATCAGACCCAGGACTGACCCTGAATGACTACCCTAGCTATGCCCCCTGAATCTGACAGCAAATCATTGATAATTACTCTGTGTGTGGTCTTCCAGCTGGTTATGCACCCACCTTTTAGTAAATTCATCTAGACCACATTTCCCTAGTTTGCTTATAAGAAGTTACGTAGAACTGTGTCAAAAGCCTTGCTAAAATTGGGGTCTATCATGTCTGTTCCCCGCTCCTTCCATTTTAATGTAGAGGGAGGTAGGTAGGGGGTGTGTGTGTATGAGAGAGAGAGAAATATATGTTGTATTTATAAATCGTTACTCATACTCATCTGGTATTCAATTGTTTGTAGCAACATCTGAAGATGAAACAAACCATGAGGATTTTATGGTTCATTGTATTAAAAATTCTTCTCGTAACAATTCTGGCCTGGGGATCTCATATTTAATCTGGGGAGGAAAACCTCCTGCTCCTTCTGTCTCTGTTTTTTCTCTAGAGTCTGCTACTAAGTATTGTTGGTTGGTTTTGTTTTTAATTTCCCTCCATTTGCTGAGACTATTCAATGTTAATACATATGCTTTCTCTGCACTGTAACCATCTTGGAGCCAATTAAGGACCCGGTCCTAGAACCGCCATTCTCAAACAATCCTCATTCTCACACATAATCCAGTTGAAGTCAGTTTTTTGCAGGGCCATGACCCTGTTGGCACTGCTGTTGTTACTCATGCTAGGAAAATAGGCTATTAAAATACCATGTTATGTTTATATTACAGCTGTAAAAATTTTAAATATGTAATTATACTACAACCTTAGAAATATCAGTGTTGAAGTGAAGCCAGTGTATTTTGGTCTGCTAGCTCCGTGTTTTCAGCTGTCTGCTGTTTTTGAGAAGCTGTCTGCTTAAACAATCCACATTGGAATTTTTTAATAGAAACTTGTTTTGCTGTTGTAGGTGCCTGATATTTAATTATGAATTTAGAAGTTAGTTGTCTATGGTATAAAAATAAGGAGTCATGCTAGGAAATACTTCTGGCTTTCTCTGTTTGCCATTGGATTCTGAGACAAGAAACTTTGCTGAGCCCTAAAGATGCCAAACTTCAAGGGTGCAGAGTTGGATTGTGAATCCCCTCCTCCCCCACTCTACCAAGAATGAGCATTGAGGTTTTGATGTCAACGTATTTATTGCACAAAGGAAGGAGGGAAATGCTGTACCTTCCATTTTAATTAGTTTACAAATATTGAGCTTGAAAACCAGTGTACAATTTTGATGAGCTTTGTCAGACATTAGCAGTAGATCATCACATCGGTGGTCTGTAGTAGTTTGCTCATGATTCAATATGATATGTACACAGTGTAGTAAAACAAACTCTCAGCTCTTTAAAAATTGCATTGAATGCTGCAAATATGGAATGACTTATTTCAAAGATCAGAGTAATTATCTGTTTTTCGAATGGTTGAAACAACTGGGTGTGTGGGCTTGGAAAAGCCACTTAATATATTTTGTGCTTTCCTTTCCTCAATGTATAAAATGGGACTAATATTTATTCACCTTATAATTTACTTTGAGATTTTAGGATGAAAAGTGCAAATTAAATTCATCATTATTTTGCTCTGATTTTATACTTCGGAATATGAAAATGTAATTTACCCTTGACTGTTTCCGTTTTGGCATCATTTCTAAGACCATATACTTCTGGTTTTCTCTGATTTTTTTTTTCCTCTTCTGTGATATAGCTTAAAAGTATAGCCAACTGATTTAACTACACTTGTGGTTTGTTTGTTAAAAATGTTTACAAGACCAACTAACCAAACTAACCAAACTTAGCTAAATGTATTGCCTAAAGGCAAAATAATTCAATACAAAAAGCAGGCATACATTCCCTTCTTCCAGGAAGCAATGCTTATTTCACAGTATGAAGGTCTTACACAGAACATGTGCTTCAAAGATGCATATTTAACCCACTTCTATTTATATTGTGGTTGTTTACAAGCTAAAAGCCTGCTATACGTCATTTTAAGTTTAACCAACTACTTTGTGCCAGCTTTGTCTCTGGTACTTCCCAATATTTCCTGTATCTTGTTTTGAATGCTGCGTTCCAAGTGTTGATGAGCCATGAAAGTACTCCCTAACTGTACTTGGTATACAGTATTCATTCATCTTTGCTTTGACAGGTTTTCTATTTTATAAAGCCAAAGCTGACTTCAATTTTGCAAAGTGTTGTGGGATACTTGAAGTGTGAACAGAATTGTGGAAAAAAAGCATAATGCATTCAGTTAATATAACTTCCCATTACCCCATGGATTGGATTGGATTAGATTAGATTAGATTTTGTTGTGTTCAGCGCATAATACCTATTAATGTGATGTGTAATGTGCCTAACATATACAGTTGACTAACAGTGATCTGGGAATAATTTTTTACTATGTTTATATGTGAAAACAAGTTCCCTGGCATCAGAATGGAGTTAAAATATAGTTTTAGCCACAGACATCAACTTCAGATCAGATAATGGAGGTCTGAGGGCAAGTCTATACTGATGGCAGCAAAATCGCCGTCGTCGTCGTCGCAATCTTTCAGGTTCGATTGAGGCATCTGTGTAGCTGCACTCAATCGAACATGGAAACGGAGCTGTAACACAAGCTCCATAACCGTAGTAACACTACGCCAACCAGATGCCATTTCCAGTCATCTTAGCGTAATGTGTAGGGAGCAGTTAAGAAGTCGGAGGGAGATACACAAGGTATTTTATGTACCTTGTGTATCTCCCGTCGACTGCCACCGAAAAGTGCAGCAAGTATAGACTAGGGCTGAGTCTTTGCCAAATCTGGACCCAGTAGCTAAATTTCCCTGCCAGGATGTAATTTGACAGAAGCAGGCTGAGAACTTCTGTTGGTGACTGCAATGGGAATGCCTCAAAAAAAGTCAGAAGAGCCAGTCTGAAGTGAACAGCATCACTATGTTGGTTGTGCTTTTCCTCTTTTGTCAATGGATGTTTTTGGGCAAACATGTATCCACCCCAAGGAATCTCCTTTGTAGGTTTTTACAAGACTCTCCATTTCAACCCTTCTGTTCACGTTTGAGAAACCACTGGGGAAGATCACAGTGTAGGCTGCAGCATCTTGACAATGGGATGATCACTATTGACATCTTGGTTTCATCAAACCTGAATGGTGACGTAAGTGGCTCTGCCTTTCAATTACCCATCTGAGATGAGGATTTGAATAACATTCAGATAAGGTGGATATGGTGCTTGTGGAATGAGAGAAGGGCTTTGAGAGTATTACAGGAGAGGGTTCTTTTTCCATGTTTGAGGAGGACTGCCTGCCATTGTCCCAAGCTGATCACAATGTAAGGATATTCTTATACTCATTACTGCTCCTAGAACCTCACCTGGCATCAGGGGCTGATGGCACTTTTATTTTCATACGTGATGAGCTAAACATTTACAAGTCTTTTGTTCTGTTACTTTCCATAACAGCAAGTTCATCTAAACTCCTAAGGATTTCTCTGCATAAGCTAATGTTGACCTTGTCATCTTTATTTTCGTAGAATCATAGGGTATGTCTACACTAGCAATTTAGGTCAACTTAAGGGCCCTTAAGTCGACCTAAATTACTCCATGTCTACATCAAACTTTTATTAAGTCGACTTAAGAAATTCCTTAAGTCGACTTTAATGAAAGCTTAAGTCGATTTAATAAGAACCACCAATTAGGTCGACTTAAGCCTTAAGGCGACTCCTTAAGTCGACGTAAGGATGGTGTGGACGTGGAGTAACCCTTAAGTTGACTTAACGGTGGTTATGTCAACTTAACAAAGTGGACTAAGTCGACTTAAAGTTAAGTTGGCTAAGTCCACTTTGTTAAGTCGACTTAATAAGGTTGGCTTCAACTTAAAGTCGACCTTATTAAGTTGACTTAACAAAGTCGACTTAATTTTTTCTAGTGTAGACATAGCCATAGAAACTGGAAGGGACCACGAGAGGTCATCAAGTCCAGGCCCCTACACTCATGTCAGTACCCTCTTAAGCCATCCCTGACAGGTGGTTGTCTAACCTGCTCTTAAAAACTTCCATTGATGGAGATTCCACAACCTGCCTAGGCAACTTATTCCAGTGGTTTAATCACCCTGACAGTTAAGAATTTTTTCCTAATGTCCAACTTAAACCTCCTTTGCCGTAATTTAAGCTCACTGCTTCTTGTCCTATCATCAGTAGTTAAGGAGAACAATTTTTCTCCCTACTCCTCGTAACAACCTTTTAGGTACTTGAAAACTGTTATCATGTCCCCCTCAGCCTCCTCTTTTCCAGACGAAACAAACCCAGCTCTTTCAATCTTCCCTCATAAATCAAGTGTTCCAGACCTTTAATCATTCATGCTGCTCTTCTCTGGACTTTCTCCAATTTGTCCATATCTTTTCTGAAATGAGGTGCCCAGAATTGGACACAGTATTCCAGTTGAGGCCTAATCAGCACAGAATAGAGTGGAAGAATTACTTCTTGTTTCTTACTTACAATACTGTTAATACATCCCAGAATGGTGTTTGGATTTTTTGCAACAGTGTTACACTGCTGACTCATATTTAGCTTGTGGTCCACTATGGCACCCAGATCCCTTTCTGCAGTACTCCTTTCTAGGCAGTCATTGCCCATTTTGTATGTGTACACTGGATTGTTCTTTCCTAAGTGCAGTACTTTGCACTTGTCTTTAATAAATTTCATCCTATTATCCTCAGACCATTTCACCAGTTTGTCCAAGTCATTTTGAATTGTGATCCTATCCTGCAAAGCACTTGCAACCCCCCCGAGCTTGGTGTCATCGGCAAACTTTATAAGGGTACTCTATATGCCATCATCTAAATCATTGATGAAAATATTGAACAGAACCAGACCCAGAACCGATCCCTGTGGTACCCCGCTCGTTATGCCCTTCCAGCATGACTGTGAACCATTGATAACCACCCTCTGGGAGCAGTTATCCAACCAGTTTCACACCCATGTTATAGTAGTTCCATCCAGGTTGTACTTCTCTAGTTTGTTAATAATAAAGTGATAAGAGATCGTATCAAAAGCCTTGATATACTAAATCTACCACTTTCCCTCTATCCACAAGGCTTGTTACCGTCTCATAGAAAGCTATCAGGTTGGTTTGACATGATTTGTTCTTGATAAATCTATGCTGACTATCACTTAACACCTTATGCTCTTCTAGACAATTGCCAATTGATTCCTTAATTATTTGCTCCATTATTTTCCCTAGTACAGAGATTAAACTGACTGGTTAAATTCCCTGGGTTGTCCTGATTTCCTTTTTTGTAGACGGGCACTATATTTGCTCTTTTACAGTCCTTCAGGACCTCTCCATTCTTCCATGATTTTTCAAAGATAATAGCCAATGGCTCAGATGTCTCCTGAGTCAGCTCCTTTGAGTATTCTAGGATGCACATCATTAGGACCTGGTGACTTGAAGACATCTAACTTCTCTTAGTAATTTTTAACTTTTTCTTTCCCTGTTTTAGCTTTTGATCCTATCCCATTTTTACTGCCGTCCCCTACATCCACCATCCAATAACCACCAAAGAAATCATTTAGTTCTTCTGCAATTTCCACATTTTCTGTTATCCTTTTTCCCTCTTCGTTGAGTAATGGTCCTATGCTGTCCTTGGTCTTCCTCTTGTTTCTTATGTATTTAAATTTTCATAGGAATGTGAATATTTCATAGAAACTTGCTTCACTCTATCTAACCCCTCTTCAGGTTTGGTTCAGGCATTGGTGAAGAGCCAATGTCAGCATGGCTCCTGATGGAATCATTGCCGTCACGGGAAATAAGGTCTGGGGAAGAAGTACATTTACCATGGCATAATTAAAATGCTCTGAAATTCATCAGATTTCCCCAGGGATTTTTGAACTTCTATTGGCTAGGAGATTTGCATCCCTACTCTCTGATGGGAAGACTCATAGGAAGATGCACTGATTAAGACCCCTGTTGTTCTCTCTCTCCCTCAGCTTTCATTGGGAGGCTATAAGTTGATGCTGTGCTTACCAATTCTCAATCAGATCCAAAGACTCTGAGTGCATTTTTGATACAGAGTATATCCCAGGAAAAAAAGCTTATGTCCAAACAACTTTTCCGCTGTAGGTATTTCCAGTTCTTCTCTGAATTACAAATTGCTCTATCAAGGATTTGATGAAGAACAAATAAAGATTAAAATCAAGTTCTTTTTGGATCTTTTCAAGGCTCTTCCCTTCCCAGTCACAAGGAAGATGCAGTGCCCCACTGTGAGATGGAAATCCACCATTCTCTTTCAAGGCAGATTAGCCAATGTGCCAAATGTGGGTCCCTTGGTCCATTGCTAATGTATTCTTATAATTCTCACATTGCAGTTCCCATCTTGCTTTGCTTCCCCCCTACACACACCTTCTCCGCACGTTTGTTTACCACTTCTCTAGTATTTCCTGGCAGACCTTTCCTTCCCCTCAGTATTTTTCTTGGTGTTTTGGCCCAGTTTCTCATAATTCCAGAGATGGCACATGCTACACCATCATTTAAATAAAACCTCAAAGTATCTCACTCAGATATAGATTCTTCTCTGCATGATTTGTGTTGTCTCTCTCAATCTTTTCAACAAGTTTTTACTCCGTTTTCTCACATTTTACTGAAGTGGCTTTATGAATGGGTGTTAACAGGTTTTAGTAACAATTGCAAGCATGTTGGCTTCACTACAATACCTTTCTCAGTCTGAATCACAGGAACCTTGTGGTCTGGAACCTTTGCTAAATCTCCCAGTTCACTGCTCTGCTTTCTTCTTCCTTGCTGGGTATATTTCTTTGTTGGCTTTAAATGAATGTCTTAAGATATCTCTGTGCTGCTTAGTTATTTTGCCTCTGTGCTACATGTCACCTTGAGTTCAAACCTGTGTACTAAATCACTCTTTTCTCTCTTGGTTTCTAGATGTTGCTCCTGCAAGCCAGAAATATCCATTACCTTTCAGTTTGAACTCTGAATGATATAACTGTATGCTAATTACTGATCCAGTTTGCTAATAGAAAATTAAAAAAATAGAATCCATTTAATAAGTCATACATATTGTGCTGATTTTAAAGGTCTTTCCAGACTTTAGCCATAATAAAAACAAGAGTTAGAAAATACTGCATGTCATTTCAGTTCCTTTGAGAGAAAAAATGGACAGCACTAGAGCTTTATAAAAAAAAAAAAAAAGGCAGAAACCTGGCTTGGTTATTTCAATTCAGTTCCTTTCACATTCTACAAAGAACAGACAAGTCGTAGTTTTAGAACTGGAGTTCATCTTCTTTTTAGGTTAGTCAGCTGTCATCAAAAACATGGTGTAATTCTTTCCATTTCTTGGATTTCCTCAATCCATATTTGATAGGTTGGCGATTCTTTCTTTAGCCAGAGCAGTGTTAGCTAGTTTTTGGCTGCCATTGATAGAATTCTAAATAAACATTTTGCTCCATTACATTCCAACAATTTAGGTATATAGCCTGCTACCATCTAGTATGACGTACAGAGAAAATAAATTTCTTCAGTGGACTCGATTGCAATGTGGATCTATTGCCAAAAAGTCCACATCTTGAGACCAGAAAATGTGCAAGGGTCGTATCTTGCTCCCAAGGATATCAATGGTAAAACTCCCATTGACTTCCATGGGAGAAGAATTAGAACCTCACACTGAATCCTGGTCTCTACAATGTCATGCCCTATATTTTATGGGGAAAAAATCCTATTAATGTGTCATATCAAGGTATTAAAAAATATCTAACCATACCTGTCTGTAGAATTTCCTTTCTAGAAGGAGAATCAGCTATATGGAATCCTCTTCCATGCCACAGACCAGTTCACATCATCTGTAAGCCATTCCTGCTATGTCCTTTGAAGGCAGAATTTTAACAGTGTGAGCAAGAGAGTTAGTGAACAAGTTGGTTCATGAAAAGAGAGAACTACCAGAAAAAGAAAAATCTGGAATAGCCTGTAGCTGTGTAAGAAAGGCAGAAGCAATGCTGAGAGAGCTAATTTTAGATTTCAGTAACCCCAGGGTTTGCTTGAAAGATAAGACAAATCAGTGATTGAATGAGGTCAGGGAGAAATGGCAAGAGATGCTAAAAAACTGGAATTGGAAAAAACTCAGGAAGTGCAACTCAAATTTCACTGTCCTTTGCAAAGGACATTGACCATTGCAAAGTTAACAAATCTAGAACTCATGCTTAGGTGTTTAGTGTTCAGAAATATATAGACTGCTATCTGTAGTTCCAGAGATGACACATCTAACTGGATAAGTTCAAACACCATGGATTTTGTATATTCAAACAAGTCAGAATACATGGAAAAAGCACACTAAGTATAGGACTACAGCTGACTTTTAGTATAGCAATTAATAATTTGCAGTCTATTTATATAAAAGTAAGGCACTGGACAAAGAGTTAGGAGACCTGGCTACTCTTTTCAGCTTTGTTACTGACTCACTATGTGAACTTGGGCAAGTCATTTGACTTTTCTGTACTTCAGTTTCACCATCTGTAAAATGAAGGTACCAGTGCTTATGTAGTACTCTGTTTTGGGAGGTGTGGGTAAAAACTATTGTGTGGATGTTATTTTTCAGTGAAATTAATTTAATGATAAACTGCAGAATCAAATTAGACCTCTCTTAAAATACAAGAGGTAGTTTGAGCCAGCAAAGGTGAGGAACATCACGGGGTGTGAGAAACTACCTCACATCCTCCTCACCTGAGCTGAGCATGGACACAGCTAAATCCTACTTTGTGAGATGGGAGTGCCCTGGGAGAACAGGACAAAAAGAGGGTGCAAGGAGACACCTCTCCTGTCCCCATATCACCCCTGCAACAAGTTTCACAACCTGTTGAGACTCTCGAGTACACTAGTATGAGTGATGAATGATGCATCACACCCTCATGAGAGTATAGTCACAGCCATCAGCTACTGTATGTACACCGTGCTGACACTGAGCACTAGGCATGCTGCTTCCTTTTCAGCACAGTTGTGAAGTGAGTCCTACCATGCCATCATTCTTGTGCTGGCAGGATGGCTTCCATATATAACAAAAGGCCAAACGACTTTTACTTGCTGTCAAAATGACAGGCAGGATTGGTCCAATATTCAACCTACCCCCAAGGCTTTCTCCATCACTTTCTTACTTCTGATGTTAGGTTTTACAAGTCCCAGTGTTAAAACTCTGATTACATAACATCCAGTTTTAGTTGTTGACAGATCTGCTAATTCTTGGAAGGCATCTTGCTTTATGTATATGCATGTACATATTTGCAGCTAACATGCCACATTTTCCATTTCATGCATCCGATGAAATGGGTTTACACCCATGAAAGCTTATGTGATGAATACATTCGTTAGCCTTTAAAAGTGCCACAAAACTCTTTCTTGATTTTGGTTTTGCTGGAATAGATAGCACGGCTACCCCTCTGGAACTTGTTATCCTGCTTTAGCTCAGGTTAATGCAAATACACAAAAACTAACTGGCTGACTGATTACCTTGTTGTTGTTGGTGCTCATTCAGGTGGGGTTTAAAAAGGAAATGTTAACAGACCCTTACCTGCAACACCAGTAAGGCCATGACTACTATACTTCAGTGAGCAGGCATAGTGCCAGCCTTAACAAATAAATACATCTCCATGTTCTTCTGCTGGGTTTTTTTTAATGCAAGACATGTGAGTGGAAATACAAAATGTCAGCTTTTTTCACTTTCCTGTCAAAAATTGAAATAATTAGGAAATACCATGGTAGCCAGTGGGCCAGTATACAATTTGGACATTTCCAGCTATTGAAATAGGAAGTTACAAGTGAGTAAAGGTAAATGCTTAAAGCTTTCAGAAAACTTTTCTAAATGCACCTTTGTTCCCTGGAATTGTAGCCAGGGTTAGCATAGAAACATATTTGTCCTCACTCAAATAGAAGTTCTGCTGAAGTCAATGGGAGTTTTGCCTAAGAGAGGACTGTGGGGTTTGGCCATTTGTCTTTAGACTACTCTTTCTGTAATTTAGGGTACTGTCTTGTATTGTTCAATTCTGTATCAGGCATATTTTTTGATAATGAAATGTAATGTGTTACGGAGGCAAGGTAGGAACAGTGGGAAAAAAATTCAAAAAGAGACAAAGAAGGCAGAAAAGGGTGTCCTGATTCTTCTGGCATTATAGTGCTCTCAAATTACATCTGTTCTTCATACACTTTCTAGAGGGAGTTTTACTGGATCCTGCTTTAATTACACTTGAAATGCAAAACCTCCAGCAAACTCATTTTTCTCTATATATCATTTTATCCTCTTTCTTCCCCTCTACCCCTTCCCCACATTTTATTTGAGCCTGTATCTTTCTGCCAGGACTTTGCTGTAGAATCCCAGTGGGAATCTAAGCAGATGCTAACCATTTCGGTTTATTAAATACATTCATCAGTTTCATGCCTCCTACTCCCTTCATGTTTTAGCCTAACTGCATCCCTGCTAATCAGTGCAGGTAACATACAAACACGAGAACGGGTTAAGGAGTGTGGAAAACTTTGGTGTAATTGATTTGTTCTAAAAACAAAATGAAACAACCCCTCTCCCCACCTTTATTAAAATGATCACACTTTCTCGGAAAGAAGGGTTCACTGTATGATGAAAAGGGGACTTAGGAGTGGCTATTACGTCTGAGCACATACACGAAACGGTGCAGGTACGTGAAGCTGTCCGGGAGCAAGACATCGGTGGTTAGCATGGACTTCAGTGGGAGCTAGAGCAAGCCCGTGAAAAGAGAGGGGAGTCCCCCTTTGTTATCTGGGTTTCATTCCGCTCCCATGCACGTAGATGAGAGGGGCTCTCTACTTCGTTGGCCTTACTCATCTACCCCGCTGTAAAGCTGAATCTGGCCCTCTAGGAGAGGGGTCTGGGGAAGAAGAAAGGGAAGGAACAGCGGGGGAAGGAAGTAGCGGGGAGGGAAAAAAAGAGGGCAAGAAGGAGGCGGGAGCAGGGTCAGAGAGACAAGGCTTCAACAGGCCACCTCTGCACAGAGATGCGCTCGAAAAGCAGCACAAAGGCGGCGCTGCGCCCCCGGCCCTGAGCCTCGGGCGCTGCGCGGGAAGAGAACCCAGCGGGGCGGCAGCGCGTGCAGCAGGCGGCAGCTGCTGGAACTCGCGCGCGGTGCTGCCGAGATAGGAGCCGGCGGCGGTGGCGCTCCGGGTCCGCGTGCGCCCCCTTCTAGGGCAGAGAATGCGCTCGACTCCCGGCCGGCCGGGGGCTTGTGGGTCGGGTTTGGTGACGTCATCGCAAATCAGGGAGCGGTGAAATTCAACACCGAGCGCCCGCAGCTGGGCCGGGCCGGGCCGGGAGGGTTTGCCTGGCTGCTCGGCTTCCCAGCCAGACAGGCTGCGCTGCTAGGCGAACACCTCGGCGAGCTCTTTGCAGGGCTTGGGTAGCCCGGACACCGTCTCTTCCGCAGAGCCGAGGTGTCTGCTGCGCTCCCCGGCCCGCAGCGGGTTCTCGCTGCGATGCAATGCTCCGCCAGCGCCTGTCTGTGAAGCGCACGTGAACCCGAGCGCGTAGCTCTTGCTCCTCCCGATCCCCCCGCCGCCCCCTTCGCCATGCGTGAGACGAACTAGGGCTTGCAGAGGGGGACCGCTGCCTGCCTGGGGCTGGGTTCATGGACAGTACCTGACGCTTCGGAGCTGGCTTCTGTTTTCGGTTAGATCTCCGCTGCTCGGACAGATGCAGACAAATGCATTTAGGAGCAACAAGGACAAGGAGTGGAAGCATCTCTCCCACCGCGAAATCGTAAGTGGCGGCTGTCAGGGCCTGCGAGCGCGACAGCAGGGGGCGATGCGGCCCCCCGGCTCGCTCCTAGCTGTAAAATACCCAGGGAACGGCCGCTTCGCCCTGCAACCAGGCGGCGCGGACGGAAAAGCGGGGATGGCTCGTGCATACTAGGCGGGTTTGGGGACTCTGCGGCGCCAGCCAGCTCCCGGGCTGCAGACGTCCGCCGGAGGGGCCTGACGAGAGATGAGCGGTGCCCGCTGGGCAGAGCCCCCGGGCGGAGGGACGGGGCAGCTGATGCTGGGGCGGGGCAGTGATGTGAGGCGGTCCGGCCGGGCCCTGGGGTCTTTCCAGAAACGAGGTGGCGCTCGGGGAGACCTTGCTGCGAACCCTGGGGGGAGCTGCCAGCCTTTGGCTGCAGGCTGGGGGAGTGGGGTGGGGGTCACACCGTCACCGCCCCCGCCCTGAGCAGTCTGCAGCAGAGCACTGGAGGGAGGTCAAAGCCCCCCAGATCTGTGCGATCGTAGGTGCGGAACGGCCCACAGAAGAGGCTTCCTCCTGCACCCCCGCTCCGCCCGGGCATGCAGATGGTTTCAGAGCCGGGGGCCGAGCCATAGGGCCAGCTAAGCGCTTCGTACCTGCCGTGCGCTGGGTTGGGACATGCCCCGGGGAAACGGGCACCCTCCTTCCCCAGTGCCAGCCTGGACCGCCCCGCCCTGTCCGCCCCAAGCTCTTCGAGCGCTGCGTGCCGAGGTCCCGTCTCCCTACCCGGCCTGCTGGGAGCGATGCTGGAGCTTGGTGCTGCTGCCCCCGGCACACCTGCAGGGCGGGCCGGCGGCGCGGGACCAGCTGCCATTGGGGAAATTCACGGGGTTAGGCTGAGTAGGATTTAGCTACCCTCCCCCCCGTCCTCTTCCTTGGGTCCCAGCGGCAGGCAGCGGGGAGCAGCAGGGAGGGGCAGCTGGTTAGAGGAGCAGAGACAAGTTCTGCTCAACTCTGCTTTTCTTCCCCCCCAGCCCCTCATCTCCACAGACACACCCACCTGCCTCTCTCCTCCTCCCCGCTAGGCAGCCCACCCCATATCGCTACAGACTCACGGCCCTTCACAAGCCTCTAGTCTAGACCCTCCACTGTCCACCAGTGCCCACCAGCTCCCATACCCCTATCCCAGCCTCCCATCGTGCACAATCCTCAGCCCAGTCCCCCACTGCCCCTCCCTATGTCCTCGTTCTACACCGCCACATTCTGCTTTTAACTGGGAAGCCCAGCCTGGGATGGGTTATATGTTACCTTGATTGAAAAGCAGGCATATGGGCAACAGCAAGATTGTGTGGGGTGGCCTGCAGGGTGGCAATTTGGACTATATATAAGGGCACAAGGGGGGCGGGGGTGTGAACTGTGGCTCTGTGGGGATTACTGCCTATCAATGATGTCATATAGCTGTGTGATAACTTTCAGAGTTGACATATACAGTATTAATTCAAAACCTAGAAAATTCCTACAAACAGCCAAATAACCTTTGCTTACAGCTTTGGTTTCTGAATTACTGAAAATGTAGGTTTCCTGACCTCATGAGTTCCTTCATTCAAACACCTTCTCACCTCCACAACAAACTGTCTTGCATTTGCAACATTTAACTGACCACTATGCACACACCAAATTCCTCTTTCTAGCACTAAAACACACAGTCTTAACTAAGATTTCATTTTTTTTTTCATTTCAAAAGAACATTATAGGTTTTCCCAGTAGGCATATGTCATCTGTCAAGTTTATATGTTCACCTAGCTGTAACCAGAGTTACAGCTGCTTCTAAGTCCGACTGGGTGGTAGAGGCATTTGGTGTGTGCATTGTGACTAGTTGTAGGTTGCAAGTGCAAGGGAGTTTGCTGTGGAGCTGAGAGGTCTTTGACCAATGTTTGGCTATTAAGGCTTATAAATATAGGTTGCTTTAATTCAGGATCTTCTTGATCTTTAGTGATTGCATTGGTTGATTTCCTGGTAGTGGGTGTTTTTTACTACATGTTTAAACAAAACCACAAAGAGACCTTAATGCTAGAAAAATGCAAATGCATTTGTTAAAGTAGTACAATAGCACAAACTGAAGTTTACCCAATTGTGTCCAAAATTTGTGGTGTTCAGCTACTTAGAGCACTATAGTACTCATGGAAATAATAGTAATAATAATTAATGTGTGGTTTAAATGGCTTTTAAAAAGTCCAGATACACTTTTGCTAAAAGATTGTCCCTGGTTTTAAGCTGAAGTAAAGATCCTGCTCTATCCTGTCACTTTAAATTCTACCCCTGACAGCTCTTTGAGCATGACTCTGAGGGGGTCCCTGTGTCTCAGGCACAGGCTTAGAACTCCTGCTCACTATTTCAGTGGCTGACCAAATTGCTCCTCCAGCTCCCATTCCCAGGCACTGGAATCTCTGCATTAGGTTCACAGATGAATTCATGGATAATTTGGGGCTCTGCAAATTGGGCCCAGATGGGGGAAAAATCTGACAGACTGGAGATGGGGTGGGAGAGTTTGAAACATCTCCTACATTTGTGTAATACAGCAACATGAAAGCAGTAGCAGGGAAGGAGTTTGGCTTCTTGGGAGGCCATTGCTGCTGCTGGGATGCTGGGCTTGGTTTGCTCATTCCTAGGGGAGCTGTCTTTCCCAGCCCAAAGCCTTGTGCCCAGAATCGTTAGTAACCCCATCCATTAATCAACTTCATTTATATAGGCAGCAAGAGAGAAAAGTATTATAGGAAGCTCAGCCTGGCAGGTTTTAAGCAAAATGACATATTTATCCAAAATACTTAAAGGGCAAGAAGAGAGAAAATGGTGTGTGTTGAGGGTGCGCCATCTCAATCAGAAAATACAGACAGATGAGTACCCTCCAAGTTTGGAAGAGAGAACTAAGTATAATTCAAGAGCTGGATGCTTTGTGCCTTATTTTCACAAATAAATTTGGGCCCAATCTTGCTTGCTCTCAGAAAGAGTCCCATTGACTATAGCGGGGTTAGTCTGCATGAGTATAATTTGGGGTATTTGTCCCTGAGTTAGCTAAGCAAGTAGAGAGAGTAAGCACGTTTTGAGCTAATGCTGTGTATGTAGTAAGCAAGCAAAGGCCTCTTGGAAAGTAAACAGTTTTATGCTATTTCAAAAGCACCTTTCTGAGGGGTTGCTGTTAGGTCAAATTTGGTTCCAGTGTTCTCTGTGCTGATGCTGCCCCAGCAAAGTATGTAGTAATTGTCCTGGTCATGCATTTCTTGCACTTCCAACCTCCCTTTGAATTCAGTTAACAGAACCTTTCATTCTTAAATGTGAACAGTACGGTATAACCCTAGGATACTTTTACTTGCTGACTTTTTGCATTTGATTAACTGCAAGTCCTGACTTGCAGTTTTATTTAAATATTACATTGATATCACTGGTTATAACATGGGGGAAAAACCCTACATTTATTAGTGAAGAGGAGAATAGTGAGGAATACTTTACAAAAATGAAAGGTTTTGCTTTGATAGTCCAAAGGGAAATATTTAAGGTACTGTGGATAGCCGAGCTAGTTAAAATAAAATTTTAAAAATCAGATGAAAAATTCACCAAACATTTGTAGAAAATTATTTCCTTTTATTTTTCTCAGTTCTCCAAATTCTGTCAACATTTTCAAATTCAAAACTTTTTGTGAGTTCTACTAGCAACAGGTTCCATTTGTTACTTTATGCCAAATCCTCTTCACAGTGCAGCCTGAGTAATTTGGTATTCAGAGAGAGTCGTGCGAGCATCAGGGAGGGGAGGCATTCTTCTTTCAGATCCATTCACGAAATAAGTTCCACCTATGTGAATCACCAAAATGAGAAGCTGCGCACAGTGGATTGTACAAATGTTCAAAAGAGGAGCACGTGTGCTTTCTGGCTTCTTGTATTCATAGTCCTAGATTTTTTCTAGGACTATGAATACAAGAAGCCAGAAAGCACACGTGCTCCTCTTTTGAAGACCGGATGGGACCACCATGATCATCTATGGTTTGTATAGCACAGGCAGCCTGATTGGAACTTCCCCAAAATAATTATTAGAGTATAACTTTTGGAAAAAACATGGTCTTGATTTAAAAATTGTCATTGATGGAGAATCCACCACAGCCCTTAATAAACTGTTCCAACGGTTAATTTCTCTTACCATGAAATATTTTGTTTGTCTGAATTTGTCTAACTTCAGCTTCCAGGTTTGATCTTATTTCTCTTTTGGTGAGACTAGAACACATCCATGGACTCTGGTAAGCTTCTTGAACTTGTCTCCTTGACTTGGCCAAAAAAAAAAAAAAAAAAAAGTGCCCTCTCCCAAACAGTACCCACTTTTGGCACAAAAAATGAGATGTCAATCACAATAAATTGCACAGATCAGTGATCCTCCCACTCCTTTCTTACATGAAGGGTGAAATAGTTAATAATGTTGACATTTTAAATCATTTAAATCATCAGCAGGAATGTGAGCCATGTACACACGATCGCTTTACCGCACGATAAAGATTCCAGCGTACACACAAGCATTTTCCCTGTTGTGCAGCAACAGCCTCTTGCCCCGCAATAGTTAAACCACCCAAACTGAGAGTGGCTAAGCTCGTGTGTATGCTTTTTCCACTTTTGACAGCCTCCAGAAATGTCCCAGAGTGCCAATCAAGGCCACTCTGGGACACGGGAGCTGTTAAATATGTCAATTTCACTGCTCTAGCAGATCAGTGAAATTGACAACTATCTGAGCTGCCAGGAACCTAGCGGCTCCTGGGCATTGGCCCCCTGGACTGGGGGCTCCTGCTCAGGAGCCCTCAAGCACAGGTGGCTTCAGCCCCTCTGGCTGCTGCCAGGGCTGGAGGCTTCCAACCGGGAGCCCCCTAAACCCGGCAGCAGGCAGCTCTGCTGAGACCCAGTCCCTGCGAGCTGCCGCCCGACAGGCAGATCGTGGGCAGCAGGAGCTTGGAGACCCGGTGCTCTGCTGACAGAGGAACCTCGGGGGATCCCCTGTCAACTGGCAGCTGCTCTCGCTCCAGCTGACGGGATCCCCGGAGGTTCTCTTGTCTGCAGAGTGCTGGGTCTTGGAGTTTCCGCTGCCTGCGAGCTGCCTGCCGGGGTAGCCCCCAGGCAGGGGTCTCTGCCGCCCTGGCTGGGGGCTCCCAATTGGGAGCCCCCAGCCCAGATGACAGCCAGTGGTGCCACTCGAGTCCCAAGGAGCGCGGGTGGCATCCCTGCAGCCCCAGCAAGTGGGGTGGCACCGGGCTCAAGCCACCCAGGTCTCCTGGGCTGCAGCCGCTGCCGCCTTTAGAGCCGGCAAGCTGGGCAGTTCAGGGCTTGAGCTACCCTGCTCGCCAGTCCGGGCCAGTCCCCTGGCCCAGCTGCCGGGGTTTGGGTGGTGGCCCAATGAGTGGGCTCGGGGAGGCAGTGGGGGCTGTAGCCAGCCCCCTAGCCCAGCCACTGGGTTTGTCAGTCAACCCCGCGGCAGCCCACTGCCAGCCAAAAGGCTGGCTGTGGGCAGTGCATGGTGGGACAGGTGCCCACCATGCACTGCTCCTTGTAGCGAGACTTCAAAGGAGCGTGTGAACGCTCCTTTGCGCTACAAGGAGTATGTATGTACACACTAAAGCGCTATATTTATAGTGCTTTCCTTGTCCCGCAACAACTGATTGCGGGACAAGTTTCTCGTGTGTACATAGCCTGAGTTAACACTTAAATGAGAAAACTAACAATGCTGATGGGCTTAGTCCATTTTCTAGTAGGCAGGTGTCCACATTGATCATTCTGGTAGTGCTTTTTGCAATCATTAGCACCATTGATTGGCACACTCTCTAGGGGTGACTCAAGTACATTTTATTGCTCCACTCCTTGTAATGATTTGATCTCCTTCCCCTTATGCGTTTATACAAACCTATAAAAGAGGATGCAGAAGGGAATGAACAGGGATGGGAATAAGGGAAGACCCTGATTCTGAGACAGGAAGTGGGCAGTACTGAAACAGCTCCAGAAAGGCCAAATGTGGGGTTGAGGGAGAGGAAGAAAACAGCCAGTAATTAAGTCAGTTTGAGAGGTTACTGACTCCCTAATACAGACGTTGTCACTTCCGGGCCTCTGTGTTTCAGGGGGGAAGGTTGCCCTACAGGCACAGACATATGGGCAGGGCTAGAAACACAGTCAGGGGTCAGGTCTCTCTGCTCTTCATGAGCCCCAGACTCTGTTGTCTTTCTACAATAGACTAACACGGCTACCCCTTTGGAATGCTCTTCATGAGTGAGTGTTTGATGCCCACACTACTCACTCATTCCCTTTAAATATGAAACTGGAAGAAGAGTAAGGAGCAGAGCTTGAAAAATTTCACTCATACCTGCTTGCCCAAGGATTAAGGTCCCCTTCTAGCTGAGGCAACAAGAAGATTTGTTTTGTAATATGAGGTTTGTAAATATGGGCATGAAGGCCCAGGAAGATGAGGGTCCATGCTGGGTTATTCAGAAAAGAGAATAAATAAGCTACTCTAGAAACCCATGGGGAATAAAAAAAAAGACCCTTTATTGCCAACTCCTACAAGCCTTATGCAGTGAGTAGTACTGCTTATATGAGCAAAGAGAGTAAGAACTGGCCCTTCACAAGCACCAAGACTTGAAAAGTTGTGGATTTGATTGAGAAATGAGACTTTATGCAAAATAATTTTCCTTCCATGACAGTGACTTTACTAATTCTTCATCCCCCCTGCCCCTGAGCACAGAGCAGCTCTTTTGTTCAATTGCAGATCAAGAGAGAGGCTCAATTTATAAAATATTTTACTTGTGGAGTAAAGAAGCAGGAGGAATAGGATTTCTCAACCAGTGGAGGAACTCAGTCTCTATGGCTATGTCTACACTTGTTAATTTAAGTTGATTTAGCATGTCCCCACTCAAAAATTAAGTCGACTTAGAGGGGACCCTGCCAAATCGACCTAGAGCGTCCACACTGGATGCCTAGGTTGACTTGTAGGGGCTAGGTGGACCTGTAACAGGTCCATGGTGGCGGGGGGGGGCCACCCCTTGCCAAGTGCCAGGGGGCTCAGCCTTTGCCCCATTGTACCTTGGTACAGTGGAGGTTCAGGGGGACAGGGACCCTGGCAGGGCATAGGAGCAGGGTGGACAGGGCTCTGTCCTGCCCTGTGGGGGGGTACGCCAGGCTGTGGCTGTGCCAGCCACCCTGGCAGGGAGGGCAGTGGGGAAGCCCTGAAGCCCCCTAAGTCGACTTTAAGTCGACTTAGCCAGTGTGGATGCAGAATAGCCCTAAGTCGACTTTCTAAAGTCAACTTAGCCAGAAAAGTCAACTTAAAACTAGGTTTAGTAAAGTCGACTTTAATTTTCCTTAAGTTGACTTAATTTGTAAGTGTAGACACACCCTATGGTTCTTTTAGTCTCTTCTGTCTTATTTATTGCCTGTTTCTGACATTAGCTGAGAGAGGGAGTTCTATATGCCAGACATTTGTTTTTACCTTTACCATTAATATAGCTGCATATCCAGCTATATTTCTGTAACTTACAGCTTTTCAGTATCCTTAGCTGTCTACACTTGTTAATTTAAGTCGACTTAGCATGTCCACACTCAAAATTTAAGTCGACTTAGAGGGGACCCTACCAAATAGACCTAGAGCATCCACACTGGACGCGTAGGTCAACTTGTAGGGGCTAGGTGGACCTGGGACAGCAGCTGCTTAAGTCGACTTAAGGAAAGTGTAGTGTGGACACAGATTAAATTAAGTCGATTTAAGCAAGCTTAAGTCGACTTAATTTGTAAGTGTAGACGCACCCCTTTGGACTTATCTTGTAACTATTTATTGGGATGTAAAAAATGAATGTTTGGCATATATAGCTATCTCTGGCTAACATGAATGGACCTGTCGGAATATTAAGGAAGAACCACATCTGCCTTTAGGATATGAGGGTTCTTTAATCATCCTGAATGAAGTCCTGTTAATGACATTTCTTTGGGTTTTTGTTTGTTTGTTTGTGAATCAGTTTGATGTGTATGAAAGTCACCAGTAAAAATAGGTTGAGCCATACACACCATGCACACGGTATAGTACAAGCTTTCACATTTAGGTATTTTCTCTAAGACAGCTAAAATCTGCAATGTCTTTCTTGGCCTAGCTTTGAGCATGTCATTCTGGTAAAATCAGAAAGTGCAAAGTTGTTGGATATGTATGAATGGGGATTAGTATGTGCTCCCATTCACTTGTGACATTACATTAGGATTTAGATTCAGGTCTCCAAACACGAAAACCTAAAATATGAACCCGCTGCATCACTTGACTTTCAGATGTCGGCCAACAGTTTCTACTGGTGAATGAGAGCTAAAAATGCTTTAGAAGTCATTTCTTCTATATCATGGAATTAGCCCCTGAAGCTGTGAAAGCAAGAAGAACTACACCGAATCCATCGGCCATGAAAGAAAGCAGGAAGAGCAGAGCCAAAGAATTGAATAGAAGCTATTTTAAAATATAAATATGTATTGAATGTGTGTGTAAAAAAACAGATGATAAAGATATTTGCAATATGACTTAACACTAACGGTGGGATTTTGAATGTTGATCTCACTCTGCTGCCATTGAAATCTGGTAAAATTCCCAGTGATCTCAGTGAGAGCACGGAGCAGAGTTAGATCAACAGTGAGCACCTTTGAAAACCCTACCTATTATATAGGCATTTTACTTTAAAAACTCTGTGTGTTTATACTTTTAGCTGTATGCAGCAAACCTGGTTACAAACCAGTAGTTGCCCTCATTTCCTGTCTAGTAACTCTTTTCCATGACTTGATTGCCTAAAGGCAGTCACCTACAATAAATCCACATAAAGATACTTAAATAAGACTCTGAGTTCCTCTGAAAATCAGGCCATTTATTTATTTTGAAAACTTAGGGCTTACATTCTTAAGAACTCCACATATGCCTTACAGAGTAAAGGCTTTTCTTTGATTTGTAACAGATTGCATCATAAGGAGGTCCTAGATGTGCAGATATACTTTGCTTAATTTTGTACATAATGCTATTTTCCCCCAAAGCATTTAAATCCTATATGGTTAATAGATGTTTATCCTAATATATCAGTAATGGTATATATGGTGGTTCCTGGGTAATGTCAAGGTCTCTTGTTCAGTCAGCCACAGAAGAACAACAAAGCTATTAACACCTGCAGTATTTTTTAAAAGGATCTTTTAAAGTCAAAACACCGTTGGTGAATTGTACTTGTTGGGTCAATAAAACTCCCTCCCACTTCATAGGATCTATCATAGGCCTTTGTCTTCAGAGCATCAATAGTCAGGGGACTCAGACAGAGTGAATTCAGCTGTAGTGAAAATCTGTGCCTTCCGGAAGGACTGTGTTTATTAGAAGAATGAGCTGTTGCGAATCACTGCTCTTTGTATGTAGGCAAAGCTGATGATGTGAACAGAATTTGTCTGTCTCATCTGAGAATACAGGAGTGCCCCTCAGAGCATGGAGTTTTGATTCAAAGAGGTTCTGTGATTTTTCTACCCCTAAGAGACCATGATACATTGGCTCCTTTGAAACACTAGTAATTTATAACTGGGATCTTGTTCATGCAAATAGAAAAGAAGAAAGTACAAGACCTATAATTGTATTAGTTGCTACACACCATTTTCATTTCTGGATGAACTGATAGAATATGTAGTAAAATTGGTAATGGATATTATTGGTACAAAGCACTATTATCCTTGTGTAAAACAAATTATGTCTTACATTTTTATTCCAATAGCACTTTTTCTAGGAAGTAGTTTTATAAAATAATTTAAAAATGTATATAGTTGTCTTGTGAATAGGAGTCAATGTATCTGCTGTAATGTGTTGGTTGAAACATAGGGACATATATTATCCATGACCCTTGTATGAAACTTCCTGTTAGCATCAGTGGAAAGTTCTACAATCAGAGGGTACTATGCTCTGATCCATAATTCGGTGAAGTTAGTAAGGATACGTCTACAGTGGAGCCTTAGGTCAACTTAAGGAAGCTTAAGTCGACCTACAGACTGCTGCTTCCATATTGGGCTTGTATTAAGTTGACTTAAGCTCTTCCTTAAGTCAATTTAATAACACCACCTCTTAAGGTCGACTTAATGTTTAAGTTGACTTTATTAAGTCGACTTAAGCCAGTGTAGACAAGGAAGCCCTTAAGTTGATCTAATTGGCCACCATGCCCCCTCCCAGGGCTACCCATAATGCCCCACTCCTCCGTCGACCTAGCACCTGCCAGTGTGAATGAAGTCAGTCAACAGTGGACTTTCTAAGCTGACTTAACAGAGCCTCCGATGTAGACTCCTAAGAGTCTTTTCATTGACTTCAATTGGCTTTGAATCAGGCTTTTTAAGTCCCAGGGAGTTTTAAATTGTTAATTGGTTAAGATTTTATTTCCCTCCCCACATTTTAAAATTATTTTTTCTTTTAGGAAAACCCTCCTCCTTTTTTTTACAATATGGGTAGCTGTGGGTGCCACACAAATGCCAGCACAAGGTAAGAAGACTTCCTTATTACGGAATATTTGCATGATCTGCCATTAGAGGAAAAATGTAAATGGCTTCTGGTAGTAATGACCTTAAATTCAGCTGTTCAAAAGTTACTAATCCAAATGTCAGATAGCGTACAGTGAGTTCATAAGTTTAAAGTAATCATTTGGAAAAGATGACCTTTTGAAAATTACTCATATTTTCTGTCTATGAAATTGCTTACATATTTAACTAAGGTCTTTATAAAAGAGAAGTCTTGTACAGTGAAAAGGCTTTGATTGTGTCGTCATTGTAAGTGGGTGTTCTTGGGGGTGGTGAACTGTGACTGAGTTACCTTTGCACTTCTTAAGACTTTGCAAGCAAACCAGTGCCTATAATAAGTTCTTAGTCTCGATTGGAATTATTAAGCAAAAAATTAAATTCACGTTAGCTTATTTTTGTATTCAGATTCAAATATTGGTTAGGAAAATAGGATGGTGTTTTGTTTGTGTCTGCCTGGTGTCCTGACACTCCCAGATGTGAAGGGCTACATTAGAGATGGCTGAAGAACATGTATCCTAAACTGGTGGAAGTTAATGTGTCAGGATGGTAATTTTTGGCTGCCAGTGATGGATCATGGATGGCATCAAGTGCTTTGTCATGTAAATTACCTTTCACTGTCTAGGAAGCACACAGAATGACTTCACCTTTGAATAAATGTTCTTGGCTGGTGACTAGATTCACCACAACCCCTCTCCCCCCAAAACAAAACCCAACCCAAACAACTGGAATACATTTTTAAAGAAGGACCGAGTCCTCATTATATTTTGCTGGAGTGCTTGGGGGATGGGTCAGCAGCTGAGTAACCCCTCCCACATACCACTTTGCACTGTTACCATTGAGTTGCAATATTTTTCTGTTCTCCGTTTTTTTCCTTGTATTGTGTTTTTTCCTGCATGTTCAGTCTTTTCCTTACTTACTCTTAACCTTTTTCCTCCATTACTTATTTATTGGTCTCCTGGTCTCTCCATTGTCTGCTGGCAGGGATATCTCCCGGATATAGACAGCTATATGCTGTCTGGGCTGTTGTGAATTTCCTAGTGCCATTCTCAACTTAGCCAAATTCTGCAACAGAAGTGAAAAAAAGCTTGGCCTGACAGGCTGAGCCTACAGCCATCTGTGTACTTGGACTGCTTCTATGGCCAGCTACATTAGAGACTACTGTAGGAACAGGGAGGGAAGGTGGGTTGATTTAAGGAGTCAACTTCCGCTTTTCTTGAAGCAGCGGAAGTGGGCAAGAGATAACACAGTAATGGTCTTGATGCTCTGACATGATGCATATAGCTGTTGTGTAGTTAAGGATGAAGCTAGCTTCCCATTAGATATCCCATTTTCAACCTACCTCTCCAACCTTTTCCAAGAGATACCAAGTTCCCCCAAAATTTCACATGGCACCTGTCATTTTCAGGAAGAAAGTTTCTGGCAAGACTGGCAAAATACCAGAAAAGGAATTTTGAAGTTACAGAACTAACTCCTCAGCTCTAGCAGAGCAGGACCCCTATGATTAGGGGGTGCAAATGTGCCCTCAGTGCTCCTACAGTCCTGAGGACACAAGGCTGATCTTCTGCATAAAGCAGAGAAGCATCATGTCAACTCTGTCCTGAATAAGCAGAATGATACCTTGCTGGGCTGTTCTAGCAGCTGGGGCTTGTTTGGTGGAGGAATGCCCTATCTGTGCTCCTTGTACCAGGAGGAGACTCATGTAGAAGCTACTGCTCCAGTTTCCATTATGAAGGGGAAATCCTGCACTGGCTGTCTGAGCAATTTTAGGGCTGCTTTGCCTTGGAAAGATTATTTGGTAGTTGGGAATGGTCTGGTTTCCTTAACTGTTGATATATCTACTTTTTAACTTTTGGGCTTGGTCTTAAATCCATGCAGGAGCCAAAGGTGCTACACACAGAGGTGCTTCACACTGATCAGGTAGCTCTACAGGAATACACCCTTGCTCTGGGATCTGTCTGGCTACCCAGGGCTTTCCCTGTGGTGTGGTTTTGACCTATAAAACCCTAACTGGTCTTGATCCTGCATGCTTCCTAGACACTTGTCTCTTTGTCATGCTGCCACAGCTGAGGTCAGGGGAAGCATTCAAGCTGACACTCCTTGAGTTTTTGGTAGGGCATTTTACCTAGCCATTTATCCACTTCTATAGCTCACATCATCCTAGTATTTGAGCACCTTTTGACTTTGGAACTGGCTTTCCACTTAGTCTGAAATCATCCGGGTTTATTAATTTCTAGGCCACACTGACAAACTTTTACAGGGGATTTGAGCAGAGGAGTTTTAAATTATTTTTTAAATTAAATTAAAATTATTATTATAAATAAAGCCACACCTTTATTTTGCTGTACATTCAATCTAGGTTATTGCTGTATACAGTGGAGGGTGCTGCAGGTTTTATATTTGTTTTGTGGGTTGGGAATGATTGCTGAGGATGCCTAGAGCTTAGGACTCACACCTGTTCTTAGAAGTCTATGTAGATCAAATAAATATGCAGCAAGAGCAGAGTGATTTGGAATCATACAATTTTCTGCCCCAGCCTCAGGCTCCCAGGTTATCAGAAAAAGGCAGAACAGAGGAACCATTGCTGATGCATCAAGAAGAAAATATTCCACATATTTCACATCCAGATAAGCAAATGAGCTTTCAAAGGTGTTTGACCTTCTATAGACATGCATACATCCTATAAGAGTTCATTGTTAAGCACACACAGCAAAGTGAAAAGAACCCCTAAATTTACATTAAAAGATAGGAAAAATGGTGAGTTAAACCATCAAATGTGTGGAAGTTTGTAGAAAAACATCAGCACCTAGGCACAAGAAAAGATTCCAAAGGGGTAGCCGTGTTAGTCTATTGTAGAAAGACAACAGAGTCCTGTGGCACTTTTAAAGACTAACAGATTTATTTATCGCATGAGCTTTCGTGGGAGAAAATCCCACTTCGTCAGACGCTTTGAAGATAGGAAAGTTACAGAGTGGGAGGAAATTAAATGCAGGGGAGTGTATGACATAGCATCAGGTCAGGCTGTAACAGCAAATCAAAATAGGTGTTAGGATTCAAAACACTGGGGAACAGCATATAGAGGAGGGGGAGGTCAAATCACTTGTTGTAGTGCGAGAAAAATCCATAGTCCCTGTTTAACTCCAAGACAACTGAGTCAAATCTGCATATAAGTTCGAGTTCTGCAGTCGTCAGATCCTTAACTCTGAAGCCCATCTTTTTTGGTTTAGGTAACAAACTTAACAGTCTGGTATTTGAGTTTCTTTTGTAATGTGTTTCATGCTACAGCTATCATTGCACTGTTGTAGACATGACCCCCTTTGCAGCTGTTATCAGTTCTATGTAACTCAATGGGAAATCTCCCTGAAAGAAAATGTATTCATTCTCAAGGGTAAATTTCACTAAACGCATGGTTCTCTGAGACTGTAATATAAAAGGCCGTAAAAAGTAGTTATGCATACAAAATAACTTACCTGTGATGTTTTCTCCTTTAAAATATATGGGGATTATTTTAAATAAGAAAAGTTATCTGGGCATATTAAGATATCCATTCCTGCCAAATTTCAGTTCTTAAAAATCTCTCTTTAAGAAAGAGCTTAAATGTTCTGTAGATTGCCAAACGATTTGTGAGGAACCATACTGTGAAAGAGAAAATTATTTATATTTCACAGAATCAAAAGAAATTCAAAGAAAGAAGTGGCGAAAAGGTAGACAGCGAAACAGCCTATCCTTCTGTTTAACTACAGAGATCCAGAGGAAGCACTAAGTTCCTAACAGAATTATTTAGGTAATTTGCCAACGATCCAGATAGTACCCATTGAGAATATCTTGGCACCTAAGTCTTTATTAAAAACAAAAATCTTAGTGATTGGTTTCAATAGATATGTTGAAAGAAGTGGTTTTACTAGTAGTTATTCTATGTTGCTGGGTGGAGTAATTACTGTGCATTGCCTCCTCTCTTGTTCTTGCAAGGGCACCACGCACACCTTGCTTGAGAAGCAATGCACTACATAAATGTATTTATGTCTGTAGGGGACTAAAGCCACAAGTCGGTCAAAGGAACTCTGCATGGCCTCAAGCGTTGGTCACGGGAGTGCTCTACACAGTAACTAAAACGTGGTGCAGCATAGGGAGTGCTTAGCAAATGGACTTATGCAAAGATGTTGAGCTGGCCAGTCACATTTGCCCACTACAGAGTTGACCAAACAGCTAGAAGAGTACATCCTAGGAACTGGGGAGGACACTTCAAAGAATCCATCCTCACAATTGCCAAAAGTGGCAGGGAGAGCAAAAGGAGGCAAGATAGATGGAAATGCAGAGTCATAAAATAATCATGGTGCAAATTCCTGACAGTGCTACGTAGTGATTGCCGCAGTGCGGCATAGCCATTCACTGGTGCCACACAACACTATAGTTGCAGGCTCTTGTGCTGTCTCGATTTGTGACTCCTGTGATATCTGCAGCTGAATGGGACATCCAGGTCACCTGACCCTCTCCCCCTCCCCCACCAATGAAGTGCCGTCAGCTGGTTGAAAATTTTCTGTCAATGTATTTTTCAATGGAAAATGGCTGTATGTGGAAGTTTCCATTTTGATGCGTTTCTATTTTTTTTTTTTTTTATTTTTTTTTTTTTGCAATTTTTGGAGGTTTTAATTGCAAGACACTGAAAAACTTTTTTAAATCTTGCAGTTTCCACCTGAATTTTTCATTTTTCAGTGGCCAAAAATGGGGGGAGAAGGGAGTTTTCAGTTTTTCAGTAGTCTTTGCCACTATGGGTGGATGGTGCCACAAAGGGATGGTGAAGAGACAGGACCAACATTTATTTCCCTCTCTTATGCCCCCTCAGTGATCAAAGAACTTAATGAACTTTACAGGGCATTAGGGTAAAAGGAGGAAAGCATCAGGCTGCAAAAGCTGAAACAAATAGTTTTAACAAGATGAGGCATAGTAATTTCTGTGATAAATATGCTTTTATTTATTGGATGAAAAGTGAGACAGATGAGTTGCAGACATCAATAAGGGAAAGCAACTGACCTTTAAAGGGTATAGAAATATAATGGCTTTCATAATGGGGAAAGAGTTCAGAAGATTACATGTTCCTTAAACCCTCAGTGATGCCTTTCTGAAAGCTAAACTAAAATTCATGTATTCCAAAGGGACCCAAAACTCCACATACCTGCCCGGAAATCAAGTATCTAGACACAGAGTTTGTAGATGCGGGTTAGCACATAGACAGTGTAAGTATTACAGGAGAGTTGGGGTGATTTGTTGCTACTTAATCTTTTGCTGCTGGTTTTTCATTCTGCATTTGCTTTATGCTTAGCCCTCTGCCAAGCTGCTATTTATTCAGAGGAAACTAGCGTATTGTGTCTGCAGAAAGCATTTCTGGTTTCTTTATCACCAGGATCTCTGGTTCTTTTCCCTTTATTCTTTTAGGAATGAATTAGAATTAGAGAGATTCTCTCCACTCGCTCCCTATTCTCTGAAACAAAACTAAACTTTATTCTGTTTTTTCTCTCTAAGCAAACTAAGAGAATAGCTTCTAAAACTCTTGGGGACACTGAGATACTTTTCAAAATAAACAGAATAAGGAACAAGTATTCAGTACAACTTCTCTCGGGTTGTTGGTACAGATACTAAAATATGCCTCTTATTCCCATTCAAGCTGACCTTAGAAAGTTTGCGTGCTGCAGATTTCAAGCTCAGCAAACAGTCCACCTTTTAGCTCACCTCTCCTGTGATATCCCTGTTTAATGAGCTCGCTTTCTCAAATGACAACGAGATTCACCAATAAAGACAGTTCTACCCATAGGGTTTATTGAGGAAAAACCACGCGAAATGAAAATGAATATTACTTATTTTAGAAATCTTAAGGATAAAAACACTGCAAGCAACGTAAGGTTATAGTGCTCATTCTGGGGATAAGGATATTTAAATTTGAAACTTTGCAGTCAGGGATGCTTGTTATGTAAGACTTTTCTCCATTTAATATACAAAATGTCTGCTGCTCATTAGCTTATTTATTTATAGTTTCTTTTAAGGCTCTGTAAACTGGAATCTTTGATTCACTTACCAGTGTTCCTACACTATTCCCTCCACCCTGCCCCATCCCCAATGTGTCTCAGCAGCCACCTAGAGCAGGGGTGTCAAACTCATTTGCTATGGTGAGCTAGATTTGACTTAACTGTACTTCAAGTGGGCCGTACGTACCATAAATCAAAATACTAAGGCACTCTCGCAGCATCACAGAGTGCTGAGTATGCAAAACTGCGCTCCACAATACCTCTCTCTCTCTCTCTCTCTCTCTCTCTCTCTCTGTTAGGGAGAGACTGTGGTCTTGTGGACCGTGGTCTCACATACCCAGCGCTCCGTGATGTTGTAAGACCTGACACACTCGTAGCATTGCAGAGCACTGAGTATACGAGACTATACTCTCTTTAATGTACAAAACTTTAAAAAATAATTATGAATAACCCAGTTTGTTTGAGGCATCTCTGATTTATCCTTCAACTCTTAGTCCTTCTGACACAGTGCATGCTTACAAAGGTCATTTTGCAAACACAAATACAATCCATCATAAACATAAAGTATGTATAGAGATAAAATGCAAACTGGAATTATTGTTCCACCCTATACAGCAAACTGCCTCACCCGTAGAGCCCTGCAAATCCGCAGATATCCGCATTATATCCATGGATATCCGCATCCGTGGATACAATGCAGATATCCACAGACCATTTCTTGCAGATGCAGATAGGATACAGATCCACATATTTTTATCTGTGCAGGTCTAGAACCCTGCAAATATGCAGATATCCACGGATACCCACATTATATACGAATCAGCGGATACAACATGAATATCTGCGGACCATTTCTTGCAGATGCAGATCGGATGCAGAGCCACATATTTGTATCCATGCAGGGCTCTACTCACCTGGTCAGTAGTAGAGGGATCAGAACCATGGCGGTTGCCTCCTTTGGGGTGTCACTTCCCCAAAGCATAGGGCTGCAATTCTACCTGGATTAGAGCAAAGTAAGTACTTCATCTACTTGTGCCCACATGTAATGACTAAGCAGAATCCAGTTTGTGTCAAATCATGATTTTTCATTAGCAGATTTATTAAACTTGGCAGTTGCACTGTAACCAAGTATTTGCTATTAGTTTATGATGGATTAGAATATAGCCTGAATAAATTAATTACTCTGAGGTAAAATATCCTGAGAAATTGGCAGATACGTATTATTTTCCCCGAAGATATGCTTTCCCTTGCCCCTGACTGTGTTGGCTACCTGCCAGTACAATCTTGGCACACCTACAAACTCTCTAACATGACAAGAGCCACTGCAAGGTGTGTAAATAACTAATTTTCAAGAGGTACAGTGCACTCAGGTTTATGCTTTTGGTTCCAGTTTTTAAAGCCTCCCAAGGAACTCTTCAGCTTTTCTGTATTTTCTGTAGAAACTGAGCCAAGAAGTGTCTGTTCTTAACATTTGCTACTAATATGTTCAATAAACAGAGGGTGAGAGAGCTGGAAAAGGAAACCTAATGTCCACTAAAAAACTGCAACCATCCATTTGTTTCAATTACTGTCTTTTCATTTTATTTGTAGCTGTGCCTCCACTCACTTAACACTGGCAGAAATCCTTAGGCTCCACTGGCCACTCCCAATTTCAGTTAAATCACTTTGTTGTCACGGGATGCACATCTGTGCACCGCTGGGCTATGATTTCTATGATTTTCCTGTTCACTTTTGCACTGGGATTTTATGATTTGATGCCAATTATGCCATGCAAGGTGCCCTTTTGAAAGCTCTACCATGTTGTTCCCTGCAGCATCATGTATGTGTACAGAGGTGAAGCATGTTATGGAGCTCAAATCCTCAGGACTCCCACCCGGAGGCTGAAGAATTACATGACAAAGGCAATGTAAATTGCCTGCCCTGGCTCAGGCAGAAGTAAGGAAATCACCGCAACCTAGGAGGAAGGGGGCCTGGGGAGATTTAGAAACAAAGGAAGACACTTTGAGCTGCTCCAGGCTTTTTGCCAGAGCCACTCCATCTCGAAACATCTTAAAAGAAGCATTGGTCCCTGTTTAGAAATAGGCAGAGAATGGCTGCTTGCTTGGAGACCATCCCATAGGTGCCTAGTGGGTGCAGACCCACTGCCTGCGACCGATTACACGCAAGAGGCTGGGGTGTACTGACTTAGAAGTGAGTAGTCACCTGACAAAGCAGGGTAAATTGGGGGTCAGGAATAGGGATCAGGGGGTCACAGTGGCACACCAGACCAGAACCAGGGAGCAACCTGTCACAACTCTGTATGTAAAAAGCCCCAACTTTATTTACAAATGAAAACATAAATCACATAGCTCAAAGTACTCTCTGCCAAAATATGATGGAAAATGTTAATCTCTCCCCAATCAAGGGCAATTGTTTGGTTCAGCTGCTGGATACAAATTCAACCAGAGGCCAACTATTTCATCTCTATTAATTGATCAGAATATATTCACCCTCTTGGAGAAATAGGCTTTTATTCCCCACATAGGGCCAAATCTACTTTGTATAGCAAGGATCCTTCGGAAGTGATTCACATAGTTGTAGCAGTAATCTTGTGAGAACAACATGTTATTGGATTACAATCTTTTTTCTCCTTCAGTATAATGTAGCTGAAAGTTGCTGTATAGCTGCAGCCTCTTGATTAACAGAAAGGATGGGGCAGGAAGGGGATCTTTTAGCCCGAGAATCAAAAGATGGAGAGCACTGCCACGTTTGTCTTGATGATTGCACTCCCTAATCTTGCCTGCTCCTCTATTGCATGGTCAGACTGCTTCTGCGCTGCTTACCTCATCTATGCCTTTTCTGAATAAACTCCAGCGGATGAAAAGGAGTGCAAACACTTTGGCTATGTCTACACTTACAAAACTAATTCGAACTAACTAATTTTAGTTAGTTTGAATTAACTTAATTTGAACTAGCATGGCCCCACTAGAATGCTAGTTCGAACTAGCCATGTCCATGCAGGGCACTTGCTTAGTTTGAATTAGTCAGTTGCATGAAGGTCAATCTGCCGATTAGTTCGAACTAAGCAGTTAGTTCGAACTAATATGGCCACATTGACTTAATTCGAACTAACTGTTTCGAATTAAGGGTTAGTTCGAACTAAGCGATTGAATTTATTAGTTCGAATTAAAGAAGCCCTTCATTCAAACTAATGAAAGCTTAGTGTGGCCAAGGCTTAAGTTAGTTCGAATTAAGCTTCCTTAATTCGAACTAACTTGCAAGTGTAGACATAGCCTTTGTTATTGCGCTACCACCCTTTGTCCCTCTGGGAAATTTCCTCTTTCTCAGACTGCCCTATGGCACAGATATCTACAACTGAGGGCTATCTCTGCCTTCAAAGCCACCCTCATTTCTGCACATTGTGCTGGTAGAGAGGGCACCTTAGTGGAATGGCAGCAGCTCTCCCCCTAACGTGCCAAATGCAGCATATCTGCAATACACTCAATATCCAGAGGGATAGCCATGTTAGTCTGTATACAGCAAAAAATGAAGAGTCCTGTGGCACCTTAAAGACTAACAAATTTCTTCGGGCATAAGCTTTCGTGGGCTCCAACCCTCTTCGTCAGATGCAAGAGGGTTGGAGCCCACGACAGCTGATGCCCGAAGAAATTTGTTAGTCTTTAAGGTGCCACAGGACTCTTGTTTTTTACACACAATATCTCATCCATCGGGCTTATTTCTCTGCCTAACCTGACATTCACTTATGATACTTGGTCAGCTGTTGCTGAGCTAATAAGATGGTCTCCCTCCTTTAAACAAAATTCTACCTTGTGTTTTCAATAATGCTATTCATGCCATGCGGTAAAGCATTGTAGCCAGGGTGGTTGATGGAAAAAATGCAGCATATTTTGTCTAATTTAAAACTGGTATTTTTAAAAGTTAGGTACTGTGGTGGTATGTAAGTAAAACTCTTTCCAGCTTGGAAAGTGAATTTAGACTAAGTGGGGATTCGGCTTTCAGAGTCTGTTTGAAAACAGAGAAAAAACGTTGTTCCATTTAGTAAATTACCTGCTCCATGTTTTAAATTGTAGGTGCATGTTAGAGTGTTGCAATGATGTCATCACGGAGTAGTTATCCCACTGTAGAACTGTGAATAAATGTGTTAGATGGACAGTCCTTGGCAACATGCCTGCCATGGGGCAGTGCCATTAGGAAGCCAGGGGAGTGCAGGGGGCCAGAACCAATGAGAAAGCATGGGTACTCTCCACCTGGATTACTGGGGAGTTGTCAAATTTGGGGACTTCTTTGAAAAAGGCATTCCCCTCCCTCATAGGATGATTGTATGAGTGTTGAGGGGGAGGGGATCTCTACGAGTGAATCCCTCGTAGCCCCTCCTTTGAGAGAACCAAGGGAGGAGACAATCTGGATCTCAGGTTTTAAAAGACAAATTGGGGATTGTTCCATTTATCAGTGTACCTAACCTAAGTCCGATTTCCCTGCTCTATTGAAATCACTGACTGATGCATCTTACTTGGGATTTAGTGACCCAATGGCATTCAGTACATTCATTCTGCAAAGCACAATTTTACGATATTAAATGCCCTCTCTTTTTGTTTCTTTTTCAGGCATAGATGTTCTTCACCAGTTAGGCCTTGGTGGGAAAGACATACAACAGCCATCAGCCATGAATACAGTGCCCTTGTCATCTGTTCCATTACCTCAGGGCATTCAGTTAACAGCCTCGGGCGTTGTTTTAACCAAAGATGCCCTCATTGAATCACCCATCACTCAAGTCATACCATTAAGTCTAGGGAATCAGTTCACATTATTGATTGGGCTACACTCTTATAGAGTAAACAATGCTTTTCTTTTCAGTATTAGAAACAAAAGTAAACTGCAGTTTGGTGTACAGTTGCTACCAAGAAAGGTAGCAGTATATATTGGAGGGAAGCAGTCTATATATTTTGATTACAGTATTCATGATGAACAATGGCATTCATTTGCTATTGACATTAGAGACAAGACCGTCTCAATGTTTGCTGAGTGTGGCAAGAAACACTACAGCAGGGAAACACTTTCTAAAGTACAGACCTTTGATTCAGACAGTTTGTTTACCTTAGGACGGATGAACTCTCAGTCTGTCGGCTTTGAAGGCGTGATATGTCAACTGGATATTATTCCCTCTGCACAAGCCTCTGCAAACTATTGTAAATACGTGAAACAGCAGTGTCGCCAAGCTGAAACATACCGATCTCTGCAAGCACCGCCCCACACATCATCTGAGGTGTCTGTAACCTTTCCAAACAAATGGTTTGATGACGACATCCGGTCTGAACATAAAGCATTTTATACAAGGAAAGAAGCATTAAACCTTCCTATGAACAATACTGCGCAAATCCATACTCTACCTGAATCCCTGGAATTAAGAAATGTTACTCCACCAGAGCTTGCAAAATCTGAACCTCAGTCCACAGAAATTACACCTGAAACAAGTGTCCAGGAAAACTTCAGCCTGTCAGTTCATCAACAGGGCTTGAGCAAAATGAAGAATGGCACCAAAAATACCCGAAGACCACCCCCAAGTAGTTCAGATAATGCCACAGAAGATACAGTCAGAAAAATTGTGCCCCCTCTCAGCTCTCCTGTAAAACAGAGTAAAATCAAAAACACAGGAATAACAAATAAGGGCAAGCAGCATTCAGGTGAACCCCTGGAAATGCAGCAGATCTTAAACACAACCCTGTACAGGGCAACTGTAGACCTGTCTTTGGATAATCAGCTCAATCCATGGGAGGAAGATGCCTTTGATGCTGATGAGACCTATGATGCGGAAAATGATTATGAAATTGATGTTGAAAGTTACAATTATGACTATGAAGATCTTAACAAAATGTTTGAAATGGAGAATACGAGAGGGCTAAAAGGGGAAAATGGACCTCCAGTAAGTTGTGTTTATTATAAACATTAATATATACAACACACATTTAACAGAAAGGTCTGAAATAAGCCCTGAAAAGTATGCCAAGACTGTGACAGAAACTTCTTCTGAATGTGCTGTATACATACATGGCTGCTATAAGATGTGTGTCTGTCCAGAATGTAATTACGCATAAATTTGTGTGTGTGTGTGTGTGTGTGTGTGTGTGTGTGTGTGTGTGTGTACTGACAGTACAAAGACATTCAATTCTGGTAAAAGGATAAACAAACCAGTTACATTGCCTTTTTTATTTGAAATGCAATGAGCTGTTTATAACGGCATTAGATATAAATAGCTCACTTAATAACATTATAGGGTTAATGCATACAGTACATGTGTTAGATCTCAGCAAGACAGGAATGGATAAAATGAACCAAGGAAGATGAATAAAATTTGTGATAAGAATGACATTTTATTAGCTGAGCAACACTCTTGGGGTACATCTACACTGCAATTAGTCACTCATGTCTGGCCCATGCCAGCTAACTCAGGCTAAGGGGCTCAGACTAAGGGGCTGTTGAATTGCAGTGCAGACATTTGGGCTTGGCCTGTAGCCTGAGCCTTGGGACCTTCATATTTTGTAGGATCCTGAAGTCCAGGCGCTAGCCTGAACCTGAATGTCTACACCACAATTAAACAGTCCCTTAGCAGGGGCTAGCTGCAAGTATTTAATTGCAGTGTAGATGTACCCTTAGACGTTATAATCACCAGATGGAAAACAGTTGATTTGAGTAGAAAATATTTGCAGGAGACAGAGCAAAAATCGAGATCAGGAACCTCATTCTTAATCCAAGTTTGTGGGACCTGTGTATAGTCATATATTTAGAGCATTCTGACATTAATTGAAATTCTTATTACTGAATCTACTTTGTTTCCCACGACCCATGAGCACAGGGTTGCCAACCCTCCAGGATTGTCTTGCAATCTCTAGGATTTAAAGATTAGTCTTTAATTAAAGATTGTGTCATGTGATGGAACCTCCAGGAATACGTCCAATCAAAATTGGCAACCCTTCCGGGGCACCAGTAGCTTGTCAGGTATATTGTGTCTGGGAGGCAGCAAGGCCCAGTAGGGACTAGCACTGGAGGGTTCCATAACAACTCAGACACATGGCTCAGGGAAAGGTTATTTTACGTGGCAGCAGGAAAGGGAAAGGTTGCAAATATTCCAGGTATAGAACTTTCACAGTTATAGTTCAAAGTGAGCAGTAGTGGTGCTTGATCGGGTGGGCCCGTGGGGGCAATCCAGTCGAGAGTCAGGGTTCTTCAGACCTAGTGCCAGGAGTGCCCTCTCCAGTCCAATTTCTATTCCGAAAATAGGGGCTTGCAGGTATCCAGGCCTGACTCAGTTAGTCTCTCTCATTGGGACTCTCTGTACTGTCTCCATGCCCATGCTGCGGCTTCCCCCCAAGTCCCAAATACCCCTGAACGCTTTGTAATGCCCAGCACCCACAATCTGCTCCACATGTGTCTGTTCCTTCCTACAGTTTCTCTCCAGCTCTCTGCTTGTTATGTGGTGACTGCCTCGGCTTCCCTTAAGCTCCTTGTTGCAATGCAGCTGCCCCTACACTACAGACTGAGTCTAGCCACTTCCCTAGCTGGCCGGGAGAAAGAAAAGTGCTGTGAGGAGATGACTGATGGAAGTTTCAGTCCCTGATTTGCAGTTCCATCCCAAAATACATTTAATTAATCATTGTGATAAGCAACTCCTGAAACGTATAAAAATGCATGTCTGTATTTCTTTAATGTGACCTTAATCATCTTAGTATGTATGTGCAACATCCAAACACCTTTTCTAATACATACAGATAGAAACTAATTTATGTGAGATTACAGACTGTAGAACATTTCTCAACATGCTTGCTTAACTTGAGTAATATGATAGTTGATTCTTATTTGAGTTTCTGTTGAGGTCCGGAAACCATAGCATGGAGTAGATAATTCCACTTGTGCTCCTCTGTGTGTTTGTGGTTATTACTGGAAAGTTATTTGATATATGTCAGGCAGCCTCTAATATATGTTTGAATATGTCCATAAATTTAGTGTGTGTATTCTCTCTCAGTGCAACAGACATCTTTTCATAAAACTAGTCATCAGCAACTAAAAAATCCTATTTAAGGGCCCAATTTCTACTTTAAACAAGATCCAGATGCTAAGGACTAGAGAGATAATTGAGAAATGATGTGTTAAAAAAGGTAATTACAGTTAATCCATGGTTGATCTTGTTTGCTTGCCCTGAACATGATGCCGGTCCTTCGTTTTCTTGTTTTTTGCCCTCGGTAACAGTATTTCTGTAGTTATATCACTAGTCCTTCACTGTCAACAAGATGTTGTTAATTCATGTTTTTAAAGCTCAAGACATCTTATAACCACTAATAGATTGTGTTGAGTTGGAAAGGAGTGTGGAAAAATAATATGGCAAGATTTCAGTTGGTCACAAAAACTCAAATCTGTTCTTTCACAGATAGAACTGAAATCTTGATGGGACATATTATTTATTCTTTGTGCTACCTGGGTCTTCAACCACAGTCAGGGCCCCACTGTGCTAGGTTCTGTTCATACACATAATAGGAGACAGTTCATGATTGTATCACTTTCATGCTTAAAATTAAACATGTGCTTAAGTGATTTGCAGGGTCAGAACCTAACTATTTTGCTCTAGGTCACTCAAGGGGAATCTGTAGCAGAGCCAGGAATTTAACCTGGATGTTCTGAGTGCCAGTCTAATACCTTAACTCCATGACCACCCTTTTCTCTCTGTGGACCACTGGCACATGTGGAAGGAGGGTAGATGCAGAACTTCACTGCCACAGCAGGAACCCCTGACGAGGAGTCTGTCTCTGCCTAGCCTTCTCTGTGCTAGGTTTTTGTAGGTGACTTGAACCAGTGAGGTGTCTAGAGAGATGCAGCCTGTAAATCCAGAAGAACACAAGGACTGCTACTCTGGTTGGCCCCTATTCCATGGGGAATGTTCTCTGCTCCTCCGATTGAGTCTTGTACGTGGGAGCAGCCAGTAATAGCCTTATGTATTCAGTCACATCACTGAATTTCCTCACTATGACTACTCTCTTGAACAGTAATTCACCTCCAAACCAACACTTGAACAGATTCATGTAAGCCCCACCCCTAAAATCCTATCCATGGAAAATCTGAGGAAGCAGCAGAAAAGAACTTTCAAAGTTCCCTCGTACAAAGAAAGTGCTGATGAGACAAGAAAAAACATTTTTTTTCATTATGCTGTGGTTGGTTTGAACCTTTTTTCAAGGTTGCAACACAGAAATCATGTTCAATCTACCGGAGTTGAAAAGTAATAACTAGCTTTTGTGGTTTTCAAGCTCCTCGACTTCACTTTAGTTTTATAATCATCCACCATAACCGAGTCTTGCCTAGTATAATTAGGGCCCCCTATATTCCATGATCCCACAGCTATGGAATTCACCCTTTGCTACAGAAATTTATGCTTTCATTTATGGATAGTGTATGGTTAGGCACCCTTTTCTTTAATATTATAACTCTAAATAAAATACATAAATGAAAAAAACCTCAAACCCTAGCACTTATGGCTACAAAAATCCCCTTCCAAATATGAGGTGAGTGTAAACGGGTGCAACGTTGTCTTCCTGAGCCTTCAGGCCAGTAGAAACTATAGTTATAAGAGTGTTTGCCAACTCTTTTGGCTCAAGAGCCACAAATATCATTTTTACAACCCTGAAGGGCCACCAGTCTGTCAGTTCATAATGTACTAACATATACACCGTTAAGGACTACAGATTACTACCTAGTTGAAGTAAACATTTTGATGATACTGTGCTCATTTTTACATTCACTATTTTACACCTACAAATTATTCGCGGTATGTCACACACTCATAGACAAAGCACTAGTATAGATGACTGACCATTGCTACACACATTGCTAACGTGGCCTGGTAGCTAAGTAGAAAGGTAAGTGGGTGGTGGGTGGTCTGCTAAGTGCAGGCCAAACTGGAAGGTGCTGATTGTTAGTCCTGCCCTTCCTCAAACATGGTGAGTCCTCCCTGCTCTACCAGCAGACACCATCCCCCAACCTCCACTGCATGCAGACAGAAGGAATTCAGCGAGGAGGCTGCTTCCTGGCTGATCTCTCATCCCCCTGGCTGCAGTAGGGAAACCACATCCATCCTGTAGCCCTATAAACTCCACCTGGGTCCCTAGGCAGTGGCTTACTTCTGCAGCCAGGGGGGAAGGGAGATCAGTGCTCCCCTCCTGGCTCGAACAGGAATCGCAGCGCCAGTGGACCCAGGTGGAACACTTCACCGAGCTCCCTGCTATAGCCAGTGAGAGGGGAGTGTTGATCTCCCTCCCTTTAGGTGCAATAAGGAGCCTGCACCTGTCTTGTAACCCTGTAGCAATGTGCTCTGCCTGAAACCTTAGGCAGTAGCTCCATTCTGCAACCAGTAGAAGAGGAACAGCAGGCCACTTTGAAAGATCCACTTTTGGCCCCCAGACCATGGGTTGGGAACCACTGAGTTAAAGAGTCAAAAACTGTCCCATTCACCTCAATGGACTGTTGGATTGCTAAGAGTCTCAGTCATGGAGCAGGAACCCATTGCTGTACGATCACCGAACAAAAGGATGGGCCCATGTCCTGAGGAGGCTGTTGATGTGAAACATAAATATGACAATATAAATAAGTCATTTTTTCAAACTATTCCACTTTTGGTCATTTTAATGGAAACTGAACTAATGTGCTTATTGCAATCCTAGGTCACCTACCGTGACTTTCCCAGTACCCCACATCTTCCTCTATTCAATTTCAAAAGCCTCTGTCTTCATCTCTACCAACTTACCAAAATTTAAAGCCAGAATACAATAAGTAGGATATAGCAAAATAAATAATAAAAGAGGTATTGTAATTATATTATTTATTTTCATAATTAAACAAAGCCACATTTCTGAATTTACCTGAAGCTGTGACAATTTCCAGTTCACTGTACTGGCTTGTGTTAGAAACCAGGATATTTTTGCTTTAAAATCTGGTATATGGTGGTTTCCACAGGAAACTAGCATTTACTAGAAACATACATCAGGAAAATATACAAGAAGTGTTATCCAGCCATTCCTATTAAACAAGTTTATTATTTTAAAGTTACATCTATAGTACCATTTACAAAATGTACAATTATAGTGTTTGATGTACCAGACTATGATTTGGCTCAGCATATAAAATGTAATATACTATGTAATTGTTTAATGATTAATGACAGTTTGCAGTTATTGGAGGAGAGATTATTGAAACAAACCACTGGTTTTTCTGGTTTGGGGAGCTTCAGATTGATTGGAATTATTAACTTCATGACTTCTTTTGATTGTGTGGAAGCTCTTGGGAGTCTCTTTCTGTAGGTATCTAGAACTAATTTTTGATGTCAGTATAAAAACAGAAGAAATAAATTGGCTTGAAGTTGTAACTATTGTAGCTACTTTCATAAGCCATGGAATTCTGTTCAGTGGTGCAACCTCTTGCCATTCATTGAAAAACCATTATCAGCAAATTCTCCAATGGTCCCTAGCAAATATACAGTCTGTTAAGTAGTTGCTTTAGCTAACCAGGGGCATCAGTTTCCAAATACTGCTCAGCTGTCAATTTGAAGTAGCAGCTCAATTCATTCAATTAAGGAGTGTTCCTGTTAATAACTTAACTAGCAATCTAGACTTTTGGTATAAGAGGCTGGCAATGGCTGTCTGAAACATACTACCATTGTAGCAATTCCATCATTATGCTAAGAAAGCCCTAAGTGGCTTCTGCTGACTCAAGTAGGCAGGTAGCTCATTAACCCACCTGGATGAATGGGGGTGGTAATAACTATTAGAGAGACGATCTAGGGTGTGAGTTTAGTAGTCCTGAAGTAAGAATCTAAAGGAGGAGATTTTTATTGATACATCTTTATAAAGATGCTGGCTACATAGTTCAAGGTTCTAAGGATTGTTTTAGGGATTGTTAGCTGTTAGTTTTGTTATAATAGGTGGCATCCGTAGACCAGATCTTTGTGCACGATGAAGAAAAAATAATTATTTTTATAGCTTTATGCTATTCATTGTCTTTAGACCAATAAAAACAATTACTCATTATTTAATTAATTTGTAAGCTATCAAAACACTTTATTTTAAAGCAAATGTAATCAATATCAGAAATGGAGTGAAGGACGAGGTTTACCTTACAGTTAAAGGCATGTACCATAATTTCAAAACATTTTACTTGTCCATTTTAGAAGAAATGTAATTGATATTTCCCTTGTGTAGCCCCAGGATAACTTTCTGTGCATGGTACTTTGCTTAATTTCAGTAATTCAAAAAGGAACAAATAGGAAACAGAGTTTCTCCAGATGTAAGTAAATGGGGAAACTACAGGCTTTTTTAGTTATATTTTTGGAACTCTTGCTCAACAAGAATGCCAGGTCAAGCTCTCTTTCTGTGTGTCTGTCTGCTCTTTTTTTATTCTTGGAAGTGAAATGCACACAAGGATTTTGTCTATGCTAGAGAAATTTGGCATATTAATCAGTGCTTGTCTGATGACTGCCGTTTTGACTGACTCATCAGGGATTGAACAAGGAATTTAAAGAGCTAAGAATATGAGTTGCTACAGCTTGAGCTCAAGAGTCAAGGAACTATAGCAGGCATGGTAACGGACTCATGTCCACCTCAGATCGGGCACAGGGTGGAACTTGTTATATACACTCACCAGTGTGTCAGGCTTGATCCCTTTAGTATGCCTCTAATGCACCATATATCCACACCTACAAAGGTTGTCAACAGAGCACAATCAGTAGCACCACCATTAGAATTGGACCTACTGCAGGCCAGGTTAAACACCCTGTCAAAGTCCACCACGCCAACTTCTACCTGTACCATGCCAGAGTGTAGGAGGGATTCTGCAATGGTATTCCTAACTGCACACACATTTCTTTGTACTGTGCATTGCTTACTGCATTCTTGTTCTTATGCCTTCACTCACAGGGGTTACATTTGCTAGAAACCTACTTACCTGTACAATTAGCACTGTCGGTGCCAAAGAGAATTAGGAGGGTTAGACCCCTTGTCCTATTATACCCTGTACTCCCAGAGTCCTTTGAGCTCTCCCTGAAGTCACGGTCTGTGTTCTACTCCAGTAAAGACAATTGGCCTGTCATTGCCTGATGTCCTTAGTCACTGCTAGCATCTGTGCCAGTGAAGTTATCTTTCTGTTCCAAAGGGAGTGATATTCATTTTTTCTAAGATTTAAAACTTTTATTCTGAATTTTCATGATCATAAAATTATGCACCAAGGGCTAATTAAAAGCAGCGAGAAGTTATGCGGATAATGTTACGCACATACCACCTTTACATTTCCTTCACAGGTTGTTCTTTGCCATCTCAGCCACAATAGTAATTCTAGTGCTTTCCTTCATCTCTCCCATTGATTTCCATTAAAGTTGGACAGAGTCAAGCAGCACAGTCAGGGTTGTTTAAAGAATTTTACTTAGTGCACAAGCTGAGTAATTGGGTTTCATGTAGGAGATCTTGGTGCAGGGAGTAGTGCTGGAATCCTTCTCTCAGGCCATTCCATGTCTGGTAATGCAGAGTTAGGCGCTAGCAATAGCCTCTGTGGATTTACCCCAACCCCCAATTTCTCACCCAGCATACCGGGAAATAGGGACAGTGAGCACCACCAGTAAAAATTTGTGTCGCACACAGAGGGACTGCCCGCATGAGGTCCTAACATCTTGCTACTCACCTTCTTCTGCTCTGAAAGTATATTGCTTCTGCTACAGCCATGGCCTTCTGCACCTGTATTGGGATGGAAATTTGATTTGCTCTTAAAGGCAGAGGCCTGAATTCAACCCCATTATCAGGCAAGCTCACTGAAGTGAATGCAATGGGTGCTCCAAAGAGGAGGGAGCTAGACTGTTCTCGATGGTAGCAGAGGACAGAACAAGGAGCAATGGTTTCAAATTACAACTGGGGAGGTCAACATTGGATATTAGGAAAACCTTTCTCACTAGGAGGGTGGTGAAGCATTGGAATGGGCTACCTAGGGAGATGGTAGAACCATAGGGTTGGAAGGGACCTCACGAGGTCATCTAGTCCAACCCCCTGCTAAAAAGCAGGACCACTCCCCCTAAATCACCCCAGCCAGGGTTTTGTCTAACCGAGCCTTAAAAATCCCCAAAGATGGAGATTCTACCACCTCCCTAAATAGCCCATTCCGATGCTTCACCACCCTCCTAGTGAGAAAGTTTTTCCTAATATCCAACCTTGACCTCCCCAGCTGTAATTTGAAACCATTGCTCCTTGTTCTGTCCTCTGTTACCCTCGAGAACAGCCTAGCTCCCTTCTCTTTGGAGCAACCCTTCAAGTAGTTGAAGGTTGCTATCAAATCTCCCCTCAGTCTTCTCTTCTGTAGACTAAATAAGCCTAGTTCCTTCAGTCTCTCCTCATAAGTCATCATCTTTGGAGATATTTAAGGCCCAGTTAGACAAAACCCTGGCTGGGGTGATTTAGTGGGAGTGGTCGTGCTTTTTAGCAGGGGTTGGACTAGATGACCTCATGAGGTCCCTTCCAGCCCCATGATTCTAAGTGGTACAGCATAAGCCAGTACAGAATTTGCCCTAGAGATCTCACCATAATTTGAGCTCAGATGACACACTGTCTTTTCTCTCAAAAGGTAATAAATACAAAGGAAAAGGATCTTTTCTAGGGTCAAAACTGTTACCTAGCTCAAACATGGTATTGTGCCTAATTAATGATCATATCTATTTGCAACAGTTGCATCTTATCATAAAACAGTGTATGAATTTACTTGGTTAAAATCAAAAAGTTATTTCTTTCAAAAAAGGGATATCAGTGCAAAAGGTATGAATGTAAAGAATTAAATGTGCTACCAATGATGAGGAGTTCATAATTATGAAGTCAAACAATTCTTCAGTCAAGTCTGCTTTGTTTCATTTATTTTATGTCTTTCTTTTCTATGGGTTATCACTTAGCTTCTAATAGAACTTCACTGTTTGAATTGCCTCAAATGATACATACATTGGTTGAGATATAAAATTTGGAATTACTATGCCATATTTTTAATTTAGTAAATTAGTAAATTAGCTGTTTTCTCTTTTTCAAAACACATTGTACTTCCTTGCTTCTAAACTTTGAAAATGGATTCTTCTTCTTCTTCTAATAAAAAATAATTTATTTAAAAGTTATGCACTAAATTGAGAATTAGAAGCCATATGGATAATATAATTTTAGCCATATGTCTCCAACTGGGAGCCAGATTGGGAAAAAGCACATTGTATTTTTAGTTTTGGGCTCAGATTTCAAAATGAGGAAGTTTCTGTAATCAGTAAATCATCAGATGAGTGGCTGTACAAGGGCTAATCAAATTATCACCAGTAGCCCAATGACTTAGCTTTAATTTTTTTTTTTTTGTTCCTTCAGGGTCCCCCAGGTCCTCCAGGTTTACCTGGCCTGTCAGGGAGGAGAGGTCCAAGGGTGAGTAAAAGGGCTATATCTTTCTACAGCTGAACACTTATCATAAAACCAAACTTTGTACCATCATTTGATTTTTAGAGTGTATTCATACCCTAGAAAGTTGTTTCTCTTTCATCTCGGCATACAGTGGACTAAAACAAACTAAGCCAAGACTGATTAGACAAGGTGCATTTTACAGTAAATACCTAGAGGCAGTATTCTGTGCAAATGCATCCACAAACTGCTATTGAGTTTGCAAAGTAATTATTATGCTGCTACTGGCAATTTTAACTTTTTAGTTTTCAGTCTTGCCATCTGCAGCTGAGAAGGTCAGGTTCATTTGCTTTTTGGAATGAAGGGGAGTGGGCTTCCCAGAATAGTGCATTCCACAACTACAGACTGGAAAGCGGTGAAAGCGGAATTATCCACTGTTGGCTGGAAAGAAAATTGCTCTATGAATCTGCTTTAGTTTCTTGGTTTACAGCAGGTCAGTAAAAGCATGATTTCTGTGTCTGGAAATGGCTGGGGAAGAAGCAGGAATAGAAATCTGGAAGTTTGAGCAACTGGAGAGGGTAGTTAAGGATTCATGGGCTGGATGATATAGAAGTCTTGGCAGGCTGGAGAGGAGTGGGTAGTCCTTAGGCTGAGTATTGGAGTATGGTGTCTGGCAGGGCTGATTGATGGGATGTAGGGTTGCTAGAATGGGTAGAAATATTTGGCAGCTGGAATGAAGGATCATCAGATGTGAGGGAGGTTTCTTGAGGAGGCAGGGTTCACTTGCGCTAGTGTTTGTGAATGAACATTTGAGTATGCCGTCCTTTGGTAGCACATTGAAAATGAATCTTGTATGTTCTAGAGCCTTATTCTTCTTAATGCTGCCTCACAACATTTGAAATGGGTAGCTAAGTAGGGGGATATCACCAGCAGAGTGAATGAGGTTTATGAAGAAAGGATTTAAAGCAAAAGATGATGACTTACAAGGAGAGACTGAAGGAAGTAGGCTTATTTAGTCTGCAGAAGAGAAGACTGAGGGGGGATTTGATAGCAACCTTCAACTACTTGAAGAGGTGCTCCAAAGAGGAGGGAGCTAGGCTGTTCTCAATGGTAAAAGAGGACAGAACAAGGAACAATGGTTTCAAATTACAGCTGGGGAGGTCGAGGTTGGATATTAGGAAAAACTTTCTCACTAGGAGGGTGGTGAAGCATTGGAATGGATTTCCTAGGGAGGTGGTGGAATCTCCATCTTTGGAGATATTTAAGGTTTGGTTAGACAAAACCCTGGCTGGGATGATTTAGTGGGAATGGTCCTGCTTTTAGCAGGGGTTGGACTAGATGACCTCATGAGGTCCCTTCCAGCCCTATGATTCTGTGATAAAGGGCATGAACCAAAAATGTTTAACACTAGAAAAACAAAACAAGACAGACTGTATCTTCCCCAAGTCCAATCCCTCTCTGTCTTTATTTCCTGAAGCCTTTCCTGGGGTCTTCCCAGAAGTTTTCTCTCTATGCAAGAGCTGTAATATATGGTGATATGACATAGCAACAGCCGTTGCTGTTGGTGCTGCAGGCTTTTATATAGCAGGACTATGCATATTGCCTCTGTTGCAGGTTATTGGTGCCCCTTAAGGCCTAGTTCCATGCAGCAACTTTTCACATGTGGGTAGTCCTGTCAACTTCAGTAGGTGCATAGAGTTGTTCATGTTCATGTTTGCAGAACTGGAGCCTAAATTAGCCACTTACTGGTCCCAAGTAGTAATTAGTGCTGTAGTGATCTAGTCACTCTCTGGAACAAACAGGCAAGAGGTAAAAGCACTGCTCTTTTCTCAAGTATAAAAATTTCTTTCTCCGAGACTCAAAAGTGGGGAAACAAGCTAAAGCGTTTTTCATTCATTAAGCGATACTAATCTCTCCACCCAAGTTTAGCTGAGCTGCAGCCATACTGCATGAGCAAATTATCCAGTTGGTCTCCAAATACAGGAAAAATAGATAATTTCCTCTCTTGCCTGGGTAAAAATTAGAACATCAGAATGTTGCAGTAATTTGGAAAGAAAGAGAAGAGTATTTAAATACCGTTCATGAACCGTGATGCCTTGCTGCTCTCTGTCCTTCACCAGCCCTTTTCTCCCTTCACTTCCCCACAAGGAAGTATTCCTAGTTCTCTGGAGAAAGAAAAATTTAAGAATAAAACATCCACAGGCTTACTGGAGAGAGTAAAAGAGGAAGAAGAGAGGGAAACATTGTTCTGTGCTAGAGCAATTCATTGAGGATAACCTCTCCCCATAGCTCCTGATTCCTTAAAAAGAGGATAAACAATAAAAAGCTAAAACCATCCTGTGGATATGGCCAGTGAGAAGGCCCACCAGACTTGCTTGATTCCCTCTGATTCCATTATAAAGAGAAGGTGGGAAATAGGAGTCAGGAGCCTTTATATCACTTGTGTTATCTTTTTAAGATGCCTGTTTCTGACCCTCCCATGAATGCAGTGCATTCTGGGGCACGGAGCTCCACGGTGTGGAGTTTTATTCATTGAGTGTGGAGTTGAACATGCAAAAAGCATAAGGGGGAATGAGGGAACTTAGATTAGGGAGGGATGACTATCATCTGGAGACAGCCTAGATTGAGAAGGGCCAGTTTTATTTATTATTAACTTTGATTTAAGTAAAGTTTTAAAAGCACATTTAAATGTTGCCGCAAAGACTAGTCCAGTAGATGGGCTAAGTCCAGCAAAACTTCATTTTTAAAAAGTCATTGCTGCTCATCAGTCCGTATAGTGTCAATAAATATTCAACTACCAGTAAGTGTTGGCTGGTATTTTTCTTTTTTTTTTTTTAACATTGAAAAGTAGGCTTCAGGCATCACTTTGGTGTGCTAAACTTGAGGCTAAAGTGAGGCTTTTATTTTATGGTCAAAATGTAACATGAATTCCCAAAATAAAGGTTTTTATTAGAAAATAACATGGATAGGGGATACATTATGTAGAGATGTGTCATGACAGGTGGCCTCTGAACCTAAACCCACTGAAAACTTTGGCCTCCCCATCCAAGAGCCCTTCATCTCCCTCTTGAACAGCCAGTGGAACCCCTCATGTCTCTGTCACCTAGTATTTTCTTCCACTCACCTTTAGTCATGGTGAGAGTGTTGAGTAGAAGCAGCCAGAGTCTAAGGCACTATCTCCTCACAGTGGCAGCTACCAGCTATGTACTGCTGCTCCACTTACTTCTCAGTGATTTTTGGGTCCGGGATTCCTTCCCACTACTCTCCTCCTCTCTCCCCAGTTGTGAGGATCCTTCTGCCTCAGGCCCTGGTCTTGCCCAGGATTCCTGTGTGTGGTTCTCTTTGTCTTTAATCTTGTCCGACAGTTGCAGCAGCAACACCTTCGTTAAGAGTTGTACATTTCTTTTAGGAGCTTGATTTTTATTGCATTTAATTTTATTAGAAGAGTTCCTCTCTGTGTAAAATTTCTCATGTGGGACCTCTGAACACAGGAGATTTTTAAAAAGTTGAAATGTGAAGTGTATCAGCCAAGCCGAGTCTGAGTTTGGACAGAAAAACCCTGAGTTTTTAGGATAAAACAAATTTTGGTTTTGCTTTTGTTATTCACCTATATCTTCAGAATGACTTTGTCCAACACTGTTTTACTAGAGCAGAAATACCCCTGTGCTCTCTCTGTTGTTGCTGTGGCATTTCCGCAACCCTGGTGAAACATAAAGAAGCTCTAAAACTTTCTGAACCATTTTCTCCACTGTAATTAAATTGACACCTTCAGTATCAGGTTGTAAATCTTTCTTGTGAATCCCTGAGAGAGACCCAAAAGCTGCCTGTGTGCACATTAATCTCTCAAAGAGTGTGTGGGATCAGCATTTTCATTTAATTACTGCAACATGGTTATTTGCTGGAGGAAGCGTTGAACAGGTGAGGATCTCAGTGCAATGCGCAGTGTAATTGGTAACCGCTGAGTCGCGTGAGGGAAAAGTAAATGTCTGTCTTCTTAACAGTTGGTTGAATTTTATGTTGCAAGAGAGTTAAAACTTATTCTTATTATTTCTGTTACCTTTGAGAAACTTGACCCACCAAAATGTCACCGTTCTGGGCCATTGATCTGGAGAATGAATTGTTCCAATTCCTTCCTGCATGAACTTTATATCCTGTACATAAGGATACTGCAATAATCTGATACTTAGGATTTCTTTTAAATTCCAAACATCGTATAACGTTCTGTGACTGAAAAGTCATTGTCACAATGAGTTTACACTAATATACCTATCCTGAATTACCTGGGAGTCCAGTGAAAAGATAATGACTGAGATTCTCAAAGGATTCTCATAGGAGTAGGGCTCAGCTCCTGTTTAATTTCAGTGGGAAATGGACAGTGATTCCCTTAGGCTCCTGTGAGAATTCTAGCCAATGATTTTAAATGGAACAGTGATCCTTCAGGATGATTCCCTATACAATATTTTCACAAAGTAATGAACATTATTTGACATAATCCTAAATAACCCTACTCTTTCTCATTTTCATAGGGTATTCCAGGGCCACATGGGAATCCAGGTTTGCCAGGGCTGCCTGGTCAAAAGGTGAGCTAACTTAACTAAAGTGCAGGGCAGATTGTTTGAACTTCCTGATGTGTGGCTTTTTGGAAGTCCTTGAGCTTGCTTCCAGTAATAGTAGTGATTAATTTTATTTGGTTTATAAATGGAGACCACAGCTATAAACAGTTTTTAAGGAAATGTAACCAATAAAACTGAAACCGAGATCAAAAGAAAAATAGCCAGTTTCACAGGAGAAAATGATGCATATGGAATGATGGCATGGAAGTCGGCTGACCAGATGTCTGTTTTTTATAGGGACTGTCCTGATATTTGTCATTGTCTTGTATACATGCCTATTACCCTCCAGACCCATCCTGATTTTTCGCACTTGCTATCTTGTCACGCTACTTGGAAGTTTTTAGTCATGTGACTAATGGCCTGTGATGGGATATTAGATGAGGTGGTGTCAAGGACTCGCTGCATGTACCTCACCCTAGTGAATGCCGCCTGGCGATGTTATGGGGAATTAGTCTCAAGTATTCCCCGCCATGTGAGCTCTCCAAGGTGCTGGGTTCTCAGCCAGCCAGCCAGGGAGACAACCTTCTCCCCCAAGCCGCCAAGGCTAACTACTTGTGCTGCCTCTGCTGCTCCCTCTTATACTGAGCAGCCAGTCCCTGATTGGCTCCTCGCCACTGTCAGCTTATTGGCTGCTGCTCCCAGACACTGTTTATCCCCCTCTGGTTCTGAGCAGGGGAAACAGCCCTGCTACAGGTGGGTTCTGAGTTACTTCAGAGAATTTTCTGGGTGTCTGGTGAGTGTTGCCCACATGCTCAGGGTTTAACTGATCACCATATTTGGGGTCAGGAAGGAGTTTTCCCCAAGAGCAGATTGGAGTTTGAGGAGTTCATTAACTCAGGTTTAGGATAAGGGTCTATTACAGAAAGGGGTGAGTGAAGGTCTATGGCCTCTGTTGTGCAGGAGGTCAGATCAGATTATCATAACTGTCCCTTCTGATCTATAGTCTATGAGTCTAATCCTGGCTTTCCAAAGGATTTCCATGGAAGGCAGTCCAATTACTTGGGTGAGTCAGAATTGTTCATGTAAGGCATCTGCAGGATTGGACATTTAATCCCTGTGGTAACCTTTTGCTTAAAAAAAAATAAAAAGACCAAGTCCATAAATATTTCTATTTGCTCTCAAGATTTTACCTGTCTAGCATTGAACTACTCTAGCTTTTCAGAGTTTGTTGACTAAAATGATAGAACAAGAGCTGTGGAACCTAGATTTGATATTTCAAATGTAAGAAAAAATATTCAGTCTAGAAGCTCAGTTAAAACTTTGAAACCTGGGTTACACAGGCCACTTAAATAGCATCAGACAGATTTGGGCAGTTGCAAAATGCCTTCAACTCGTATTTAGTTTTAACAATTTGATAGATAAGTTAGGAAGAAAACAACACTGGCCTTGATTAGTTTTAATGTGATTCCTTATGGCAGGAATCTGACCTGTAGTGACAGGTGTTAAAAACTGCTCTAGGGTTTGAAAATATGTTAAATAAAGCTTGTGATGTTTGACATTGTAAAAAAAAAAAGTGGTTTTGTGTTTGCTATGTGCCTTTTTGTTAGTATACCATTTTATTACCCACATTAAGCATAATGATTTCTATAACTCATTTTTACAATATTTTGAAAGCTATATAATAGAGAGGTGTAGACCACTATTTACTTGAAATACCTGTAGCCAGCTACTCATAGGATTTATTTCATAGTATTATATTCCCTTTCCTACCAAGATTCGGAGAGCTTTTTAATCCAATCTGTGGTTGAACTCATGATTTTAAAAGCTGAACTGATTAATAAAAAAATAATGTATTTTCTAGGCTTATCTAAGAGAGCTACATTTTCTTGTTGGGCACAATTTATTGTTGTTAACATCATTATTTTATACTGAGGCAGCTAGTGCTGCACTCAGCTTCTATTTTACTGTAAAATTGCTGTCTTAATGAAAATTCCTGTCCTAATATTTTTAATTAAATAAAAGTAAACTAAATCCTCACCAAGTGTAAACTGGAGCTGTTCCAGTGAAGTCAATTGACCAATGCTGCTTTACACCTGGTGAAATTAAACACACTTGGGTTTAATCTCAGAACACACAAGATCAAATGTTATCGTTGTCTGGCAGTAATATCACAAAGGGTTTTATTCTTCCCTCAAGATACGTGTTATCTCCTATCTATGTTAAGAGTTACATGTGTGCTTAAAGAGTAGAATTTGTTAATACGTTCATAGCTTCCTAGATTGTCACTGATGACTTTAAACTGAAGGCTGGGTTCTGTCCTTGTATGTATGCCAGCAATTTCCATGGATATGCATATAGTTGAGGGTCCTTAGTGTGTAGACCTTAGGTATTGACCTAGAGGTATAGGGCTAACATGTGGTCTAAAATCACCAAAGCATACATGAGTTCTTGGCAGCTTTCCTAGCTATCATAAAAAATAATTCTTTCAAGAAAACTGAGTATGTGGATTTTGGCACTGTTGTAGCTGCGCTGTAATGCTAAATATATTAAATACTTAAATATTTTATTTTACCTTCACAAGATGGTTTATAGTTGCTTGTTACTCCTCCTCAACTGAAAACCATGCATAATGATGACTTTTTTCTTGGTTAAAATGACAAAGAATTGCATATCTTTTATGGGAGAAATGGTATTGTGCAAGGTATCAAAGGGAACATTTTTAACTAGCTGAGAACGAGCGTCAGCTTTATTAAAATCTTTTTTTTTTTTTTTTAGTTCATTATGTCAATGGTAAAAGGGAAGCAGGATATGAGGCTCTTGGTTGGCAGTGGTATAAGCAAGAGGAGGAATATTTAAAAGAATAGCTATCAACTTACACATGTTCATATTCACTCTGTCTCCTATACTGATCATCTGATCAGTTCCTGTTGAAGTCAAGGGGGGTCTTTCTACTGACTTAAAAAGGCAGAGAACAGGACCTACACTTGGGTTTCCATACCTAAAGAAGTAAGTGTAAAGAGTTTGGGGAGAGAAATGAAGAGTAGAGAGATAATGGTGTTGAAGGAACGGCAAACACAGGATTTCAGGCAATGGAGGAGCAGCAGCTGCTTTTCTGAGTCTGCTGGCTCCTTTTATTAGGTGAAGTAAACAAGCTACCTTATCACCTCAAGCAACTACACAATGCAGTGACTAACTACACATGGGCTAGCAATTAGGCAATACTCAGTACTCTCCATCACGCATTCTCCTCATGATAGGCTCATGCAGGGGCATGCAGAGAGCTCGTGTCCTGCTTCCAGGCGGTCCGGGTGTGCCCGAATGTGCCACGTCGGCAGGACTAAACTCCCATAATCCCTACAGGTGTGAAGAGATTTGATGGGAAAGAGAAATCAGTGATGGTAAAAATAAGTAAGGGAGAAAGGCTAAGTCCCCAGTCCTGCAATTAGTTGTGCGCTGTCAGACTGCTGAACCCATTCATAGTCTTGCTGAGGGAATGGGTCTGTCCAAGGAGGCAAACAGTCTGCCCAGCTCATATGCAACAAATTGCAGAATTGGAGCCAAAATTAGAAAATTAAGTTATTGAAAAAAGAGAGGAAAACACCCTAAAAAAATCTTCAAAGAATGAAATATATATTTATCAATGGTCCCTCATTTTTGGTGGAAAAGAGTTAGCAGCATCCAGCTTCTTTTGAATGCCCTGGATCTTTTTCCTTTTAATTTTGAAAAGTTGGCAGGAATGTCAAACAGTCGATTCTTTTAAAAAAAATTGTTGTCTCATTGCAGATAATCTGGGCTATATGCCAGGAAATCTATAGTCATCCTTTAACCTATGTAAAGAGCTTTGTCTGAGGCTACAGTTTAATTTCAAGATCCAGTCTGTTGCTGAATTTTTTGACAGGAACTTAAATATTATTTCTATCTTTAGGCCTGGGATTCTTTTGTTTGGAGTACTGAAATTGTTCACTCACATGCTACTCCCATTGTTTGTTGACATCCCACATTAATCCTTACTATACTTTAATGGCTACAGAGAATTAGGGATTTAAATGACATGGGGAAGCTGAGTCAGTTTGCTGAGGAAGGAAATAGCTTGAAATGTAACAAGAATATTATACAAGCGATGACTGTACAGAGACTTAGCAATTACACAAGGCAATATTTATATGTAGCTCTTTTTGTTTTCATAAAGTATATTGCATGGACAATGAATTCATTTAGCTGTGATAATTCTATACTGATGATCCAAAGGTAAAATGCAGTAAATCGTTAGATTTGCCACTGCCTTGCACTTCGTGTAGTCATTTAACCCTGTTCAAAATGGACATAAATGAGGAGAGGAATTTGATTTAAAGCGTTTTATACCCATTTTGCAGGAGAGTAAATAAATATGCAAAGTGCAGGGCAGCATAGAATGAAGACTATGATTTCTAATGCCCTAGGTCCAGATGACTCAGTCTTGTGGAGAAATCTGCCCAAATAGGTTTATGAGAGGGTTTGAAGTATGTGAGGTTTACCTGATGGGAAGGGTTAGGAGGCTGCAGATTTTAGAGGCTGCTTACCTCTCAACCCTATATATGTGTGGGATATATGGAGGAATGGACTCCCCGTTCCACACAGAGGCAGGAAACATCCTGGATGGAACCCCCTTCCCACCTGGCATCTGTTAAAAATTAGAAGAGCAAACTTCTATTTAGTAATTTTCTTGGCTTCACAACTTTGTTTTTTATGGGGTAGTAGTCAGAAAATAATGAAACAGAAGAAGTATGTGGTTTGTCTTACAAGAGGAATACCTGAGAGCTACCATCACAGGGCTCATTGCAAAATTATTGTCATGTACTATTTTTAGAAGAATTATGTTCGGCAAAGGAATATCTATCTTCTGTTTGACACTGGCAAGTGTTAGTCACTGTTCACAATATGGCTTTTCTGTTGTGTCCTGCAAGCTTTTCTGTCATTAGAGATATGTTAACTTTTATTACTGTTAAGGCACTCTTTTGCAATAACGCTTGGAAGATAAGTGCCTAAAGTCTGTCTCATCTTCACTTTGGAAGATCTGACAAGCTTATAGTCATAACTCAAGAAATCTCTAAGGAGTCATAACAAAGCAATACTTGAAGAAGATTTTAAAGAGGAAATAGGCCACATCCTCAGGTGAAGTGCAGCTGGTTTTTGTCTCACCATGAGTGGACTTCAGCTGTAAGCCCAGTCTAAACAATTTTGGGAGGCATGCCGCATGACAAGGAGGAGTCTTCATTGGTGATGTGACTCTCACATAGGGGCTCTTATGCCATATATCTCAGGACCTTTTGCCAAAGTAGCAACGGAGAGTGGACATAATCAGGATATCCCTGTGCCACAACAGTTCAAGGCTTTCTGTGGCTGTTACAGGCCAGTGTAAATCAGACTTAATGCTTAAATCCTGTTCTCATTAAATTCCTAGTGCATGGCATTTGGTGTTAACATTTGGAAGACAGGCTATTTTAGAATTATGATTCTCTTTCTCTCACCACATATGCTGGGCACTCTTTGCAATTATCAGAAAAAAAGTTAATTTTTCCAGAAGCCTGTAGCAGAACAGTGGCTTGGCTAGATTCTTCTGTTAGAGAGGTGTTTTGTGTTAGTAGATGCAAAGAAATATAGCAAGTCATGCAATGCCAGTACTATAGAGCAAAGGCTTCTTGAAGAAGACATGTCAGTTGAAATTTTTAAGGTTTTTAATACAATTCCCCTCCTGACTGAACTTTTGTCTGAGACAAGGGTTTGTCCAGTTTGTAAATGGTGCAATGTCACCCTAACAGATGGGCATGCATGTAGGCTTTATATAAAATGCATAAATAATTTTCATATATCTATATATGCACATATAACTTGTTGGCTCTGGGTAGAATTCTCTGCTGGGAATGTCTGAACAGCTGTCCATACTAATTTTAGTTATTTATAAATAAAGGGCATGTGCCACTTTTAATCCAGCTCTCATCTGGACTACTATTCAATAATTTCCTTGGTTACAGAAGAGAAATTCTTGGCTTGGATGCACTATGCTGAATGTGGAGCAGTCCATTATTATATGGTTTGCAGCTTCAGGGCCAAAGATTGCGCATATGGCCTGAACAATTTTGATATGATTAGATCAATGGAATGTTACCACGTGTACTGAGTGCAGCCTTTAGTGTAACTAAAACCCATGGAGATTACAGATTTCCTTCTTGCTGTTGCACTCTATATTCCTTTGTGCTGTATTTTAGTTTAAAATAATTGTTTTAAATGTATTTATACGACAAAATAAGTACAAGTATGGTCTCAGTCTAAATATTTAAACTTACCAAATGCACAGGTTTGATACCAGTGAAGTAATAAACTAAGAGAACTATGTAGACTGATGACCTGTAATAGAAGCAACTGGCAAATAGAGTTTTTGATCCATCTGCTCGGGAATGTGAGTTCCCAGCATTGGTGAATCTGCCAGCCACTCGGGATCCCTGCTCTATTGAAGGACTGAAGCAAGATGTCACAAACTAAAATAGTGGGCCAGGCTCGTTTAGCCAGGAGATCTGCTGAATCAGTGCATCTCCCAGGGTCTATGGTTCCTGAGGATCCTATGAAATCTACAATGCCAGGAGAAGTCAATCAGAGCTTCAAGTGATTCAGGACCCCTGGAAAATTGGATCTTAATTCTGTCAAGGACAGTGCTCTTTGTCCATTTGTTAACATATGAGTATTGCCAGAAATGCCACTTTGTTTCCCCAAAATGTTTTGGGACAACAAAAATATTCATATAGAAAAGGTTTTCGGATGGTTGGGGGAGTTGATGAGAAAGTGATTCACATTATAGGATGTGACGATTAGATAAAAGTATGCTCAATATGTAGGGGCCCAACTGTTTCAGCCCAGGGGACATCTCTGTGATTCAGCTAAAGAGTTCCAGTTAAACAACCTCTGACTAAATCACATTGAGGTAAGAAGAATGTAACATTAATTAAGGTCATATTCAAGGTTAAATGACCAAAGAGTCAATGAATATAAATTGTTGTCTTGGCAATAGAGGTTCTGAAGTCTGTGGAAAAGGAGAGGTCAGGCTGTAAGGACTCCCTTCCTCTTGTGGAAATCCTTTCTGCATGTGGACGGCATGACTTGGTCAAGTCATTCATGTCAGCGGTGCCTGATGCTTTTCACTCCAGGGTACTGCAGGAATTAGCTGAAGAAATCTCAGAGCCACTGGCAATAATATTTGCAAACTCATGGCTGACAGGAGTGGTCCTGGAACGCTGGAGAAGTGTGAATGTCATGCTCATCTTTAAAAGGGGAAAAAAGGAGGAGCCAGAGACTATTGACCAACCAGCCTGATTTCAAGATAGCTACTAGAGCAATATATAAAACATTCAATTTGTGAATATCTGGAGGATGAAGAGTAATCATCAGTAGCCAGCATGGATTTGCCTAGAACAAATTAGGCCAAACTAGTTTGATTTCCTTCTTTGAGAGGATAACTGGTTAGAGGATGAGGGAATGAGGTGCATATAATTTACCTGGACTTCAGCAAGGCTTTTGACACAGTTCCTCAGGACATTTTGGTAATGGAGAAATGCAGGCTCAGTGGAACTACCATTAAGTTGATACATACTTAGTTAAACAACCACAAACAAAGAGCAAGTATTATTGGAATAATATCTGATTGGAGGGAGGTTTCAAGAAGGTTCCTCAGGGATCTGGTCTGGGTCTGGTGTTTAACATCTTTATTGATGACCTTGATGTCAGAATAGAGAGGATACTGATCCAATTTACAGATGACATAGAGCTAGAGGGGATGGCTAACACTTCGGAGGATAGAGCATACTGATTTGTCTGTACCTCTTACTGCATTTGCAACTAAACTCTTTTTATCAAATAATCCTCAGGTACATTATTAAGAAATACAGGGAAATTCAAACTCATCACCACATATAAATTCAGATTATTGTATTGTGTCATGTAGTGTGAGATGCATATTTTAATATGAAAACTGACATAAGGAAACATTCCTGGAATAAGAAAGATACTTTGTATAGCATTAGATCCTGCGCGCACGCGCACACACACAACTAATTTCTACATCAGTGAAAATATTTGTGGCTGACTATATAATTATCTGTCCCTGTACCACACTAATATAATTTCTCTGCAATAGGGCCCTAAAGGAGATCCAGGATTCTCCCCGGGACAAGCAAAACGTGGAGAAAAGGTAACTATCTGCTTTTTAATTACAGAGGAATGTTAGTTAGCCACAATTTTTGTTAAGTTTCATTACACTGTCCAGTGCTCTGTACATTGCAATCTCTGCTTTCCCATTATTATTTATCTCAAAATGGCTGCTGTACATCTAGGTGGCTGGATTTTAGTTTTATATAATAAAGTAAGCCTCTGGAACCAACAAGCAATGTTAGGACTTGATAAATATGGTACAATTAGATTGTTTTTTATGTTAATGTCTTCACATCAGCAACAGAATATGCGTATTGAAACCTTATTCCATCTTTTATTAGTACACAAAGCTAAGAGTGATGATGGTTAAAGGAATACCTCCAACTTAAAAATCACATCTCTACCTGAATTTGTTTTATCTTCTGTTGTTGCAAGAGGCACTTCATATTAGCATAACCAACCCTTTAAAAATAAGCCTTTTATCTGTTTGTCAAAATTTGACATCTCTCTGTGGATCTGTTTCCCTGTTTCCCACATATAGTCAGTTAGGCCTCGATTCCATAGACCAGTGGTTCTCCATCTTTTGTGGGTCACGACACACTTGGCAACATATTGCGACTTTACAAACGCACGCCCTCCAGGCCAAATCGAGCCATCTTCCTGGCTCTCCACAGCACACGCTATGTGATGACACAGTAATGTGTCCTGACACAGTGGTTGAGAACCACTGCCATAGACACTTAAGCACATGCTTAATTTACTCACTTGGAGTGAAATTCACCTCTGGGCAAAGGCCGGTATCACTTGAGTCCTACTTAAGCTGGCTAAAATGTAGCTATTTTGAGATCCTGTAATAAATGTTGTTCTGTCTATTCAATCTTAAATGTCCAAGAATAAAAGGGAATACACTGCTTTCCAGGTGTTTATAGGCTTTTCAAATATTCTAATAAAATAAGATGATTTTACTGTACTGTGTTATGCAGGGTGACCCAGGTACAAGAGGCTTACCAGGCCCTCCTGGCATCAAAGGTCAGAAGGTAAGATTTTTCTTTTGATTTTTATATTCAGCTCTCGTGTCTAAGTCCACAGAAAATCAATGGGAGGCCTGCGTAGTCAGGCCCTCCAAGTTCAGTAGTCCATCTCAGAAATTCCTTATCCTTTGAAATTTATAATGGTTTTCAAAATCCAATATGCAGGACTGAATCCGAGCCACAGATCAGATATTTCATGTGCCTCTTTTTGGGATGGGCCCTACCTAGTGGAAAATAACTGAGTCTCCTAAGCTATGCAAGTTACAGAGCTTCATAGCAAGCCAGTCTATGTTGGAGAAAGGTCAATCTATCCCACAACAAGACCCCTCATCCTCTTCCCAATACCCCACACCTCCTTGAAAAGTCCCATCCTTAATATTAGGAAGTAGATGGAAAGTCAGCAGGTAGTGTTCCCTGGTACCTATAGCTGCAATGTACATCCACGTCAGCCTGTCCACCCTTAAGTGCAAACAATACCCCTAGGTTCAATGCAAATTCCACTATTGACAAAAGAAAATGGTACATGCTGAAATCTTGTCTTCCACTGATTGATCTAGGTAGGACCAGTATGAAACCTATCCTAAACTCAGGAACCTTGGTCTAAGTGAGGTTGTAGTGCAAAGGTTCTCAAACTGTGGGTCTTGACCCCATTTTAATGGGGATTGACAGGGCTAGCACTAGACTTGCTGGGCCCTGGGGCTGAAGCTAAAAGCTGAGCCCCATTACCCGTGACTGAAGTGAAGCTGAAGTCCAAGAGATTCAGTCCAGGGTGGCAGGCTCTGGCTCAACCCTCCCCACTCCCGGCATGGCAGGGATTGGGCTCTAGTCCCCCTTCACCTCCTCCCCCAGCTGCTGTCGTGTAGTAATTTTTGTGTTCAGAAGGGGGTTGCAGGGCACTGGAGTTTGAGAACTGCTGCTGTAGCATGTGTATTGCCACTGTCAATACTGCGGGTACAAGACTTCATTTCCCAATGTGTTCAATCCAGATCCTTTCCTGAGTACTAAATTCATTAAAAATGTAATGAGCAAAATGTAAATTAAAAGTTTTGTTATAGTCACTCCCAAATGGTGCGCTTCTCTGAAAAGCTTGCTGTGTTTCTAGTCTGGCAGCATGAACTCCTTCAAACTATGCCTGAAAGATACTGATATTTTAAACGAAGGACTCCCACTTCAGTCTCAGGTTCAGGACTGCCCACCTCTTTCCTGTTCATTAATTCCTTTACTGACTTGTGTTAATTCATTCATTGTTAAAGTTGGAGCTCAATCTTTCAGCACCACAAAACTGGATGTTTTTCAAAGATGTGTGTCAGAGCAGCTAAAACTCTTGCTTGGAAGCCAAGTGAAATAAGTTTAGATTTTGGATGCCACATAATATTGACATAATTATTTATTCACTAGGAGAAATGTCAGAATACTGTAAGAAGTAAGAAACCCATACTCCATTTAAGAAATTCCAGGTTTTAACAGCCCGCTAACATTGGACAGCATGAGGCAAACAAGAGTTCAGGAAAGGGGACACAAAGAATGCCAAGAGTGTAGGAGTGGAATAAGGAGAGTGTATACACTTAAAGCTGGCGAAGAAGGGTGGAGTGAATTTATAAATTATTTTGGGAACCAACAAAATGTTTTTACTTGGGTTCCAGTAATGGATAGGAAGTCAGAAGGCTTGTTTCACAAGGCCACTTGGGAAAATTAATCCAGATTACTTAAAGGTGTGATTTTTTTAAAGTGGGCACTCTCATTCTGAATTAAAGTGGCCTTGATTTGATTTAGTTTAGTTGACTTCTCTTGTGTTAACCGAAAGCATGATAAATTTACTCTTTGTAACTGGAAAAGAAAGACGTTACAGAATATGTTCAAAAGCTACTAGGAGATGTGTTTTACTTGTCCACAAACCTTCCGGGATGTAACAAAATTAACCCAACTTTATAGGCCTGACTAAAATTTCATTTCTTAGGTGGGAGAAATTTCTTCCAGCGGGATCAGTTCTTATCCAAGTCAGCCTGTTTGTTATTACCAGCTGTCATCAGCAGAGCTGTGGCATCTTCTTAGTTCCAAAACACATAGTGCTTTACTGTACTGTCAGGTTCATAGTTTTGCTTGGGAAAGCAAAGAAGTTTCTACTTTATTTTCACTAAAAGAATTTTAGTCTTACAAGCTAGGAATAATTGTGTTCATTTGGTTCCTGGCACTTTTTCTCTTTGTTTCTATGTCGTGTAAAGTAGACACTAACTGGAACCACATTTCAGAAAACTCTAGTCTGAACTGATCTTGTAAAAACACTGGGTCCATGAATTATGTTACATCTGTAAAACTAAAGGATATTTTATGCTTGACATTTGATGGACTTAAATCTAGGCTTTGCAGTTTTAAGATTGTTGAATGTTCCATATTATTACCAGAGATACCAAAGATGATAAACATATTTTCAGATTTCTATTCAAGTGGTAGCTTGTTTTCATTTTGGAAACTCATTTCAAAGGTGTGTGTGAAATTTATGCAATAATCCAGTTAGGAAAATGGGACTCCTTGGGGGGGTGGATTCTCATTTGTTACTTTACATTTAAAGGTGTAAAATGCTGTTGGGAAATTGCTGAAGTGTGTATATATGAGTAACATAACTCCTTTATCACCTAACTAACTATAAAGACAAAAAAAATCCGTAAATTCATTACTTCTTAAATCCTGTTTGCTTTTGGCAGCTGGCTCTGATTTTTATCTTCCTGTAGATTGATCTGCAAGTCTAATGATCAGCAATTAAACTGTGACATAACTTTTAATGTGGAATAGCTCTTGCACTATTCCAGGACTCCCTTTTAGGTAGCATAATAAAAATGTATTTATGCCCAATTCTTGGTAAATATCCTTTTTCTCATTGACCTTAGTTGTTTTCATGAAGGATGCATAGGCTGAGACTTTCCAAGCAGCACTGGGGATTTCAACACCCATCTTTCCTTCCTTTTAATGGTGGAATTGAATATTTCATTGATAACATGCTGGCTGGAATGTATGCCTAGTATTGCCCTCTCCTGGACATAATTAGACCTGCTCAAAGTTATAGATATAATAATTGAAAGATTTTTTTCATCAAAATGTGTCTATTCTGAACTTTTGTGAAATTTTGTTAGTACTTATGCAATAGTGTGCCCTGTTACAATGACTACAAATTTTCTGGTAAATATTCATACTACATAATAAATTTTGGAATGGAGATGGCTTATGATTAATCATGTGCTGCATGCTCTTGATTCTGGTTTCCTGAATGTCTGAACTTAGCACAGAGGTTAGTAAAAACCAGAAGCTCTGTTAGTAGAGTTTCCTGAGGGATCTCTTTGAGAAATGTTGCACTATTCTATAGTAGTCCTTCAATACAGTGCTGCAGCACTCCTGTTAACTGTAATGTTTTGGAGTATCACTGGACTAATGCAGTCCTTTTCATCAGGATTAGGCTTTAGTTATAGTTCTTTCTGTGAGAAAGTAAGAAAAAAGATGGTGGGAGCAAATTATTGCATTTATTTTTATTTTTTGTCTTATGTACAGTACACATCATCTGTGAGTATGTGTTCTTGCCTTAATAGCTTATTGTGTAGCCATGACTACATATTTCTACTGCCTGCAACATAATTATTATTCAGGGGCAAGTTTGACTCAGTTAACACATATGCAAATCAAAAGTAACTCTAATGAAGTCAAGTTCCAAAGGGGTAGCTGTGTTAGTCTAGATCAGAAAAACAAACCGGGAGACCTGGAGCACTTTTAAAGACTAACACATTTATTTATAGCATGAGCTTTTATTCTGTAAGTTCCCCATTTTCAAAGCATCTGACAAAGTGAGATTTTCTCCCACAAAAGCTCATGCAGTAAATAAATCTGTTAGTCTTTAAAAGCACCACAGGACTCCTTGTTTGTTTTGTTCTAATAAAGTCAGTATGATTATTCCAAATTTACACCTGTGTGAACAAGAACAGATTGTCCACCCTCTGAAATGTGGTCTGCTTTGTTTGTTTGAAGCATCTGTACAAAAAAACAGAAGCAGCAGCTGAGAAGTTCATAAAATATTGGTGAAAAGAGAACGATGTCTTCAAAAGAAGCACAAATATCAACATCTGTGTCAGATCTAAGGTGGAAGCTTAAGTTCAGGATCTCTCAAACTAGCAATTCTACTTACAGCACTCTGCAGAGAAATTTATGGATAATTTGAACAGAACAGTCAGAGAAATAGAAACTGGAGGCATTCTGATGGCCAAAGAGTGGGGAAAATGTTGTCGAATTGGTTGGTGGAGTTGCTGTTTGATGTAGCTGCTTCAAATCTAGACAGCTAACTTCTCCACAGATGAATGTATCATCTAAGTATGCTGCCATGGCACGTCAATGTAAAATTCCCCAAGGCCATATGTGAAGGAAACCATAGAACCCCACACAATGCTAAAAGAGCATTGGATTAATGTGGATTAATTTACGTAGACTCCTGCACACACACAAAAGTAACCATCATACGTGTATGGTAGTAAGCACTCTATAAATCAAAAATAACTTTTGACAAATTAAAACAATTTAAAAACCTAACTGGCTGCAAGTTACGTTAACTTACTTCTCATTATGAGATATGTGTAATAGTAAATCATGAGAATCGGGTCTGTTAAAGCATGATAGAATCCACATGCAGCAGTACTATACAGTAAAACATGGTGAGGAATTTCTTGAGGGATGAGGGACAAAATTTGGTTTTAAATTAGGAGGGATTTTTTTTTAATACTGTTCCTGTTTTTATTTTTGAGTACTGAAAAAAGGAGTGCATACTGTCAGTGTCAAACAAATAAAAAATATCTGTTGAAATTTCCACCTTTCTATGGTAGTAAATGGTGAGTTTATTTCACAAAGGCTATGTCTACACTGGGGAATTTAGGTCGACTTTAATAAGTCGACTTTAAGTCGACCTTATTAAGTTGATTTAGAGAGTCCACATAGGACTCCTAAGTCAACTTAAGGTGGCCCATATTAAGTCGACTTAGAGAGTCTACACTAGATTCTCTAAGTCGACTAGTTAGCTCCAGGGGGAGGCCAAGCTCCTTTGGAGCCTCGGGTCCCCAGGCTATGAGGGCTTGTCCTGGGTAGAGCCAGCCCTGCACGGTCCAAGGGAAAAGGGAGCCTGGAGCTCCCTTCTACCCCAGACCACTCAGCTCCCTTCTGCTCGGGACTGCTCAGGTCCCGGGCAGAAGGAAACCCTCCTAGCCGGGACCGCTTGGGTCCCAGGGAGAAGGTCCCAGCCAGGAGGGAGAGCAGGAGACCCGCACTCCAGCTGCCGGCAGCTGGAGTGTGGGTCTCGGGTCCCGGCCAGGAGGGAGAGCGGGAGACCTCCTCAAATAGCCAGAGCGCCGGCAGTTGCCGGCACAGCATGCTCCAGCTCCCAGGAAGCCTCCGGAGGCTTCCCGGGAGCTGGAGTACTGGCAATTGCTGGCACGGCTGCCCTCCAGCTCCCGGGAAGCCTCCGGACGCTTCCCAGGAGCTGGAGCACGGTCCCGGCAAGAAGGGAGCCGGGAGAACTGCCCACTCTGCCGGGATCAGCCGCCCGCCTCCCCGGCTCTCCAGCCAGGGTTCCAGCGGGGGATCCCCTCCAGCTGGAGCCCTGGCTGAGGAGCCATTCTCCCCAGGACCGCGGCTCCCCTGGCAGGGAAGCCTCAGGTCTGGGGAGAAGGGAGCAGGGGCTCCCCAGGAGAAGGGAGCTACAGTGGCTCCCTTCTGCCAGGGAGCCATGTGATGCTCCCTTGTCCCCCCTGCCCTAAGTCGACCAAGTGGACTTAGGGCGTCCACACTGCTGAAGTTGCCTTAAGAAGTCGATTTATGCAGTAAAGTCGATGTAAAACTAGGTTTTACAAAGTCGACTTTACTTTTCCTTAAGTTGACTTAAGCAGTCGACTTAAGGAAACTCCAGTGTGGGCGCAGAGTAAATTAAGTCGACTTAAGCAGGCTAAAGTCGTCTTAATTTACAAGTGTAGACGCACCCAAAGAGTGCTGTTTCTCTAGAACAAGAAAAAGGTTTCATTAAATGAGAGAAATTCTTCCATTAATTTCAATGGCAAAAGTATTCTCCTTTGAATGCTGTTTTAGATAAGTTTTGATATGTTTAAAATAGTTTGTTGATATAGCATAAATATACTTTTATCTTAAACTGACTTCATTTTTTACCGAGCAGACAGAGTCTGGGATTTACATGTGAACATAAATAATGTGGATCACCTCTATTTAAGTTACAGCACGTTTTCTGCTACCACTGTCTCTTTGCCTTCAGGGCCTGGGCTAGGCAGGGAGGAAAGGGAGAGACTTCTCCATTAGAACTCTCAAACTTTCACTGAAGCTAGCTAAGACATCCAAGTAAATCAGCTTTAGATTGCTCTTCCCTGGTAGATACACTGGACCTGATTCTCCCCTCCCTTACACCAGTTACAAATCAGTAGGGACAGCATTAAAGCTAACAGAATTACATTAGTGGAAAAATCGTGTGACAGCAAAATCATACCTACTGCCCTTGTTAGATTTCTTGTTGGTTCTACATTAAAGTGAAGTTCTGGCTGCAGCGGTAATTAAGTGATATAAAGAGCAAGATACTTAGCTTTTCAGAACAGTGTCAGAGCTTGTCTGCACTGCAGAGCCTTTGATGCTGGCACAGCACCGTGGTTTATTAAAGCATGTACCAACATAAGGAGTTCTTCTTCCAGCATAGCTACAGCACCTCCCCAGATGACATTAGCTGTGTGATAAAGCACTTGCCTGTTAGCTTAGTTGCATCTACACTGGGAGATTTTGCAGGCATAGCTATATTGGCTGAGGGATATGAATTTTTTTCATGATTCTGGCTAATATAGCGAGGCAAAACTTTGCAGTATAGACAAAGCCTTAGTATAGTAGTGAAGTGAGGCTGAAAATAGAGGAAACCCCTCCTTTCACCTTCTTTTCTCTCTTTTCCATCCCCACAAAGCGTGTAAAGAGGAAAAGCTCTCATAATAGCACTGGATCTCAGGGTGTACATTATTGCTATTCAAAAAATGAACCCCATCTATCAAATGTAACTAATAAACAAACAGAAACATTTCAATCCAAACTTCACAGCCACCTAAAAACAAGAATGCTTTCCTCACTGATGTCAGCAAGCTAGCAACTCTTTCCATCTCAGTTAATTGAGTTTCCTGCCTGATCAAGGAAGATAAAAGCTTCTGTGGAATAGTTTTGTCATGTTTTTGTAAAATGACACATTAGCTTGTTAAAATCCAATTGTTCCTGATAAAGGATTGTAGGTTTCTGAAATTTCAGGTAATTATGGACACTTCCCTTTAATAAGTCCTAGAAACAGAAGCATCAGAACAGCATTATTTAAGTTAGTAGGTATGAAAGAAGACCTCTTACATGTAGAACTTGCCTCGAGAATCCATGTAGGAGTCTTCAGAGGTAGTAAAAAGCAACTGTTCAGAGGCACTCTGATGCAATGCCCCATGAGGGAATCCTCAGAATAGCCTCCTCAGTTGGAGACACAAAGAATGAGTCTCCAAGGGTATGTCTACACTAGAAAATCTAAGTCGACTCCTAAGTCGACTTAACAAGGTTGACTTAAGTCGACTTAAAGTCGTCCTTGTTAAGTCGACTTAGAGAGTCTACACTAGAAATTTAAGTCAACTGCCTGTGTCCACACGGGCAGGTGTTTTTGGAGCTGCAGGGAGCCACGGCTCTCTTGTCCCGGGGAGCCACGGCTCCCTGCTTGTCGGGGAGCCACGGCTCCCTTGTCCCAGGGAGCCACGGCTCCTTTCTTGCCTCTCGGGGAGCCAGGCAAGAAGGGAGCCGTGGCTCCCCCCGGGGACAAGGGAGCTGTGCACGGCTTCCTCTACTTCCTTCTGCCAAGGAGCCGCGGCTCCCTTTTCCCAGGAGAGCCGCGGCTCCCTTGTCCCTAGCTCTAGGTCGACTTCGGGTGTCCACACAGGTTTTAGGTCGACTTAACGAATCGACTTAGGCATTAAGTCAACCTAAAGAGTGGTAAAATTCCAAAGGGGTAGCCGTGTTAGTCTATTGTAGAAAGACAACAGAGTCTTGTGGCACTTTTAAAGACTAACAGATTTATTAATCGCATGAGCTTTCGTGGGAGAAAATCCCACTTCGTCAGACACTTTGTTATTATTATTTGTTATTAAAGAAGTGCTTAAGTCGACTTAATGAAAGCCAAGTGTGGACGCAGCTTTGTTTAAGTCAACTTACATGTCCTTAAGTCGACCTAACTTGCCAATGTAGACATACCCTTTATGCACCATTTCCACACCAGTACTTCAGGGCAATTATGCCTGACTTATACTTACAAGAAGAGGCACAGGACTTTAAAGGAAGTAAATCTTTATTTATACACATGAAATATTGACCCCTGGGAATTTAAGAGAAATCTAAGGGCTTGACTACCTAGCCAGTGCATTAGTCTGCACTATGGGGGTGTCAATTCCACTGTGAACTAGTATGTTTCACACTAACCGGCCCATATGGGCCCTGCTGGAGCTCACTAAAAGTTCCCTAGTGCATACCTCTATAGTACTGTTTGAAAAGGGGCTACATTAATGTACATTAGGGATCTTTTAATGCATGGCATCAGGGTCCAGGCAGTCCACTAAGTGTACAACTCACTAATGCACAGTAGAATGTACACACCTTTTGTATAGACTGATGCACTGTGTAGACAAGCCCTGACTTCAGGCTTGTGTAATTTAAATGTTGATGGGTCTGAAGGAGGTGTAAGAACCACCTGTAGACTCATCTCTGAATGTGGGCCCTATTTGCCTGTCCATGACTGTCTGTCTATCCACGTTATGCATGATAGTTTATAATTAAAAAAAAAAAAAATCAATGATGGAGTGAGCGTGAAGCCTTCTGTCATTAGGATGCATCCGGTAGTAGCACATGCTAGCCAGAGAGCCTGACTTTTAGTATTTACATGTTGCACAGATAAGAAACAGTTGATCTACAAAAGAGCAGAATACATTTCTAATAGGAGGCTACATAGAGACCAAATAAACATTTCAAAACTGTATCTCAGATGGTGGAAATGTGGAATTGATAAGTACACTGTGTCTTGCAGTGTTTGTGGTATTATCTATGGGTCTGATCCAGCCCCAGAAGAGGACCACAGGATTGCATGAGAGAGTAACAAGAATGGGATGAACTTACTTCATTTACATTTTTGTTCCTGTCATTATGCTAACAGAAGATTAATTTTATGCCATTTTTGGTCCATGCAGTATTTGTCATAGCGGAATAAGAATGTTATTGTGTCGTATATGTCATTCATCTATACTGCTGCATTGTTCTTTGACCTTCTTAACATTCTGGAAAATGACTGTCCAGCTGTTTCAGCTTTTCCACTTACATGTTTACTTGTAAAGTTTTTAATATTGATTTAGATCTAAGCAGTGGTATTAGCTCTATTTGCAAAGCAGTTCTTCATTCCCATGTCACCCACAGCAGAGGTTTCTATAAAAACGCCCACAGTCTTATAATTCATTGTGCTCACCATGTCCCCACAATGGCTTTTTTCAACTCTTCTTTGGCACTGTTCAGAGAAGACTAGATCCTCCTCCATGCCTATAACACTGGATCCAGGCAATTACCTGTTCCTCTCTCTTCCTTGAGAGGCTGCAGAATTATGGGCTCTCTGGATGCTTTAGCCAGCGAGCAACTGCCCCAACCCAGTGCTGTTGGAATTGCTATGGAAACAATGGAAAACATTGAGGGGCTCCCAACATTGTTGTTGTTTAATATTTATATTAAAGTAGTGTCAAGAGGCCTCAGCAAGACTGAAGCCACATTGTGCGAGGCATTGTGAAAACCCCTAATAAATGACAGCCCTTAAAACTTGACCCCTTACAAAGTCGAGACTAAGTTACTTCACTTGGCATTGAAGTCCTTTCTCTCACACAGAACAAAGACTCTTGTCGGTCCATGAGTGCCAGTAACATGCTCACAAAGGGGGTGTGGTGGTATAGCCAGGAGTTCAAGCCCTCCCATTTCTGTTTTTGCCTTTGAAGTCCAAATGGGAGCGTCTCTATTACAATATGGGGAGTACCCCATCCTCCAGCCAATCTCCAAATATATTTTCTTTTTACACGAATCTTCCTTCAAGCTCAAAACAAAAGTAGTTCCCATTTCTCCTGGTCCAGATATAATGAAACATTTGTACATTTCCTCTGGAAGCACCTATTCTAGAGCAGTGGTTTTCAAACAACGGGTCGGGACCCAGTAGTGGGTCGCAAACCTTCAGGTACTGGGTTGAGGTCCCCCCTTCTGCTGCCACCGGAAGACTGGAATGCATTGCTGAAAGAGTTAACTGTTGGGTCATGGGCATAAATGATTTTTTTTCAACTGGGTCCCAAGGAAAAATGTTTGAAAACCACTGTTCTAAAGGGTCCTTTAAAATCCAGAAGTAGGGTTATTCTCAAATATGCTTAAACCACTTAAGACCCAAATCCCATTGAAAAATCAATCAAAGGGACTTAGATTCCTAGATAACTTATGTCCTTTCAAGGTGCTGTTGAAAATGTTACCATAATCCCTAAGGAAGTGTTACTGCTTTGCCCTGCAGGTTTGCATTGCAGAGTCATTAATCATGTGTTTGTCTTTATAAAATGATCTAACCAAGAACATTTCTGAGGCAAGCCATGGCAAGTTAATGAGGCAGTCCTGCTCAGCCTGTTTTATCCAAGATCTGCTCTCCCATACCTATGCCGCAGATTTGGGGTAGTGGGGCTTAGGCTAGCACCCTAAAAATAGCTGTGGAATCTGCACTTCCAAGTTGCGGCTCAAGCTCCAAAGCCCAGGAAGGAGTGTAGAAAGACAACTGCAAAGGGCTGTCTACACAGCTGTTTTTAGAGCACTAACATAAGCCTGACTAACCCAAATCTGTTGACTTGGACTGGGAGGTTCACTTCTGTAGGCACCGCCCTCAGATATATGGTTGAAATATGCTCTGCAGCTTGTAATTTGCAGATGATGGTTGTGTGCCTCTGTTTTACTGTAATATCTAAACATTTAAGCAAGTTAGCAATGCTGTGTGCATCTTTAGCAAGATGTAAGGGAATACCTGCAAAATGAGTGCATATCTTTGGGAGTAATGTTTCCCAAGCGAGTCTATAATATTAAAATTGCAAATTTTGTAGCTTAATAGATGTGATTCTTACCAAGCAAAATTATTTCTAATTTGTAGTTTCGTGTAGGGTAATGCCATTAGTTTGTATAGCAGGACTCTTAACATGGTGTAGAAGCTTAACTGAAACTTGGGAGTCAAATTCCAAAGGGGTCGCCGTGTTAGTCTATTGTAGAAAGACAACAGAGTCCTGTGGCACTTTTAAAGACTAACAGATTTA
>ML685778.1:260403-287114 GCA_007922175.1 Pelusios castaneus
GTGTGTGTGTGTGTGTGTGTGTGTGTGTGTGTGTGTGTGTGTGTGTGAGAAGACTGCAGCCACCCCAAAATTTGCCTTAGCCCTGCTGCAGTCAGCCCTCCCAGTGAAAAGGTGAAACATTACACAGGCGTAAGGGTAGTAAAATTTGGTATTGCCACCCCTACTTCTCTGCTGCTGCTGGTGTCAGCACTGCCTTCAGAGCTGGGTGGCCGGAGAGCAGTGGCTGTTGGCCAGGCACCCAGCTCTGAAGGAAGTGCCCCTCACCTCCTTCCCAACCACAACAGTGAGATCCTGCCTGACCCTCCTGGGCCATATGGCTTCCTGCGTTTACGCAGTGAAGCACACAAGGCTGCACCGAAGACCTCTGCAGCTGTGGCTGAGGATGGTGTTCAAGCCCCACAGAGACAGCATGGACAAAGTGGTGACCCTGCCACATCAGGTCATAGAATCTTTCCACTGGTGGAAACTGGTGGATCAGATATTAGGAGGGGTCCCATTCGCCCAACCCCAGCCCACAAAAACACTGGTCACGAACGCCTTGGCGCTTGGGTGGGGAGCACATCTGGGGGACCTACAGACAAGGGGCTTTGGTCCCACCAAGAACTGAACTTGCACATAAACGTCAGGGAACTGAGGGCTGTCAGGTTGGCTCACCTCCTCTTCAGGCAGCACCTTCAGGGCCATCACATCCAGGTGCTAACAGACAATACTGTGGCTCTGATCTATATGAACAGACAGGGCGGAGCCCGCTCTCATCGCCTGAGCCAGGAAGCGATGAGCCTATGGAACAATTGTATCGCGCACTCCATTCACCTGGAGGTGTCCTATCTCCCTTGGGCCCAGAATGCGGTAGCGGACCGCCTCAGCTGTGCCTTCAAAGCCCACGAGTGGTCTCTCCAACCGGACATCACATGATCTCTTTCCCTCAAGTGGGGGTTTCCTTAAGTGGATCTGTTCTTAACCAAGAAGAGCAGGAAGTGTCACCGGTTCTGTTCATTCAGGGGCCTCAGTCTGGGTTCGATTATGGATGCTTTTCTGATCCACTGGGGGACGGGTCTGGTATACACCTTCCCTCCATTCCCCTTTGTCCACAAGGTCCTCCTCAAAGCAAAAAGAGACAAGGCATCAATGATACTAGTCACCCCAGCATGGCCCAGGCAGCACTGGTTTCCAACCTTACTTCAGCTGTCGGTCAATGCCCCTTTACCCCTCCCCCTGCTCCCAGACCTAATATCCCAGAACCACAGTTGGCTACACCACCCCAATCTGGGATTGCTCCACCTCATGGCCTGCAGAATCCATGGCTGAATAGCATGGAGGCAGGGTGCTCTGCTCTGGTGCAACAGGTCCTACTCAAGAGCAGGAAACAGTCCACGAGGGCGGCATACCTAGCTAAATGGAAATGCTTTACACTGTGGGCAACAGAGAGGAGTCTTACTCCAACTCGCATCCCTATACCCTCCATCTTGGATTACCTGATACATCTGAAAGAGATAGGCCTCTCCTTTTCTTCTATGAAGGTCCACTTAGCAGCTATCTTCACTTTCCACCCGGGGGAAAAAGAGGGCTTGGTCTTCTCAAACCCACTAGTATCATGCTTCCTTAAGGGCCTGCAAAGGCTCCAACCTTCTGTCAGAGACCTGGGCCCCCCTTTCAAACCGCTGGCATCATGGTCTCTCCTCTGTCTTTCATAGACAGTCGCCTAGTCGCCATTATCTCGACATGGAGAGTGTCTGAGATCAAGGTCCTCATCTCCAAGCCTCCATACACTATTTTCCACAAGGACAAGTTGCAGCTACGCCCCCCTCCTGCCTTTTTGCCTAAGGTGGTCTCCCAGTTCCACTGCAGCCAAGATATTTTCCTCCCAGTTTTCTTCCCCAAACCACACCGAACTCCTAAAGAGAAATCACATCATTCCTTAGATGTTCGAAGGGCTCTGGCCTATTACATTGACCAAACTAAACCTTTCTGTAGGTCGACTCAACTTTTCGTGGCTGTAGTGGAAAGAATGAGAGGGTGGCTGGTTTCCTTATGGATCTTCTCCTGCATTAAGATATGCTACACATTAGCTGGGAGGTCAGCTCCCACTGTAATGGAGCATTCAACGAGGGGCAGGCGTCCTCGACTGCATTTGTGGCCCACATCCCGATCCTTAAGATATGCAGGGCGGCAACGTGGTCCTCTGTACATACCTTCACTTCGCATTATGCCATCACCCAGCAGGCCAGGGACGATGCAGCCCTAGGAAGGGCAGTCCTCCAGTTGGTTTTGTAAGGTGCTCCAACCCTACCATCCATAGGCTTGCTTGGAACTCACCTCCTTTGGAATCAGCATGAGCAAGCACTTGAAGAAGAAAAGACAGTTTCTCACCTGTAACAGGTGTTCTTCATGCCCATTCCAAAACCCATCCACTGGCCCCCTCTTGTCGGAGCAGGCGGCAAGAAAGAATTGGAGGGCCAGTCAGTCGGCAGGGCCTTTTATGCGGCGTCACAAGGGTGCCACTCCAGGGGGCGCCTGTGCCGACCCGATGTGTACTGCTAGGGGAAAAAGGTTCCCGACAATCGTGCATGTGGCACGCACACATCTCCTTTGGAATCAGCATGAGTAACACCTCTTGAAGAACACTTGTTACAGGTGAGAAACCATCTTTTTTTTCTTTACACAGACTAACACAGCTACCCCTCTGGAAATTGTCACCATGCAAGGCACTGAATTTAGCCGTATGAAATGGAAATCTACCAATCTACCAAAAAACTCGCACAGATACAGACAGACATTATCTTCCTCTCCAAGTGCAAACAAATGGACATCATACCAAATGGACTGAAAGCGAAAAATCCATTATAGTCAACATACTAGATGCATCTGACGAAGTGGGTTGGAGCCCACAAAAGCTTATGCCCGAAGAAATTTGTTAGTCTTTAAGGTGCCACAGGAATCTTGTTGTGTTTTCATGGGTCATTGTTAATTGTTCATTTTTACTATATGCAGGACATTTTTAAATTTTTCAGAGGTTTCTTATTCTATATAATGTGATGTAATGACTGGAACATTGTTGATATCAGAGATCAACCTCTCTGTTGGAAACCCCTTGGCTAAAAAATGGATTGGTTCATTTGTTTGAAACTTTTTAATTAACTAACTACTCCCTGAATTGAAGAACTAATAGGATGAGATACAGTTCAAGTGTCACCACTCAGCTATTTCAGTGCACCTCTAGCCTAAAAATCTTCACCTACATCTCATCTAGTTCTGGGCCTTGCTTGAGTAAAAATTGCTCACCAAACAGGTGTCTAGTTCTTCAACAATGTTAACTTTACCACCTGGTACCCAAGAACTTGCCTATTTCAGAAAAGCAGAATTTTCTTAAAATAAACATACACAAAATTATTAAGAGAGAAAACACTTTTGGACTGGTTTAGGAGGGAAGGGGGGGAGGACGGAAGAAAGAACTTAATGCATCCTTTATTATTAATCCACTATTACTCTGATCTTATCCTAGTATAGCCAGGTTGAGACCAATATAAGGAAATTCAGATATACAAGGACACTCATATTCTTCTTACATTCATACATTTATTCCATAAAAGTGTAAATCTCAATAATATAGTAAGATCAATATCATCTTGGATTATCTGCACCATAAATATCTGTCCCCTGAGGGCATCTCCAGTTGTGTATACTTGATTTTGCCAAACATTGCCTAACAGTTTTCCTTTGTAAATTGGTGTTTTTAAATTTGTACTTCCCTTCATTTTAGACTAAGTCCCTCTCCCCCCACCCCAACCCTAAATACTTTTGCAATGTGTACACCATTGCTCAGGAAGTAATCATGCTGATTTTAATTATGTATAAGGAGTGTATTTTATGGGCTTTCTATGCAATTTACATGCAAAGCAGTCTTGCGTTAGGAGTATTACCAATATGTAAAAATGCCCTAAACCTGATTACCTTTTTCCTTTCAATGTAGGGAATTCCGGGAATGGTTGGCAATACCGGTTCACTTGGTTACCCTGGCAGGCAGGTGCAGTAACTATACGATAGAATTATATGTTTCCCTGTTCCGAGAACCTTTTCAGTACTGTACTTGACTTAAAATGTTTCTGTTCCTTTCTTTGGGGTTAATTTTCAAAATGGTGCCTGATATGCATGGTTTGGTCATCGGCAAGGAGAGTTTTGATGACCTGATCTACCTGAAAAGGATCGTTTGCCATCACGTGGAATTAATTATGTCATTTCTAAAAGGGCCATATCTAAATCTGCTGGGACCGCTAGTAGCAAAACTGCATTGGCTGACGTTGTATCGCTAATATTCGAAACCAGCCTTACACAAATGTGGCACACTTGTGTGAGAGAGAGTATGTTAAAGGGCTTTTTTTCATTCAGTTAATTGAGAGGGAACCAATAAAACCATCAAATTACTGTCAATGCAAACTGTTTGTAATATTGATTTCTATATACCTGTGAAGGATAGATAGGCCAATATATACCATTAGTTCATTAAGAGGAAATGTCAGTCATTTTGCCTAATATTTAAACTGTATGAGCCAAATTCAGTCTTTGTATTCATCTGCTGACTTCAATGGAACGGTGTTTGCTTGAGGGGCTCAATTTGACCTGTGGTCTTTAACTATTTCACCATTTTACCAGACCAATTTTACACTGGCTATATATTAAAAAGCACTAATAAATTGTTTATATAGTAACTGGAGAACAACATGCCAACATTTAACAATAGAAAGTGCTTTGAGTATTTGAAATAAATTTACTATCCTAACGTTGGCTAGAAAATGACTGGAACTCCATTCCAAAATAAAAGTTTATAAAAAGCACCCTGAAGTTATTTTAATGCCAGGTTCACAACTAGATAGAAGATTTCAACTGTATTGGGAAGAATTTTCCAAAAAAAAATAAAGGAAGTTGCAATCCCCATCTGGAGGGCCAGACAGGAATTAAAGAAAAGCACCTCTCTGTGAACTTAGTTACAGTTAACTTAGTTAGATAATGTACTATCATCATTGTAAAAACTGCATTGCCAGTTTGGGAAATTAACAACTATTTTTATAGTCTTTTAAAATCTAGTATTGCCATTTATTTCAAATAAAGTAAGTCATGTCTTTTTTTTTTTTAATACTAGGGTTTAGCTGGACCAGAAGGTAACCCAGGCCCTAAAGGTGTAAGAGTAAGTAAGCATTTTTAAGCATTATGGCATGCATGACTGTATTTACATGTAGTATGCCGTAGGAAGCTTGACATATTTCATTGAGTTGCCAGTTGCATGGCTACTGAATCACTCTGTGTATTGAAGAATCAGTTAATGACAAGCTATATTTCTTTTAAAATATATTTAAGGATTTTATTTATTTTGCCTACAAGTAATATAAAATAAACTCATTTTGCTGCTCTTCCTTCATTTTGAACATATACAGACATGAAAAGAAAAAAAAAGTACCCTGTAGGTGTGTGGTGGGGGGAGAGAAGGGGAAAAGGACATTTCCTGCCTGGAGCATTGTTTCCATATTAGAAGCTGTCAGGAGTGAAGGCATATCTGGCATTTATAATCTACAGCTGTGACAGAAGTTGATGGAAGGAAACAGTCTTGTCACATAAAGGATATGAAAGTCACCATCTGCTAGATCCTAAAAAATTTCCACTAATATCATAGCTCAGATGAGGGGCGCAAATCTGCGTCCTTTAAAAAATTTAAGCTTTGCTCTGCTCATTCCAGTAAGTAAATTTTCAAGAGGGAACTGAAGAAAATATATTTTTTTCATCCATACACACCTATATATATAAAAGTCCTCGGCAGATCATCAGACTTAGATCATATGTGAATAATGTTGTTAACTGTTGCATTAACTGTGCAACCTGAGATTTGTAATTGCTTTTGATTCCAGCCTCATCCATACACAAAAGTCATTGTACAGGTTACTGTGAAGTATACAATGTAACTTATGATGCTATCCAGCTTCTGATAGACCTTCTCCATCAAGTTGCTGAGTCTGTGCTCATGTATCTTTTATTGCAGATATTTAAAGCAGTCATCTGCAACGGCTATTTGAAAGGTCTCTAAGTTTTGCTCTTTTTAAATTCAGTTTTCATCATATGATGAACAAGGTGGTTCTTCAGCTTGTAAGGATCTGGTGTCCCAAAGCTATTGCACCCAGCTACATCTCAACTCTCAGACACTTGTTCCTTTTTCTCTTGCCCTGAAGTTCTCTATAAAATTCTTGAGACAACTCCTTCTCCTGTTACACAAAAGAAAGGTGATCCCAGTCTTTTCCACTAAGTGTCCCGCAAATTTCTTAATATTTTGTGGCCACAGGTAAGACTGGTCTGTCATTGTTAGTATGAGTCATTTTTGGAGCAATCTCAGAGTGTTATGTTTTAAAGGTGTCTTCACTATGTGAATCCTGCATAATCCTTTCTGTCAGATATTGGCTGTAACGTTGCCCCAGAGACATGTTTTTCTGCCATTGACTCATGTCATTTGAGCTCTTAATGTTCAAACACAGTCATATGAAAGCTCTGCTCTCTGTTTATTTAAGGTTTTGAGAGAGTGCTGCATTTGCCTGATGTATGGGGAACCAAAAAGAGTATTGTCCTTCCTAAGAGTCTCAAAAGATGGGTTAAGATATTTCATTACGCTCAAAGGACTGTAGAGATGGATGTGAAACACTGTTTCTTTTTCAGAACAACAGACAGAGTCCTGTGGCACTTTTAAAGCCTAACAGATTTATTTATCACATGAGCTTTTGTGGGAGAAAATCCCATTTCGTCAGATGCTTTGAAGATGGGAAATTTACAGAATGGGAGGAAATTAAATGCAGGGAAGCATATGACATAGCATCTGACGAAGTGGGATTTTCTCCCACGAAAGCTCATGTGATAAATAAATGGTAGTCTTTAAAAGTGCCACAGGACTCTGGTTTTTTTCTGCAGTAGACTAACACGGCTCCCCCTTTGGAACTTGTTTCTTTTTCAGTAACTAGAGCTGCATCTGCCTTTGAATAGTCTGTTTCAGAGCCTGTATGTGTAGAATCACTTCATTGTACTTTTGTTCATGCCAATTTGCAATTGAATTTATATGTGTGCCTTTCACATATACACAACCATGAAAACATGAGACTGACCTTTTGAAAGCAGTTCAGTGGAATATAGCGCATACAAACCATTGGAGATTTGAGAGGAGGATTACATTTCTAAGGACACGGTATTAGTTTTCAAATCTGAAGAGCCAGGTGTTACGGTGTTTAGGTGTAATTTAAAAATTACTTCCTAAACCAGCTGTAGAAGGCAACATTTTAAAAAACTCTTTAGTGCCATTTTCATGTGAGAATTTCTTTATTTTAATGATTTCACTTTTTAAATTTTTATTCATTTAACTGGAAGTTAATCTGATATTTTGAGAACAAAACACAGAGATATGACCTCACTGTTAGACAGCGGGTAGCCTGTGTTCTCTCACAATAGTTACTACTCTCGCCACTCTATTTATCTTATGTTCTAGAATAAAATTCAGCTATACCTCCGTACCATTTAAAAAGTGAACACAGTTTTATTTAGCTCTGGATTTCCAGATTTTGACATGGAAAAAAGAAGTTACTTCTCAGACTGTGTCTATGCTGAACTGGAAGGTGTAATTTTCTCCCTGCACTAGCTTTACTCAAAATAGCAATGTATCCAAAGTGGCACAAGCATTGGGTGAGTCTAGCGGCCCCAAGTATTGTCCCACCTGAGACCTTAGGCATGTTCCCAAGTCATCTAGCATTTCCTACCATTTGCACCACTGCAGCCACACTTCTGTTTTTGGCATATAAGGTCAATGAGCGCTACTGTGTGGGATATCTCCTTGAGCTAGAAATCATAGCTTCCAGCAAGATGTATTTGCAGACAGTATCACTCTATACATGGAAAGAAAGCAGGCATGATGTAATTACTATTAAACTGATTTACAATGAGTGTGTCTCACAGGCTTTTTAATGAGAGAGACAATTCTCCTCTTCTACTTACAGCAGAGATAGAAAATATCTTGATCACTTTTTAGTGAAAACAATCTAGCTATGACAAGACAAACTTGCAGAGTAATTCCTTTGTAGTAGAAATCACAATTAAGTCAAATAGACTTAATTCCTTTTGATTTATATGTTGGGAATATTTTTAATTCAAAATCTTACTTTTAATATTTCTTTGATTTAGAGCTTTCGGATGGAATAATGTATCGTTTTGGAATATTTTTCTTAGTCTTGGTCATTTATATGTTACCTCTGTACTGGTGAGCGATTTTCACTCTCAGCTGGATAGAGGGTAAAATCCTGGTCACACTGAAGTCACTAGGGCTATGTTTACACTACAAAAGTTAAGTCGACTTTGTTAAGTCGACTTAGTCGACCTTATTAAGTTGACTTAACAAAGTCGACTTAACTTTTCTAGTGTACACACAAGTCGACTTAAGAAAAAGCCCAGTGTGTACACGGCTTTGTTTAGGTCAACTTAAGCATCCTTAAGTTGACCTAACTTGCCAGTGAAGATGGACCCTAGGGGTTTTACCATTGACTTCAAATAAGACAGGATTTCACCCAGAGTCTCAACCACTATGTGTACATAAATGTATGGTAAATCCATATCTAGCATGGTTCTTGAGATGGAAGCTTTTAATGTAGAAATGTAAAAATTATTTATCTGTTTTAAGGGTTTTATTGGACCTCCAGGGGTGGCAGGACAGCCAGGACCTGAAGGAGAAAGAGTAGGTTCAATGAAACATTTATTAAATATTCATATATTTATAATAATGAAACAAACTGACGTATAACATATCCCAGAATGAGACCAAGAAAAAGTAAAACAATATCTATTATTTATGTAACTCCTTTAAAAAGGAAAATGAGGCTTGTCGGAAAGCAAAATTGATCGAGAGGGTGCAGATGTCATCCTATTAAATAATCAAATTCTTCTAATTAGAATGGATCTAGTGAACACAATCAAAATAGTACCAGAAGTTAATATCCGAATTGACTGTAAACTGAAGCTTGGATTTCATCTAAAACTTCTGCAGTTGGGAGCCTGTTCTTGTTGCCATTGAAGTGAGCAGTGAAAGTTTATTGTACCAGTAGTTTCAGTCCATGCAGAAGCCATATTTCTGAATTGCCAGGCATGTGTTTAAAACAAAAATGCCCATGGCAATCTGAAAACTCACCACTCTAATTTTGAGCTTCATCTTGCTACTACTGAAATCAAGAAAAGTTTTTCCATTGACCTGAATGACCGCCTGAGAAGACCCATCTCAACGTTCTAGGACACCATAAATATAATTCAGTTAATATGCCTAGAGTGAAGATATCACAGTTTATATTTCTCCATCTCATTCTCCCTGCTCCCCTTTAACAGGAAATAAGTACAGCGTCTGCTTTTTGTGGTGGGTGTTTTTAGATCATCTCTTGCAATCAAATGTGCATGCCAATAATATGTCATTTAAATTACTTTTAAATCTTTTTTATTTCCAGGGCATTCCAGGACTGCCAGGAAAAAGGGGTCTTAAGGGGAGACTGGTAAGGTTGCTAAGATGGGTTACTAATTTTGCTGCCAATTTAAATGAATAATTCTGTATGTAATTTTAAGAAGCTGAAAATGTTAGTGTCATTTTCTTCACAACTGATTTTGTGATTGTTTCCTGCACATAGGTTGCAGTACTGAAAAAATGACACTCTGTGGGTAAATTTAGTGGTGCCGCTAAATGACTGAAAATTAATAATAATTGTAATTTAATTCTTAACCTGATGGCCAGCTCATCTACTAGAACTGAAAAGAGTTAAAAGGTCACTGAAAAATACAAACAGATTTTAAAAAATTAACGTTAATGCAACACAGATTTATGTTTCCAGGATTTATGAGGAGTTTGATACAAATCAGTTGCAGCTTTTAATAATTTCAGATGTTTATTGAAAAAATAGTAGAAAACAACCATTGCCAAGTTAAAGCTATTCCCTACTTAATACAAAACTATTTCTGCATCTGAGGGCAGCTATAAATCTGCTAAGCATACCTTCTTCCTATGGCTTACAGTATTTCTGATAGGTCAGAAAACATGATCTGTTATGTGCCAAGTTCTTTGTTTTCTGCCACATTGTTGTTGTTTAAGACTTTTACTGTCCTGGACCTGAAATATTGTAAAGGGAGAGAAGCATAGCTCTGTTGATGTACTTTTTGTGTTTGATGGCTGGTTATGACAAAATCATGTGAAACATGGACAAGCTTCCAATAGAGTTGAATTTTGAATTAATCAGTGTATATCACAAAAAGTGCTAAAAGACACTTCTGAATCTGTTAATTAAACCAAGGATCTTGTTTAAGTTTTTAAAGCTACACATTACTGTGTGTATCAAAAAAGTGAAATTTATTAAAGTAATCAGCTAATAGGTGAGTGTGTTCAGTTTTTTGTGTACCTCACTGCTGCTCATTTCTCATTTGGCTTATGTACTACTTTGTATAACCAAAAACTGTACTCTAGCAGATCCATGCTATTGATATGCTTATGCACCCAGCAATAAGTCTCTTTTATTAGCTGTGTGCAGCATGCTAACTGTTCTGAAAAGAATGAGCATCTAGGTAAAAAACAGATGGCTCATGCCCAATCTGTGTAAGAAGGAGGGGAATTTTGAAGAATTGTCTGAGGATTATAACTCATCCTCAAGTGAAGATGCCTGACCTCTGGTTGTCAAGATATGGCATCTCTATTCCACTGGACTGCTCCTCACTATATAAGCAGCAGAAGTGCCAAGAGATTTGTTTTTCTTTGACTAGTCACAAATTGCACTCACCCCTCTTTAGAGAGGACTCTTGACTATACAGATATATCTTCAAATAGTTTAACATGACAGTCCACTGTCTAAGTTCCAAAGGGTTAGCCGTGTTAGTCTAGTTCAGCAAAACAAACAAGGAGTCCTGTGGCACTTTCAAAGACTAATACATTTATTTATAACATGAACTTTTGTGGGAGAAAAATCCCACTTTGTCAAAGCATCTGACAAAGTGAGATTTTCTCCCACGAAAGCTCATGCGATAAATATTTGTTACTCTTCAAAAGTGCTACAGGACTCCTTCCACTGTCTAAGTAATAGAGATCAATGAGAGCACCTCAGCCCAGACCTCTGCATGCACCATTGGCTTTCCACTTAATGTCAGATCTATTTCTTTATCTTGAATTCAATTGCAAGAACTTAGCCATCATCTTTAAAGCACCAGTTGGGATAAGATTTAGTTATCATGAGGCTCAATCTGTCAAAGCACTTCAATAGGTGCTTAGCTTTAGGTGCTTTGTTGAATCAGGCCCAAACAATGCCTCTTTCCCCAAATTCAACCCAATGGTCCCAGTATAAATATCTCAAGAGATTGGAGCAAGATGCTGTCACCAAAAAACCCATCACTGTGATATTCCCCAGTGTCAGAGAGGTGAGCCATACCTTATGACTCAGGGTGAAATGCAAGACCTATCTTTCTGCATACCTTCTATCAATAACAATGAGGGGGGGAAATGGCTAGTCTGGCACCATTGATTTCAGAAGAAGGCAAATCCTAGATAAGATCTAATTTTGAAAAGCAGTCTAAAACTTGGGAGGTGGAGATTAGAGTGTTCTCCTGGATAAATGTGATAGATTTCAGATTTAAAATACTTTATTGGAGTGAATGTTACAAAAAAGGGTCAAGCAGACATGGTTTTAGATAAAGGAAGCGATTGGTCATCCAGGGTACAGTACAGATCATTTGGGAAGTAACAGGGAAAGGTAAGGATGGGGAGTACAATCAATACATGATCTACAGTATTCAGGATGGGGGGGGGGGTCAAAGGACTGCAGGGTTGAGAAGCAAGAGGTCAGAGATTCGGGATAAACAGCTTAATATGGGAGGGATACTGAGTGTGACGATATGGGGAGCACATATGATATTGAGGGTGGTTCATCCCGGAATGTGAATAGGGAGGGCGGGTAAAGAATCCATAGGGAGATATGTTCTCACGTAGAGAGGTGGAGGGGAGGGGGACGGCGGAGCCCCCTGGTGGTAGATGTGGAGGTGGGCCCTTATTCCTCCTGGTACTGTCTATGCCCGGTGATATGTTCGATGTAGATGTCTCGGGACCATCTCTATAACACTAGACTTCACAGTGATGAACAATTTAAAACGCTGTTAGGTAATTGTACTTGCCATCATTTTGTTTACGGTACAAATGACATTTAATATGCTATAGCAAACATCTGATATGAAAATTGTATATTTAGGATTTAAAATGCTAGCAGTTGGAAGACTAGAAGAATAGTTTATTGGTCTTTTAGAAATCTTTGGCATATTTGAAATGGAACAAAATATTAAATTGACCAAATTTCATGTTATAAAGATTAAAGGGTCTGAAATTGCCTGCATTTTAAATTGGTTGAATGTAAAATATGTTTTTTTTTAAAAAATATTCTGTATTCAGGATGTCTGTGTCCCATTTTTTCCATATGAAGTTTGTAATATAAGTTATAGCCACTTCTGTAATATTTTAAATATATTGCCTGCCTTGTTACATGTGATGCACAGTATTTTACGTACACTTCTTTCACCACATTCATGGGGAATGTACTATAAAGGATTAGCTACAACTAATAGTCAAACTGGCAAAGCAGACCTTATAGAATATGCAAACAATTAGTTATTCTTGTCCATTGTAACTATGTGAAAAAACTACAGAGCCTGTTTTTAATTAACTTATGAATATTCTTGCCTCTTAGGATATTTCATACCAATATGCTAGATGATACTGCTAATGTAATAAAACTTTGCTACACAGTAATACTATTATGTTTTCCGTTTTAGATTGTTTTGACTCTTTTCCTAGATTGGAAAAGCTTTTTCTTTTTTCTAGTGCCTGAATTATTTTCTTCTCTTCGGTTATAAAACCAATTATGATGACAGTGGGAATATCATGGTTATGGTTAATTTGCCCCTTGGTCTCATCCTGGATATATTTTGCTCTTTTTTTTCTCCCTGTATATAAATCGCCATCTGTAGTCTGAATCTGAGACCTCGTAAACGGAAACATTGCCTCATTACTTTCTCCGTTTCATTTTTGACTCAACTGTTAATTTGTATTTAAAACACTCTGTCTTCTTGTGTGGCATCTGGAGTTTAACAATTTTAACATCTGTTGGGGCACACATCCTCACCAAAATATGCTATTTTTTTAAAAAAAGAACAGTATGGCTATATTTTCCAAGAAGATGGCCTTGAATAAGCAAAAGATTTTTTTTTTAATAACATGGCACTATGTCAAATTCTCATTTTAGACATGTTAAATTTCACAATTCAATTTCAGAGGCCAGTTGAAAATTTAGCCCAGACTGTATTGGTTTTCTGTTCATTTCAAAGTCTGTTAAATTTCATAAATAATGTTATGAACTTCTACGGAATCAACACACACATAAGTAATAAATGCTATACAATCTATTTGTATTATGAAAAACTCATGTCTTAAAATTAAGGTTATGGAGTGTCACTTGTGAGCACCATGATCTGATGTGAAACAAAATTTTCATAGTGTGACTGATGGACCTGTTTGTTGCTTGGAAAAGGCCTGAAATATTTTTGCTGAAAACAGGTTATTGTGGAGGGATATCTTTTGGCTTGAACAAATGCAGACTTTAGCACAATTTTCTGTGAAACTGGGGGGAAAAAAAACAACCTTGGTCCAGGGTCATCCTGTGTTTGGGAAGTCTTCAGCCAGTGAAAATTCAAAAGCTTGGTGGAAGAAACCCTAAGGCAACAGTGTTAAATAGGGATCTTGGGTTTTTTCTTATTACGACAGGTGATTTGACCTCACCTCCCTTTATATGCTGTTCTCAACTGTTTGAATCTGAACAACTGCTTTGATTTGCTGTAACAGTCTGACCTGATCCTATGACTTACACTTCCCTGATTTTATTTTCCTCCCAATCTGTAAGTTCCCCCTCTTCAAATGTCTGACAAAGTGGGATTTTCTCCCATGAAAGCTCGTGTGATAAATACATGTGTTGGTCTTTAAAAGTGCCACAGGACTCCTTGGATACGTCCACACTGGAGCCTTATTAGATCGACTTAAGCGCTTCCTTAAGTCAGCTTAATAACACCACCTCTTAAGGTCGACCTAAGGCTTAAGTGACCTTATTAAATCGACTTAAGCCAGTGTAGACGGGGGATCGCCCTTAAGTCGATCTAACTGGCCTCCCGGCCCCCGCAGAGTTCCTGGCCACTCCTCCATCGACCTAGCACCTGCCAGTGCGGACGCAGGGCTGTGGACTCTCTAAGTCGACTTAACCAGGCCGACTTTAAGTCGACTTAAAGTCGACCTTGGTTAAGTCAGCTCAACAGAGCCTCCAGTGTAGATGTACCCCTTGTTAGTAATGTGATAGTGTCATTTTCTTGCAATACAAAGTACCATCCAAAAAATCTGCTCAGATCTTTCTTGGGTGGGATTTTAGAATAAGACAATGAAGTGTATTTGAATTCTGAAACTGAAATGGTTTATAATCCCCCCCTTCTTACTGGTCCACATTGTACTTTCTAATACCTCCGAGAAACATGGGGTTTCCAATGGAATCTATGTGAATTAGGTGTCCAAATCCCATAAAAATTCAATCTAAGTAGTGTATCTGACTCCTGTAGCTTCTTTCAGAATCTCCCAGCTTTGGATAATAAAAGGCAAATCATTCATTCTTGCCAGATTTCTTACAAGTGTAATGTGAAGAATAATATCCTGTGTGCGCTTGATTCTAACAATGTTACCTTGCTCTGGTTACCAGGGTTTTCCAGGTGACTTTGGAAACAGAGGCCCCCCTGGTGCAGATGGCAGTCCTGTAAGTATTGAATTGTGTGTGTGACTTTGCAATTTACTGTATGATGGTATTAAAATTTGTCATGGATAAAACCTGTTCAAAAAACAAATCCCAAGAGTTTTTGCCTCGAAATGGAGGGATTCCAGGAAGTTCACTAGAAATTTGCTATCGCTCTTGATTTTACATGGAGAGAGATCCAGAAAGCTGCTGAATGCATCCATCTCCCATTAGGAGCTTGCAGGTGCTCAGCACCTTTTGGAATGAAACCCTTGCCTGTTTAAGATTAACTAGAGAAATTTGCATTTGTGCTAAAATTCTCAGTGACTAGGGCCCCATAGCACATGGCTTGGCATTAATGATTAAATTACAGTTCCAGGGTCTCTAAAGAAAAGGGCTATTCTGAAGTTCAGTTTCAGGAAACTGGCTTTAGTATGCTCATGTATTTACCAGCTTTAATTTCTGAACTATTACTGAGTAAGCTTCTGAACCTGTTAATTACTACTCTTTCTTTTAGTAACTCAGCATTAGGGCAGCACCTCTTTCTTTGGCAACACATCTGCAGAATAAAGTGATCTCAGGATACAGTAATCAAAATATGTGAGAGCCAACACATCATTGTTTCAGTACTGATTTCAAAGGAGTTTCTCTGTCTTGCCCTGTTCTTAGTGGAAGCTGGCTACAGCCTCTCACTGGGGATTGCCCTGGCTTGCAGGAGCCCCCCCAGGGAAGTAGAATGGGTTACCTGGCTCTTAAACCACCCGTTTCATGATCCCTGACACAGTGAACCCAGAGGAATGGTCATATTGCAGCTGTTCTCAGCTGATGGCTATTCCCTTTGAAAAGTTAGTTTAGTTAGTTAGTGCCTAGGGGCTGCTTTAATCTGAGTGGGGAGACTGCGCAGAGAAGCAGGGAATTTAACAAGCTTTCTAAGATGACCAGCCCCCACCCTCCTCTGCTGCACCAATTGGAAACTCATTAAAGCAGAGGATCTGGCCCCACAAATTTTGCTGCCTTGACTGCCACAGTGGGACCAGGATGTTTGTGTGCAGTAGCTGTATCTGGACTTTCTGATCTCTGGAATGAAGCCCACCAAGGGGCTTCGTAGGGGTTAGGTTTCACTTCTATGGCACTTTTCATCTTGAAAGAACTCAAAGGGCTTTTTTAGCATAACCAGCTGCCATACAAGTTATACTGCCTCTCTTCTCTCCAGAGCAGGTGCATTCTTTCCCCCAGAACTACAACACTTTAATAGAGACACACAGAAAGTTTAGGCCCTACATTACAGATTTACACACTATCAAGAACTGCATTTTAGCATCAAACATTTGAAAATACATTCCTTCTGATCTGCCAAGACAGCTGCCGAGATCATAGCCTCCTCAAATAGCCAGGGGAAAACCCATCCTGCAGGGCTTGTTCAGGCAAGTTGCCAACTGCCTACAGCTGCAGGGGGCTGCAGGTCAGGTTGCACAGCTAATGGGATATTTACTCAGCACGCTCTAGTACTGATCGTGTGGAGCAGGAGCTACTGCTTGCTGACTGGGAGTTCTGTGGTCATAAGAGCTAGAGCTCCCTGGGGATTCAGGAAATCCCTCTTTTATCTTAGCTCTGGCCAGAACAAATCATATGTTTCCACACCCAGCTTCCTTCTTTTTAATGGAATTACTCCATCCCTGTTTACATGCTTTCTTCCTTTCTCCTCAATAGTGTACATGTTGCATTTCCCATCCACATCCCCACTGCAGGATAGGACCCTCCCAGCTGGCACAGCAGAGAGTCTGGGGCTGGTGGCTGGTAGAGAAGGATGAAGTTGCTTTTTGAGTCTTGGGTCTGATAGCTGGAGAACCTGAAGAATAGCTTCACATAGGTAGCCCAGATTTGCTTTCCTACCCACCTCTAACATTGGGCTGTGGAGGGATGCCCCATTCCCTTGATACAATTTCTATCACCCAGATGGCCATATGGACCTAAGCTGCATAGAGTCTGAGCCTGCCAGTGGAACGGAGGCAGACCTGGAGGGGTAAGGGAGAGAATTCGCTAACCATAGAGGTTGCTGTCTTTAAAGCTGAATAATTCATAAGGTTTGTAGCACTTCTGAGGCACTGCATCCACAGGGATTAATTTGGACAGGAAAAAGCCAGCAGTTTGTTAAAACTACCGAACAAGTTGGAAGTAATTTATTTTCTGAAACTTAATTAAAAAAATATTCTCCAGCTGTGAAATATGGAATACTTACAATGAATTGTCTATTCATTTCAGCTGTGCAATAAACTTTGTATCTGTTTTAGAGAATGATTGTCCATAAAGAGAGTATTGCCTTTAAAGTTAATCTACAAAGAAATTCATTTTTAATTAGAGCCTCTGCCTTTTTTGGCTTACTAGTGATAAATAAAGGAATCCTAACAAGTTATGTTTCTTCCCTCAAAAAAGTTATTATTTTCCCTCTCCCTTTTATTTTTTCCTCTAAAATAGCAAAATGCCATGTCTGATCTCCCCTAATTTTACAGGAGGGATTTCATGTCTCACGTCCTGTTTATTATGGGTGGTCTTGCTTTAATAAAGGGTCTTTTAGCACATACATTCTTTATCTACAATGTTAGTTAGTCATCTTTCATGCCCTCTTCGTGCATCAGAGAGAAGCCAGAATTCCAATTTCTTTTTCTTAGCAAATCACCTTGTTACCTCTGAGAGTGCCTATAATATTAGATTAAAATTCTGATTGTTCCAATTCACTCGTTTTTTAAAGGGACTAGTTGGTGGCGTTGGGCCCCCTGGATTTCCTGGGCTGAGAGTGAGTATAACTTTTTTTTCCACTTTTTTTAGCTTAATTAAGGTATTTAAAGTTCATCTCTGTATCCAAAATCCTTATAATAAATCTAAGACTGAGGGATTCTAGGGTTGTTATTTAAATCTAACCTTATTTTAATGAACTACTCTGGTCGTTCTAATAAAATAATTTTATGCCACTGCTCTTCTATCACTAGAGATGAGCATTTGTATACCTAATGACATAAATCCAGTCCTAGGAGATTAGGAACCTTATTTAAAAGAACTCAGTTTGCCAGTTCATTCCCCCTAAGTCATTTTGACTTTGCAGTTAGGTGCAATATTTTCCACACACAATACAATTAAGGGGTATAATCCTGGTGTAAATCCATTGAATTCAGAGCAGAAATTGGCCTTAAATAGAATCATAAAAATAAAGGGCTGGGAGGGAATTTGAGAGGTCACCTATTCCGCCCTCCTGTGCTGAGGCAGGAACTTGCCCATCCCTGACAGATGTTTGTCTAACCTGTTTTTTAAAACCTCCAGTGACAAGGATTCTACAATCTCTTTTGGTATTCTGTTGAAGTACTTAACTATCTTTAGAGTTAGAAAGCTTTTTGTAATATCTTTTTTTTAAAAAAGCATACCACCCCACACACCACCTGACTGCAGATCAAACCAATTACTTCTTGTTCAACCTTCAGTGGAACACAATGGAAGACAATTGATCACAGTCCCTGTTATAACAACCCTCAGCGTATTTAGACGGTTATCAGGTTCACACTTGAGTTTTCTTTTCTCAAGACTAAACAAGCAGAATATGTCTAAAAGCAGAATCACACAGTGCAGTTTCCTGTATCCCTTTCAAAATGTTTTATTTTATATACACTAAAAAGTCATTTACAAATAGTGTAAGTCATCACCTGGATGACCAGAGGGTAAGTAAGGTGCATTGCAGATGATAATGCAAATAATGCAGATGTTTCCAAATTCTAGTTATACAAATGTAATCCCACCAAGGAAGCATCTATCTTTGCCCTTCTGAGCAGGTGGCTGGAAAGGATTTGAGGTTTTTGTGTCAGTGTGTGTGCGTGTGTATATGTGTGTTTACAGATTTTAAAGTAATCAAATCTGAAAACTGACCTTTGGTCTCCTTGGGTGTGTCAAATGTGCAGACAAAATATATGTGCAAAAGGGTATATACCCTATTTGTGGTAAGATGCTCTTGCTCTCCAAAAGGTGATGGCATAGCCAGGGTAATGGGGAAGGAAGTGATGTAATGCATCTCTATTGCAGATGGATGGGATTCCGTGACCATCTGGGTGGATTTTAAAGCTACCTTTTTGCAATAGAAATTTGAGCCAGGGTTGTGTGGAAAATCTGCCCCTGTCAAGGTTAATCCACACCCCAAATGTAGTTATGGCTTAAAGGCTGCTATTTGATCCTTATTTTTTTTTAACTTGGATCCTGTTCAGGCAGATTCTCACTGGCTTTGAGGGCTGAGTTAAAATAAAGACCTCAGCATTTATCCCAAGGAATTTAATGTTTGTTGACATGATGCAGTGTGGTATAGCAGATACAGTATTAGTTCAAGTAATATGTTTAATCTAATTATCTGTAAGGTGAGAGCTAAATACATTATTTTGTTTGTTCACAGAAGTGGTGGTAAAGCAAACAGCAGGGGAGAGTTGATTCCAAGATATTCTTAAAGGCTTTCTGCCATTATTTCTTTGTACATATCAACAAAACCCTGGCTGGGATGATTTAGTGGGAGTGGTCCTGCTTTTAGCAGGGGGTTGGACTAGATGACCTCATGAGGTCCCTTCCAGCCCTATGGGTGCGTCTACACTTGTAAATTAAGTCAATTTAAGCTTTCTTAAGTCAACTTAATTTACTCTGCGTCTACACTACAGTTTCCTTAAGTCGACTTAAGAAAGCTGCTTAAAAATTAAGTCGACTTTATTAAACCTCATTTTAGTTCGACTTAAGCCAGTGTAGACCTGGAGTAGCCCTAAGTCGACTTAGGGCTACTCCAGGACTCAGTCACTGCCCTCCCTGCTGGAATGAACTCAGATTTAAGTTCCGTCAGAATGCTTCCTGTTCTAGACTCAACCTATGAGCTTTATATTTGGGATTAATCATTATACCTGAATAATGCAGCAATTTTATTTTTGTGTTCTTCTAGTTCTTTTCTGTTGATTAGATCAAGCTGGAGACAGAGACATTTGGGTCATCAATCTGTAATCTCCCTCTGAAACCTTCTATTGTGTTGACAAATGTGATATTTCTCTGCAGAATCCTCTGTTGTGTAAAATCTGTATTTTTTTAATCAATGCCCTTCTTAGTCACAGTGAGTATTTTAGCATAATTATAGGACCACTAAGTCATCTTGAACAGCCAACAGATGAAAACCCTTTTGGTTACTACCAGCCTGGGCTGGAACACAATCAACCAAGGCAAAAGATATTTCCAGTTCACCTGTAAGTAAAAGTTTAATGCAGTCATCTTATCTTCTGTCATTTAGGGTGTTGTTGGGCCTGCTGGACCGAGTGGACCTCCTGGAATTCCTGGGCCTCCGGTATGGCATGAAGCAGAACTCACATTATCATTTTCCAAGTGCCTTTACTCTTTTTCAAATAACAATCCAACATTCTTTGTTTGTTTTTTAATTTTTAATAGGGTCTTCCAGGGAGTATGGGGCAACCTGGAATGAAAGGTGATAAGGTGATCTAAATATTTCCATTATCATAGCGATATATTAAAGTTAGACATTCTTTAACAAATCTGTTTTGCAAAGCACCCCTTTTTTTCCCCTTTTGTTTTCTTTTTATCAAGCTATTGCAAACCGAGGGTGTGAGTTTCATAAACGTTACTGGGCTGAGTGCTGGCTGCCATGAATAGTGCTGACAAGCACTGAGTTAGTGATGTTTGCGGGTCAGAGCTCTACAGCAGCATGTCATTCACTCTCTGTCAAAGAACCATGTTATGGTTTTAAATACTCAACATTGATTGAAATCTTTCTGCTTCTGTCTGTCTGACAAATGCACCATTTAAGCTGCACATACATCTGTTTAAAATAATATGTTGTTTAGGGTGAACAAGGCATTGCAGGAGAGCCAGGAGAGCTGGGGTATCCCGGAGACAAGGTAAATTAGGACAGCACTGTTTTGATGTATTTTCTGGTTTAATAGTCTCAGTGGCCTCCTCTTCTTTTAAACTACAGCAAGTAATCTACAATAAAGAGGAATTCAGCAATATCAGTTGAATGCCCCAGTACAATTTTATTTTCGGTACCATTATGTTAATTAATTGCTTAGTTTGGGAAACTAATGTTTAAATGCATGTAAAATGTCTGGGCCAAATTCTCGCTGCCATGTGTGCACTGAGGCATGTCAGAAATCACGCAGTAAGAAAGGGAGTGCAGAGCAGTCTAATTCCTACTGAAGCTCACTGAGCAGTTATTATACAGGATATTTGCGACAGAAGGAGCATTCTGGGATGGAGCCTACAGTTTCATCTGGCCCAAAAAACTGAAAACCATGGTCAGCAGCCAGGCAATAATGTGTTACCAGACAGCCATGACGCCCGTAGATAAAAAGAAAAATGGTTAATAAACAAGCTTTTCTCTCCTTTTTGAGTCATGGAATCCTTGGTATTTAATCCAATCATAACTCCCAAATTAGCCAGGGATTTGGTTTTATAAAAATTCTAAAACGATATGTTGTTGTTACCGTAGAATTAATTAAAGTAGCATACACTAACTGAATTTAGTTGAAATGCGAATGTAAGAGTTTGAGTCAGATCTTGCTGAATAATTTGAAATCTGGTCTGCATATTGAGCTGATATTTCATTTATTTTTGACAAGTGGGGAAGTGTAATCAGTTTTTACTATGTGCAATGTTATAAATAATTTTCAACAACAATATTTAATAGCTTTTTTTTTTTTTAAGGGTTCTATTGGTTTGCCAGGACCAGCAGGGATCCGAGGAAAGCCTGGGCCCCCTGTAGGTTTGAACATCTATTTTGTTTACTCTGATTACATCAGTATTGTCACATGGGTTGATACCTGTTTGTATCATTAAACAAATCCAATCACCTTAGGGAACTATTCTGATCTCATTTGCATTGGTGTAAATTGGGAGCTAACTCAGTTGAAGTCAGGAAAGTTATACTGCTGGTGTAACTGGTCTGTCATTAATCTGCTAGTTCAGATTTCTCCAATTCCCCATGGAGTGTAGTAGATCTCTTGTGTACCTAGGACACACATAATTAACAGCAGAATAAGAAATCACTTACCCCCCAAAAAAACCAAATAAAATAAGTGTTGAATTTGGTCTTAGAAGTTCTGCTAGTTTATGACTAAGCCTGTGTGCTTGTCACAGCTATCATGGAAGTCATGGATGCCATGATATTCATGTGGGCTTTTTTTTTTTTTTTAAATCAATGACTTTTGTCACTTTGGAAAATTTACATGTAATAAGTGGCTGTGATGATGATCTTTGAATTTCCCAGAGAATCTTGCGAGTTGCCTCCCTACCATTTTGGCTAGATGGGAGGCAGAGAGAAATTCTCATAATAAGGTCCAATGATTTGTCATAGCTCTGGGAGAGGTCAGGGATTCCATGATTTAATTGGTTTTTTTTAAGAGCTTTAAGAAGCCATTGAAGACAATGTGGCAGGGAAGCAGCACTGAAGGGGACGTGGAAGAGACTGTCTCTTACCTGCATTTTTGCATTGCTGACACTGCAGGCTGAGGTGCATTGCACTGAGACAGAATTTGAAATGGTTTCAGCAGTAGAATAAAGGATATTTTTATTGTAATAATGAAACCATTGTGTCTTGGAAGTCTCCTTAGCAAAAATGTGTGACTTTTGCTCTTTTGTTCCCATGACCAGGCTGAGTTTCTCTATAATTCATATTGGCAAACACAGCCAGCCAACTTAATATGTCACCAGAACTTGTCAGTGGAGTTGGAACTGTTCATGTGCGAGGCAGTTTACAGAGCAATAAAAACAAAACAAAAAAGCCCACCTTTCCTTACCCCAATGAACTCTGAATATAGGGTCTTGTGTGCACAAGTCTTTTGCAAATCATGCTTAACTTTATGCAGTGAGGTCAGTCCCATTAAATTTAAACAAGGAGTCTGGTGGCACTTTTAAAGACTAACATTTATTTATTGCATGAGCTTTTGTGGGAAAAAAATCCCACTTCGTCAGACACATGATGAAGTGGGATTTTCTCCCACGAAAGCTCATGTGATAAACACATTTGTTAGTCTTTAAAAGTGTCCCCAAACTCCTTGTCTGTTTTGCTGAACACGGCTACTCCTTTGGAACTTATCATTACATTTAAACTTAAGCATGTGCTTATGCCCTTTGTTGAATAACTTAAAATAATCAGATGCTTAAGTGCTTTGTTAAATTAAAGTATAGGATGTAAACATATGTTTAACTTGGCAAATGTCAGTGACTTTAAACACATGTATAAATGTTTACAGGGCAAAGGCTTAAATTTTAGACATGCATTCTTTGACAGCTGCAAACAAAGGGGAAGAGATGGGAGAAAGGAGATCAAGATTTAGAAAAATAAACTTAGGCAATTTAAAAATATATATGTTTAAATCTTGTATAACAGAACCACCAAGTTATGTAGTTGGAACAGATCCCTCCACCAATGGCAAAACTCCTGTTGACTTAATGGTGCAGGTTTGACCCAATAAGCCTATTGAAAGCATTTACATAAGCTTAGTTGTGTAAGCCTCATGTTCCCATCCTGGGTGTGATATGCACACAAGTTTAAGTATTATTTTTCATTGTATTAATACTGACATTGATATTTTTAATTTTACTTTGATATGATAATTCAATTCACCATTCAATTTTAAATATCTATAAATGATTTGTATTTTTACTACTGCAGCTGCAAAAAGGGAACTCATTAAGAATTCCAATAATGAAGAACTAGACATAATTAAAGAGAACGAAACTGTAAAAATAAATCCTATTTAACTGAAAATCCAGTTAAGCTGCTGCTGCTGGGTTTTTTTTTGTTTTTTTTTTTTTAAATACTACAGTGTTTTGGTATTTTTAGTGCTTTCAAAAAATCTAATCGAAATCTGTTTCTTATAAAGCTTTAATTTACTATCTAAATTATCATTTTAAAAAAATTTTTAGGGAAAAATCGGAGATCCTGGACCCCAGGGACCATCCGGTCCTCCTGGGCCTGAGGTAAGAAATTGCTTGAAAGGTGTAAATGAAACATTTAATGTTAATTGTGCTTTGAACACAAAACAAAAATTAGAGGCAAACATGGCTGGTCAGTTCAAAGTTGCTTAGGGTAAAGAGTGGTTTTTCAATCATGTCTGAGTATGATATCCTTCTACAAATGGATTCGTTCTGTTCTTTTGGTACAGTAAGGTGTTATTGGACAATAAATTTAACACACTGGGTTACCACACATTTTTTCCTGAATGCTCCTGGAAGTGCAGCATTCACATGCGTAGCTGTCATAGCGAGTGGGCACTGGGCAGCGCTGGCAGCTGCCCAGGGCCTTACAGGGGAAGAGGCCCCTGCACCACTCCAGCTGGAGCTGGCCAGGGGGTGAGGGCCCACAGGGGCCCAGTGGCGGGGGTTTGGGAGCTGGCAGGGGGCCCATGGCACATCAGCAGAGAGGCTGGCTGGCAGTGGGCTGGCTGACCAGCTGAGGAGACCGGCGGGCCGGCCAGCAGAGTCAGGGAGCCTGGCGGTGGGGCTGGGGAGACCAGCAGCAGGCTATGGTGGGGGTCTAACAGGGTCTTGTGGGGTCTGGGGAGCCCAGCAGTGGATATGGTGGGGTAGGGAGGAGCCAGTGGGGGGTTGACAGGGGGCAGAGGGAGTCCAGCAAGGCCCCAGTGATGGGGGCACAAGCCAAGGATGGGGCCCCTCACATGGCATGAGGGACCCCATCCTTGACTTTTGCCCTGGGCCCCCAAAATTGCTAAGACCGCCCCTGGTAGCTGTGATCAGTTCTCTGTTGATTCCAGTTGTGCCCTGCAGCTACGAGGAAGCACATGTGATTCTTGTAACTGTATTTCACACATGAACTCTGCAGCATGTTTATGTTAATTTTTTTTTCCAAACTGGCTGTATATTTATGTTTATCTCTTGTGACAGAGCTATATAGGGAGAAGATTGCAAATGCATATGCGCTATACAGTCTGGATATATGTTAAAATTTTAATTTTGGCATAGCAGTTGATTTAGAACTGCTTCATATTCTGGAATTTTACAGCGAATCCAGCTAAATCTTTGAAATGTTGCATCTGGGTGTTTTTTGGCATTTGCATCTTGTGACATTGTGTAGACCGAATGCTTTAGACTACACAGGAAAGCCGCGCCATTTTTTGGACAGAAGAAAGAAATAATTCAGATTTTTTTTTCTTAACCAGCTAACCTTTTCTAACAGATTTATTTAAAAGTCTTTACACTCTTTAATATATGTATACCTTTGTAAACTATACTAAACTTGCTAATGTTTATAACATTTATTAAACAACCATTGTCAATTTAAATAACATTTACCATTTTAAGCTGAAGGTGTATTTTAAGAACATTTTAACTTAGTTTTTCAGAACAGAACAGAGGCTGCATGTGAAAGTCCATATTTGCTGACAGTTATTACATAGTTCTATCTGAGTGGCTACAGTAAGCTTCTAAACCTAATATAAGGCTTAATCCTGCAAACACTTGTGCATATGAGTAGCTTCATTCTCATGAGCAGTCCCATAGAAATAATAAGGGTCAAATATAGGAACCGAGAAAGAATGGAGCATGCTCAGCCACTTTATAGAATATGCACCATCTGGTCACATGCAGAACTTGGATGGGATGGACTGTGTTCAGTCACCCTGTGGAGATAGCACCCGAACAATCTGATCAACACTAGGAGCTGTAAGGGGTTCAAGCTTGCACAATAAGGATAGAATCTTCACAGATTTTAGCTACTAAAATTGATGAGCAAGTGATTCCTGAAAGAAGTGTAACTAGTCTGAATGTGGGCAGTTTTTCACAGGTATGACAAAATTCCTTACCCCGACACAAAGGCCACATCTCTACCAAATGTCAGCTTCCTGCTTCAATACATAGCGAAGGTGTGCCTTTTAAAGAAAAGGTTGCCAAGATTTTTTTAACATCGGCAACAGAATGTATTTTCCATTAGTTTCATTCTCAGAAACAGAGGAACCATTTTGGTTGAAATTTAAAAAACCAAAAAACAGCGTGAGTCAGATGTCTGGCATCTAAAATTTCAGCCTGAACAATAAATTCAGCAAAGTTATAAGCAACTGAAAACAGGGTCTTATAATAGGAGATGTCAGGCAACCTTAATAATAGGTGGTAGTACTTGGTCTGCCTATAATATATTTAAAATTTGTAATTAATATTAGTTTTAATATTAATTTTTTTTTATTTTAATGCAAAACCATCTAATGGGGATGTAAAACCACCTGATAGTATCACATTAGTGAATCAAAATAGCACATTGTGTGTATGTGTATTAAAAATAACTCATTAAAATATAGCAAAGATGTAAACAGAATTTCAATGATGTACTGTGTGGGGACATAGTTTTCCTCAGTTTAATAGTTTATGGAGACAGGACAGAGCTTTTTAATATTTGCCTTATTGAACCTGTCTATACCAATGGAATTATGTGTAAGTAGATTCCTCAGAAGTTTGAGTTTAGTGGAAATTTTCTTTCTGAAGTTGTATAAAGGTCTGCATTTTACACTTGAAGGTTCCCTTATCCTTTTACTTCTTTAAAATGAGATTATCCCTGAAAAGTACCTCTGATTGTTGTATTGTAGTACATGTTGACTGCATCCTCTCAATGGCTCCAGAGCAAACGTGTTGAGTTTACAAGAAAAAGATGTTTTTCTTAATGCTAGTGCTGCAAAATTAGCCTAAAATCTGAAAGTTCAGCTAGACTCTTTCTGGTTCATTCATCATCTCCAGTAGTAAAGATTCTATCGACCAAATTCTGCCTTCAGTTACACCCATGCAACTCTTGTTTTCAGTGGGGTTGGGCAGATGTGAATAAAGATAAAATTTGGCCCTGTTTTTTTT
>ML685778.1:287514-314127 GCA_007922175.1 Pelusios castaneus
AAATCCCACTTCGTCAGTGGGATTTTCTCCCACGAAAGCTCATGCGATTAATAAATCTGTTAGTCTTTAAAAGTGCCACAAGACTCTGTTGTCTTTCTACAATAGACTAACACGGCTACCCCTTTGGAATTGTCCCTTAAGTAAGTAGAATTACAGACACACCAGATCTGTTGGGTTAGAAGGTGCAGTTTTTTACATGGTGACTTTTCAGTGGAGTTACATTTGAAAGTGTGCGGGGGAAGCTAAATTAAGGGACTACTTATTGCAAGAAAATAATCCCTTTTGAACCCGATTGATGTTGTTTAAATAAGGGAGTAGGTTTTTTCAATATAATGTCATTAATAGAAAAGTCCTGGATATGAGTTCCTCTGATGATAGTAATCCAATTCAAATAGTTCTTTTGATACAAAAGAATGCATACCTGCATGATATTGGGTGCTACCTCATGTTCAAGACACTAATAGGATTAGAGACAAAGAAAGAAAGCAAATACTTCCTGGCTGAAGAAACTTAGCATTTCCTATTGCTCCGAAGAAAATCTTTAAGCCTTTCTTGTTATGTAAACAAAACTGTAGAATAACCAAGTGTTTGCTTTAATAATTTGACTAAACAAATTCCAAGTTTAACATTCCAAAGTTATGCATTCCTTAGCGTTTATTATGCTGGTCAGGCTGACAAGAGATAGAATGAGCTTTGTCTGTACCATAAACATGGTCACCAGATGGTGAAATATCAGATGCAAATAAGGGCAGGAGAGCTGTATATCGCAACCTTTAAGAAAGTGAATGTGAAAGGTACTGTAGTAGAAGGCAAAACAAAAATAAAAACTCTTCTTAAAAGTGAGGATTGAGTTTTATTTTCTCCATCTTATATTTGTTTTTAAAAGTGAACTGAATGCCCTTACAAGCTGTTATTTTGACATAACTGGAAAGAAAACAGACAGTAGCGGTGCTCTGCTATGCCTGCCAGTACATCTAAGGTAGCATTTCTGCTCAAAGCTTCAAAGAAAGCTGATTGGCATAATCAGTAAGAGTGCTCCTACTTCACTATTGGAGTGGTAAGTTTCATCATGCCCCCACCCTAAGGTTGTGTCTACACTGAACGTGGGAGGTGTCATTCCCAGTGCTGGCAGACAAACTACAGATAGCAGTGTGCACCTTACAACACAGACCTGAGCTCAGAACCAAGGGTTGGGTGGCCTTGGACTCCAGTGGCTAAGCTGTTGTCCTCACAGCAGCATCCATGCTGCTATTTTTTGTACCCTGGCTTGAGCAAAGCCAGCGTGAATCTGTCTTCCTGCACTGAGACTCCGATCTCCCAGCTGTGGTTTAGACACAAGCGAAGAGATTGGTTCCAGTCGGTACTGGTCTCAGCTCTTTTTTACAAATGGTGGTTGAGATGAACACATCTGCCCTCAAACTCAAACCACAGCTGAAGCAGAGGTGAGGTGCAAGAGTTGGATTGATACAGTCCCTGATTCTCCTGTCCTGTAAAACTGCGATAAATCAGGCAATTCCTCCACAGAAGTCAGTACTTGTCCTGGAGCAAGCAAGAGCAGGAACATGTCTAGTAGGCCTCACACAGTCCCCAAGATTTTTGCTTTCTATATACTGGCCTGCCGCAAATAGCTCACCAGATCTGTCTTTCCTCCCCAACTATGCAGCAGAGTTACTTCGGATCACATTCACTGCATGGGTGGCTCTGCAGCCCTTGGCTGTGGAGTGCATTTTTTCACTCTTGGGATTCAGCTGCTTCAGGCCAACCTTTCTTCTGAGTATGCTTTCACTGAACCAGCATCCACTACTGCAGTCCAGGGTATTTGCTGCTCAGAAAGCAGGAGATATTTAGTGGGACTTTTGAGCCTCCTCATGTCTTTTACAGTGATTTATGTAAAAGTGCCATTTTCTGGACATTTATTTTATTCACAAAACTAATCAAAAGCCTCCGTAGAGCAGTCTGTTTTAACAAACGACATATTTTTGCATGATAGTTATAACCGGATTAAGTCGGTAAGATGTCACTCTTAATATGCATGACATTAAAATGAGTTTTAGCAGGTTTCCAAATGCATTCATAATATTTTATTTGTAGGTGAATGAATCTTGCATCATGAGCCTATTTTAATTGATTCCCAAAATAGGCTCTTAAAACAGAGTTTATTATTTCCTTCAGATGTGGCTTAAGATTGCTTCAAATAAAAGATCGATTTCATCTGGAGCAAAGGGAGCATTAGTCATTATCTTCAATAGAAACTTTATTTCATTTGTGCATTATTCTGATCTGAGCTTGTTAGCTTTTCTCACAGGAAGATACACATATGGGAGTCAGCTGCTATATGTTTTATGCTCAAGGCTATAGAATTACAAAGAGAAAGGGCACATTTGCACAACAGTGAATAGTAACAAAATCCAAATCTTTTTGCACTGGCTACTTTGAACTGTTAGCTCTAAAAGAGAGAAAAAGTTGATCTTCAATGCATGTTTCATTCCCTGACATGATATTTTGAGGTTATACAGATAATGAAGTTCAGTTGTTCAAAATTTACAAATATAGAATCTGATTATGATGTCATTACCAAATTTATATGCAGCCTTCACCCAGGCACACTTTCATTTACTTCAGTAAGGGTTTTCCTAAATGAACAATGAATAAAAACTGAAAAGGGCCTTCAGAATTTGGCCCTTAGAAACTGGTCAAGGGAGCTTAAAATATATGAACCAGGGCTTGTCAAGAAATAGAGATTTCTGCCCAATGAGAAATTCCAGTATTTGATATGTGTTTTCATCCAAAATCAGGAGAAAAAGTCAAAACATCTGAGGTGGTCGTGTGTCTGCTGGCTTTGCTTTTTTCGTTTTTTGTAAAAATGGAAGGTTTCCAAGAATCCCTGTTGTTCATGTGAAAATGTTTTGGTTTTCTTTCTGACTGCCTTGTGGAAGGAGTTGTATGACGTGTTATGGCTCCTTTTCCTCTATTTCACGTTATCTTACATGGTTTTGAGTTTCTCATCCTGTACCTGAGTGGTTAAATCTGAGAGGAGATCATGCTGCATCATGGCAGATGAGGTCAAGCCTCACCTATTCAATATCATTTCAAATATGGGAACATGACAACTTACAAAAAATTGCCATGATCTTGGAAATAAGTCCAAGTTGCCTTTCTTGAAAAGGTTATTTTCCCCATAAGTGTGGAGGAAAATTATTCTGTCTTCTCTGAGGAAAGGAAAGCTTGGAATCTTTTCCAGTATTTTGGCAAGATAGGTAAGCGATTGCCGTTATCCAGCCTACGAAGGCATTGTTTAATGGAAAGGGGAGATGAGATGAGGGCACATTCGTCTGAAAGGTATTTTCTTCCATGCCAGAGAACACGCAACAGTGAGGCAGGTAGTAGGGTTAGTTTCAAGCTTCTCTCTATTTAAGGCTGGCTGTTTTAAGCCTATTAGAAGTCAATTAAAATTTGTTCAAGATCTTACTACAGATGTTGTTAAATGGATTTTCCAGATCCCCATTAACATCATGCCACATTTAGTCCCTTGTTTTATCTTGGTGTAAGATGCCAAATTCTTCATGCTGTTTGCAAGAAGAAGTGTGTGAAAGGCCACCACCAATGCCATTTTCATGCAGAATGAATGGCTTTCACTCATAGAAACAATTTGCACATGTGGAGAGGCACTGGATTGAGAGAAAATTTTGTCGGCAGGGTTCTATTTTGAGGTAAATGTGATTATTTGTATCTGAGGTGTTCAGCTTAGCTTTGAAATGACAGAAGGATAAGACAACCCCATCCTTAATTAAATCTGATCAATACTTAAAGTGGTTAGTCTCCCATATTTTATTATTGAACATAGTTTACCATTCTGCTTGGGAATTTTTCCTTGGGGGGGGGGATGTTGTGAGTAAGTCACAGCACTTTTCCGAACTGCCCAAAATGAGTTGAAAATTGGATCTTTTTTAAGCTTTGTCTGTTATTAAGACGTGTGCCTGTTCATGACAATAGATGCAGCTGAATCAGTCATGAACATGGTTTAAATGCAGGCATAGACAAGACCAAACTGTGTTCAATTTCAGAAGCCCTAGTTAAGCCCTTTGGTCTAAGGCCTTGTTTAGACTGAGAAATTTCCTGTGCTAAGTATTATTTGTTTCCAGTGGAATGATTGCAACACACCTTGCATCCACACGCAAGTGCTCCACGTGGTTTCTAAGCAAATTGTATATTGCCTGAAACAGACAGTGGCCTGTCTACACCACAAAATGGAATCACTACTGACAGCAACAGCTCTTGGCAATGGACACAGCTGAACTGACACTGAATATGGCTTAGTTGCAAGTGTGGACAAGGACAAGTCATACTCAGCTCCTTTTCAGCTGGCAGTTAATCAGAGTGCCTGCAGCAGACTTTACTCTCTAAATTGCTATTTTTCCTACCTTTTTGTTTGCTCCTGGCAAATTTCAATTATCTTGTATCTTGCAATTTGTACTGTGTTAAGACTTCTTCCCCCACTTCTCCAAAGTCAGGATGGCAGTGTAGATAGGAAAAATTAATCTGTTGCTTTTGCTTTAAAAATATTTTTTGGCAATCAACCTTGAGGGAATTATTTCTGCAAAGGAGAGGCCATGTTAAAAATATATGTGTATATATTACTTTTCTACTTGTACTCAGCACATTACTGACAGGTCACACACTTTTCTAAATGGCAGAGAACAAAGCCTGTGACTGTGGGAATACTGTTTCAAAAATCATTTACGGAAAAAATAAATTTCAGATTATATCGTCCCTTCATAGAGCCTGTCTTCTCATATCAACAACAAATAAACTCTGCTGTTCTTATGTGAGGATGCAAAATCAAAACTCAAATTTCCTCACTTACAGTGGCTGTAATTTTCATGGACATTTTTTGGCAAATATGATTTGACAGTAAATTAGATCAAATACTATAAAATCAATTTCAAGGCTGTCAAAGATAGTCTATTTTTGAGAAAGAAGACATCTTTCATAAGTCACTAATGTGTTGTGAGCCCAAGGACAAATGCCTGAAATCTCCTCTCTTGGAGAATCCCGCATTCCTAGCAAGGGTGCCATTTGTAAAGTTTTTACTTCAAGAACACATAAAGACAGAGAGACATGACTACAGGTATTTACCCTGAGTAAATTTATAGAATCTGTCTCGGACCATCGCTGTCCACACCATCCTGTGTGTGACCTGCTGCCAGAAAGTATGAGTGCCAGTTCACTTTCCTCATCCACAGAAGCATTCGATGGGAGAGAAGAAGCATTCAGATAAATCCAAGAGCACCGGAACTTCTAGGGGCTGCTTGAAGTTCACAGCACTGTAACTATGGCGCCATCTCAGAGTCCTTGTCCTTGTGAGGCAATCTTGTATCTGGCACAGCGTTTAATATCACGGTGCTCAACACCAGCATCAGCGCTAGCCCCTTCCCATTTCTTCTTGGGACTTTAAATTAGTACGTCATGTCCATATAGGGCTTCCATTCGATCCTAAGGCATCATGTTCCCAACTACACCTCTCTGTGAAAACTTCCTTTTGAGTGGCCATTACCTCTGCAAGTTGAGTAGGAGAAATCCGGGTCCTAATGGCCGAATCCCCACTACAGCCTTCTTCCGTGATAAAGTGACCCTCAGGATTCATCCAATGATTTTTACCTACAATGGTCATGGAATTCCATCTAAATCCATAATCTACCTAACTATATTCTTTCCCATGTCTCTGAGATGGAAGGGGTTCAACACACTTTGAAATTACAGAACTTCAGAAGTATTCTCTAACCAACCAGCTTTTAGGCTTCTGGCTATAGGCAGAGTCTAGATACTCTTTACTACTTTTTGCATGTCCTTAGGAGATGTCAAAATATATACTAATACTTTGCATTCAAGAATTTCAGATGGAAATTACAGATAGGCCTCCTAGATTATTAGTTTCGTGTTTTAAAAAAATGAAAAGAGAATTTATTATTATTGTTATTATTATTATTATTATTATTATTCTGGGGGTAACCGTGGGAGGGCAGACTACTGAATAACTCTTGGCAAAGAGAAATTCTGAAGGTAGGAGTATAATGAGCATAGTTATACTGCTCAGACTTTTGAAGGGAAACTGTATTGTGAAGACAATTTAAGAGTTCCAGCTTGGTTCATTTCTTTTACTTCAACTTTGTCCTTAGTGTTGACCAGTAGCAAAGCTGTTTGTTCCCCCCCCCCATCAAGGTAGTAAACCAAGTTAGACATTAAAAGACAAATTTCCATTTTATAGGATGAAATGAAGACATTTAAGGGTTCCTTCAGTATTGCACTATTGGATTCCCTGTAATGTGAACCCAAAGACAGATACCAAGGTACTCGTGTGGCATAATAAAAGTAGACAAGTCTCCTATATCTTAATGAGCCAATCTGTGCGTCCTATTATGTGATCATTACAGTTCTAAGTCAGGAATCTAACTGAACTTCCTCTATTTCTTCAAATAGTTTCCCCAGCAGCACCCCAGAGGGTCCAATACTGAAGTCTTTTTCAGCAAAACTCCCAATGTTGAAAATATGAAGATTTACTAAGCGCTTCAAGATTCAGCCCTTAGATTATTGATTTTTGAGGGGCTCAACACTTCTGTAGCTTAGGCATTTAGATTCTTACTGGTAAACTGGTCATACATATTATTTAACCACTTTCCTACTGCTATATTAGTTGAGCATGTCATTAATTTGAAAACTCCTTTAAAGCAATCTTCCATGGCTGTCATAGTATCTGTATTTTCTCTATGGATTATGTTCAGTGAGTGAAGATTAAAGGGAAAGCTTTGTGGTTCAGAAGAAATTTTAAAAAAAAAATAAAAGCTACATGAACATTTGGATGTACAACTGTTGTTGTTAATATATGTATTCCTAGATTGCCTATCAGCCTGGTGCATGGGCACATTGTTTACGTTAGGAAATAGCACAGTTCCAACACTTGGTTTAGTCAACCTGATACTGACTTCAGTTTGCTCTTGTCTACACTTAAAGCTTAATCATGGACCTTTTAGAATTCATCCTCGAAGCACTTGTATACAGCCAACTAAATAAATTAGAAGGATTTCTGCACAATAAAAGGTAAGAATGCTTCTAAAAGGAATATGGTTCTTCCACTTCCCTTGTGTGAACACAGCATTCTCTAGATTGCTTATCACCCAAAGGAAATTGTATTCTTGTCAGCAGTTACCATCAATTCAGGCCTTTGAAGAACTCCCCCCAGATAGAGTTACAGATATATAAAAACCACATTTTGAGTTCTCAAATGCCTCTAAATTCAGCAACTTTTAGAGGTATGAAAGGGTGAAATAGAAGCTATTGTTGCATTGACCTAGTTAAGTTAATTTAGTGAGCAATCCTGTGTTTTTTGAATTCTACCCTGCACAATGGAAGATTCTGATGTGATGTATTTTAAGTATGCAATCAGAGTACATTTATCACATATGTATAAAATACAATGTGCCATCTAGAGGAATGTCAGTGTTGTTGCACAACTGTATTAGTAAACATTTTTCCATTTTAAAGAGAACATTAATCCTATTAAATTAATTAAATTAAAATTAACTATTTACTGCTTGCTGACAGAGTTAGGATTATTAGTGAAATTTCTGTTTTTGAAAGTCACGCTGTCTAATGGGCTTGCTCTTATGCCCCTCAGCATCCAAGTGCTAAAATTTTAGAGGTTTCTTTTAAGGTCATAGAACCAACTAGGTCACAAACAGGTTACGCCAATAATTCTCAAACATAAGTTTTAGATTTCTGATTTATTTTTCTCATTTACTTCTGGTTTGTTAAATAAATGGACATCACAGATTCAGAATCTATTAAAAACATTTTATGAAAAGTAAACACAAGAAAACCCCCTTCTCTTCTGTTCTAATATTTCAGTTCCAGTAATGTAGATAAGGCTAAGATGATGGGGGGGGGGCGTAAAATGTAGGGGAGTTAAAATGACCTGTGATGAGGATTAAAGAGATCACTGTAAGAGTTAGACATATCAACTTTATAGATCCAATAATAGATACTTTATTTAGGGTAGGAAACGGTCATGACACCCATTTCCTACAAGAATAATCATCCTCACTTTTCAGCTGGGCAGAGTTAGGTAAAATTGGAAAAGTAATGAAATAAAATCAATATTTTGGCCGATAAATAAATGAATCCTATGCTGAATAAAATATCAGTGTCACAGTAAATTAATGTTGTACCATCAGCAATTGGTCACTTAAGAACAGAAGGCAATATGAAAACATCTGATCTTGCTCTGTTTTAGAAGTTAAGATGGCTTGGGCCTAGTTTTTTCTTAAATGGAATGATCACCTGAGAATTCAGTGAATATCATTTCACATCATTATCCTCAACTGCACTAGCATGGACTACAAACTCATTGGCTTTCATAAATTAGGTTTCTGTATCATATTCTTCAACTTGATATTGTATTGGGGAGGCCTTATAAATACTTGACTGGGGAACTTCCGTGTCAAAAGCGCCCGTGGACAACATTTGTGCTTATCAGGTTCTAACCAGTCTCTATGGAATATGTTTCTGCAGTTCTACTTCAAATCAGTGTTTTGTTTAAAAGATGTTTTTCATTTCCTTTGTAAAATGGAACAGAGTTAAGGTGCCTGTGGGAGAATAGATATCTGACTTTCCTGATCCTTGTGTGACTTTTATATAAAATGTAAAAAAACCAAACACCCTCTGAATAAATTATTGTAAAATAGTATAAATCATCTTTTGGTGTACAGCTATGAATTCATTGTTTATATGTTCCTACCTACTGTTTTGCTGTGAGTCTCTTTAACATTATAGCCAAAATCTATCACACTTGTTTGTTTTTGCTTTATAAATGAAAGAAATCAAATAAGCATTTTTTTCCTGATTTATGCCATCCTACCACTTTGTTTGGCTACAGTCTCCTAAACACAGATCCATGTTATCTGGTGGTTGTGAGTTCTTTAAAATATCCTACAAATATAAGCTTTACATTTCTTTTCAGGAAAAATGAAATTCATAGACGTGTCTCCCAAGAAAGCCATTGTCATTTAAGGGCTGTCAGTGTCTTTGTTTTCTTAAAAATGAATTTATTCTTTGTGAAAGATGCTGGCTTGACTGAACTGGTACTGAGGGTAGAAACAACCCCAAGATGCCCAATATGGGTGTGTTATCTGTTGCCATCAAGGATTACTTTAAAGAGTGAGAGGATAATTCATTTTCCATCCACATTTAGTCCTTGAATTTTCTGTTGTGACTGCCAAGAAGGATGGCAATTGTTGTTGGTGGTTATCATGATTTTGTAACATGGACATTTGTCCATTAGGAACTGGAATGACACCATAACCTCATTTCCCAAAGGCTGCTGTGTGGCGGTGCCTTGTGGCCACTGCCAGTCAGAACTGGATTTGCATTGGATGATTTGGTGGTAAAAAGCTCTCTACCATTTGCCTACCTCCAAACCTCAAAGGAAAAAGGGAGTCAAGCTGCACTTTAACATTTGACAAAAATGGTTAAATTCACTGGTAAAGGGCTCAATGCTGCTTCCTTTGTGGACTTCAATGAGATCAAGACTGGGCTTATAGATTAATAATAAACATTGTCAAGTGGACAAAGAGTTTTACTTTAAGACACATGAAACTATACTGACAGCTGTCAAACTGAGTTTAATAAAGGCTGCTTAAAGTCTGTCACTCAGCCAAGTCCTTTCAAGATAATTCTTTGGACTTCAGAGAGTTTTGGGGTGCTGTAAAATGAATCCATTTCTTAATTTCTATGACTCAGGTTTGTTACATTTCTTAAATGAATAAACAGAATCAAATCAACAAGTACCTATTTTACTTTGTGCAATAGATGCATTCCTATCCTATGAACAGCTTGCCTGTCTTCTTCTTCTTAGGGTTTTCCGGGAGATATTGGTGTACCTGGACTAAATGGCCCTGAAGGTCCAAAGGTAAGAATTTACAGAGCCATATCGCAATGTCATTAATGCACTGAGAATGAGACAGTACTAAGAGAAAAAATGCAAAAAGAAAACAAGGGAATAGGGTTAGTTGTCACATGAACCCTAGGAAATTAGCAAAGAACTGCAGGTGTATGCCTCTCACTGTCAGAAGTCAGGCCTTTCCTACACAGGAAATTTGCACCAATAAAACTTAAATTTGTTTTTATTCTGATATAGTTAAACTGATGCAAACCCTGTATGGAAACTCTTAGTTTGGTTTAAAAGCAGCTTTATTTCAGTTTAGCTTAAACCTGTCCCCAATTGATGTTTTGCTAAATTGAAAGAATCCATTCTTAAACTAGAATAAGAGTGGCTACATAGGGATTTGCACAAGTTTGACTGTATCTCTTTAAATTCACTTGATAGGTTACACTGGCTATATAGACAAAGCTTAATTCTGTTTTAGACAGAGGAGTTACACTGATGGTTTTCTAAACCTTTAGCAACCCACTTTTAAACATATGAGGCTGTGTATCGTTCCTCTGCAAATTCTACCTAAATCTCTATTATTCTTCATTGTTTCAGCCATTTCCTTATGTAGTATGTGCTTCAGTCTCATCTGTGCCTGACCTGTCCATAATATCCTTTAACACCAACATCCTAATAAACAGTAAAAATTATACAAAACCAAACGCCATTCTCTTGTAATTCCTCACTCATATCTCATAGTCACCCCAACTCCATAGTTCTCAACCTCAGACACTCACTTGCTTCCCATATCTCTCAAGTACGTAAATAGCCTTGATCCAGACAGTTCAAGCATGATAACCTTTTAGACATGCTGCAAACACTATTTATTTTACAGGGATTGGGGGAAAGGTTGAGATTATGTTTCCAGAAGTAAGAGTGACTAGAAAGCGGGACTTTTTTTCTTTTTACTCTGCTTGGCAGGTGGGCTGAGTTAATTTGTTACCATTTATGCTTGTTTAATATGATGAATTCTGGTGTATGGTCATAGTTATGTTTTTATAAGATTAATGAATTGTCAGGGCACTTGACATGATCATTCCATGAGACGTCATGCCTACGCATTTATAGAGATGAGAGAAGTGGAATTAAATTAGATCTGGAAGTGCAGATTCAGTTTAAATATCCAAACCAATAAAATAATAGTGTAACTGAGTTTAAATCTCTTCGTCATGTTCATTTACTGAGTGATATCATATATTATTTGCCTGTTGATGCAATTCAGTACTAAAGTTAATTTGCTTTCTTACGCATTGCCTTATTTTTCAGAGATACAATACTAATCTATCTCCTTTCATAAATCCCTGCAAAAATGCTAAAAAGTAGCCTACAGTATTTAAGATTCCAGAGTTCATTTGATTCAGCAAGAATTCTATAGGACCTTGTGTCTCTTCTAGCACATTGGCTCTCAAAGATAAAAGCTTGGAGAGCCTGGTCTAATCAAAGAGAATTGTTGATTTACTCTGGAGATGGAGTGTTACCAAACTGGAATAGTCTTTAAACTGCTTCTAATGTCCAGACATCCAGGACTACATGAAATTGGAAAGTTTTGGCTTTAAGATTGCCAATAATTTTGCATTCACTGCAATTTTGAAAAGTTTCGTTCACTCTTTATTTTTGGAACACTGTTATTACCATGCTATTCTTTTCCTCATTCTTCTGTTCTCTGCTTCCTCAGAGACAAAATCTACCCTAAGTGCTAGTAAAGTGGCACAGTCTTTATTTTAGCATGGAAGAAACTGACGGTCATGATAGAGTGTGAGATATGCAAGACAGGCCTGTTGCTGACACCCAGTAGAACTTTGGGAGTGGCAGTTTTATCCAAATTACTACAGTAATTAACAAATGTGAACTCCTAGAATAATGAGCAAACAATACATTGCATAGTTTGGTCCACAGCATATTATTCCGCTTTGAAACAATATCTTATCAGTTGTTTAATCTGATATTCATGAAAATGTGGTACTTGCATAATAACAATAATTTTTAAAAAAGGAATGTTTTACTTTGGGAGGTTCTGAGGTATCTTTCTGTAGTTTGTTTCTCGTGTTACTCTTGAAAATACTTTTGGCTGCATGTTATAAGAGCCAGACATGCTCACTATCTAAATATCATAATGGTTTCTCTAGCAATACATATTGTATCATGGAAATAGCTGGGAGCTTCCTTCCTCTGCTCATTAATGTTTTGTTTGGCTAATATATAAGTGGCTATTAAGAGGTCTATTAATCCTGTCGGGGACGTGGTCAAATGGAAATTTATGAACACATGAAAGAAATACATGGTACCCCATTTGCTGACTCCCTAAATTCTTTCCAGACATTTTGGCACATCTCTAAAGACTACCTGCATTTTCTTTCATTGCCTGAGTGTGGGTATGGAAACTGCAGATAACTATTTGTTTTAAAGTGTGGGATGTTCTTTACAAATTTGAGTAAGTGCTGTCTAGGGACACGCACAGTAGCTAAGAAATTTGCTAACAGTTGCACCATGAGTTGAAATGATACTGGAAAGCTTGTCGTTTGTTAATGTATTGCTCTTGTATAGTAAAATAACAATTCTTTTAGCTAAGGAAATACCTTTCTTTACCAACTAAACTTCAGTATTATTTATGGGGTGTTACTAAGTCTCAGTGTTGCTTTTGCCAACAAGATGTTCTCCAGCTGCAGCTCTTCTCACACTTTATCCCAGACAAAACTGAACGATGGGAACTTCGATAAAACTCAGTATTTTGATGTGGCCTGATACATTTCCTGTGAAGTGTTGCTTTGCATGCTAAGCAGGCAGCTGCTTGACAAATGCCTGGGCTGTCAGTCTAAACATCAGCTTCGTTAGTAAGTTGTGAATAAGGCTTACAGTTGGAGGTTTTCCATCAGATCTTTCTTCAGAGGCTAATGATATCTTACCAGAGACACATTCTTTTGTTCTCATTGCATCTGTTAGTCTTTAAAACTGCCACAGGACTCTGTTGTTTTTCTGCAATAGACTAACACGGCTACTCCTTTGGAACTTGGCTAACCAGGGTCTTTGAAACACTATTAATTCCTCAGTCTGAGCAGTGGAGTTTTATAAAGGTTGCTGTAAGAGGCTCTGATGTCAGGGTTGGCGGTGAGATATGTCCTTCACTTCTAGGATACTGGATAGAATCCTGCCCAGGGTTGTAATGACTGAAATCATGGCTATCTGGCAAGTGTTCTGAATGAGTTGGTACTCTCACATCACTTCCCAATCCACCGGACAAACGGCAACATTACATCTGATGCCTTGGTTGGCATCCACACTATACAGGTTGGAGGTTGAATATTCGTGGAGACTACATCATCACTGTAAACTCTCTGTAACTGATCAGAATTTGGATACAGTAGATTTAGCCGTAGTAGGAAGGTTCTATGTGATGCCACTACCTCTCGTATGGATAACCAAAGGACTTCAGTCTCCAAAGTTATTTTCTACACTGAAAATAAAGTTGAGAGACATGACAGGATATCACCCTTGCCAAAGCAGTACTGATTCACACACATAGCAAGGCTTCCAATTTTATTTCATTCTATATTATGCTGCTCACCAGGATTTTGTTACCAATTTAACCATGGCTAATTGCCTTCAGAGCCTTTCTAAGAGAAATGGACAGTAACAGATGATAACATCTCCTTCCTTGTCTCTCATTCAGTCCGTAATTATAAGAAGAGAGAAATCAGGCAAATAGGCTTGGTGATCGATATAAAATCTCATTTTGTTTGTCTTGTTATTTAGGGACTCCTAGGTGACCGAGGGCTTCCAGGGGCCACGGGCCCAAAAGGAATTGAGGTAGGATGGAAACATAGTTCAGTCAATAATTTACATTTTTTTAAAAAATCTGGTGCAGTTTTTTTTCCATTTCATTTTGGGATGTGTTGAATAGAGCTTTTTGTTATTTTATATTATTGTTCATTCATTATAAGATTTATTTCAGGGGCTGTGTGAATGTCTAGGGCATTTGGGCCCAAAATGTAGCACATGGAATCCAGAATGAAATGGTGGTTTTTGGGGGGTTTTTTAAATAGTGATATGGAATGATGATATTGGGTTAAATCCTATCCCCATTGAATTCAATGGCAAAACGCCCATTGACATAGCAGGGCCAGGATTGTATCCTATAACCTTATTTATCAAGGAGTCTTAATTCATTAGCATAAAATATATATGTATATATTGACTTAAACTCCGTATGTTGTTTTATGCTATTTAGATAGCTGTTTACATAGCAGGTTATTTGAAAAGCATTAAATCGGTTAATGAGTCTGCCGGTAGAGCTCTAAACCTTATGTAGCTGATTTAATGATGAGTTATCATGTGTGCCTTTATATAATGAAAGACAAAAAATGACCAATTTAATCAGAAGCCAGGTAAAATGCTGACCATGTTTCCTCCATTCAGGCTGCTGTATTCTCCTCTAAATTAAGCATCTCTGCCTCAAGAACTGGAGCGTAAAAGTGCAATCACCAAACCATCAAATAATCACAGCATGACCTCACTTGTCATTATGATACGGAATCATGATTACATAATGCAGCCACCTCACAAACCTAAAATTATAATACATGGTCATGTGTGGTTATTTTGAGGCTCTTGGGAACGCTACTACAATGCCTCCTCTTTCTTCTCCTGTATTCCTACTAACTGGGATGAAAGGAAGAAGTTGTCAGTCTGTTTCTGACCCCACATCCATTCCCATCTGCTTGGAGAGGCAGGAAGGGAGAGATCCTGGCAGAATTATTGAGTTAGCTTAGGAGCCATACCATAGCTATGTGGCAACCATGAAGAATAAGACAAGGTCGTGTCAGTGTCCTAGACTACAGGAGAGGCAAATGTAGCTCTAAGTGTTTCAATGCTGAACCACTGAAAAGGGTGATCCATCACTTCTGACTACAGCTGGTGGAGAATGGTGAAAAATGTTGAGCAGCTCTGTTTCTGGGCCTTTTTAACCACATCATGTTTGTTGGTTTTGTAAAATGTGAATTTCTGACTGATGGTGACTGACGTGAAGTCAGTTTTAGTCCCTTTTTCTGTCTACTGCAAACCTGTATCATAGCAGTAAAGACCTATGACCAATCACTGCAATTTTAAAATTTTCATATAAGTGAACATAGTCCTTTGCAGGATTTTTAACTAACTACAGTATCAAAAAAGTTACTCCACGTCCTGATTTTTTCATTTTTTAACAGGGAGAAGAAGGACCAGTTGGACCTATTGGAGGGGTTGGACCACGTGTAAGTCTGAGTAACATTACTGCTACAAATACAAAGTATAATCTTTAGCAAAAAGTACTGTTTAAAGGCTGACTCTACTCTGAAATATGACTAGGTAAAAATGGATCTTCTCCCTGTGTGTATTTTGAGTCAGATTTGTTAACTTTAGTGTCCAAAAAGTTGGGTTGATTACTCGGGTTAGCCCTGCAGAATCAACACAGCTGATAAAGACAGCTGATGTCCTTCCCTCAGAAGATGTGCATCATTATCAGAATTATGTACTAAGTTCTAGTCATTTGCACCTGTCTAACCCAGTGAAGACAATGGAGTTTCACAGATGTATCTGAGGGTCTGATTTGGCTTGTAGAACCTTTATTATTGGCAATGGTGCATGAGAAGGAAAGAATACAACTTGATTCTAAGATCTCAGACTGACTGTTAGAGAAATCATCTTTTAATTATAAACTAATCACATTTGATAGGGAATCACTGAGAGCAATAAAGATGAAACTGCACAATGCCAGATTTACAATCCCTTTATAGAACACAATAACACTTTGATTCTCTTAGTTATTCATTTTTCAGCTGTTAAATTCCATTATGTTCTAAACTCATTTATAAAAGAAAAAATTAAATCTTGAAAATGTAAGTGCTGGATACTAATTCATAATAGAGAGTGCAGGGGTGTGTAACAGAACTTTGTCTAATGCAAATTAAACCAGGCAAGTCAAAGCAAAGGCCTCAGTGGAGAGTGTGACATCCCCAAGGATACAATCTGGACTGTTGGATTGTTGTGCCCTCTTACACTATATTCTGCTTTGCTGTGTGAGCTGCCAGTCTACCCACTCACTCCAGCCCCTAGCATGCAAGTCATCCTCAGACATACACCAGCCATTCCTGAATTACATAACGAGCAACAGCCACATTTCACTAGTCCCAGCCTTACACTCCAGAAATGTGCATTTTACACTGCTCAAGACCACCTCGATCAGAGTAAACTCATTCATTAATTTGTCATACAATCAAATGGCATGAATATGCACGCAGCCTTTGTAACCTGAATAGATTCCCCAAGCTTCAGTCGAAAACACATTGGCTTAGATAAAACATTAAAATAAGTTTATTAACTTATTAACAGAAAGAGAGATTGTAAGTGATTGTAAGTGGTATAAACATAGAAGATCAGAATTGGCTACAAAAAGAAATAAAAAATAAAATATCAGTTTAAATCCTAAGCTTTATCAAGCTAAATCAGAATTGAAACAATAAGGTTTATCTTAGCCAAAAGCTTTCAGCAGTCTGTGCTAATTGGAAAGTTTTCCACACTGAACCACTCCCCTAATTCAATGATATTTCTGGCTTCTAAATGATCTTGTTGCCATCAGTATAGGTGGGAGAGCAGAAGTGGTTTGATGATATCACTCTCCCTTATTTTAAACTTTCCTCCAAGTGCTGGAAAAGTCCTTGCTCTGTCATGAGGGTTAAGTAGCCCCATTGCCTACATGCCCTGCATCCTGTCTTTCATATGATTGCAAATTCTTGCTTAAACCTTTTACGTTCGTAAAGCTTGACATGTAAGGCTTGTGTTCACAGCTCCTTCATTACATCTAAGAGGCTGGTCTGTGGGCATTCCCCAGATTCACCAAATGTTTCAGTAACAAACATATAGCAGAATCTCATAACTCCATATACAATAACAGGGTTTAACAGGATAGTGAATTTCAGCAGATTGTGATTTTTCCAGTGATACCTCACAAGACCTACTTTGTAAAAGTAATTACCATAATAGTACCCGTTGTCACAGAAAGGAAGGATGATCTTGTGGTTAAGACATTAGACTGAGTCTTAAGTGATGTGGTTTCATTTTCTGGTTCTGCGATAGACTCCCTGTGTGTGATCTTGGAAAAGTCATTTAATCTCTCTGTGCCTCACTTCCTTATCTGTAAAATGCATATAATACTACTTCCTTTTGTCCCATCATTTGCCTACTTATTAGAACACGTAAGAAATTAGAATACCAGTCACCCTTGGACATTCTGATATTTCAAAATTTATTTTCACCCTAAATTTGTTTGAAAATTCAAAATATTTTTTAAAAAATTCAAAGCATAAATAGTTCTGAAAAATTTTGATTAGTAAATGTTGAAATGTTAAGGCTTGGTTTGCCTATGAACTGCATCTGCCTGAGCTGCTGCAGTGCCTCATGGGATTTGTAGTTTGCTTGCCTTATACTCCCATTCTGTTGTATTGAGTGAGCTCCATGAACTGACGACAGTTCCAATGATCAGTCTTTAATTTGTAATGAAAGAAGTGCCAGGGCTCAAGCAATATTTTTTTTACATTCATAACTGATGCAGCAAGCCCAGGGGTGCTGGGGCTATGAACTTCCAAACCCATAAGTGCCGGGGCTCAGCCATGATTAGCCCTGGAACAAATTAAGCACTGTCCATGGTGTACTGTGGCAGTTCCGACAGAAGAGAAACTGCAGTACTTCATAGGAGTTGTATTCCAGCCTTGGGAGAATGAGGCACCTAACTACAACTTCCAGGAAGCACTGCAGAAGCTCTGTAGGATTGTCAGCCCTCCAGGATCTTCCTGGAGTCTCCAGGAATTAAACATTAATCTTTAATTAAAAATGATGTCATGTGATGAAACCTCTAGGACTACATCCAACCGAAATTGGCAACCCAAAAGGTCTGGCAGTCACAGGTTAATGTCAAATTGACCCAAAAAGAAACATTTTTATTCGGTTCAGGAAACTTAAATGTTTTGTATTAAGGTCAACTTGACCCAGAATGAAGTATTTTGTTTTTGATTTTCCTAACAGAAAATTGAAAAATATCAGCATCTCTAGTGTCACAGTAGTTTTTATCAAAAATCACAGAGAAGTGAGGTCAAATACTGCAAAAGTTATGAGTTTAGGGAGAAATGGTGTTTAAAGAAATTTACACACGATTTCCCCAGAAAACCCATTTTCATTTTTACTACTCCATGATTTTTATTTTTTAAAAATGCCATAACAAATGAAATTGAATTATACCTCTGTAAAACCATAGCTCAGTGTCCTTCTGCCCTTTGCTGCCACCTCTTCCTCACGCCTCTTGGCAATGAACAATAATTAGAAAAGAAATATAGGGAAAAAATAAATAATTACATTGGAATCTGCTAAATTCTGTTACTTTGTGAAATGTGTGTATGTGGTATGGATTCTTCAATACCAATTCACCCAAAGAGATGACTCAAAGCAAGCTACCATGATTTCTTCCATGAATAAATTGTTAATGAAAGAGTGAATATGGAAACTTACTTACTAATACAAAGAGGTGACATGTAATGCATGTTAGCACAAAGTCCAGAAGGTAAAACATCAGGTTGAGTATTAACTTTATATTTAATAACTGCAGTTTTCAAGAGAAAGTGAAATATTTAATTGATCACTCAAAAGTACATTTTCCTCCAATTTCAGTTTTACATATTGAGATTTATTGAGCAACTCTATACAGTAGACAAGGATTTCAGGGCTATTCTTTGCAATTAGAATGTAGACTGTAAATTGATATTGGCTAACCTGGCAAATTTGTGATAAACTAACTCCTATAGCTGAGCCATATAAATCCTAATTTTAAGTGTCCCTTAATTGTTTTATCACAACACCATACAGAATAGTTTCACAACCCTTGTGCGTGCAGTAGCCTGCAGAAGCCGTTCACATCATTGACCCATGTATAGAATTGTGACTTTTCTGCAAACCATTCTTTATCCAGTTTTTCAAACCCCCTTCGCAGAGCCTTGGGCTTCATTACCATACTTCTCTCCTTTCCACTCCCACATAACGAGATCCGATGCGGAAAGGTTGAATCAATTCTGAGCAGGGCAGTGAAAGCACAGCCCTTAAACCAGGGTTTGTAAAGTCAGAATGACATACAGTGTCTGTATTTCTGAATTGGAATCATGCCCTCAAGTAACTCATCTGATGCTGACATATGGCCTGTTCTGCTCTTGCATTTGTATCCTCCTGTTAAAATGGCATTGTGCCTGCTGACCATAAGGTGGACCGCCAGCTTCAGCACATGGAAGGTGCTAGTCAAAGACTATTTTAAATGGGTTGCCTTCAGGAACAGCCTCCTCTCTAACATCACTGTCATGCTGATGTTGTGTTATTTGCTTAACCCATTTCTAAAAACTAAAGAACATTGCCAAAGCACATGTCTGTCTGGACTTGTTGAAACTTGTGTAACAAAATGGAATGCTTTTAGGGTTATTGCAGCGGCCAGAAAAAAATGGGATGAAAATGTGTTTCCAGGGAACCTATTAGGAATATATAGTTTCAAACCATACAGAGGAATTTCAGACACATGGAGAACACACCCATTCATTGTTAGATACAGTCACAGAGAAATAAGGGAACAGAACCCAAGACCCATATTGGGACCTTGCTCTGAGAAGTAAAGAAATAACTTGGGGTCCATTGCCTTGACTGAACTTTGCCCTGATGCTGAGGGGGAAAATACTGTAAGGGAAGGTCTCTGGATCCAGCAGTCACAATCATTCAGTCTGTTGCAGCTGTTAGAATACCTGTAGTTTCCCTTTTGAGGCTTTTCACCTACAGTGGTACTGTCAGTCAGCCTTTAACAGGATTCCATCCTGTAGAGCATCATGAGCTGGACACAGCTGTTGTGTTTGTGCTCCCCTGAGCACGAGGACAGCGTGAGGCTAGCCAACTCAAAAGAGGTAGCAAGGAGGGAGATTATAGTACCCATCTCTCCCCCACACACGTTGGTCAGCAGAGTAAATTCATTGTACACTCTTGTGCAGCACTCGTACTTCCACTGTGCATCAAGGATCTATTTTACTTGCGTCTGCTAACTGGAAATGCCATGGGTAATTGTGTTTGGAATTTTGCAGTCCCAAGTGTAATGTTCAAGTGATCCTCGGCATATGTGATGTTATCTCATAAACTCAGAGGGTGCATCTACACTGGCAAATTAGGTCGACTTAAGGACGCTTAAGTTGAGCTACACAAAGCCGCGTCCACACTGGGCTTTTATTAAGTCGACTTAAGCACTTCCTTAAGTTGACTTAATAACACCACCTCTGAAGGTCGACTTAAGCCTTAAGTCGACTTCTTAAGTCGACTTAAAGCCAGTGTGGATGGGGAATAGCGCTAAGTCGACCTTATTATTTTTCCCTCAGGCCTCCAGAACTCAAGAGCTGAAATTTACAATCCTGTTTCCAAGAAAAGGCTAGAAGAAATTTTAGCTGATTCTGTCTGATAGAGAAAAAAATGTTGGAACACCCTTCACTAAAGACCAAATTCTCTGCCATTGTTATTCCTTCTGTTTTGGTGATGATATTCCAACAGGGAATGAATGGCTCCTTTCTGTTCCTTGGTGCCTCAATAGACTCTCTTAAATAAAATTAAAGTAGATATTAAATCTTTGGGTATGATTAATTTTCTCTTATAAACCATTAGCTGTCGTAAAAGTTCATATAGGTTTTGTTGATTGCACTCTACTTTCTTTTATATTCAGTAGCATATTTTCAGAAAAGGGGCTGGCTGTAGAATAAATACACCTACAATAATGTTAGTAGTATATTTACACACATTTCATAAATTTAAATAAATAGCTTTTTAAAACAAAGAGTGAGAGAGAGAGAGACTACCTTGAATAAATAGGGAAATTAGCAAATTGAAATAATTTTTTTGCAAAAGTAAAATATATGTAATCTTTAATTTTTATTTTAGGGAAGGCCAGGTCGGAAAGGATATGCAGGTGAACCTGGATCAGAAGGTTTGAAGGTAAAACTGCTGGGCTCTCTATATAAAACTGGACTATAGTTAGCGTGCCCTCAGATGTATATGTGGGTGTGTGAGAGAGATGTTGTAACAGGCCAGCTGACCCACTAAAGAAAATGGGACCCAGCTCTAGTGTTCCAGCTCAGGTGCTCACTGTTTGGGCCAATTAATAGGGAGAGGCATTAACTGGGAAACATAATAGGCCTGAGAGTGAATTTGGAGGGTCAGAGCAGACTGGTTCAGTCAAGAAGAGTAGTAGTTTGGGAGAGGATTGAAAGCAGGAGACAGAAAGGTGTTTGCTGGCAGATTTCCCCAAGCCAGAAAGCCAGGGTTGGAGAGGGTTGAAAGCGGGAAAGAGCAGCAAAGGGAGATACCTACTGACTTTAAGCTGAAGAGCTGGATCCAAGGTCCTGAAGGGAGGAAGTAGTAGAGAGCCTTACCTGCTGACATCTCATTGCTGGGAAGCTCAGTTCTAGAGGAACCAAGAGAGGCTTTCAGTAGAGAGGCTGTGGGAATTGCTGCTGGTAAGAGCCAAGTTATGCCCCAGAAGGAAGGACTTGGGTGGCTGTCCTGGTGGAGGGACAGAGCACAACTGATAAAGAGCCCAGGTCTGAAGGGAGATACCAGGATGATGAGAACAGAGCTGTTTTTTTATAGATTACATGAACAGGGATGATGTGAACTATGTTATGGGGATTTTGTTTTGGGATATTTGCGCTGAGTTTTTGTTAGTAAATCATGGACTTGCAGACATGCTTGTATTGAACTTACTGTGACCTCAAGAGGAAAACTGTGGCCAGGGCCACCCTGCAAGTGGTCCACTGGATATACATGTAGCCACTGAATCTGCTTACTTTCAAAACCAACAAGGAGTCCTGTAGCACTTTTAAAGACTAACCAATGTATTTATTGCATGAGATCTCCCATGAAAGCTTATGTGATAAATAAATTGGTTAGTCTTTAGAAATACCACAAGACTCCTTGTTTGTTTTGCTTTGGAACTTGCTTACTTGTAGGTTCCTTAGTTGGAGAATGAAGAATGCTCCCTACTGGGCATGGGGGGACATGTATGGCAGTGTGGGGGAGGATAAGTGGAATTTGAGGAGGTTAAAAGGAGGGTTAGTATGAACATTGGGGGCATGATGTGGAGTCGGGAAGACAGGAGACAGTTGTAATAAGTGTGGAGACGACTGGCATGAGCTCAGTTCCTTTGAAAGGATTTCCACGGCATAGCTAAGGGTACAATGATGCTGTAGCTGCACGGGAGGCAATGTATCAGCAAGGGCTCCCCAAATCAATATTTGGTGGGTATTAGGGCTGATACTGCCACTTCAGTAGTCCTAGCAAGCTAAGTAGTGCAATGACGTTCTCTTTTACAATTCTCCATTAAAATTCATCAGGATAAATCCACCATGAACATAGGTGCTGGGAGTAGGTGTTTGAAGGATGGGGGGGTGCTGCACCCCCAGGCTTGAAGTGGTTTCCATCATCTAGAGAGTTTACAGTTTGGTTCAGTGGCTCTCAGCACCCCCACTATAAAAATTATTCCGGCACCCTGGACTGTGAATCCACAGGCTTCTATGGAGTTGTAAGACTTAAGGCATAATATTTGAGAGCAGAATCTGCTCCTTTAATACTCATCTCGTTCTAATGAACGTTTTGGAAGAGTAACGTGAGTTTGTTAGAATTTCATTCAAACGGTTGTGTAAAGTAGGGTGTCTGGCAAAATCATAAATGTGGAACAGTGCAAATTTAAAAAAGCAACTGAAGAGTTAAATATCTGAATGAATTCTATTACACCTTATGCAGATAATTGTCCCCATATGGTGCATTGTAAAACTGATATAAAGAAACTAACAGACTATTCACAAGTAAAATTTGCTTTTAGAAGTGGTTGTGAATTAATAAAAGGAATTATACAAGTGTATTTGTATTTAATTTCTATTTGACTAAAGAAAACTGTGAATCTAGGAGATGGTGTTAAAAAGAGAACCACACTGTACATGATTGTAAAGGCAAAACCATTGTTTTTGTTTACTTGTATAATTTTACTGCTTCAGTTTTATATAGAAAATGAAACACAAAAGGAACTTCGGAAAATGGAGATGTTTAAAGCACCCACCTGCCAGAAGTGAAATTTATAAAAACTATGTAATCTGTTTTCTGCATTAACAGGGAGAACCAGGAGATCAAGGAAACCTTGGGAAAACTGGTGAAGCAGTAAGCTTAAATGCTCTTTGATTTTTATTTTTGACATGTTATTTTGATAAATGTGTGTTGCCATCATTCTGTTGACTAAAATTGGTTTTAAAATTAATTATTTTTCCTGGTTACATGGTGAGCGCTGCTTTCTCCTCTTGGGCATTCCTCTCAGATAACAAGCCTGGCTTCCTGCTCCTTTGTCAAGGGCGGAACCCCACAGTCCAGCCACTGTGACTGGATCTCTGGGCGAATGGATCTTTTTTCCAACCACGTTGGAAATCCCTGTGTTTGGGATTTGGAAACTCTTTTCCTCCAGGAAGCTGTGGCAGCAGCTGATTAAAGTGACTCAAACCCAACATCTTCCAATCAAAGTATTATTCTGTTTTTGGCTGGTATGGTTTGGTTGAGCAGAATCAGAAATTGACATCAAATGTTGAGGAGTCCTGTGGCACCTTAGAGATTAACAAAACACATTTTCGGACATAAGCTTTTGTGGGCTGGAACCCACTTCGTCAGATGCATGAAGTGGAAACTTCAGTTTGTAAGGTGTATATATACAAAAAAAATTTGTTAACCTCTAAGGTGCCACAGGACTCATTTGCTAAAAACAGACTAAAATGGCTACCGCTCAGAAACTGACATGTGATTTAACAGGTCTTCTTGCTGATTAGATAATCATCTTCTATGAAATCAAATGGAATCAATCCATTTCAGACTTTGGTTGGTTTATTTAGTAAAGGACTGCAGCCAGAGCAAATTTAAAGTCATGCCAAAAGAAACCCTGGCCCCAGCTACTGAGAAAATTGCCAGTGGATTGAGAGTGCAGAGGTGGGGGGGAATCTCACTCTGCTGGCATGCATGTTTCATATACTTAAATTGTTGGTGGCTGGCAAATTTATGAAACCAAATTTATGAAACCTATGTTGTTGCAAGCACATCAAAACAAACAGCCCATCTCTGTTGTATAGAGTGCATCCCAGTGCACGGATGACTTTCGACATTTTAAGATGATTGATCGGTTTTGTATCATAAATCTGAAATCCTCAGAGATTAAAATAGTTACCTGCTAGGGCTGGGTTACTGTTTGGTGGTGCTTGTGTTCATTGAGACAGTGACACATTGTGACTAGCTGGAGGGAAAAAAATAATGAATGTTTCTCCTGGCCAACATCACTCCAATTAAATTAAATTCTTTAAAAAAAGAGAAGCTGTCAACAGCACAATGTACGGCAAGTGTCAAAATGACAAACCAGAGTAAACAGTAGAACACAAACCCTGTCAAAATGACACACCAGAGTAAACAGTAGAACACAAATTCTGAAAAATAATCTTTACACTTCACAAGCGATCTGTTGAGGTACATTTAAACAAGCATGCCCAGCTGTGGGCAATGTTCAGTATCACAGAAGGGAAACAAAGTAGAAACAACACATACAAAAACTGGGAGCAAGAACAATAAAATCCAAGGTCCAGCAAAGAATATATCTGACCTTCTGGCTGCAAATGCTGTAAGGGAAAAGGTCACCGAGCCCTCACAAGACAAAAAAACCTTCAAGTTGTGCTGTGTTTCTAGGAGATGTGGAGTTACTTTTGGGAAGAACTCATCTAAGTAATTTCCCCACCTCCTGCAGAGGCAAAATGTAACAGGATAGGTCCCATGGAATGGTTGTTTCATGAGGAATGGAAAATTGCAATTCTCTGCCTGGAGAAAAAAGGGCTTTGAGTGAATTTTCAAGTTGCTAAGTAGACAAAGTTCTTTGAATTGTCATGGAAAGTCTGGACTCCGGGGATGCACGAAGAAAAAAATGGGAACAGCAAGAAAAAAAAGCAAATTGAGTAAAACATTTTTCAAACAAAAGATGGTGAAATTGTGGGGTTAATACTATTATGGACATTAGAAGAAGCAACTAGTTCAGCCATTTGTAAAAGCTACTTCAAAAAGAGAGGCTATTAAAGATTTCTAGAGGGTAATGAGATACATTTGTATTATGCTTTTCATCTATTTTGTAGACCTCAAAGACTAAAACTCTCAAATCCCACGGAACTGACAATTCCTTTCAACCATTTATTCCTCCCTCTCAGGAAAAGAATGGGAAAACATATTGTGATATGACCTGAAGGTCAAGAAATTCAGGTTCTGGTGTACCAGTTTAAGAAGCAAATTGCAAAATTGAAGGATATCTTACTGATAAAGCCCTTAATCAGCTGATTTCAGCTGCCAGGGTACCTACCATGGAGAAGAACGTAGTCTTTGAAGTACCCAGCACCTGTAACCATTTATAATTTTGTAGGTTAGAGCTAACATCTTAAATTGACACCACCACGCCCCCCCCCCCCCATGAATGGGAAGTGAAAGTGATGAAACACAAGTGTTACATGCTCTGTGTGAAAACTGCCACGCAACAGAGACGTCACCACACGACTCACAAGCTGAAGTTTTTAATAGATATAAGGGGCAGCACCATATAATCCACTGCAACAATCCATTCGCAAGATGACAGTAGTGTGAATTGTCTGTGTTAAGTGCTAATTTCAAAAGAAAAGGCATCAGTTTCCTGAACATGTGCAGATGGGTAAAAACACTGACAACTACTTCTATCTTCACCTTCAGAAACAGTTCAGTGAGCCAAAAAGACCCCAAGTTATGAACCCAAAGAAAAAGAGATGAGCAAGCTACTTGGACTGAGGGAGCTGGTATCACCACAGCTGTTTCTTCTGGCTGTTTCTCCAGTCTCCCAGCATAATCCATCCAAATCTGGAGGACTGTTCACATTCATCAAAACCCCAATCACACATGTCATTGGATAAACTAGTCAACCACACCAACCTTTCTCCAAAAAACCAACTTGCTAGGGCCTTTGAAAGGGAAAATTCTTCCTCAGATGAATCTATCCCCCTGCTATTTCCCAAACATTTCCTAATCCTGAAGGAATAAAATATATTATTAAAAAAAACTTTTTTGTGTTCCATCTGTAAGGCTAAGTAATATGACTCAAGTATGTTGTTCCTCACATACTGGCAACCACTAAAAATGATTACATGGCATTGACACAGGAAGTGTCTTGGGCCCAGGAGATGACCCCATTAAAGCTAAACTCCCCCTTAATTTGTAGGAAGTCAAACAATATCTTTTCCAGCTCAGCTCCTTTTTATTCAATTTTCATCACAGCCTCAAGACAGGACATCCTTTAAAACTTCAATAAACCTAATTCTTTGCACTCTGCATTAGCTGCTGATCAAATTTGGCCTCCACTTCATGGTCTTTGCCTTCATCTTCAAAACTCTGAATGGGCTCCGATCCAGTTAGCCACTGAATCCAAGGGACTTGCATTTCTGTGTTGCCTCTAGAGCAGTCAGGAGTGACACTCAGAGTCACAGTCCTACTTTTCGCTCCCTTACTGCTCCAAG
>ML685778.1:319127-454810 GCA_007922175.1 Pelusios castaneus
TTTGTAGAATGGTTGTTTTCTTAAGTAGTTCTTGTTTTGTTAAAATTAGCATAAGAAACTGTCTTAAATCATGAGAAATAGTCGATTTAATTTTGATGTGTTGAAATCTGGATCTTTGTTTGTTTTAGTTTTAATACTGTACCAAGGTGAGGGAAACTCTTTGCAAAGACTGAAGGTTATATGTTTTTGAGGAAAATGTCCCTTGTGTAATCCTTACAAGCAGACCATAATTATTGTGTTGGTACAGGTTAGATCTCATATTCTAGCTGAGAGGAATGTCCCGATGCAGGGAAAGTTTTCATGGAAATAAATGGAAAGAAAAGAGTAATATAATACAAAGATTTTCTTGTTGTAAGAAAATATTGTATGGCTATTTCTATCATGTTGTTATGGTGAAATTTTGAAGTCTACATGAAATGATGCTTCATGGGAAAGTTTTCTTTTGACTTGAAAGTGTTAGTCTATGTAGCCTGGCAGGTAGCTGCAAACACAGGAATCTTTTGGAAATGGCTGAATATCCACTTCTCTAACTAAGCCTTTTAAAGGATTACAATCTATTCCATTTTGCACTAAGTATACAATATGTTTCCAATTACTGTGCTGTAGTCCAGTTCTAACACACAGCATTTGCCCTGGCAGTATGCTTGGTCTTCCTTAAGCATGTGTTCGCTGTGGGATCTGGTCTCTGATCTATTTTCCATAAAAATGCTTCTGTCAAGGTTTCTATGAAAGGATATTTGTCATTAGAGAGTCATATAGAAATCCTTGAAAATGAAAGTTTATGGCCTAATTTTTAACAAAGTTTATGGCCATGATAATTTTTTCATTTAGTTATTTTCATTTTCCTTTCCTTTATAATACTGACAGTATTTTAGGCTCCATTTGATTTTTGGAGCGTACCAATATGCCAAAAAGATTTTGAGGATGCCAAAGACTCTGACTTAATACAGTACATTTGCCAGATATGTATCCTTTTCCATAATAGGCAGAGATGGGCTCTAACCTGTAGTAATCTGGATCTAAACTTTGCAGTTGTCATTCTTACATGAGCCAAATTTAAGCTCTGGATCTGAAAAGCACCATTAACTCACAGAAAGTTTAGCATAAGATCAACACTATGTGGCTCAGCCCTTTGATATAACAATGCTTTTCTTTCTGTAAATATACATCAGTATATGTTTTACTAGGCTTCCTCAGTCCCACTTTGTCTGCCCAGGATGTTGCCATTATTTTTTTTTTCAAAAAGAAAACAAACATTATTCATTAAGAATATCCCTCTTCTTCTGCTGGCATAAGAAAAGTCCGTCAGATGTGGCCCCAGTGATATTTAAAGCCTCTCATTGGGCCAGGCCATTAGTATTGATTCACAAACCTATTGCATTTGTCCACATGCCACCAGTCTCTCACCCCAGTCTGCTAGACCTACTAAATTCTCCACCCAGACTCCACTTCCTTACACTGATTCCCTGGAAGTTGTTGAGCAGCATAGATCCTCACAGACCCAGAAAATCCCTGTAACAAAGCAGTAATCTCTCTACATAATAAGTCTACAGATCAAAGTGGAAGAGATCTGGTTTTCACAAGTTCTCCATCCCATTGTCATCTTCTGTTACCAACATTTGGGATAACAGCCTCCAGGTTGAACTGTTGACCTGCCACATCAGCTCTTTCAGGATGGGTTTAGCTTTCATTTCAGCTTGCCAGCCTCCCACTCAGACTTGCCCAGTGTTCTCTCGTTCCACTGTTTCAAAGTTTCTAAAAGAACTCATCCTTGTCTATCACCTTCTTCAGGAACCTCCCTTGTTTTGAGGTTTTAATGTAGTTTTTATGGCTTTGAGGAGTCTCTATGCTTTGAACTCTTATCCAAGTGCTTTCTTCACCAGCTCACACCCCCAATTGCCTTTCCTGGTGGCTATAACCTGAGATAGGAGACTTAGTGAGATTTGAGTTCTGATGGCAGATGCTCCTTAAATTGTACTCCATCGAGTAACTGAAATGGCCTAACATGAGCTATGATATCAAAATATATTAAACAATGAAATTTTTAAAACAGCTCAGATTCCAGAAAAATAGAGAGCAGAGTACAAATCACAAAATCTAGCAATGATTTTGCATCTGGATTGTGGATTTTATTGAATCTATATACACAGCATATTTAAAGGCAGAAATCACTGAGTTTGTGTCACAGATATGAATCTATAGAACAATGATTTTGATAGACTGAAATAAAATAATAATTAAATCATAAAAGGAGTAAGAGTTATTTGGGGTGTGAATATGTGACTGTTTTTATTGAAATCAAAAACTTGCCAGTTAAAGTAATTTACTTCTAATTAAACTTGGTTATATTCCTGTGTATGTACAGATAGCAATTGCCGACATCTGAATCTCATTCACATAAACTGATTTAATGTGTTACAGACGTAACACAGTTGCACATGATTACATTATTAGTAACTTTCATATTTCTGCCATATTTTATAAGCATTGTCGGTCCTGCAACTGAAACAGCTACAATAACACTGCATATTTCATGAGCACTCAATTGGTGTGCTCCAGGTGCCTTTTGCTGTTTCTTCAATCACCAGTTCTTTTTAAGTGTTCCAGTTTTGTTCTCCCTATTTTAGTCCAGATTTTCAGTATAGCAAGGAAATTGAGAGCACATTTCCAACAATGCTTGCTTTATAACTGCACTGATTCTCTATAACAGTTTTCCTCCAGAATTTAACAATAATCAGAGGTATCCTCATGATACTTTAATGCATCCAAACCTGGAAAGCACATAGTTGCTGACTGATTGACACATTTCCAGTTGGAAACTCTAGAAATAATTTCTTTTCTTGGAAGAAATACCTTGTGATGCAGTAAAGATGGCTTCCTGAAGTTGTTTTACAGCTTAATAAAAAGACACAAAATCCAAAAATTTCAACAGGTTTATTAACAAGACCCAAAAAATATTTACAATTGAGAAAACCCTTCTAACCATAACTCTCAACCTCAAAGAGCAATTAATCACTCAACTTCCACTGAAAGTCATTGGGATTGGGTCCCTGATTCCCATCTGTGCTATTGAAAATCTGCCGCCTTTAGGTACATCACTGGGACCGCCAGCTAGGTTCATTTTCTTTTGGAAAAAAACTGACAACATCCTTAGAAGACAAGGTGGGACTGAAAGAGCCGAGTAAAGCATTTACTGATATGTATTTACAAAAGCAAAAGGCATCGTTGTACCAATACATAGCAGGGAATGCCAATATGTGTAGCAAGAAGACAACATTCATACATCACTTTTTGCCATGTCTACATGCTATTTTGCAGTTTCCTTACTGCTCTATATATACATTAATCAGACATTTCAACATGTTATTATTTGTTGGCCTATTTAGTAAAATATGGAATATGCATTAATTTTTTTTACTTTATCAAATAGCTCAAAATTGGGATCATGAATGTGCTTTCCTCTCCTAAGGTGGTCACAGCTTCTTCTCCCCTCTCACTGTTCCCTACCTTTCCCCCTCACTTTCTTTGTTGTTTCTTCCATGTTTTCATGTCCCAGGGTGAATGAGCTCATACCCATTACTACAGCTTGAAAGTAACTGATTACAGTCACCAACCAAGCTTGAATATGGGCGCTTGCAGTTTTTCTACCTAACCATGGAATATCTCATAAAATTAAGTGTCTTGAAGTTCTCTACTAACTCTCATTACAAAGAAAGGTAACTCTTTCAAACGTGCACAGCTCCACATATCTTCTAGCTATGATTCTATTGGGCATCTCAGAATAAAATAAATTCACTCAAAGATATAAAGATTATTTCTTACTTGTAATATAATCAGGGGTATATCCCCCGCTGGAGTAAGCCATCCTAACTCCATGGTATGTAAGTAATTGGAGCTCTGACAGTTTCAGCTGGCTGAGGAGTGGCCCTGCAGATCACGACTGTGTTCTTTTCACAATTCAATCCCTATTCTCAGTTCAGGCTGGGAATGTCATGTTTGGAACACAAATCCCAGAGGCCCTAAATTGCCTCAGAGGCATAACGGCTAGTAAATTCCAAATTGGCTGTAGGTGTAATTCATTTGTAGTTTTGTAATCTCCATGCTACAGTTAAATGCTGTTATTCTGAGCCAGATTGTGAACCTTTCACTCCCATCAGTGAGGAGTTACTGACATGAGTCGTCTAATTGATTTTAAAGGTCATATGGAGTTTGTGTCTGAGGTGAATCACTGATGTCAGTGGCAAAGCGGGCATTAATTTAAGTGGAGCCAGAATGTCACACTAGCTATAATAAACTGTCGTTACTACGTTCAAACTGGTAAACATATCCATTTTAACAAGACAGCTGGTTGTCAGTGTTTGGTATTCGCCTTTGTGTTCCTATTGGTATGAAAGAACAGTTAAAAATGTATATAAAAAGAAGATCCTGTCTGTTGTTCAATATAAAGAACTGCTTTTTCCTCTAGACTTTGACTGTCATTTGCTCACATGGTTCCTCATTTTCAAAATCTCCCTTTGCCTAGAAACTGGAGGCAGTTCGAACTGAAGGAATGCCTCTCCACGATGGTAGAATTGTGTGGTATTGCTAATAAAAGTAAAACAGTGTGTGGGCTGTGTAGGAAAGGCGTGTACAGTAGGATTAATTACACAGATCAAATAAAATGAGAGTTTGTAATTATGTCAAAAATTACAAAAAGGATGGAATTTTCTTCCATTGGGGATGTTTTTAATTTTTGCTGGCCAAATTTGAAAAATTTTTATACAAAGCATTTTCCAAGCACTGTCAACAGACTGCTTTTAACTTGTGCTGCACAGATATGTCTGCTTACCCTCAGGCTTTTTCTCGTCCTTTTGTTAATTCAGACTCATTTTCTTTAAAAAGAAAAAAAAAAGAAAAGAAAAGAAAGTTCAGAAGGAGCCAGAAAGACTAAACAGACTCAAGAGTGGAAATGTTAATCATCCAGGTCTTTTGAAGTTGGTAGGATTACATATAGATTTTTGAGAGATTCCAGAAAAAGGCAGCGTAACTTCATTCATCAACATACATATGTATAAAATTAAAAAATAAATGTTAATGTGAGTTATTTTTCAGACATTTTCAGATATTTTAGCTGCTTCGATTCCATTATTCCTTTTGACGTTTTCTGTCTACAGGTCTAGGTTTATATATGCCCCTTCCCCTCAGCCTCCCATCTTCTCATGGTAGTATCTAAAATGGACATTTAAACCTCTCAATATAAGGTTTTGAAATAAAATAAAACCCTTATCCAATTTATTTATTCATTCATTGCCATAGTACCTCTCACAGAATATGAAATACTCTATGGGAAAAAACTGCAACGTTAATAAAATTTGCCCAAGTGGCCTATACAAAAACAGCACCTGCTAAACAAGATGGGCCGAAAGAAAAAAGTTCTGGCTGCCCCGCCACTATTAATACCCAGTGGGAAACTTCAGGATAGTAGTCAGGGGCTTGTCCAGTTTTAACTGGATGTTGGAAAGCAGGCCTCACTCTAAATTCCCTTCTTTTCTGCATTCGGGCCCCCCGTTCAGCAAGATATATAAGGATCTGTCTAACTTCAGGCATTTGAAGTGAGTTGGGCTACACATGGGTTTACTTAAACTTCAGCACAAAGTTAGTGATGACTTTACTGAATCAGGACCTGGAGTTACGGTGATGCTAAATGTTACAAAGATACAGGTTTTATTTCACTTGTAATTTATCTTGAATGTTATGATGGTGGTGTATGACATGGTATTGCGTGTGTTGGCCGTGAGACTTTGAAAAGTACTCAGAACTGGCCTATGTCTGTGCCTTGCTGAGTGTTACCATTGTCTTCGATGGGAGCAGATTAGAAGCCACTGGAGAAGAGGCTATTTTCAAAAGGACATATCTTTTATTAGTGAAACATGCCCGCTTAGAACCCCTCCATCAGGGCTGTTGCTAGGGGTTGGCAGTTGGGGCAGCTGCCCAGGGCAGTTTGGTGGGTGCTGTGCAGCCACTGTACTACCAAAAAACGAGTGTGTGCAGATTTTGTTACTTGGGTTGTTCTGAGCATGCTCATCTATGTGCCAGAAACAGAGACAGGTAACAATTTCTGCGAAACTCTCTGTTTTTGGTGCTACAGCTGATTCACTATGGGTCCCACCCACCCCTAGAGACGGCCCGGCCCTCCATAAAGATCTTTTGTTACAGCCAGTACAATACAGGTGGAAAAATTGTAGGAGAGGGTCATGAGAGAGCTTTTTTATTAAGAAAATAATCCTCATCCTGTATTTTACTCAGCCAAAACTCTCCAAGACTCCAGTGGGTGTTCCACTCCTAGCAGGCTTGGGAGAAAATAAGGGTTACCCCTGATCCAATAGCATTTTAGTTTTGCCAGGATTTGATTCACTCAGGCTGCATTATAGTGACATCAAGGATTTCCTTTGGTAAATTTATACCCTTCTGGACATTTGTGGATAGGACTAAAGCACTGGGAGAGCAATCAGCGCCTTTAATTATCTGTTTGCAGAGCACAAGGCACAATGTAGTCCAGTTTAGCCATGGCATTTAGGTGCTACCACCACATGAGAGTTAAATAATAATTAAATAATATTTCCCCTTCTTCCAGCATCGTTGATTTCTTGTGTATCTGAGTACGGAGTGTGCCTCCCACATGCCACCATCTAGCTTCAACTTCATACTGCAAGCAGATGCTACTATCAGAAATGTGTCTGTTCAACAGAGAAAACAGTGTATTAGGGAAAGCTCTCTAATGCTGTGGTGAGACTACCAGGAGGGGGGAAGTTTGGGAATTAGTATTAATTATCTACCTCTGAAGTCCTGTGGGCTGGGTTGTGCAATGCTTACTTCACATGGATGAACACTGACTCACACTAAGAGGCTTTCAAAATTACTGGGATCTACCCTTCTGAGTAGGTGTCTCACTGGGTTGAAAAAGGGCTCCACAATTTCTGGTTGTTGGTCGATGCAAAAACATGAAGCAGCATGAGCATCGTACCAATGAAATCCATTTGTTTTTTCATGTAGGGGCCCATTGGTTTACCGGGAGAAATTGGACCAGATGGAATCCCTGGTGAAAAGGTAACTTGGAGCAGTATAAATCAGTCAATCAGTATAAATCAGCCAAAACCATAGATTGATGGTAGATTATTTAGTGATCTCTATGGCATAACTAATATGCATTTTAACACATAAGAGTGTAATCAAATGCCACACAGATCCAATGCTAGTAGCTGGCACATGGTACCTTTTGACTTTATTTTATAATGAAATTGGAACTTGTGAATTTGCGGGCATGGCCAGTGACATTGTTCATGCCTGAGTGCTTGCCCTCCTATCCATTGCGTTAGGTTCAGTCTGTGAGTGTGAGTATTTTGCTTTAGTTGGGTGGCCATTGTTCGCTTCACTGTGGGGAGGAGAGATTAAAAAAGCAGAACACTGTTATTTGGCAATAAATATGAGTAACATTTCTGTGCTAGTTTTTAAATGAAGCTAAGTCAATAAATGAAGATAGGTACAGGTTCCTCTCCTCTCCTCTCTGGCACCCAGATGGCTTTGTGTACCTGTGATTTGAAATAGCACAGAAGCCAGATCTCTGCTTTTGTCCTGCTCTACCTGCAACTTGTGTGTTACAGGGACTCCAGGGCTGACAGCTGCAGACATCAGGAGCAGAGAGCCTTCCAACTCTACCTTTATGGGGCAGAACTGAAATAGTTTCCATGATGCATGTATTCCTTGCTGGACTGCCGCCTCCTGCTGCCTACAGTATTATGTGCTAGGGTCAGGAGTTCCCCAGTGGCAGCTGGGTCTGGAATAGCTTTAACCCAAGAAGAAGTCCTAGCTGGATACATTTACACTTTGAACTGGAGGGGTAATTTCCAGCTCAAGGTGACATAACCATTCTAGCTCTGATCAAGCTAGTTCAGTAAAAGGAGAAGCATAGCCACTGCAGCTAGCCCCTCCCACCGGGGCAGCTACATGTCTATTTTTAGAGCGAAAGCTCAATCAGAGCTAGTACAGGTATACCTTCTCGAGCTGGAGCTCCAGGTCCATTGTAGACACACCACTACACAGTTGTGGTGCTGTTAGTGGGCCTTAGCCTCATTAACCCCTAATAACCAGACACTCTTGCCACAGTATGAAATCCTTGCTCTGGAAATAGAACTGTCCCAGTGAAATAACACACCATAAATTTGTTTCTTCTTTTGTTTAAAATTGTTTGTTAAAGGGAGAGCGGGGCAGTCCAGGACCAGTGGGCCCTCCTGGAGAGAAAGGTGTCACGGTAAGCACTAAATGAGGTACAAGTCAGCTTTACCTTGCAAAGGAAATTTACTTCCCAAAAACCTAACTCATTATGTCCATGCCAGTAGCAAAATGCCTTATGGAAAAGTAAAGCATTTGCAATATATTATTTCTAGGCAAGTTTCCATTTAACAGCTTGCTAAGTACTTTGCAGAATGGAGCAACATGCAGTGAATATGAATCACCAACTTTTAAAAAAATGGCTTCCAGATTTATATGCAGGATTGTAGCCCAGTGAATTAGCAAGCATGACAAAAAAGATAGAAAAGTAAACTTGTTAGACTGCAGATTATGTTTGCTGAGAGAGAAACCAAGACTCTTAGCTAAGAAACTAAAACTAAGATTAAAGGCTTGATTAACAATTATTGCAGTGGCTAACTTTTAGGTGCCCTGTTGCCTAGTGGAATTCACCACCCTAAGATAGGTGTCCAGGCTTTCTGTACAATGCATGGGGAGAATTAGGCACCTGAAAAAGGGATTCACAGAAGACAGCAAGCTGAGCAGAGCTGCCTTCACTGGCCAATAGAAAATAACAAGGCGAGGGGTATGGTTTAAGCCTTCCCCCTTAAATGGACTTTGAAGTTTTTTGGTTGAACATCATTGGCGGTGGCACATAGTATACATGTACCCTACAGTGAAAAACGTACTGAATCCACATTGAGCTGTGTAGCTACACATGTCACTGAAAGGCTCTGGCAGAGGGGAGGCAACAGTCTAGCAGCTCGAAGCCTTTCCTTGCTGCCAGAGTCTTTCCCTGCAGTGAAGAGCTGCTGGAGCCTTTTCCTGGCTGCCAAAGCAGAGAAAAGCTCCAGCAGGGAGGCACTCCACTGCTAAAAATAGGAGTGTAGAGAGAAAGGCCCTCCCTTGTGCAAGTAGAGAGCAATTAGTGCACATTCTTGTTTTGTTTACATGCCCACGCCCTTCTTAGCTCCACTGGTAGCCTATAGTGGGTCTACTGGTGGTGACATTGTTACGTGTAGTTTCCCTCAGCAGAATTATTACAGTTAATGGTAGCTGCTGTGGCCAAGCATGAACATGAGGGCGAGGCATTCTCTCAGGTCGCTTGATCAGTTCCAGGGATGGATTTGAAGAGCAAGACTGGACATCTTGAAGCTGGCTCTTTTTATTCAGTAGAGAAGCTAGTGCGTGGTCTAGAGCACTGGGATGATGTGCAAGTGGGCTGATGTATTTCATAACCATTGTCCTAGTAAGATGTTTCATTTGGTACCAGCTGCAGGTTTTTCAAGGTTTTTCTATATCATTCCTAGACATAGTGGGTTGCAGTTATCAAGCTGGATATCACAATGCATGGATCACTAGACCTGAGGCTGATTGGATGTGACATGTTTTCTGTCCAGCAGCAAAGAGAATGGACATTTTTTTCAGAAGTTGTTCTTTAGGCCTCCATTAGCAGAGAAGAGTCTAAGAGCAAGTGTTTTTTGTTTGCCACTGTCAGATCAATCTTTCTGGATCGATTGGTCAGTGAAGATCTGCTCAATCAATCTGGAAGTCAATGCATTAAAACCACCCCGTCAGGTGGTGTAGTGCTGCATCGACGGGAAAACATTTCCTGTAGGCAAAGCACACTGAAAATGCTGCATAGAAGAGTTATGAAGTCGACAGGAGTTATGCAAGCTACTCTGTGTAGCATGCATAACTCCTGTTGACTGCTGCTGAACTTCCCAGTAAGTGTAGACCAAGGCTAAAAGGACCCTTAGGCTCCAGATCAATTTATTAGCCTGTAGAAAGGGGATGATATTTTTGAAGCACTTTACCCTTTGTATCAACTTTAAATCTATCTTGACTGAATTCACCAACTTTACACCCAGGAACAGATCTCAGCCAGGAACTGTACTAGAATAGACCACAATCTTGTTAACATTTTACTATCAGACATAGTGCATACAACTGAAGTACAAAGCATGAAGTCACGGTAGAAAGTGCTATGCCAAATACTAAGGCCAAATCTACACCGATGGCGGCAAATTTGTTACCGTCATTTTGATCGTTCCAATTCAATTGAGCGGTCAGTGAAGACTCGTTTGATCAATCCAGAAGTCAACACAGTAAGTCCACTCTCTCAAGAAGAGTAGCACTGAGTTGAAGGGAGAGCATTTCCCTTCGACTCAGTGCAGTAGAGACGACACAGTAAGTAGGTGTTAGGAAGTCGAAGGGAGATACGCAAGTTATTTTGTAGCTTGTGTATCTCCGTTTGACTATCGCCGAATTCTGCAGCCACTATAGACCATGCCTAAGTGTTTGCAATAAAAGTACCATATCATTACATTATGGACCAGAGCTTGGGTGAGGTGGGCTTCCTTGCCAGTCCTGTCCACACAAAATACCATTGTCACCTGTCTACCATGATCACCTGTTCACATCACTTTGCACAGGCCTGGTTTGGGAATTATGGAGATCGTGAGTAAGTTCTTTGGGGCACATCACCAATTTAACTAACTGACTTTGAAATATATGTATCCAACTCTGGACTGTAGCACTAGAAAGCTTTTCTATATTGTTGGATTTGGCAACATATATCCAGGAGAACTATAATTTTGCTCCATTCTAGGCACACACCAAATCAGAGCTGCTCGACTGGATTATCTCTGCAATAGGATGGAAACCTTTGGGATACTTTACAAATCTGATAATTTTATTTTTGTTTGTAAAAGATCTTTAGAGCTGATGCAAATTCTTGTCTTAAGACACTGTGGGGAGTGGGTTGCTTCTCTCCAATACTCTGAAGGTGATATAATCAGCTTTCACGGGGACTATTTTAAATGCCATTACCTGCCAAAGCTGCAGTTTGGACCTCAGGTTTCTTAACTACCATAAAAGTTAGTTGAGACTAATGTCATTTATGTTGTCTTCAGAAGACTTACAATATGTTTTGTGTGTGTGTGTGTGTGAGTGTGAGAGAGAGAGAGAGAGAGAGACAATCACTGTTTGATAAACAATATGTTTGGAGAAGACTTTGCCAGACCATGATTTTCTTTTAAGTGTGCTACCAATTTCACGTAATGAAGCGCTAGTTAGTCTTACATTTTGGACAATTAAGATCAGAATTATTCAGTACCTTTTCTGTATCTACTTCCATTTTAGGGCTATCCAGGACCACCAGGGGGCCTTGGGCCTTTAGGGCCACAAGGATTACCTGTAAGTATAGAGTAACCTCTTTACCGCAATGAGAAAAAATCATTCTATTTTCTCTTTACCCAGAAGTTGACAAGTAGAATATTTCAAGTTTGATTTACACTGTGACCATTTTAATTTTATTTTACTGATATTTAATTCAAATACATTAAAGGATGTTGTATTTATTATTAATCAAAAAAGCAAATGGAATCTTCCACAATTTGCTTGTGTTACACCCTCCACCATGTGTCACCAATGGGGATAGCAACTAAGTCTTGTATTACCCGAAAACACAAGTTTCTACCATTTGAGCCAAAGGAGGAAAACCAGTAGCTAGTAGCAGCAGTAGGTTCTTATCATTTATGTGTATAACCACTGGAGAAAGATAACAGTTCACATTATTTCTTACCCCAGCACAAAGCCAATAATAAGCATATTTTATTGGACAAGGTATACTGAAGCAATTTGATTCTGAGCTTTTGGAAAGAGACCAAAAAAAAAAAATCAAACATTATCAGCATATATTGAACTACTGTGAGAATTTACATGTAGTCTATAGTATAAACTTCTTGTCACTTCCAGAGGTATTTTTATAGAGAATTTTAAATAGTGATTTGATTTAATACTTAGGGTCCTCCAGGGGCAAGAGGACCTCCAGGACCACAGGGCTCTAAAGGACAAAGAGTAAGTAGAATTGTTATTCTGTTACCGAAAGAAATGATCTGCACGTAACTTAATGTTAATCTAGTTTCTAAACTACCTCCAATTTCTTCTTTCCCTGCTAAGTTATAGAATATTGATCATCATTTCAAGGCATTTTTAACTGAAATGTGACATACAATACATGTGCTTCTAGTAAGAAATAAGTGTAAGGTCCAGTTCTGCTCCCATTGAAACAAGTTGGAGTTTTGTCATTTCTTTCAACTGGGAGCAGGATCAGAACCAAAATTATCACTTGTTTACTGTACCAGCCTCTGCTTACAGAAATAGATTAATGCAAACCTTCATCCCTACTGATGGACTCTGTTTTCATGTTTTACAGACTAAACATTTTCTTGATCAGCATTCCTTTAATGATTTCTCACAGCTGTGAAAGAAAATTACAATTCCTGCCATACAATTTTAGGAGAGGAAAAACAAAGCTATGCATGACACTTAACATCAACACATTCCGGCACCATAAAACTCAGTTTAGATTGTAATTTTCATGTTCTCTATTTTATCAGCAAAATGTGAAAACTTGTATTTTTCATTGTGCACAGTCAACTGGTCCAAAGCCCATTTTAGTCAATGGGAGTTTTTCCATTGAGTGGAACAGGCTTTGGATCACACCCAGGATTCATAAAATAAGTTTCATAGAGAGCAATTAAGCTGTAAAAATAACATGATGATTTGATATACGGTATATGTGACCTCTTCTTCTTAGAAAGCTCGTTACTGTAACTGCTTATTCTTGTTGGGCCTGGGCACTCATCGCCGTAGATTTAATTTAAAGCTTAGAACCTTTAAGGGGTCACTTGGTACCTTACAGAACTGTGACTTTGATGAGATGAAAAGTAGGGTATCCGCTTATTTAGAGAACACTTAAAACAAATTCTTAATGGTTTCTTTTGCCAAAACTCTTGAATCCTTTTCTATCAAGTACTTTTTTGTAACAGGAGCTGTAAAGAAAAATGGTCCTTCAAACAGTTAAATATCTGTGCTCTGTTACATCATTTACTTCTTTAAAAAGAGATATTTCAATATATAGTTTTTTTATTTCAAAATAATCATATATTTTAATTTACAAATGTTATAAGGTTGGAGGATTTTTTATTTTTATTGGATAAAGATAAATACTTAAGAAGCTTACATGTATATCCTAAGAGCAGGGTACTACACTGAAGATTAAATTTAATATATTTCCAATAATGTTCCTCTTCCTGCAGTTATGGTTTCGTCCTTCAAAATAAATCTGTTGTAATAGTACGATACATATGAATCATTTGTGAAATACCGCATATAAAATGTATAATCTTTACAAAAAGTTAGAAATCGATCTACTGGACTAAATTTCATTATGAAGATGCCTCTAGTTGGAAATGCCATGTCAGTGTTTTCTTTTCTTTAGGATGAGACATACAGAATAACTTATTCCAGTCTTTTACAAATATGTAACGCTGAGTTCGAACACATACTCATATCCATTTTTAATCTAAAAATATCTTTATTAGCCCAAAATGCCTCTGCTAACATTAGGTGTTCCTGCATAGTTATTCCACACACCAAACCATGAGTTTATGATGGAATTTCTAAATCTGATAAATTGTAGGTCTGATTCTGTGAATCTGACTCAAATAAAACTCTTATTTAAGTGGAAGATTTGTCTAAGTTAGGGTTGCATGATTAAAGAAATTAATGTAAAACTTCAACTGCTCACAGGCAAAAGCAATGTCTAGACCCACCAAAGAGAGTCGTTGCAGTCCTATCTAAATAAGGTGTTTGCATTCCTTTTTCATTAATTACAGTAGATTTGTTCTTCTAATCTAAAATATTACATTGTTAAAGCTTTTTAAAAGACTAAGGAAATAAAATGTTGTAATTTGGATGATAATGCTATATCTTTTAAATAAACAATGAATAATCTTTAAAATCCTCCTAAAAACACAACACCCTAGAAATGTTCAGAATTGGTTAAGATAAATTTACATGTGAAAAACAGTGATACATAATGTAGCTAAGAAAATCATCAGGTGAGCTGGGGGAAGCATCTGATGAGACACTACTTATAGCAACATGTAGAGCTACAAATTGCAGTGCAAAGCAGGCTGTATCCACACTGCAATGTGTAGCCACAGTCAATGAAAGCCTCTGGTGTGGGGGAGGAAGGGCTATAGGGGAAGGCTTGCCAGTCTGAGTGCTGAGTACCAGCACCTTTCCCTGATACCTCCCTCCTACCAGAGTCCTTCTCCACTGCCAGAGCCTTTCACTGTGTGGGGGAAAAACTCCAGCACTGGGGAAGCAGCAGGACATTAGACTGCTAAAAATAGCAGTGTAGATGGGGAGGTATTGCTGGAGTATGTAGAGATCCATGTGGGTACGGATCCACAAGGTTCAAGCATGTCTCTAATCTACTTGCCTAAATAGTGCTTCACTGCCTCACTGCTGTGCTGGGTGGACAATAGTATATCTACTCTACAGCCCCGGAAAGAAGTGTGGAGTGTAGATGCACAATTTGTTGCTCAACGGAGAAGAATGAAAGTATCTTTCTAAACATCCAATTCTCAGTATACAGTTACATTTAACTGTAGTGTGCCACTGTTTGGACACATGTAAGTCATCAGTACCCAGCAGAGTTAACCAGGACCTGTTTGTTAGAAGTAACTGGAGGCTGATGTGTTTGTTAATGAAATTCATCTGAGAAATTTCAAAGAGAAATGTTAATTAGACACAGAGGGACTGAATCTACTCCCACTTGGGTTGGCATCAGTTAAAAATAACTGCATTGAAATCATTGGACAGACACCAGTGTACGACTAGTGTGACAGAGTCGGGTTCAGGGCACAGGCTAACAACAAACGATCTCTAACAATGTTCACGAAAGGATTATGCAGTTGCACTCATTCATGAGCTGGAGTGGTTTTATAGGGAGCCCTTTGATAAAAGAGCCAGCCTTTGGTCCCAGGAAGGAGAGACTCAACTTAAAAAACGAAAACAACAGACCAGTGCAAACCGACTATGAGTCCTGAAAGGAACAGGCAACTGGGCTCCCCTTTTGCCGCTCGGCCCTTACTCAGCAAAGCACTGAAGCATGTACCTACATTTAAAGTGAAGCACATGGTTCAATGCTTGGCTGAATTGGGGCACAGTGGCCTGTGATACTCTGCTGAGCTGGGGACCCTAGAGAAAGAGAGAGAGAATGTTATGTAAAACAAGTTCCAAAGGGGTAACTGTGTTAATCTATTGCAGAAAAACAAACAGAGTCCTGTGACACTTTTAAAGAATAACAGATTTATTTATTGCATGAGCCTTCGTGGGAGAAAATCCCACTTCGTCAGATGCTTTGAAGACGGGAAATTTACAGAATGGGAGGAAATTAAATGCAGGGGAGCATATGATATAGGATCAGGTCAGACTGTAACAGCAAATCAAAATAGGTGTGAGGATTCAAACACTGGGGAACAGCACACAGAGGAAGATGAGATCAAAGCACCTGTTCTAATGAGAGAAAAATCCGTAGTCCCTATTTAACCCCAAGGCAACTGAGTCGAATGGGGTTTTCTCCCAAAAGCTCATGTGATAAATAAATCTGTTAGTCTTTAAAAGTGCCACAGGACTCTGTTTGTTTGTATGTAAAACAAGTCAGTTGCACATGGGCTTCATCTCAAAGAATGCTCACTGACATTCCACAAAATCCTGTGGCTGTCTCTGTACATAGCAGCATGTGACCATGTTGGACATGTATTGATTACATTCGGCATGGGGTGAATTATGTAGAAGGCCTACCCAAACATGCTAAGGCTGGCTATAAATATCAATATTTTCATTCCCTTCTGAGGCTGGGACTGAGATAAGTGCTGCTCCCTTAGGCAATTTCCAAATGCAGGTTGCGTTCACTATTTCCATGGCAGTTTCTACAAGGACACTGCTTTTTCATCCAGCATTATGAGGATTACATGAGGGAAGCACCGTGTGGTCCCTACACCTTGCCTTCTGATTCATCCGTACATGACAAAATGATTGAGGAGAGTCAGGAGCATGCTGCAGCTGCACTGAATGTGAATCCTGCAGCCACAACTGCTCACATCTTTCATTACCTGTGCTTGTCTTCCTGGCCAGCCCCAGCTTAGGGTTCGAAGAAACAATGCTTAGTTGGAAGCTAGTGCCCCCACTTCTAGCCTGCCACCCAGAGAGACCACTCCTCTGTCCATCCTGCACACACACACTTAACCCCATGACCGCAGCCCAGTACAAGAGGTGATCTATTCCCCATCTTCTACTGCTGGTGCCAGGTAAAGAAGCTGGCTAACAAAACCCCTGTGAGATGCTGGGGACAGAGAAGGATGCTGGGTGGAAGGTTTGGGGGAGGGAATGCTGACAGATCGGAGAAGGAGTATAGACGTAATGGGATGTACTGGAAGAGTGTGGCATAATATCTGAAGGGCTGTGTATGTCACTGGACTAAAAGCCTAACCATATAAAACAATGATGCATCCCACAATGCTACATAGTGCAGAAGCATGGACAATACAGAGACAATCGGTTTGACTCCTACAGGTGTCTGAGGAGTGTTCATGCCATAAGAGGATTACACAAAGAGACCAATTTTTAAATGAAAATATTGGGATGGAAGACAGTCAATGATGTCACTGACAAAATCCAGGACTTGACTAGTTCAGACATGTGCAGAGGATGAATAAAGGGATGTGGTAAAGATAGCATTGCAGGAGAGGGTAGGAAGAAAGAGACCCAGAGAAAAGCTGAGGAAGTGATGGAAAGATTGCTGCAAAGGAGATGGTGAACAGGTGGACCTGAGTGTTTCCTTGGACAGATAAATAGGGCAGATGCTTGCATGATGACTCAATCCCAGTTAATGAGGAGAGGGAAAGGGGTGGGGTGGGAACAGTTGTACCAGGCCTGTCTGTAATTTCTGTGTAAATAAAGTGAAATGGGAGGGAATGGGTCACTAACAAACATGGTTTTGAGAGAAGGAAGGGATGGTTTTAATTTGGATTTTATTTTGGGGGAATACGTAGTATTTCTCCCAGGGAACCTCACATATCTCACCAATACAGGGCATTTTTGAGGCAGTTTCTACTTATAATTTTGGCAGCACATGACTGAATACAATGCTTGTAATTAGAGCTCGGCTTGAGCCCCCACAGAGCCCCAGTCTTTGCAGGGGTTCAAATTTGGAACTTTATGGTTTAGGCCCAGGTCTCCTCACAATAGCGCTTGGGAACACTTCATTAGAGCTCATTTCAAAATGGTCCCAGTTCTGCAGTCTTTGTTCAGGCCAGCCATCCCACTGAGCCCATGGGAGTTTTGCCTGTGCCCTAGACTCCAGGATCAGGCTCAATATGGGCTTATTGTGTGAAAAATATGTGGAGACCACTTGCAATAGAATTTGTCACCTCCAGATTCAAAATGGAAGCTGTATGGGAACACTGAGTGCTGTATGGTAGGATTTAAAAGGGCACATGCAACAAGTCGCATGCAAAAGTTAAATAAGAGCATGTGAAAATTCCTTTCCATGTGTATAAATAAATGAACAGATCACATCTCCACAGCTGGAATTTATGGGAGGTTTTAATAGCAGTGAACAGCCACTGCTGCATTGCAACACAGTGAAATGGCTTTATACCATACATCATTAACCCCTGGGCAGCCATCAAAGATTACCCAACAGTCTAATTTTGCTGAGACTGTCCAGCTATACAGTCTTGAGTCCATGGGGTAATTCTATCTAGCTGAAGATTAGATTAATTGTTCCTAATGGCATATTTCGCTATCAGACATTCATTCTCTCTCTACTGTGCCATTTGGTGTACAGCTTACCAAGAGAGGGTGTCATCTTGCTTGTACAGCGTTTCACCACTTCATGCATAAGACGTCCTGCATACTAGCTAAAGTCACTGTGGAATAGCAGGTTACCTGCCAACCTTAAGGAGGCCAAGGATAGGAACAGCAGCCGCAGCCTGGGAACTGTTGGGTCTGGTCCTGCAGCAGCCCCTGTTTTATTCTTTAAATGTTGCACTTGTGACAGGGTATATGGAAGGTGCCACCATGATGGCTCATCTGGAGCAGGACATGTTGATACTTGGTGTGGTGGGGATAATTGTACTTGAGGAGAGAAGTCAATAGGGTCCCTGTTCTTGGGTGAACTTGAGAGCTTACCTGAGCCCATGAGAGGTATTACTGGGAATATAAAAAGGCCCTGCTTACAGTAATAAATCTTCCAGCTAGCTCCTGTGCCTGCTCACTAGGACCAAGATACACTCAGGGGAGCTGTTAATATACTATATTGTTATGTTGCTTGCTAGTTTATACAGTAGCAAACTAAGCGTATGTCTACAGTAGAGTGGAAGGTAGAACTTCCAGCTCAAGGAGACCTTTCTGTACAAGTTCTGATCTAAGTAGCATGGTAAAAAGGAAGCGTAACCACCCTGAGTGTACTTATGGCATCAGACAGGATTGTGCACAGGGCAGCCAACTCCTCCTCCTGTTTGTGCCATTGCAGCTACACTTCTGTTTTTAGCTCACCATAGCTAGTGCAGATGTTTCCTCTCAAGCTGGAATTTACACCTTACAGCTCTAGTGTAGATGTAACCTAAAACATGAGATGCCAGAGCTGCTTTCTGTTCTTACTGTGGCCTCTGCTCTTTCTACTCATATAACCAATCTCCTTTTTACTTAATAATGATAAAATATACATTATGGGCAACTCCTGATGTCCTTACCTGGGCAAAACTCTCATTGAAATCAGGGGAAGTTTTCACGGAGTTAGCACTTTGTCTTGTGTTTAATAAAGATCTGTCCATGCAAATGAAAGATGGTATGCTAGCTGTATAAACATGATAGCTTTTGCATGGCAGGGAATTGTAAGAAGAAGACCGATGTTATTTAGAAATATTTTCATTATTTGACCTTATCCCTGTTCTTAGCTGCTAACATCCTTCATACTGATATTCACTATGTTAAAGGTTAGGAAACATTCACATGTCCAGTCTTGAATAAACATTTTATAGTCATTTAAACACATGCCTTTCTAAGATTCGTACTGCTGATGAGCCAGATTCAGAGTGGGTGATGGCAGCACAACTCCACTGAAGGCTATAGAGTTGCACTCACTCCAGCTCCAGGTCTGAACTTGATCTAATGAACTTGAATTACAGAAGAATAAGGATATAAGTTATGCGAGTTGATGAAATGGTTCAGTATATTCTGCAGGTACTGAATTGGGAGCAAGCAAGAACATGTGATATCTGCGTGGTCAAAAATCAGATGGGCTCTGTGATGTCTTACTAAGAGCAGAATGTACATGTGCATCCTTAATTGTTTGGGGGGTGTTCAATTGGATATCACTTTCCATTGTTCTTCCATATTAAACTTGTGGGTAGGAAATATATGTGTTCATAATGTTAGGAGAAAGGGAGGGGAGAGAATACAAACAGTGCTTATTAGTGCTGTTTGTTTATTTTGTCAGGTAAATATTGCTTGGTTGATTATGATCACATAATTTATCATAAATAAGCATGATCTTTGGGTGCGTCTACACTTGTAAATTAAGTCGATTTAAGCAGGCTTAAATCGACTTAATTTTCTCTGTGTCTATACTTGAGTTTCCTTAATTCGACTTAAGCAATTCCTTAAGTCAAATTAAGGAAAAGCTAGCTTGAATTAGTAAAACCTTGTTTTACTTTGAACTAACCCTTAATTTGAACTAGTTAGTTCGAATTAAGTCAATATGGCCATGTTAGTTTGAACTAACCAGCACATTGAGCTTAATGCGACTGACTAATTCGAACTAAGCAAGTGATATGCATGGCACTTGCTTAGTTCGAACTAGCATTCTAGTGGGGCCATGCTAGTTCAAATTAAGTTAATTCGAACTAACTAAAATTAGTTTGAATTAACTAATTCGAACTAACTTTGGTAAGTGTAGACATAGTCATACAGTCCCTCCCCAAAACAAAACTGAACCCATGTCAAAGGAAAAAAGCAATAGTGATCAGTTGACAGCTGTATTCCCAACTCTGCTGTTCACAGTTTGGCTGTAGGTATTTAATGGTATGAATCTTTCATTCTGCACTAGCTACTGTAGGGAATGATACTTATTCTATTTGATCCCATTCAACAGTGCCAATAATGAGTCATTTAGTGCTATTCATAGGAATGATGTTCTCCTTTTGATAGAATATATAACTGCCCTTTCTTTGGATTTATATCTTTTGCCCTGGGGCAGGATAGAGGTTGATCCAATATCCAGTATCACTAGACATTGTGTTCATTTCCTTTATTTTGTTTACATTTTGTAATTAAATTACATTGTTCCAAAACCTAGTCTTTGACTTGTAGCTCTGGCCTCAAGTTTTATTTTGACTAGCTGTCATTTGATTAGTCATGATCAAAGCAATTGAGAAGTTATTCCTCAAGTTTAGACAACTGAAGTCAACTCGATTTAAGACAGTAGTGGCTCTATGTCGAGCAGAAATTCATTGTGTGCATGACATACAACAGATCATATACCCTCTCTATTTCATTTCTCTACATTCTGCAACTGCCCTGTTCAGTATTGTAATTTCCCCCTTTCCACTGTCTTCTCTTGCTCATTTGATAGCTCCCTGTGATGCATTTTTGATTCACCCTTCAGTTTTCCTCCCTCCTTTAGCTTACTGACCTGTCCACTTGCCCTTTTTGGGATTCCCCATCACTGATGTGCCTCCTTCCTCCAGCCTCCCTTAGAAAAATCTGAGTATCATATGGAACTAATATCAGATAAGTCAGACAAATGGGGATTTCCAGTAAGTCTACCCAGCCTGCAAATATGCAAAACTAAAGGTGAAGAAAAACTTACAATGTGAAGAATAGACCACCCAGAGGACAAGATGCATTGGGAATCCCAGGGTTAGGATTAATTTAGCTTTTGTTTACGAAGTTTCTTCATTAAAATGATAAATTATCTTATGGGCATCCTAGGAGTTTTAATGGGATTATTTTTCTTCTCCTGTAGAACTGTAAGAAATATTTTGTTGTGAGGTATGTAACTGTTGGAAATGAAAGAGCTTTTGGCCAGAATACTCTCTTCTCCTATTTTATGCTAAGTGAAGAACTCAGGTAGTGATGTAGAGGCAATAACAAGACATTATACCCCCTCTAATTAGATGAAGATGTCTGTCTATGTCTATCTATGTCTGTCTTTTTCTAAATTACACTGCATAATGTTTTAATAAGAGGTTCTGTAGTCTAACATGGAGTTCAGTCATGTAACTCTTAGGTAGGCCAGTTTCCCTTTAAAATCAGTGGGAATTTTTGGACCTGATACAAAGCATGCTGAAGTCTGTGAGAGCCTTGCTATTTACTTCAGATGGCTTTTGATCAGGACTTTTTTTCCCCAAGCAAAAGGACAGCAGTTGCTGGTTGGAGATGTGTACTGCTGAAGATGTGTATTTCTGTTCACTCATTTACTCCTTTTTGCCTTGAAAGTTACTTCCACATTGTCTGTTCTTTTACTCTTTACAACAGTTTAAAAAACATACATTTCCCCCCATAGATTTGTGTTTGTACTTAGCAAAACGTTATAGAGTAGACTTTCCTAGCTGAAGAAAAACCATATATTCCAGACTTCTTTTTGTTGTTCATGTCTGTGTATTGTGCAGATTTGTAAAGAGGATAAGAGAAGGTGTGAGCATGTTTTCTGTGGCACAGAGGTGTTTCTGTTGTAGTTCTACTTTTGGTATACAATATGAGGGCTAATCCTGAGAGTCTGATTTCAGTGAAATTAGTTTTTAATGAGTAATGACTTTTGTCAGTAGCTTTAGTGGAAGGAAGGTTGGCCCCAGAATCAGAGTTGAAGTTGCATACGACCTACAGAGGGATTCATTTAGTGCCTTGTACATCATTCTGTGCTCAGTTGTGTATTGGATCAGAGCAGAGGAGATGGCTGGGGTAATACTGCCCCTCAAACCTGTGCCCAAAATTAGCTGGATTTCAAAAACTTCAGTCAATTTACATCAACTTTCCCACTGATTTTCATTTCCCTTTACTTCTGTGCCCTTCTTAGTGCCAGCCAAAACTAGACATGCAGTAATATCACAAGATAAGCTTTTCTCAGGATATTTCTGTGTTGATCAGGGAAGGTATTATCTGAAATCTCACAAGAAAGCCCTTTTCTCACCAAAATGTCCAATTTAGGGGCCCCATCCTGCATGATTTTAAGCACATTCTGTTCCCAGAAGTCACTGATCACTCATCACTCTCTCTGGTGCCAGGGAGAGAGAGAGGTGCTCAGCACTTCTCCTGATCTAGCCCTTGATTTGCATGATTAAATCCATGTCTGATAAAACAGAATTCTGTGATTTTTTTTTTCTCAAAAATGCAAGAGGAATATGAGTGAGTCAGACATGCATTCGAGAGAAAATGAGCCAGGCAAAATCAGCTAAATATAGTTCTCTTTTGACAGTGGTTCCAAGGAAAGTATCTTACCATTGTTCCTGCCTAACCACATACAGGTGAAGACTGAGAGCAATGCTTAGATATTGCTTGCAGCTTCAGCATATTGTTCTCAGCCTGGAATCTTACAGAACATGCTTCCAGCCAAGTCCTTGTAATTATTAAATAAAAAATACTATGCCTAATATACCTCTATTGACTATGTAGAAATCCTGCATGACAGTCTGGACTGAACAATGTAGCATGCTATCGGAAAAACAGGTGGTCCATGATGTAGGAATCTCTCAACTATCTAGAAGTGTTACTCAGCGCTGTTGAAACTACAAAGCATTTTCTTCTGAACACCTCAGTTCACTTTGCTATATGATACTGCAGATCTTTCTTGGTTTTTAAGAAAGCTGTGTCCATGTTCTTAAGCACAACATCCTGAAATAACATTGTCCTGACCATATCTGAAGAGCATAATTCATCAAGTTCTTAAATGCTAGTGAAGATCTGGAGGTCATGATTTACTTGTTTTATATTTGTATTAAATTGTCTTAAATGTACTATTGATATCCAAATGGTTCTAATATTTAGAATCATAAAATCAGCAAGATGAAAATTGATTTTACAGTCATTGATGCTTTATTTCATACCTGACAAAATGAAAAGTGCTTTCCATCATGTGGACTTTCAGAGCACCATGCTCAGAGAATGGGTAGTTTTCCTTTCAGTTCTAAAGCTGATGTGGTATCTTTCTGTTAAATTTCTACAATTTGTTACTGTAAATAGCTTATAGTTAAAACCAGAATCACTTGTTTCATTTTCAGGGGCCAAGGGGTCTCGACGGTCCTCCAGGAGAGCAAGGGACACGAGGTATAAAGGTAATTATTTGTTTTGTTCAGTACTGCAGGGGATACTTATACAGCATATTGTCTTGACTGATGGAGACGAAAAGCACACCAAAGGGACCAAAAAGTAGTTTTGAGTTTGCTATTAATCCAGTGAAGGACTCACAATTTTCTGTTTCATTGAGGTTCTCATTTTTATGAATATAATAGACGTCTTGTATTGAATTCTGGTCTCATTCATACTGGAATTAATCCACAGAAGATTCATCAAGTTAAGTGAAGTTACTCTACATTTACACTGGTGTAAATGATGACATAGTTTGGTCCATGGTAGGGTTTTGTTTAGTTTTTTTTCCCCACATGTGTAGTTTTCTGTGTTGCAAATCTAGTAAATTCATACTGATCTCATTCATTATTTGTCAGGGAGAAAGAGGTGATCCAGGGAAAAAAGGTGTTCATGGACTTATTGTAAGTATCAGAGATGTTCAGGGTATTAAGCACTAATACCCGCAGTAGAAATTTTTGCCTGATGTTGACTTGGAATTTATCTGACATCAACATTCTTTTAATAATTTTATTTGTCCAGGGCAAGGCTGGTAACCCTGGGGAAAGGGGAGATCCAGGAGTACCAGTAAGTACTGAAATCCTATAGTCTTGCTACAAAAAACCCCAAAACAAAACCTTGTTTCACACTCAAATAAAAGGGAAATCATTTTCTTCATACCATTCACTGAGCTCTGAAAATAATGGTAGGCATTTACTTTGTGCAGAACATTTCATCTGAGGATATTTAGGCATTTTAGTAACAGCAATTTTAAAAACTTCAGAATTCCTCTATGCCATTATATCTGAGTTTTATGGACAGGTAAACTAAGACAGAGAGGGTAGACTGACATGCTCAAGGTCCAGCCGTGGCAAATATGGGAATGAAACCCAGGAACATGATCTTATAGTAATCTTTATTATTAGAGAAGTAATCTTTCAAATGAAACACTATCTATAGAATGTAATTTGAACTAACATTGCAGAAGAAGAAATCACAATTCGGTAATTGTGGGAGACTTTGTGTAGAAGTTTCCATGTTCATTGTAATCGCTTTATCACCATTTTTAGAGAGGATAGCAACTATAGTATAGAGAGAAATGTTACTTTTTTACCTTTTGTAGTAGAGTTATGTGGTCATTGTTGGGATAAAATGTATACCACATAAACCTAACTGGAACTCTGTTCGGACACTTTTCCTTTGAACTGTATACCAATGAAAAAGGATTTTCCATAAGAGAACAAAGCTCAGGCTTCTGTGAAAATCTCAGATTTTCTTTTAGCAATATTTTTAACAGACCAGCCAAGCTGTAATGACTTTTCAAGGGTGGTGAGCTGATAGCAAAGAAACAAGGAAAGCAGAGGCAGGAGTGTAAAACCGATCGTTTTAGCAATGCAATGCTGTAGTTAAAACTAATAAGTTGGTTGGCATTTTAATCAGAGCCACTTCATCGTTTTGCTTGTTTGTCTAGAATTTTGAAGTTTGCTATCCCTGTCAGTTGTTCCACAGAGTAATAGATGCACCACCTCGCTCCATTCACTTGGAGGCAATATGTAGCCACATTGGTTGCTGACAAATAGAGAGGTCATTTAAAAAACACACTGAAGAAATGGCATTCCTCAATAAAAGAAGTAAAAGAGTGGCAAGGAAAATACCATGCCCCCCACCACTTTTCAGTCCCTGAGCCTCTTTAAATTCTCTGTTAGTGTCAACAAATGTGGAATCCCACATAATTGTAAACCACATCCTTTTTTCAGATGAGATGCAAAGGTCCTGACCATTCATGGTTGTGAAGGACCCGCATGGCATTTTTTGCGAGTAGAAATAGCCCTTTTAGTTTCTGTCAGGCATGGTATTCTTCATCTCTTCCTGTTCTACATGGTTGCCTGGTATTCAAAACACCTGCGGAGCGGGATTTTCCCCCATGAAAGCTCATGCTATAAATAAATGTGTTAGTCTTTAAAAGTGCCACCGCACTCTTTGTTGGTATTGCTCTGTGATTCTAAACAGCTGCAGTCATTCAAACTGGAAGTCACTTCAGTGCCAGGTAACCTCTATATATACAGTAGATGTAATTAAGTTTATTTATGATGGTGTTGAGGATCCATTGAAATGAAAGTGCTATATAAATGCAAGATGTTATTCTCTTGATATTTCCTTTTCCTTTTCTTGGTGATAGTCTTTAATTCCACTGTAGTGGAAACCCCCATTTCTGATGTATTAATCTGTGAACTACAGCTAATTCTGAAGAGTAGGTTGGCACCCAAGTGTTCCATTTTATGTAGCTGATCTTAAGTCTAAATTCTGGTTCAGACTCAATGCACACACTGAATATTCAACTCTACCTGCATTTGTTCTAGCTCAGTCTATTTGGTATCTGCATAAATGACTCAGATAACAACCTCAAAATGAATTTCAGACACATTTTCACTGGTGTGACCTATAAAGGACAAAAAGTAGTGTATAGTTGAGAGCTCTGGGTTACATCTCTTGACAGGCTCCGGTGTTTATACCAAAAGAAATAAATAGAGCAAAACACCTGTAGGTTGAAGAGTTATTGTCTCTAAGAACCAGCAATGCTATTGCAGAGTGTAAAATGTTGCTCTTACACTTTCTATATCTCCTCTTCATGGATGGAAATGGGATTCTGTGGAACCATTAGGTAGCACTTCAGCCTCAGCAGAATTTGCATGTGTTTCTACTATGCAAAGCCTGAGTCTTGTCCAATTAACCCCACGTATACTATCTGAGGGACAAAAGTGCCTTAATGCTCTTGATAGGTCCAGTTACCCTTTGTATATATGAGTCTCGTGTGAACACAAGGAATCTGTAAAGTAAGCTCACCATTTTAAATGGCAAATCAGAAACCGCCCCAAAATAAATGAAGCATAAACAGACATCACTCAGGTGCTCACTCATGAATCACAGGAGCTGATGTGATAACACAGATCACATGGAACACTGAGCCCACTTCTAGAGGGACTGTTTGAGCAGGTTGCTGGGTGTACAGAAGTGGGAGGGAAAGGGCTTTTTACAGAAATTGAAACAGATTGTTTTTCCTATTGGTTTTGTTTCTTTTAGGGCTTGCCTGGACCTCCTGGTAACACAGGTGACAGAGGCCCCATGGGAGAGCCAGTAAGCTGATAGTTAACACTTTCCTAATAAGGCTTTTTATATATTGTACTTAATTCCCTGGTAACTCAACTTCCACTGTATCAAGGTTTGATACAGTACACTACTTTTGGAAACTACACCAAAACTATCGTGGGACAAATTCTGCAGGTCTTTCTTTGGGTAACTCAACATGAGTGAGGCTGGCAGAATCTGGTCCATTATATAATGTGGCTTCCCACTTCTGAGAGACAAACATACTATATTACGTAATAGGTAAATAGAACTTTAAATATAGACATTAATGGTTTCCTTGTAATTTTCAGCCAAGTTTTATATTAGTTATTCTGGAACCCCACATACTTGGCAGGTACTCTGCTCTAACAAAAAAGAGTCTTGTTTTAATAAACCTCAGGCATTCTTTTCCTGAATGGTTTACTGTTCTTATTTTTATTATTACAAAACCCCACGCACTTTTATGTGGCTAATTCTTTAACAAAAGACCATACAGAGAAGCAGTAACAATATGCAATGGGCTGAAAGGTGTAAATATAGCAAGAATACATCACAAACTCTAAAGCCAAGTCGCAAGTTTATAAATATAATGTAGTAATTTGTGCTTTTGTGATGGGATTTGCTGTAAGGCAGCCATTTTAGTTTACAAAAAGTAAAACTTTGTTAAATAACATTTTATGCTGTATTGTTATGGCTTATGAAAAATCACTTTGTGCAGTAAATGACATAAAAGTACATTATTGATGTAATCTTAAGATTTGGGATTCATTGTATTTGTTCACGTGCTGAACTGATGCCTATAAATCCATAGGATGACATGGATGCCTTCAGGCAATCATTACATAATTTTTGGCTAAAACAGTGGAAAAATTCTGACAGCCAAAGAGAAATTATTAAATTAATTTCCTTTCATACATTCTAATCTATATATTCTAACACCAGATTTCTTGCAAAATGTAGGTAGTTATCTGATCAAAACAAATATATTTCATTTTATAGAATATCTCCACTAAGCATTATATATTATAATGTCTATTATTATTTGTTTGGATCCCATTAATTGTGTCTTTCATATGATCAAATCTATCTAAATAACCTACCAGCCTGGATAATTAATACCTTGCTCCAATCTGTGGTATTTGAGAGCCTTACAAATTCTAAATCAACCAACCTGGGGACCAAAAGTGGCCAACAGGGCCTCAAAGTGGCTGGCAGCTCCCTTTCTGTTGGCTCTAGAAAGGAAACACTGCCTAAGGACCCACGCAGAGCAAGTTTCTGCAGGATTGAAAGACCAGTACAGGCTCTTTGCTGAAGCCAAGGGGATGGAAGATCATGTTCCCCTCTCCCCATCAATAGCAGGGAGCACAGCAAAGTGCTCCATCTAGGTCCACAGGGGCTGGGGGCCTTGCTGGAACCAGAGGGAGGGGAGCACTGAGCTTCTGTCCCCCTGTCTGAAGAAGGGAGTCACTGCCTAAGGACTCTGGTGGAGCGCACAGGGCTTCAGGATGTGTGCCGATTCCCTTCTGACATCATCTGGCTGCAATGGGGTGGGAGGGAGGAGGGCTGCTGGCAGAGACTGGTGGTCCTCCAGGGTTATAAAAATGATATCTATGGCCATTGAGCCCATGAGGTTGGGAAGCACTGTTCTAAAGCATAGTGTGTGTGTTCATCCTCCCACTACTCTGCCAGCCTGAGCCTGATCTTCATGTCTATATATGGGCCAGCCAAGCACACTTATTAATCTCTGCTCTGTAACCAAGCTGCCTTTTGACTGTACTGGTCATTGTAGCATCTCTGACTGTGAAATGCAGCAATTAAGAAAAGTCTCAGTTGTTCCCAAGAGTTGACCATTTGCATATTAAATCAGAGAGTTAAGTGGGTTTGGTTGGAAAACTGTGTATAGTTACGAGGACTAAGTAAATGACACAGGATATTCCAAAATAAAAAGTTTTTTCCAAGGGCTTATCCAAGCAACCTGCTTTCTTACTCCATCGGTTGCTGCTGCATGTCAGGCAGCTTCAGAGGCTCGAAGTTGTCTCTGGCTTCTCTACAAAAAGCAAGGAAATATTTTTAGAGGAAAAACCTTAAACTGTGTTAAATTTGTTTAGATGCATCAGGTCTAATTTAAAGTAAATGATTAATTTCAGCGAAGCTTCAGACATTTGTAAGTACAGTAATTGGTTACAAACTGTCTTTTGATTAGAAGTGAAAGGGATCTCATTATTATTCACAATGTTTCTGGATTTATTTGACTTCTGGTGTTCCATGGGAGTCACAGGGGACAGGAGAGTGCCAAGCAACGGTCTGAGCTCCATGAGAGAAGTGTTGAGCTGTTTGGCTCCTAAATCAGGCTTCAGCTTTGTGACAGTAAAGCAGAAGAAGACTATGGAGATGCTGCAAGCCAAAAACCAATGCAGTCCTGTTTCAGCCAGGCTTGAAATCTATGGTGTATTCATTGCAGTTCTTTGTTGTTGATTGTACTGAAATTACATTGCTGTGTAATGTAGGGATACCCCTGTTGAAATCTTCCCGGTAATGTCTAGTTGGATCTGGTACTGGAAGAGAGGACAAGGCTGCTTGTATTAACATTAGCAAGTCATCTGGAGCAGAAGAACTACATACACAAGTCCTGTCCTCAGAATGTGACCAGGGAAATTAACTGCTTGAAAGGCTTATATTGCACATATAGCTGCAGCACCAAGAATACTGTTTACTTTAGCATTATGGGTTTCTTTAAAACCTAGATGGGTCCAGACATGGTCCAGATCTGATTCTGAACCTCCATGAAGTTCAGGGATATTAACATCCAGGGGTTTGTTTTTTCCTGGCATAGAACTTGAGGCTAGGTGTGGAGTTTTTAGATGTCTAGAAGCATCTAATTGAGATGTAAATGAGAGTTAGGCACAAATCTCACTGTGGTACAGAATATGCAGAATCTGACTTCCACACATAGTTCATGCACACTGCATTAGAAATGCATCCCTTAGATGTTAGAACACTGCTTCATAGTATGTAGTTACTGCCAGAAAGGCTCCAGTCTGCAGTCTCTGACACCTCAGTGACTGTCCTGTGTAAACACTGTTAAATGCATAAAGTGAAACATACAGTACTTGTTTTCAGTTACTCCCATACCAGACGATAGGCTTTTCTGCAAAACAAACCAGACAGAGAGTTAAATAGTTCTTAATTAAACAAAGTCTCCATTAATCAAGAGAGAAATATAGTTGAGAGAAGAATTTATTTGTGGTTCAAGAGAAAAGAGACCATGCTTTCCTTCTGAAATATACCTTTAGTTTAGACTATGTCAAGAGAGACAATGAAGTCTTCAGTGCTGTTAATCATATGCCCTTTCAAGGACTAACATCAGTCACGGAATTTGGAAGGAAACATGGTGATGAAACAAAATAAAATATGCTTGTTATACTAACTGGCAGAGTTATGATGTGATAAATTCCAATAGTATGATATTAAATAATATATGGTTAATATTATGTATTGCCTAAACATGACTGAATGATGTACATAGAATTTGTTTAATGCTAGGGTCCAAGGGGACAACAAGGTGATGCTGGCCCTGTAGGAGACATAGGTATTGAGGTGAGTTTTTTATGCTTTGTCTTTATTTATTTATAATAAAACCCAACAAAAACTTAAGTCACAGAATGTACCTTAACAACATATTGAAGATCTATATCTGTGTTACCTACAGTGAATTTGAACATGGTGTATAATTAAAGAGAAGTTCCATGGATTATGGCTATTGCAATAATTTGAAAGAGAAAAAGGATGTTACGATGCCAGTGGATTCTTTATCTTCATCTGGAAAGACAATGGTGCATTTATTGAATGCAGCACTTCTCCAGAAGCTACACCATTTTGCCATTAGTCAGTTTACAACTATCCAGGACTGGGTGTTTGCAATTAGACTCGTAAGGGATGGAAGGGTTTCAAGAGGACATTTAGCCCATTCCCCTACATGGAGGCAGTACCAAGAGAACCATCACTGACAGATGTTTGTCTAACCTGTTCTTTAAAACCTCCAGTAGCAGGGAGGCCACATCCTCCATGGTAACCTATTCTGAGTGCCTAATTATCCTTACAGTTAAAAAGCTTTTCAGGGTATCTAAAGGAAATCACTTTCCCTACAGATTAAGCTCATTAATTCTTGTCCAACCATCAATGGACGTGGAGAACAATTGATCACTGCCCTCATTATAACAGCCCCTAACATATTTGAAGACAGTTGTCAAGGCTCCCTTAGTCATCCTTTCTCAATTCTAAACATGTCTCGTTTTTTTGTTTAAACTTTCCCTCATAGGTCAAGTTTTCTGAACCATTTATTATTTTTGTTGCTGTCCTGTCACCTCTCTCAGATTGTCCATGTCAAAAAATGTGGTGCCTGAAACTGAGCACAAACACTCAAGCTGAGGTCTCCCCGGTACTGATATAATTACCTGCTGTGTCTTACCTATCACACACCCTGTTAGTAAACCCCAGAAAAATACAGCCTTTATTTCAACTGTAGCACATTATTTACTTATCAATTTGTGAGCCAGTACTACAGCCTAGCCGGTTATTCCCCATTTTGTATTTAAAAATTTGATTATTTCCTTCCTAAGTGTAGTACTTTGTATTTGTCATTATTGAATTTCATTTTGTTGTTTTCAGACCAACTTTCCAATTTATCACGGTCATGTTTAATTCTGATTCTTCCCTCCAAAGTGCTTATAACCCCTCTCAGCTGGGCATCTCCAGTCTAAGTTATTATTGAAAATTAGCCAATAGTAGTGGACCCAGGACAGACCACTGTGACCCCAGACTCATCCTCCCAATTTGACAGCAAACTGCTCTTTGAGTAGTTATGTTCCATGCACATAGTGAATGAAAAAGCAGCTGCGTGAATTTCTCTAGTTTTCCTGTGGTCCTGTTTTGGGGGTTGGTTTTGTTTTGGGTTTTCTTTAATTTCCATTTGAAAGAAACATGAGAGGAGCTATTAACCACATAGGTAGTGGAGTATCTGCAGAGTTAGTTCATTCACAACTAATTAAAGTTGGTTCATTCAAAAGAAACACTCTCCTTCAGTCACACATAGCTATGCCCTTCTGGCCTGTATTTTTATTGCTGTTAAAATTTAAACTCTGGAGGAAAGAGTCGGGGCCAATAACTCTTTGTAGGATGGGAACCTATACAAAGATCCTCCTAAGCATGTATTTTGCTAGCAGTCTAAAAATTGTTGTAGGCAAGATCTAGAAACAGGGTTGCAAGAGGCAGAGGAGTGCTCATACAACATGTTTCTTTATGCAAAAAATACAGAATTAAAGGTTCTGTTGAGTCTGCGGTGCGTTCCTGGACTTCCCAACCCCCCTATGTTCTCTCTTAGTACCTGAGATAGCATGTCTCAGGTCAGGCCAAAGTACACAACTTGCTTTTGTTCTTCAGTCATGTGGCTCTCCTAGAGCATCCTTGGATTTTGTGCTTGGATCTTTACTCTTTTATTTGATAGGTTTAAAGTCATTCTTGGTGATAATGTGTAACGTAGCTTCTGTACCAAATAGGGACCTCCTGGCCCTGAGGGGGAGCCTGGCCTGCAAGGAGAACCTGGTGCAAAGGTAGATGATGGAAATGTTTTCTTCTGTGTTGCATAAATTCTGCACTGAATCAAGTAAAAGCAAATCAAGTCTCTGTTGTTGATTTAGCTTGTTAGACAATTAAGCAATAATAAAGAAAATGTCAAAAAATACCCATCATCAGTAATCCTCTTCAGAGACACTGTCTTAGCAGTTTAATAGGTTAATTTTCATATTACATATTCCAGGGAGACATTGGACCTGCTGGCAACGCTGGAGAAATAGGAGAACAAGGTTTAAGGGTGAGAGTGAAGAATGTGATTCTATTTCCAAAAAGGAGAATGTTTTGATTTTCAGAAATGCAAAATTGAAAGACTTTTATGTGGGAGAGAAATTAAATAAGACATCTCTTTGATGCATTTAAAACAACATTTGCATTGTAGCAGGTTAAATTTAAAAGCTCATAAATTATAATACTAAAATATGCGTGGGTGGGTTTAATTTGTGGAAATAACAGTAAGGTCAACTGCATGATTTTTTCTAAGCATTTTTTTAAAAAATGTGTATAGATTGGAGACATATAGTATCTGATGTCACTATGATGTCATCTGAACACAGGACTGGGAGCCAGGAAATCCTGAGTTCTCACACCAGGTCCGATTTTGACTCACTTGCCAAGTCATTTAGTCTCTCTGTGCCTCAGCTTCTCCATGAGCTTACCAACTTTTGAGGGGTGCTGAATGTTTCTAAAAATTCTTTCAAGATGATACTCAGTAAATGGGTGATCAGTATTATTACGACTTTTAGAATGATACATGACATGCAGAGATACACACAGAGAGGCATGCGGTGAAACACAATGTCAATCCAAAGAGGATGAGGAAAACAACAATTTTTAATGCAGTCTTAAACTTTGGACAGTCCAAGTACAGTACATGAGGTCCATCTGATGTGGGAGAAGGAGCAGTTTTAAGAATGAACCAATTATGAGAACTATTTAATTATTTTTAAAGTTTTAACACGGCTACCCCTTTGGAATTTTCCATTTTCAATTAGTTTTCAGTGGCTAGAGCTTTTTCTCTGCATGTGCAATACATTCTCACTTCGATTAGGGTGGGTCTTTATGTCTGTTAACTCTGTTCTTCACAGACCTTTTGCTGGTCCTCTTTTGCTGTTTGGTTGATCCCAGGGACTTTTCAAGAAAAGTGGTAGAGTTTTAGAGAGTTCTGTGATACAGTTTGTGACAGATTTTCTCTAGAAAGATTTTGACAAGATTTTTTCTATCTTCAACTTTAGAATAGAATTGTACATTCCATCAATTCTTCCTTTTCTTCCTTTACAGAATCCCAATTGAAGTAGGTTCCAAGATTCTTCTGAGCCTTAGAAGAGTAAACTCAGCATTAATAAGTCAATACTTACACATCATTGTATTTTGAAATATTACAACATTATTTCCTATGGTGCTGCACTGCACCTGCAATTTGCTATGAAGTCAAAGTTCTGAGTGCTCAGACTGTCTCAGGATAAGGCCCTTATAAAGGCAAATATTGCAGAATCTAAAATGCCCTGATGTTGTAACTATTAATAAGCGATGATTTTTTTCATGACCACTATTAGTTTTGAGATATATAACTGAGGAACTAAATACACTAATTCTGTAGTTACACAAAGGTAGACTGGAATTTCAGGAGAATAGAAATATACTTTCTGGGTTATAATAATTATGTAAATCATGCTGAAATTTCTCTGTATCAATGTCCAAAGCTACAATGCTGGATGGACACTATATTGCTTTAATTGTTTTACATCTTACTGCATTTCCAATTTACAGGCCTCTGAGTTTTTCTCCAATTGAATTAGCTGTAACCGCTCAAGAAAGAGCTCTTGAAGCCACTGTGGATAGTTCTCTGGAAACATCTGCTCACTGTGCTGTGGCAGTCAAAAAAGCACACTATTAGGAACCACTAGGAAAGGGATAAATAGTAAGGCAGAAAATATTATAAAGCCACTATATAAATCTTTAGTATGTTCGCACCTGAAATGCTGCATGCAGTTCCATTCACCCCATCTCAAAAAAGGTTGTTAGAATTTGAGAAAGTACAGAGAAGTGCAAAAATAATTATTAGAAATATTGAATAGCTTCCATAAGGGGAGAGAGAAAAAAGATGGGGACTGTGAAACTTAGAAAAGTTTTGGCTAAAGGGAGATATGATAGGTCTACAAAATCATGAATGGTATGGAAAAAGTGAATAAGAAATTGTTATTTAACCCTTTACATAACACAAGAACTAGAAGTCAACCAATGAAATTAATAGGCAGTAGGTTTAAAACAAACATAAAAGAAATTCTTCACACAACAAAATCAACCTGTGGAACTCCTTACCAGGGGTGTTGTGAAGGCCAAATATATAACTGTATCAAAAAAAGAATTAGGTAGATTAGCTAGCTCCATCAATGGCTCTTACCCAAGGTGGTGAGGGTTTCATCACTATAATTTCAGTGTTCCTAAATCTCTGACTGTCAGAATCTGGAACGGGCTGGCAGGATGGATCATTTGGTAGGTGCCCTTCTCAGTTAATTCCTTATGAAGTATCTGGTACCTGCCACTGTCAGAAGACAGGACACTGGGTTTGATGGACCATTGGTCTGATTCAGAACGGCCATTCTCATACTCTAATAAAGACAAAAAAAAACAATCCCAGGAACAACAACAAAGTCTAAAATAAACCCGGTGATACTACTGGAAAGTGCATGTCATGCTAAACAGCACACGTTCTTCACAGGCATCTCTGTCACAGTAAAGAGAGTGCATTCAGAGATCGAGGAAGTGGCAGTAATGTTTTATTTGTTTTATTTCTCCTCAAAATTAGGGTGAACCAGGAGCTCCAGGAGAAGATGGTGTTCCAGGGAAAGATGGCTCAAAGGTAGTCTTCATTCTTTATAGCAGATATGAAATATCCCTCGGTTAACTTACCTATTTAAAACTTAAGTCAAGTTTTTCTTATCTGTATTTCATAATCCCAGAGGTGCACTTAATGTAAAATAACTAAGATTGTAAAAGCTTTTGCCATACTATTTGTGGACGCTATTATTCCTTCTAGGAACAGGTCCACACTGGAGTATTGCAAAGTTATACCACTCTAGTTAAGAGATCTGGGAGGGGGCAGTCTGGGAGGCACAATCCTTCCTGCTACAACCCGGCATTTGAGGGAACACAGTGATAGGAGGGTGAAGTATGTGCTTCTTTTCACAGCCAGCCAAAGGGTGACCAAGTGCTAAGCAACTTACAAGTCTAACTTTCAAATGAGTACAAAGTCTGAGCCTATACTTGGCCCCTGTGCCAGGATCACAAAGGAAGGAAGATTTTGTGTCACCTCCAAAGCCGTTTGGTTTTTGAATTTTGTTTTCTTTTGGTTTTTGCCTGAGTCTTGTATTCAGACAAAAATCTGGCATTGAGGGCAATTTGAATTGGCTAAAAAGCATTTTACACTAACCAAGGGCCTAATCCGAAACTTACTAGAAGTTGATGGAAAGGACCCATCAGCTTTAGATCAGGGCTGAAGGTAAGCAGGGAAAATTCAGTGAATTCTTATGTAACATATTGTTCAGTATAACAGTTGAATTATTTTAGGCTTGATTTATTCTTCTGCTGTATTTTAGGGAATCCCTGGAGACCAAGGGCTTCCTGGAGAGGACGGTGAAAAAGGAGAGACTGGAATTCCAGGAATGACAGGCCCCTCTGGTGAACCTGGGAGAATGGGTATTCCAGTAAGTATTTTCAGACTTAAACTTCAACCAACCTGGGCATTAATTATTGCAAAAAGAAACATTTCCTTTGAATGAGCTTGCCACTTCTGTATTGTGCACTGTAACTTTTCGTGGCTTGATGCATGGATAAGAAGAGAACCATATTGGCCGATTCTTAAATGTAGGATCATTCAGCAGATTTTTGACTCCTCGTTATTATTCCCTTATTCCTGGAACAGTCACTTGGACCTTGTGTAACATATAATTTAAGTCTCCTACTTCAAACCCTTCCTGAGAAGTTACATACATAGCAATAAATCTTATGTCATGATTTTTCATGCTGTACACGTTGTCCTCATACTACCCTACCTGCATCTTTATTATCATCTTTTGATGTCTAATGTTTTTATTATGTAGACTGCTCCTTGAGACAGAAAGGTGCCATTTTCTGTAAAGCACCAGGGTTATGTCTACACTTGCAAGTTAGGTCGACCTAAGGAGGCTTAAGTTGACCTAACTTAGTCCTTGTCCACACTAGGCTTTCATTAAGTCGACTTAAGAAATTCCTTAAGTTGACTTCATGAAAGCTTAGGTCGACCTAATAAGAACCGCCGGTGAGGTCGACCTAACCCTTAAGTTGACTCGTTAGGTCGACCTAAGCACAGTGCAGAGCTTAAGTCCACTTTATTCGGTCGACCTAAGGGCAGTTAGGTCGATTTACTAAGTCCCCGTTCAAGGAACCCACTTTGTTAAGTCGACTTAATAAGGTCGACTTTAGGTTGACTTAAAGTCGACCTTATTAAGTCAACTTAACAAAGTCGACTTAACTTTTTCTGGTATAGACCTATCCCTAGTGGTGAATAAATAAAAACAATCTTTAATATTTATAAATGATGTGGTTTCAGGCCTTAGAGAGTAACCAGGTTTTAGCTTTAACCTTTTATAACAATGATTCATAACCTTTAAAATTAAAAAAAAAAGTTCTGCAAAAGAAGTTAGCACTTGTAATTAGTGGCAGCCTGTAGGGTGAAAGGTACTCTCTTAATCAACAAAACAGTTGCCCCACAGCACCAGCAAGTGTCCTCTCTGCTGCCTCAGTTAAGTGCCTCAACCCTGTATTTGAAGAACCACCTGTAGAAATGACAAATCAGTTCCGTCGCCGTTTCCAACCAACACCACCTTCTCCCTCTGTCTACTGTTATGTTCCCTTTCCCTCAAAGGGGAAGTGCACAAATAACACTTATCTTGAGTCCATCTGATCAAATGAAAGCTACAACATATTCTGGGACTTGCTCATTTACATCACTAGCTGCTGTATCACCAAAATCATTTATCAATGTCAGCACTCTGAAAGCAGTTGACATTTGGTTTGGCTGATCATACAGAGGTATCTCTGAACTGACTTCACTGACCTTTTCTGAAAATTGACAGTTGGCAGGCAACAGTTGAAGATGAGTAATCAGTCAATCATGGTTGAAACTGGAATCATACACCTGGGGGATATCTTGAATTTGGGATGGTTCTGAGAGTTTCAAAATTCTGTAGCCTTTTTATACAAATCTTTATTGACTACTGGTTGTTGTAAAATTACTTGGAAGCAAAAGTACTTATAAAATTCTTTTTCTGAATTTGGGGATCTGGATTTGGGCATCTGTGCCTATTTGCATTTTCTTAAGAACTTCTCTCTTCTTTGAAAGCTCAGGCATTCCAACTCTCCTCAACTTTAAATTTTTCTGGTGGACTTCTGCAAACACTGCTTACTCTTCCTCCTTAAAGGAACAGTCCCACAAACTGAGGAAGGAGCTTATTATATTTTTTTACCCTACTATCAAGTCCCCTAAGGTATGCAGTCCCAGTGAGTCAATCATTTTAAGATTTTATGTAAGGCACTAGGTAAAACACTGAAATCACTAATGGAACAAGCTGCTTATGTAGTTCAAGAATAAAAAGTATAGAGCTCAGCTAAACTGAGCCCATGGCATGGTCAGAGATGTAAGAGTCACCACCACGGATAGCGTCCTCAGAGAGAATTAAAGTTGATTGTTATGACTGGGATGTGAGCAGTCAGACCTAGAGGTCAAAGCAGGAATCAGGCCAGGTCAGACATTAGTAAGTCAGAGTCCAAGACAGCCCAGAGAACAAACCAAGAGTTGAATATCAGGAATCAGGCCGAATCAGTTTACCAGGAGATAAATTTGAGGCAGAACCACAGATCAATAACCAGAATCGAATCACAGAAGCAGAAAGCATAAGGCACACAGAGCAAGGTGGAATCCAATCCCAGTTGTATTGACAACTTCCTGTTCTTGTGTGGGATTTAAATAGGGGCTGTGGACCAGTCAGAGTCCCCAGTGTTCTGCCAATTTGTTCCCAGGACCTCTGTCTGAGGTCAGCTTCTGTTTTGGTAACAGCAGATTTCTGAGTGGCAGGTTGGAACTTGCTAGCTCCAAAGAGCCCTCTGGGCTAGGGCTCAAGACCCATGATCCCTGATATTGAGTCAGTTGATTTACATGGTTTTAGTTTCCTCTTTGTTTATATTTATCCCTAATAACTTTGCATAAATCTGGAGATCAGCAGAACTCTGCTGGACATTGTCTTCTCCTTGCTACAAACATTTGAAGAACTCAGAATACTTTGAATGCTTTATGTTTACACTATTTGATATACTGAAATGGTCAAAAAAACAACCCATTTCAGCACATCTTCATCTTATAAAATTATATTTTAATTCAGCAAACATCATCAGCAAAGTCTTATTGAGCCTCACATAACGAAACTAATGAGGTTGTTAGCTGTTTGTGAGCTGAAGCTTTTTCAGGCTTCTGCTCCTTGACATGTTTCAAAGGTTATTATATACATGGCTTTCCGTCGTCTTTAAACTTCTCCAAGTTTGGGAGCATTGGAGCCCTGGGTTTTGGTTTGGCCTCGTTATAGATGTATGGACAAGCCCCTAAATTCAGATCTAGACCAGGGTATGAATTTCCTTAAAGTTCAGGGATGTTTTAACCAAGAGTTCTGCTTTGGGGCCACCTCTAAACATAGAGGAGGATTATAAAGCAAAAGAAGAACTACATAGAGGGGTTTATCCTGTATTGATCCTGGATTCACTAAAACATCTCTCGCTCCTTCAGAAAAAGAAACCCTACACTTCTTCTCTCCTCCGCTGGAAGTCAGCATCCACGGTTGAGCACGCTTGCTCGTTTGAAATCCTAACACACCTAGTGACAGTCTGGCACCCCTCTCCCTTTGGTTTGGTCATATTGTGGTGTAACCTAAATATCAGAGGTGTCATGGACCTAATATTCATATCCTGCTCAGTGGGCCTTGTGCCTGGTCGTTAGCAGCAATGAGCTGTGGAGTATGTTGCCTGCTGCCTAGTTAGGCCTCAGACCTGCAGTGAACCCTGCATGGACATTATTGTTCTCACTTAGGTCTCTTTCTACAGCAGGAAACTTGGGATCCACAGTCAGTCTTCCACTGCTTGCATATCATACTTCACTGCAGTGGGTGACTTGAAAACAAAATGAATTTTATTCCTACATTAATATTTTCTGCTTGCCTGGTTTTGGTGTTTTCACAAGTTTGATAAAAATGCCTGGATGCTCACTTCATTATAACACACATGCTAATTTAAGGCCAAGATTAATTTTTCAGCCTACATCTCAAATTTACAAAGACTTCACAGAGCTTATTGAGTCTGGAATACAGTTTAAGATGTTCTCAGAGCCCTACTCAACAACTGTTTCTCCCTCCATGATAAATAACTAGGGGCCTGAAGGAACACCAGGAAATCCAGGTCAAAGAGGCCGTCCAGGAAGAAAGGTAATGTCTTTCCTATTTTCCTACTTGTCTTTCTGTATGAGACTTGAATTTCTATTATAAAATAATTCCTCTTAATCCCTTGGTGTTGCTAAATCCAGAGCCCCAGAAGATACCATAAGTTTTTGTGCCATTATTATTTGTGCCAGTATTATTACTGCCATTTGTGCCAGTATTATTAGGCTCATATGATGTCAGGAAATCCCCAGCATAAGAGGAATCGAGTCCCTCTCTACTTCATCTCACATTTTGTCCTGAAGTTGAACAATAAATTTCTGTCATTAGCCACCGCACTGGGACCTGTAGTAGGTAGGTACGGTTCCGAACCAGAACACTCTTTCCTGCTCCCGGGGAAGTTTGCATCAAGATGTGTCTCTGGATTTTGCAGGTTGAACCCATCTCTAGTAGTAGCATAAAATTTTAAGTTTGGCTAATATAGAAATTACTAGCAAACATCATGATTGTTAGTATAATACTCCTCACTGAAGAGTCTTGCTTAAGTCTCAGGTTTTAAAACTCCAGATCAAAGTAAATTGTGTGTTTAAATATAAAACATTTACTAAACAATACTAAATGATACTCTTTTGCTGAGTAGCATAAACAGCTATTTAAATGTAATGTACATGTATTCTTAATCTTTTTAATAAAAATAACACCAACAGGGGGAAAAGGGGCAGTTAGGACCACCAGGAGAAATTGGAGCCACAGGTGACCCTGGCCAACCTGGAGAATTTGGTCCTAAAGGCTCAAGAGGAACTAGAGGTCCATTGGTTAGTACAATATATTTTTTATGGAGTCATATATTTACAGTTTAAAGGCATGGAGTCTCATAGAAGGGAAGGTACAGGTCTTACTTGTAGTGAATTTAAAAGGTCATTTTTATTGAGGCTGCTGGATACAGACAGACCCTGCCTTTCTCTGTCTGACTTGTTCCTAGAATGGCTCCACTATATAATCTAGACTGTCTCTTGTCATCATACAGGGTTACCTTGAATCCTGGTTTATGCTAAGCAGTTCAGGAATCCTCTGTGAGCATATTAAAGAAGGATGTTTATAACTGACCACCTTAAACATTTTAGACCAACGATCATATAACATGTACCCAAAAATATTACCAGTGGGGGGAATGTTTTCTATTTTTGAACACAGTTTATTTTCAGATAATCCATAAATATAGCCCATTACTTATAAGTGGGATTTTTCTGACACAAGCACCAGCGTATCTGTGATCAGAATCATATTCCAAAATCATAATTTTTAAATTCATCCCTTATTCTGAAATTTCTTTTCACTGGAGTATAATGTGAGCCTGATCCAAAGTGATTAAAATCAATAGTTATCTTTCCAGCATCTTCAGTGGGCTTTGGATAAGGCTCTGTTTGCACAAATTTCTTGCATTCGATCCAGTGTCTCAGTAATAGTATTCATGCCTGCATACACAACCTCTGCGCAAAGAATTTAAATCATTGCCATTTTAATCATTTAACCATTACTCAAGTGCCCAGCTATCAGTTAAACGACAGCAAGATACCCACAAATCTGAGCATTCCGGCAAGTGACAAACCCACTTTTGCTCCCATTGAATGGCAAGACTTCTGGGATCCGGCCTGTTACCATGCTCCTGCACATACAAGGAATGGAACATACAAATATATAACGGCCAGTCTATTCAAAACTAGGTGCCCAAAATAAAGTGCCTAAAGCCATACTTAGGCACCTAAAGTGGCCTGATTTCAATGGTGCTGACCACTTGCATTTCCCTGTGACTTCCATAGGATTTGAGAGTGCTCAGCCACTTGCCTTTAGATGGCTAAATATAAATTTAGGGGCCTACCATTAGACACCCAGGTTTGAAAATATTTGGCCATTATACAAATTATACCGCTGTACAAATGTTGTACACAGAAAAGAAGCATTGTTTACCAAATTGAGGTGGAAAGAACAGGAAATAAATTTGATTTTCAAAGTACAATATTTTTAAAAATGAAAAAAAAACAAAAAAGAGTGCACACTTTAAAAAAACAGTCGACAGACTCTCTTAAAAAGAGTGTATCTATTTCTTTCTTTATAGCTGGCTTTTCTGTTTAACAGGGACATTTAGGAATAATGGGACCTGAAGGGGAGCCAGGAATTCCAGGTTACATGGTGAGCTTATTACCAAATTAATGTATATGGGGGGGGGGGGGGGCAACAAAACAAAGAAAGAAAACTATATATTTGGTTTTTGATTACAGTATATTTTGAATCATCTCTCATATAATTGGAGTTCAGCCATATAATGAATGTGGAAATATCCAGATAAGTGACAGACACACCAGATATTTTTATATGAAAATTAAATTTTAATTAACAAATTGAGTCTTTCTTATCAACTGAGGCCAAATCCTGACTCTCGACCACTGCACCCATAGAGAAGGACTATATTTGTAGGATAATGATTGTAGAAGAGAAATCCAAGAACCATAGCCATTATCTGCTGATTGGACAGGCATTTTCCCTTTTCAGTAACAGAACCTGTAGTTTGCAGCTTTGAGAAGATTAGAAGAAGAACATTACCGTTTTGTGACCTGTGTCAAAAAATGATCATTGTCTTCTAACTAATGCAGCAGATGCCAAGTGTGGATGGATTCCTGCTTGTCACCTATTGGAATCATAATCAAATCTTTGTCTTCAAATATTAATTGCAAATTAAAGCCCTGCTTCTGCAGTAAGAACCACACTTCACCCTTTCACCTGGGCAAAGCCCTACTGAAGTCTATAGCCCTCTGTGGGTACACAAGAGACTACCTGCATGCAACAAAGAGCCCAACTGAGCCCATGATCTGTTTGAAATGCGACTATCAATGTATTTAACATATAGTAAAAAATACTAATGGGGTTTTCTAGGGTCACCAGGGTCAGCCAGGATCACCAGGTCCTCCAGGACCCAAAGGCGAGAAGGTATGGAGACTGGTTCTTGTGGTTTACAATCCCAGTAATTGTAGAGGGTGGAAATGTTGCTGTACATTCATAGATTATCAAATAATTTCTCAAAAGCCAGTTTTCACAGTCTGTTTTTCTTTCCAAAACTATCAAAGGGAAAGAGAATGACAACTCTGCTGTTGTGATGCAAAGTGAGCAAAAATATAAAACTGGGGAAACAAATTATAGAAAGATAAAGTTGAGAATTAGAACAATAAAATGTTCCAGGTTCTAAAATATAAGGTCCTAGGTCTGCAATCATTTTCTGTACTACCAGACAGCACCATTGACTTCCATGGGTCTGCTCATAGTAGTAAGGACCATGGATGGATCCAACAAAGTACTTAACTTTGTGCTTAACTTTAAGTGGGTGAAAATTTCCATCGAGTTAACTCTAAAGTCAAATACATGCATACATAAGTGCTTTGGTGGATCAGGGCTATGCTTGGTGGGAAGTGTCTACAGGATCACGACCCAATGCTATAGATTCACTGTGACTCTTTCAGACCCAATCCTGCAGGCAGACCCTTATGCTCACTAAAGTCATTGAGATTTCAAACGGGTACATGGATCCATGCATGCAGATCAGCTTGTAGAACCAACGCATTGCAGAGTAATGTAGTAGGACCAGGTTTTCAAAGGTGTTTAGGCTCCAAAAGATGCCAGTGGGTATCTGGTGGAAGTTTCAGAAGCACCTAAGCAGACTGGCACCCAAATATCATGAAATTGTTGAGAGTTAAGTGCCTAACCTACTTAGGTGCTATTGAAAATCCTACAATGCACCTCTCTGCATCTGTGGATGCCTAAACATCTTTGAAAATCTGGCTGGCCTTTGGTCTTTAAGAGCCTCATGTTATCATGAAGCAGAGAGATGTTTTATCTGTTGGTGTGGGTAGTAGTATCACATTTAAAACATCATAAAGTTAACCCATAAAATCATTATGCTGTTCAATATGATTAACAGAGTTTCCTCTACATCTATTGGATTAGGAATAGTTAGCTTTTTGGTTTAGTTTTAAAAACACTGGCAGGAAATGTCCTTTTTTCACTGTCCATTAACTAAAATGGGATTTTGCTCAAATTTCTTTTTGGAAAGAGAGCAAGTATGTAATTTTTCAGCCCAAAATGTGAATATTTTTGTAAGAGAGGTGTATGTAGAATAGAATAATATAAACTGTACTGCAGCCTCAATTATAGCAGTCACTACCACCAATTGGTATGAATGTATGTATAATCTATACTGGCATACGATGGCACTGCATGAAATGTTTATTTCTGTTTAATGTTGGAGAGAGAGTCAGATTTTATTGCATAGTAAAGAAACACTTGAATAACTAGATTTTCATGACCAGAATAAATATTTTTAATAATTATTTTCCTTTTAGGGTTACCCAGGCGAGGACAACACCGTACTGGGACCACCTGGGCCCATAGGTGAACCAGTAGGTCTTTCTTTCTCAAAAAAATTATATTGGTGATTCAAGATGAGAGGCACTAAATAGTGTTTCCACAAGTTACACAGTTGCCTCAGAAGTCTAAGGTCACTTTGTCATTCATAGATGTAGAACTGGTGTCATTAGAAACAAAAGTGAACACACTGTTTCACTGGAACAAGTGTCTCTTCATAAATAGCACCTTGTTATCCCTCAGATCTGCACTCTGTGTTAAGTTATCTGAATGAGATTCCTTTTAAATTAGATCAACTTGTCTAAGAACAGAATTTGATTCCTGTATTTATTCCAAATAGTTATCTGTTTATTTCAGTGACCAAAACCGTGTCTTTTCATTCCTGTTAGCATTGCAAAATGAATGCAAATGTGAGAATGTGAGCGGCAATGATAGTTTATTAAAACAGTCTGAGTACTGTCTACAACTATATGCCTCAGTAAGGAGCATGCCAAACAAAACTTTCCCATAACCTTAAGTATTTCTTTAATTTAGGGCCATCTTCTGCCCTCAATTATACTTCTGCAGTCCACTTGGCTTCCGCTTCTCTCCTCATTATTTATACCACTGCTACCTCAAAAAGCATAGGTTGAAGGCAATGAAATGAGATATAAATGAAGACAGAATCTGGACCTTCAGGGGGAACTGAGTTAGCAGTTCTCATGAGAAAGAAAAGAACCTAGTTCACTCACCCATAGCTGTGCTGGTTCTGCAGTGCTAACTGGAGAAAAAGATGTATGCAGAGACGTTCCAGTCCATGTGGAATTCCAGTGGAAAACGTGCCCCGTGGCTGTGTCATGAGGCCCAGTGCTAACACAGAATAGGGGAGAAGCAATGGAAGGGCATGCCACGATCCTATGCATGCTTTGGAGCTGAGCTCCACAGCAGCTGTTTCTGCAGAAACATTCATGCACAGGAGAGACGTAGGGCCACGGCCTCTGATACCGTGGTGATGGTGTAATAGAGATAGCCAGTGAGCCAGTTTCTAAACTTTGAAGATTGACTGTCCCTGTTGATCCTCTGGTAATCTTGAAGGAAAGCAACATTTGTTTTCTTTGTGTGGTTTTATTTCAGATACTGGAAAAAATTCTGTTCCCTATTAAAACTCCATCTAGTTAGATGCTAGTGCCTTCTGGAAGGTACTGAGCATTGGGTAAGATCTTGCACCTATCATCTTCAGTGGACGCAGGCTTTACCCCATTGACTGCAGTAAGAGTTAAGGCACTTAGCCCTTCCCAGGGGACCAGCACCTTGCAGATTTGGAAGTTGGAACTTTTCCTTGAAGTGTAGTCAGCAAGCGTCAGCTTCTCCTGCAGGTGATGGAGTGCTATAACAGCAACACGAACATACACAGGGCCTTGCCTCGGGATTAGATGAGAGGCTTCCTTCCTCCCCCATCTTCTATACAGCTCTCATACACAAAACCTTTTCATGCAGGCTTTGCTAAGGGATTGAGGATTTCCTCTAAGAAATAGAGCTTCACTATAGCCGGATTCTTTACAAAACAGGTTCCACCTGTACCTTGTGATCCACGTCACTTGGTTTCTTCCCATATTAATCGTGGGAATGGCATCTTCCTATACTCTTCTGCAACTTGAATCAAATGATGCCTTCAAAATAAAACAAAAGTTAGGGTCACATTTTGATCTCACTTACATGAGTGTACGCCTGGAGGAAGTGCCTTGAATGTCTACAGAATAATTCCAGACTTACACCTGTATGAGGTCAGAAACTTGGACTATGGTTTTCAGTTACAATACATTTTTTGATAATGTTGCATGTCTTACTGTTATACCTTTTTGTTTTAGAAATAGTTTATTTTTATTCCATGGCCGTAACTGGTTTTCTAATTTGACAGCATGTATGTTTTTTATAACCTCACATCTGGCTGGTTAGTTTGTTCTGAAGGAAAGGCCCAGATTTTTTGTTACTGAAGCAGTATTTCAATTCAGCCATTAAACTCTGCTCTTTGGTTGTCTCTCTAGGGTCCTGCCGGTGAGCGTGGAGACAGAGGAGAACCTGGTGATGAGGGGTTCCCGGTAAATATCTCTTTCTTTGTTTTTCATTTGAATTTGGCATGTTAAATAATCTGCTAAGTGTAAAATAGCAAAGCAAGATTGCTGTTCTTTGTCTCTCACACATACAAGTTAGCAACTTATGCTCCGTCTGTATTGATTAGTTCTTAGTGTAAATTTATATTGTATAAAATAAACTAATAAATTAGTTGGGAATTGCAAACACTGTTCTTTTGTAACTCTGGTCCGAATGAATGTTTTATACAGTCTTCCTACAAATATACTGTAACCTCACTATAATAAACGCTCATTAAAATTGATATTCTTTGTGTTGTTGCAGCATCAGGAATACAAAAAGATACAGTCCCTGAAAGAGAGATCTCATCATCTAAATTACACACACAAAACAGATCAGACATGTAATAAAGCAGTAAACCAAATAATAATCGAATCTCGCAAGAATCCAAAAATGTTTCAACAATATTTAATTCCCTCCCTGACTGAGGGGTAGGGATTTTCAGGAAGAAAGTCGCACTAACAATTTGTTTCCATAAGGCGCTAAGTCCCCGGAATTCCATTTCAGTCCATGAAGCTGAGGATTCTCAGGGTATGTTTACAGTGCAAACATCACCAGTGGCAGTGAGTCTCAGAGCTGAGATCAACTGACTTGGGTGAGTGGGGCTCAAGCTGTGGGACTAAAAATAGCAGTATGGGTGTTCCCACTTACTCTGGAATGTGGGCTTTGAGACCCACATCCCTGGCCAGCTTCCAGAGTCTGTGAGCCAGCCTGAGCAAGAACATCTGTACTGCTATTTTTAACCCCATGGTGAGAGTCCAAGTCAGTTGAGCCATGCTCTCATACTTGCTACTGTGGTGGGAGGGGTTTTTGTTTTATAGTAGTGTAGACATACCCTCAGCTCCTCCCAGGATTGGGCTTTAGAAGAGAATGATCATTTCATCCAAGTTATGCCTGCAGTGTTATGTTTTCTGTTTCTAGGGTCACATGGGACTTCCAGGTCTAAGAGGAGCAATTGGACAGCAAGGGCCTCCAGTAAGTGTTTCAGGCAATTGGCTGGATGTATCATACTCCTGGATTTGTTACTGATAAATAATGTATTTCACTCTTCCTTTAATGGGCAGCTGTGTTTTGTTCCTTTTAAAGGGTGAACCAGGTGAATTGGGGGAACAAGGACCAAAAGGAGAGAGAGGATCAGAAGTAGGTAGAAAAAATAAGAAAACTCTGCTTTGTTGCAATTCTTTTCTGTTTGCAGTTGTAACGATTATTGTGTTTAGAAGACAAAGCCAAGTTTTTAAATCCCAAGGCACCTTTTTAAGAGTAAAGCGTGATTTGCAACTAATGTGCTGAAAGATTGCATTGTTTGACTTCATGTTCCATTTTAACTTAAACTCTTAGGACTTCCTGCCATTTATTGACACTCAAAGTCTTGTTAAATCCTCACAAACACAAGCCCAGTGGACCTGATTACTAACTAAAACCATAGATAGTTGTCCACTTGTATGACTTAACATAAAAGGATATGCAAGTAGAAGGGTCCCTGTCAAATTAGTTACACTTAATTCATTTGTATTTCTTCTAAGAATTCCCTGTGCTTAATAAACTTTTCTCTCTAAAAGATATTTAGATTATAAATGAGGCCAGATTCAAGATGCCCCCAGATTTTGCAGTTGATTGAATTTTGGTCCTGAATTATTCAACAAATGTCTCCTTTTTGCTATATTTTAATATAATATACTTGTATTTCCAAATATTTTAGAAACTGTTAATGTGTCTTCACCTAAGATTCAACCTCTCCTTTACAGCACAGCTCTGAGATGGAGTGAATGAAGAGTTTCAGCACTCAGAGCACAGTGTCTTCTGAAAAATAGGCCCACTTCTATATCATAGAATCATAGAATAATAGGGCTGGAAGGGACCTCACGAGGTCATCTAGTCCAACCCCCTGCTAAAAAGCAGGACCACTCCCACTATATCTCTTACTATACATGCCATTGGCTGAGGTGGTGTAGGTTAGGTTTGGGGTTAGAGGGTAGAGAACATATCTCCACAACACCCTTCCCCAAGAGGTATTAGTCAGGGGCAGTCCTTGTTCTCACGGAAGCCTAAGGTCTATAATTGAGGCTAGCCACCTGTACACAGGTCACAAATGAGCGAGTTCCTTTTGTATTTCCTTTCTCTTGTACCCACACAAGGGTCCACCCCAATCTGGCTACTCTGTGATGTTTGTGTGCTGTATCAGCATTTATAAGAATCAGCTATCAGAGTCGAATACAATTTTAAAATAATTGGACTGCTTTTTCCAGCTTCTGGGCTTATGATAAAAAGATGTGATAAGTTTCCTGAAAATGCTTGACAATGGCACATGAAAATTATTGCAGGGTCATATAATTATATTGATGTTGAGAATAAGATGATCCTGTTTCTATTTCATACCTTGAGGTATAGCTTAAAATGGAAAAACTACAAATAACCTATGATACCGAAAACTATCAATAACTTATGATTTCAAATAAATGCTATTTGATGGATGAGTGCTTTTGCCCTGAAGTGGTGAAAAGCTTCTAAAAATGTGTGCTGCTTCTTCTATTTGAATATCCTTTTACATCCTAAATGGAAGCCCACATGACAGAGTAGCCCTGTCCAAACATGCAGAATTATACAGCATTGACCTCTCTGATGAAATAATATGTAACAAAAGCCCTATCTGACTGTACTGTATTCAGAATGGCTGAGCTTTATGCTGAGGTCTGGAAGAATGGAGTCTACACAAAACAATAGCAGACTAATGACAGAGCAAGTCTTGAAAAGGTCAAATATAACTCTTTTCCTTCCCCAATAATACTTTGTCCTCATGGTGTGCTGTAAATTGCCTAAAGCATTTTGCTCTTTGCCAGTGGGTGACTTTTAGTGTTTTAGAAGGATTACAGTAAAGATGATTTATAATATGTATTTCCATTGCAACATAAATGGGGTGGATATGAGTGATTTGCCTCAGAACTCCCACCCTTACTGTACAATCCTGCTGCAAATAAACTATTTTCTGTGCATACGTAATAATCTGTGGCACGTTAAAAATGGGCAATTTTGTAGAATGAACACACTTGAAATTCTTATATACCAGCACCAACGTGAAACCTCTCCTGTGCATTCAGATATATTGACTTTGACAACATATGCACTCTATAGGACAAAAACAGTCATCCCTAAAGCCTCCTCTCCTAGTGGAAGACTTCCGTTATATGGGTCCAAAAAATACCTCCTAGCAAGAACTCTCCATATACCAATTTGGAACCAATATTCTGCCTTGAACAAAACTTTACAGCCTGAAGTCTTATAAAAAAGCAGGTTAATAAGAGAAACATTGGCACAACCTTAGCTCCTGTGGTGTGAATAGTGCTGTTATTCTAACACGGCCAGTCACATGGAATATAAGCCACTGTTTTAAAATAAGGGTTTTTATTTTATATGATCTCTGAAATGTTAATGAAAGCGAGACAGGATGCTTTAAAGGTATAGGTTCCAATTTTAATTGGTGGAGTTTTTGTGCCACAGTTTAATTAAGAAAAGTTATTAAATAATGGAACAGTAATTTGTTAATTTTCTGATATTTACATTAGTTGAAGGGTGGGTTTTGTATTTACTTTTGCCTTTAGCTTGTTTAAACTTTTAGATTGAAAATAGTTCTAACATAGTATAGCATGGTAATTCACTAGCCTTTATTTCTAAAAACTGTGTTAAAAATAATTTAGACCAGAAAACATTAAAATGTCTTTTCTACCCAATCTGTGCTCTGGTGTTGATTTGTGCCACTGCCTTCCATTCAAAGGTGGCTGTGCTTCTGGGGTGGATTAAATGATTCCTGTGTTTTATAATTGCTTTTTAAAATTTTCAATGTGTTTTGGGGTCTTCTTAAAAGTGCCTGAGATCCGCTGAAGGTCAGTGAGTGTTAGATGCTTTTGAAAATATGTGTTATCCTATATCCATATCACTCAGTTAGCTAAATCCACAGATGTCTCCACATTGGCTGAACAATAATTAAATGCTTATTTCATCTTTCATGTTGTGTTTAAAGTTCATGTAAAAGGGAATATTCACTATGGCAGGAGCTCTATTTTCCTATATAAGTGTCAGCATAAGCATATACAATGTGCCTGTATTTCTTATTTTGTATGCTTTGCTTTTTAAGAAGAGATGCAAGTGTTATAGAAAAATGCACTTTCTTACAGTGATATATCTGATGGTGCAGAGTTAGCTAAAGATCTGGTTTCCTGCTTAGTTTTGGAATTGTCGAAATGACCTGAAATTGTACAATATATTAAAGTTTGGGGGGTCGGGGGGGGGGGGGAGAATTGTGTACAACCACACTATGAAATCTTTGTTCAGATCCTTGAAATGTCATGCTTTTAGGGCCTGATCTGAAGCCCCAGTGATCCGAAGTAAAGAAAAGACTCTCTCGTCAGTGAAAAACAAATCTAGGTTTCTTTTAGGTCTTTGGTTTGATCAAGTTTAAGTTCACAAATGTTTGAAATATCTAGGGTCCCACTGGAAAAAGAGGAATGACTGGTCAAGCTGGGAAACCTGGAATTCCTGTAAGTAACAAGATTCTGCCATGTATGTTGCCTGTGGTAGAATAGTTACTTAATAAATTACTCTAATATTTACTCACTATATATTTACTCAAATATATTTACTAATATTTACTCAAAGATCACTTTGCCAATCTAAATGGGACTCAGAGTGGGTCTAAATGTAATTAATGACCACTTTAAGGTCCCTTTACACTGGCCAGAAGTGTAAAGTGTCCTTAGGGTAAATGAGAATCAGGCTTATAAACTTTGATGGAACACAAAATGATATTAAACGATAATGAAAAGGAATTCTCTCCGTTAATCAGCACATTGGAATGAGGTACAATTAATGAATTATAACCTGAGGCTGCTTCCCATTTGCAAAGTTATAACTACATTCTTTGTCTGTAGAGTTTACACAGCCCATACATTTCTTACCACATTAATAAGGACCACCCTGAAGTTAACTGCATTTGTTCTCCCCCCGCCCACACACACACTTCTATGATTGCTATATAACTTCACTTATCCCATAAATTCTCCTTTTCTTGAACGGGTACTGCCTTCAGAACTCTCCATCTATATTCCCATGACAAATATGGCTGTCTGAGCTTCTGACTTTTCCCCACCTGTGTCACTCCATCAGATATTAAATACACTTTCATTAAAAAGCAGTTACTCTTTTGTAGAGTAACTCTCCACAAGGGGCAAGTAGAAGAAGGAACCAGGGTATGTTCTATAAACATTATCCAGTATACATTTCAACAAAGCTATTTCTGGGTCCACTAATAAATAACACCACACAAGCACATTCTGTAAATAACTTTTACTAGCTTCCCATACTAGCATTTCTGGTAAATGAGAAGTACAGCTGCCTAATAGAAACCTGTCAATAAACTGTACATCCTGTGCAAAGTAGATGAACAGTATTTTATTGGATAAGTGAAGTTATAGAGCAAACATAGGAGATTAGTTATGTCCTCTAGGAACATAGGCTATGTCTACGCTTGTAAATTTAGGTCGACTTTAGCTAAGTCGACTTAGCATGTCTACACCTAAATTTAAAGTTGACTTTGGGGGGGAACTTACAAAGTCGACCTAGAGCGTCCACACTGGATGCCTAGGTCGACTTCTAGGGGCTAGGGGGACCTAGGGCAGGTCCACGGTGGCGGGGGGCACCCCTTGCCCAGTGCCAGGGAGCTCAGCCTTTGCCCCATTGTACATGGGTACAATGGGGCAAAGGGGGACAGGGACCCCTGGCAGGGCATGGGGCAGGATGGGCAGGGCTCTGCCCTGCCCTTTGGGGGGGCATGCCAGGCTCCCCCTGTGCCCCCCCAGCAGGGAGGGCAGTGAGGGAGTCCTGGAGTAGCCCTAAGTCGACTTAGGGCTACTCCAGGTCTACACTGGCTTAAGTCGACTTTAAAAAGTCGACTTAAGCCCTAAATCGAATTAAAATGAGGTTTTATAAAGTCGACTTAATTTTCATTAAGTCGACTTAAGGAAACTGTAGTGTAGACGCAGGGTAAATTAAGTCGACTTAAGCAAGCTTAAGTCGACTTAATTTACAGGTGTAGACGCACCCATAGAGTATAGCGTAGTACCACTAATGAAGAACAAAAAGACCACGGGGAAAGGCAGGAAAAAGAAAAGAGCGCAGGGAAGACAGGAATGATGGGAGGAGTCTTATGGGGAATTTCAAAGCATATATCAGGATCATTACTAGGTGTAACTTATTTGTACCACTAATAAGAGGCAAGATTTAGATGACAAATGTTTAACATATTTATATAGCTGTTTAAAACATTTTTGGATGACACATAGTGATCTAGTTGGACAGGTTATTTTATATTTTTGGTGCCCGCATTCACTTGGAGATAGTTACATGAATTCTAAGCTGCTTCTGCTAGCATGGCATTTTAAACTTATTTTAATAACTATTTATTGAAAATATCACTAAAACTTTGAAGAAGACATGCTAGCATTCAATGAAACTTTAACCAAAGATTAGCAAGGTAAGTGCTGTTTAATGAGACATTCTCGTGTGGTTTTGACACCGACATGTTTGAATTATGTAATTTCTCAATTAGACAATAGCACCAAACATTTTCAGCAATGACCTCTGACTTCTGGGGCTTTGGTTGTTGGGCACCCAATCTGATATCTTGGACCTGATATACAGAGTAGTCACCACGCCAGCTGAAGTCACTGGGAGCTGTAGGTGCCCGGTGCCTCTGAAAATCAGACCCCAGGCACCTCAGATTGGCCATCCAAACTGAGAGGCCACTTTTGAAAATGTTGACCTCAGTCCCTGAGACGACTGTTGTAGTAGATTCTAGAAACTATTGTTTTGAAATCTTTGCTCTCTAACTATAGACACTGCTTATGAATATGAATAGATTTAGTAGAGTCATATTCTGTTTAAATCTATTTCAAGGGAAAACTGGGCCCAGGGGGGCAGAAAGGTGATTCTGGATACCCTGGACCAGAGGGCATTCCTGGGAATCCTGGAAAGCCTGGGTTACCTGGGAAGCCTGGCTTTCCTGTGAGTAAATTATACATTCTCTTTCTCTATATCCTTCTCTTCAAGAAACTTCCAAATGGTGAAGCATCCAAACAGAAATACATGTTCTAAATTCCCTTGGCATCTTGTGAAATTAGTTATGTATTTTCTTTAATTTTTTGCTTCTAGAAATCTCTCTAGGAGGTAGTTAATTTACAGAAAAGATGCTATCAGATGAACTATTATTTTCTGTATATTTCATAACTAAGAGCTGAGCAAAGGGTTCACATGAAAGCACAGAACCACCCTGAATTAGGGTGAGTTTGCAATTCTCTTACCTTGAACATCAGCCCAAAGTCATGAATGTGCTACAGATCTGAGCTGATGCTGTGCTCCCTCACTGGCCAATTCTGGGGTTCCCCCTCTTGAAGTCAACAAAGATAAAATGGGGTGATGATCTCCCCACTCACATTGAGAACCTGGGGCCTTTTTTCTTGTCATCAGTGTTGCTGGGCAGATAGTCTCCTGCAACTCAGTATCTTTAACTACCTCAAGGCAGAGATTACCAGCTCTCAAATCAAAGATGCTGAAGGCAACCTGCTTCTGCACTACAAGCTTATGTACAAACAGAGGGAGGCTGCAGGGTTGGGAAAAATTCTTTTTACAGCATTGTTGTTATGACATAGTCATCCCGTATTCTTTACCACAGCAGCTAGAAAAGTATTAGGAGTTCCTTTACAACTACAATGGAGATTGAGGCATCCTAGGTAATTCACAATTGGTGCATGCACATGAGCAGTGAGACTCTTTCCCTATTCCTGTTTTTCTATATAAAAGAGGGTAGGCAGCCTTCTGCCCTTCTAAACATTTTTATCTGTCACCACTTCTCCAAAAGGAAGGATAGAAAACCTGTTGCTAATTCTCTTTGGCTATGTCTACACTAGAAAAAGTTAGGTCGACTTTAAGTTGACTTAAAGCTGACCTTTTTAAGTCAATTTAACAAAGTGGACTAAGCTGACTTAACTTTAAATCGACTCAGTCCACTTTGTTAAGTCTACCTAATCACTCTTAAGTCGACTTAATAAAGTCGACTTAAGGGTTACTCCACTTCTACACCATCCTTAAGTCGACTTAAGGAGTCGACTGAAGGCTTAAGTCGATCTAATGGGTGGTTCTTATTAAGTCGATTTAAGCTTTCATTAAGTAGACTTACGGAATTTCTTAAGTCGACTTAATGAAAGTCTGGTGTAGACATGGAGTCATTTACGTCGACTTAAGCCTCCTTAAGTTGACCTAAATTGCTAGTGTAGACATAGCCTTCCAGTTCCAGGGAAAATTAGGCCTCAGTGAAATCAATGAGGTTACTTACAGTAGTAGGCACTATACTGGGTAGTAACTATTGGCTGGATTGAACCATAATTTTTTATGAAGATAAATTAGATTAAATTTGGTGTAACTATTTAGTTAAGACACTTAACAGACGGCTGCTATAAATACTGATGTATGAAAAAGCTTTGCTGAACAAAATAAAAAACAAATTAAGTCACTTGTTCACAAGGGGGCAAATGCACATTACTCTAGCTGTTAAAGGCTTCATATCATATTAACTGTGGAGTAATAGTTCCTTCAGTAATAATTCAACATTCTTCCGCTGCTTTGAATACTGCACATTAAACAATAACATTGAGATTGTGTATCTATGTAAGAGATGTTTTAAAAATAAGTTAACTACATAAAATCGAGAGAGAAGAACATTTGTTATGAAAGTATAGCAGTCCCTCAGATTGGGAAGCAGAGTAATATACTGAAAGGCTATGGGGTGCACATTTGAAAACCTGCTCTATTAATAGAAATGATGAATGGAACTACATATGAAAAAGAGATTCTGTGTTTGCTTCTAATGACATCATAATAAACACTCATTATTGATGATTAATGTATCTTTCCATTCATTTTTTTAAACATGGCATAGGCATGTTCTTTTGGCTTAACTTTATACACTCAGCAGCATGTTTTTTTCATTAAATATTGTTACTCTTTATAGTCTGGTGTACCAATATATTTTAATAGCAAATGTTTTGCTCTTTCTTGATGTGGTAAATTTATTTTTACATGAATCCTTTGAGTGTGTACACAATAATGTTAATATTATTAATATATTTGGAATTCATAAATAAACATGTTGAATTTGAATGTCTCTGTGAGAAAAACTATGAGGAAAAAGCACTGTCATTTTATTCTCTGAGGATCTTTCTACGTAAATGAATGTTTCAAAGCTGAAGAGTCATTTCAGCCCATCTGCAATTAATGAATGTGACATCTTGTTTTCCTAAGTGAGCTTCTTATTATAAACCTGTGATCTCTTGAATTCTCAGACATAATTACAAAGAAAACAACATATCTATGTAAAGATCATATGTTTGTCATCCAAGAATGAGCCCAAGTAGTCTTTTTCTGTTCTGTTCTATTGATTAGGGCCCTGACCCTGCACCTTTTAAACTGTAATTAAGCAAAAACAGGTATGGATCAGATTGGGGACCAGGTTCCATTTTATTGGTGTCCCCTTTCAGATAGATGTAGAGTGACCAAAAAGCAAGTGTGAAAAATTGGGAAAGGAGTAGAGGGTAATAGGTGCCTATATAAGAGATATAGTGGGGCTGTCCCTATAAAATCAAGACATCTAGTCACCCTAGAGGTGAACACAGCCCCTGGTATGTCAGTGAAGTGCAACTAATTACCAAATATATTGAAATATACAATCATATGGAAGATCATTCCACGATCATCAATGTCCAGACTTGGACCGCATTCCCATGACTGACCCCAGGCTGGAGGACATCAGTGCTACTGTGCCAGTGAGGAGCCCCACTGATTTCACTGTAATTCATTTGGCAGTTCTCAGTGCCTTATCCGGGCCTGCAGAGGTGCTTCTCAGAGTAAATATTGGGAGAGGAGGTCTCATTACAAAATTTTGTTTTCGTTACTAAGAACAAGTTTATTTCTAGAGTAATCTCAGTATGTTGTACAGCTGTATACTATCGTTTAGCTGTGTGAGTGCACATGCAGAGATGTGATATACATATAGGCACAAATACATAAACAGCTTTGGCTGAAGGTTAAAATGTGTGCCTGCTTTAGTGTGCAAAAGAAATGCTACCAATGGCTGTTCTGATTGTAATCAGTTGTTCTTTACTTGTTAAGGGTAATAAAGGAAGCCCAGGAATAGCAGGGCTGGCAGGGTATCCTGGAACTCGGGGAGCAAAGGGGTTGCCAGGCATGCTAGGTGTCAGTGGAGCACCAGGACTAAAGGTACTGTGAATGATATTTTGTTATGCTTGTCAAATACAGTATTATTGGTGTACCTTAATCTTTATGCTGCTAGCTGACAGATCATAGGATAAGATGCCTTTTAACAACAAAAGCACATTTGAAATGTAAGGGCTAGTCTACACTATGGCGCTAAATCAACGGGCCACAGAATGCATACCTCCTGTCAACTTACTTACTTTCACTTACCACGTCGTCCCTTACCACGAAGGGAGGGAATGCTCTCCCTTCAACGCAGGGTTACTCTTGTTGGTGGGGTGGAGTTACTGCATTGAAGGGAGAGCACTTCCGGGATCGATTGAGCAGGTCTACATTGGCTACTCAATTGATCCAGCTGTGTTGATCTGTGTGGGGATGGATGCAAACTTTTCAGTATAGACATGGCCTAAGACTGCAGATTGGGCTGATACAATTTTTCTTATTTCTCACATTTTATAAAAACACAGTATATTAATCTGCCTTAGAGCATCAGTTCCCACTGTCAGCATTTTCTTTCCAACACCAAAAGCTATTCAAAATTCATCTATCTGGCCTCTTTCTAATACAAGTTTTAGGGCCAAATCCTTCACTCTTACTCTTCCTGAGGCAAACTTCCCCTGATTGGCATGGGAGTTTTGCTGGAGTACATCCTGAATGACTTGTCCCATGAAACAATCCCCATTAACATTTGATTGCAATACTTGATGTAGGGACCAATCTAGGAAGGTGGCAGACATCTCTGTACTTTAGTGGAAGTCGAAAGTGCTCCGTATCTCACAGAATCAGGTGTGGTTTTTTTCTTGAGCCCAGCATCTCAAAAGCAGAAAACAATTTGAGGTAATTCCATTTGCCAGGCAATTCCAATAGCATGGTCTGATCCACCTCAGAGGCGGCTTTTGGGGTAGGCGAAGTAGGCGCACGCAATAAGTGGCCCCATCGCTTGCTTAACCTATCCCAAAGCTTCATCTGCCTCGGTTGGCAGTAGGAGGAGCTGGCCCAGTGGGCCAGGGCCGTGTGGGGGAGCTGGGGCTGGAGGGGTGGGGTGGGGTGTCATGGGGGGAGCCAGAGGCAGGGGGTTGGGGCTGCAGAGCGGGGAGCCCCATGGGCCTATAGGAGCCCTAGCAGGCCTATAGGGGGCCCCATAATGGGTCTTCACCTAGGGCCCCCAGTAGCCAAAGGCCACCTCTGATCCACCTACTGACGTGAAACTAAGTAAGCTAAAGTCTGTGGTGTAGGAAGCAGAGAATGGAAACAGCAGAAGTCTTTTTCAGGATTTGGAGTGGAATGCTTGGTTTAAACTGACAATCTCCAGTAAGTCTATCATCTCCTTTGTGCTAGGCCAGTATAAGACAGTTTCTGTCCTGAAGCACTGACTGTCAAGAAACAGATAATGGGAGAGGAATACAACTCACCGGCAAAGTTGCCAGGGTGCTGTTTTGTGTCCCCAAGTCAAGCAACAATCAAACAATGTTTGTGTTTTAGTGAAGGGAATAATTACCTGAAAATATTCCTAAAGGAGAATATTCCTAGTGAAATACTGCACAATTGTTTAAAATAAGTAGTGAAAAAGCTTGTTCTATATAAAAGCCGTTTAGCTATGTAATTCTTTTCTGATACACTTCCATTGAGGAGTTAATCTTACAACTGTTCTGTTGCAATGATAAGGATGGATCTATTATTTGTCTGTCCACAGGGTGAGCAAGGGCTTCCAGGTCATCCAGGTAAACAAGGTAAAAGAGGCCTTCCTGGGATACAAGGTGATCAAGGCCCACCAGGAGGTCCTGGATTGAAAGGGAAGACTGTACGTATCAATCACATATGATGCAAAACAAGTATTTTAGCAACTCAATTAGCAACATGGAATAATAACCAACATGCCTACTAATATTACAGGGAGAACTTGGAGATCAAGGTTTCATGGGGTTTCAAGGATTTCCAGGTCCAAAAGTACGTGTTCATCATTTTTTATGAGCATTCAAGCCATTTGCAAAGAAAGATTATGTAATTTTAATTGGCTTTAGCAGTAATTGGTTTTAAACGAATCCAGAACTATTGAAATGTTGCAGACATAAAGCTATGTGTCACAGATCCAAAGCAGAGTTCAAAAGGTAGGTTTACCCCTTTTTGACCTGCGTGCTTAGCCAAAATTCAGAACCCTGAGGGTTATTTCTTTTAGGAAGAGAAACTGATGATGGCGTCGAGTATCTGTGATGAAATACTGTTTGTTTACAAAGAATGTACAAAGGAAATCATCTTTCCCTGAACACAGGAGGAATCAAACAAGGGGAGAGTGTTTCTTTACTCACAGCTCCAAGCTCTTTTCAGCTAGCACACAGCCCAAAAGCTCTTGCTTTCTCTTGGCTTTTCTCAGGGTCATGCTCTTGGTTCTTCTCCAGGCTGTGTCTGGCTTTCTGTGCATTTATTGCAGTTAGACACCCATGGCTGGCCTGTGCCAGCTGTCTTGAGTTAAGTGCTAAGGAGCTTTTTAATTGCAATATAGATGCTCAGGCTCAGGCTGCAGAGCTAGCTCTGAGACCCTAGAAACAGCCCTTAACCTGAGCCTCACAAGCCCTGGTCCACACTACCAATTTAAGTCAATATATCTATGTCACTCAGGGGTGTGGAAAATCCACACCTGAGTGACATAGTTACACCAGCCTACCCCGAGTATAAACAGCACTGTGTCAATGGGAGGGCTTCTCCCATCGACATAGCTACTGCCTTTCAGGGACGTGGAGTACCAACACTGATGGGAGAAGGTCTCCGCTCAGCATAGGTAGCATCTTCACTGCCGCCCCTGCAACACTGGAAGTGTAGAAAAGCCCAGAGTCAGTTTGTTTAATGTTTTTACTTTGATTGCTCTTATTCAGCATCATGATTCCACTTTCCTTACTATTCTTGCTGGGAAAAATAATTGCTTTTGTACAGTAGTTTTGGCTGAGATAGTGGCTAGATTTTCATGTGATTTAAGCTTTTACCTTTATTTTTAGGGCCCTGAAGGAGACATTGGGTTAGTTGGAATTCTGGGTCCTAAAGGTCCTGTAGGCAAAATTGTGAGTATTATATTGAATTCTACACAGTAGTTTTCACAATACTATTTAGTTGGTGCCCCTTCATTTTCTATAGCCTTTTCTCTTGGAGCTCTGTAATAAGATTGAATGAGCCAAATGACTCCTTTTTTCTTCATAGCAAAGCAGAACATTTAAAACACCCACCTTTGAGCAGCTGGAAAGGGCCAAAGTCTGCCTCTGAGGGGCAAAATTGGCCTCTGGGAATAGTTAACTAATATTTCACATTTTTAGAAATTATTACCTTTTTAACTGAAGGGTAGCAAAACTGGATTAGCTGATTGTGTCTGACCTATGATAGCTTTTCACATTGCAATTTTCTCTCATTCAGAAGTCTGGAGGCACTTGTTGGGACTTATCAACAGCAGTATTTGAGGGAGGGAACATTCATCCATTTTACAATCTGAGGTGATGGAGTGGAGATGGCCAGATCGCATTGTAAAATACTCTGTTCCTCACTGCCAATGACGTGATCTTAGCTCTTGTGATATGTGACCTGACATTACGTCTGGGAGTTTGATTAGCTGATGCCTGAGACAACTAGCTTACGAGACTTATTTTATAGCTGTTTTCTCTTTCTGGTTATCTGTACGCAGGACAAACAATGGTTCTGAGTTATTTGCCCAACAGAAGCTTTTTCATTTACCAGAAAGAAACAGGAGAATACCTCTGTTAGCAGTGTTTGTTAATGTTCTTATATTATTTCTTGTGAGTAGCAATATTTCTTTGGATGTGGCTGATGGTAGGTTAAAACAAGGAATACTTGGCTTTTGGGTAAACAAAAGACGTCATTTACCATTGTTTACAGTGCTGTGACTTTCACAGCTATATAGAGGTTCTTCAAACACACACAAAAATTTAATGATTATTAAAATAATTCTCTTGTTCATTGCTTGTTGCTTGTCATTCAGACATGAAATGTTGAATCTATAAGGCATCCTCTGTTGCTTCACTTCTGTGCTATTCAAAGTTTCAGGCCTCTAATTATCTGTGGAGACATAGCATGGCATTATTTAAATATAAATACAGTAAATTTGAAGATTGAATAATCTTAAAACAGGCTGTGTCATGACATACAATGTTTTTCTTCTTTTGAAATCATGATTACTTAGTAAATTCCTTTGTTTGTTTACAGGGATACACTGGTCCCATTGGTCAAGAAGGCATAATAGGCCCACTAGGAAAACCTGTAAGTTTGTCTTTTCAGGTTTCCCTCTACATTTTATGTTATTTGTGAATACGTCCTTTCATCCATGTGTTTCATTATGTCTTAATAGAAGATTTTTACAACTTAAACAGCAAGTAGCAAGACTTATTTTCATATTACACCATATTCTCAAGCTAGTGTATGATTCTATTGTAATTAGAGCAAATAAATGGTAATAAGAATCATTGGAATGAACCAGTTCTCTTCTTGACAACACAATACACATAGGGTGAGATTCTGTGCTGCTCCTCTAATTGGCTTAGCACAGAACATGTAGCCTACAGGGAGGAGGGCTGTGGTGGCATTAATCCATTTTGGCATTCTCCCCTGTCCTAGAGAGGACCAGTCATAAACAAAACCGCCCTGGAGGGCCAGTGTAAATTCAGGCAGCCTCCTCGGGTTGTCCTGAGGCCCACAGCATGGCCTAGAATCTCTGCAGTGCTGGGTCCCTATCGCACCCACTCTCCCACCTAATTTTTCCTGCTCCTAGCTCCAACTCCAGTACACTTTGTATGCCACGGCTGGCAATGGGATCCTTGGAAGGCATCTTTGTGGAAGGCAGCTCCTGTGCTAGAGAGACCTCTCCTGGCCTGATACAAGGCTTTTAAGGGCCCTTTAAATCCTCTCATGGGATAAAAGGGCAGGAGCAGAAGTGAAGATCTTACCTGTAATCTCTGTGAAGCTGGACTAAAGAGCAGCAAAATAATGTTAATATATGTAGAAAATATTCAGTATTGTAATGTGTATGTAATTGTTGTGAAGAAACCAAAGTAGGAAGGTAAACCGTTCTAGAATTACAGCATTCTTGCCCCTTGCTGAGGAAAAGACCACACCATCAGAGGAACTGCATTCCTCCCACCCCCGATAAAAGGAAAGAGGATGACTCTTAATCTAGAATTTACCTCTATAAATGTGTACCTGTCTGAAGATTTTTCATGTGCTTCATACAGAGCCAGACAAGTTGTCATTATCATCAATAAAAAGTTTTAGGTCTGGCTCATTTTCACACATCAGTGGGTATCCAACCAACAAGATGCAATAGTCTTTGCAAATCAGATTAATTGCTAGTTTAGAATTTTTGGAGACACAGTATGAATTCAAAAGTGGCCAAGAACAGAATATTGGTGAAGAAGAGATTGATAATCTGCTTGTAGTTGGGAATTAATAATGATCATGCATATCTTTGATTACAGCAGTAAAAACAGATGTGGAAATACACATGGAATGTGACATGGAATTAAATGGATTTTTTTCACTTACAATAGTATATAGTTTACTTCACAGCATTTTGATGGCTTATGCACTGAACCCCCATGATGATGGGGCATGATGCAAGATATAGCTAAACAAATAGTTAAAGAGGACAAAACTGAATAACAGGAAAATAATATTAACAGTTTTCAAAAAGAACAAAAAGGAATTAAAAACTGAAAAGAAAAAAACCAAAATATAGTGATCAGAGGTCATGTTCATGTAACTCCTGGTCCAGTCTATACTCTATGGTACAAAACTATGGCCCCAGTCCTGTAAACACTTGCACACAAGTCAATTAATATTAAGAGGACTGCTGATGCTTACATGAGTAAGGTAAGATATGTGTTTAGGACATAACATATTAAAAAGTACACTAGACTAACAACAAAACAATCAAGGAGTCCTGTGGCACTTTTAAGGACTAACAGTTTTATTTATCACATGAACTTTTGTGGGAGAAAATCTCACTTCAAGCTAAATGTGTTAGTCTTTAAAAGTGCCACAGGACTCCTTGTTAGTTTTGCTGAACTAGACTAACACCCGGCTACCCCTTTGGAACTAAACTAACAGTCTCTATTTTTTTCAGGGACCCAGAGGTGAAAAGGGCTCCAGGGGTGAAATTGTAAGTTAAAATAATGTTTGCATATTTATTATTTTAGGTTGTGCCTTGCCATGAGAGCACTGAGACAGCAGCAGTGCCTGATGCTCCCCCAGTGCTCTCAACTAGAGGTGAGCAGGAAACTATCCCCAACCTATTGAGATTTTAAAACATTTTCCCATCTTGAAGTGGAGTGAAAAGTCAAAATCTCTAAATTTTTTGTGAACCAACAATCCAATACTAAATTTAGTTCAAGCCAATGGAAACATTTCATATCAATAATTCAGAAACACTTTCTTTTGATTTTGACCTTTTAAAACATTTTTCTTATCTAAATTAACTTAAGTTTTGGAACAAAAAGTTTAGAACCAAAAATCTCAACTTTTCTTTTAAAAAATGTGGACATAAGTTATTCTGATGATTTCAAACTATTTTTTCAAAGAGGGTTTGAAATGGGAAATTCATTGAAATTGGCCCTTTGCCCCCTCCCCAAAAAAGTATGTTTTAATAAATCTAAGGGGGGGGGGGTAGAAAAATGTTTATCAGTAAATTCCCAACCATTTCTAGTCACAAATGCTCAGAGGCCGGCTGTGATGCCTGCTTTTCCATTAGTATAACAGCTGACTCCCGTGCTCCTCCCACTTGCATAAGTACATAGGCTGGAACTAGAAGCCTTTTTTTTTTTAATGGCTTACAGGTGTAAAATTCTACCAAATCAAATTTTTTCACTCATGCTGGTAGTAATGTTTCTACACCGTCATTTTGCACAGATATAAATTGACTCCAGAAGATGAAAAGCAGTGAAGATTCAGACCCTTTTTTTTTTTTTTAACAGACAGAAGTCTGGAACGTCAAACAGTATGGAACTTCACATCATTTCACCCCAGCCCTCCCACATAACTAATATGGTTGATAGTGGATTTTTTTTTTAATTCACAGTGATTTAAATAATATAAAACATTACAAACTCGCAGAAGCATCCTACACATTTCCTAGTTTGAACTATAAAATGGATGGCTCTTAATATTTTATAGCACTCGAAAAGTGCTGTTAATAAACAACTGTCCACACCTCAGTGTAAATTTTTGATGTGACATAATGAGTGGTGATAAGAAACAGCAGACTAGTTAATGGGGTTGAGAAGAAAATGTCAGGGAAACAGATCCACCAAAAGGAATATTGAAGATGAAACAACAAAGCTTAAGGCTTGATGTAGACTAGCAATTTATGTCCATATAACTACATCACTCAGGGGGGATGCATTTTCCACCCCACCTGAGTGGCGTAGTTGGACTGACCTAACTCCAGTGCAGACAGTGCTATGTCCACAGGAGGTCTTCTCTTGACGACATAACTACCACTTCACAGGGAGCCCTCCTGTCGGTGCAGGTGTAGCGCCTTCACTGAACCACTACAGAGGCACAGCTGCAGCTTTGTAAATATTGATCTGACCATACTCTTCTCTCCTCACCCCAGCTACCTCAGAAACTGGTTTCTTATGCTGGGCCAGGTCTTCAGCTAATGTAAGTCATTGACACTCCATCAACGTCAATAGAACTCTACCTATCTACAGTGGCTGAGGATTCAGCTCATAATTTTTGCTTTTTAGCTTTCAACAGAAGGCCAACTTTGTACCTAAATAGGGAGCCTCTCTTGAAGTTGCAGATGCACTGTGCAGGACAGAAACCTGCTCTTGTATTTGCAGCAAACATTTTCTTTTCAAATGAAGGGATTCTTACCTGTTGCAAACTGTAACGAGGCATGGTTGTCTCTCAGCATCAGCCCTTGGAGTAGGCCACGCCTCCTCATTGTCCATGTGGTCGGGGAAGGGTCCAGAGACAAAAGTGGAGGGGATTAGCGGCATTCTTTGTGCCCGGCCTTTCTGACAGGGCAGAACAACACCCAGTGAGGGGTCTGACCTGTGAACAGATAGCTCTAAAGTAGTCTTTAAACTCAGGCCCTCTAACCAGGCGGGGAAGCAAACAGTTAAGGCTCTGGCCTGCGACCAGGCAGTCCCACAGTAGTCATTAAGCCCAGGCCTTCTGGCAGGGCATCAGAGTAAACAGGTAGAGCTCTTAGGCAGGGATGTGTCTACTGCACCAGGTGGAGTGGCAGTGATTAATGGGACCCAGCCCTACCCTACTCCACTGGGTAACAGCCAATGGCCCTAACGATGGTCAAGTGTTCCACTGTTGACACGCCATTGTGATCATCTAGTCTCACCTCCTGGATAACACAGACCACAGAACTTTCCCAAGTTAAGCATAAGGTCTCAAAGCCGTTTTGGACTAAAGCACGTCTTTTTAAAAAAGAGTCAGTCTTGATTTTAAAATTGCCAGTGATGGAAAATCCATCACAGTTCTTGGTAAATTGTTCAAAGGTTAATTAACCACACTGTTAAAGCTTTACAATTTATTTCCAGTCTGAATTTGTCTAGCTTTTTCAACTACCAACAGTTGGATCTTATGTATTTTTTTGCCTGCTATACTGAAGAGCCCATTAGTAAATAACATAACCTTCTCTTTATTAACATAAATAGATTAAACATCTCGAGTCTATCACTACTGTATAAGGCATGAACATCCTTTCTGAATTGTTGGCACCAGAACTGAATAAAGTACTCCAGCAGCAGTCGCACTAGTCCAAACACAGATGTAATATAACCCCACTGTTCCTACTCAAGATTCCCATTTATTCATCCAAGGATCAAGTTAGCCACTCCTGTCAACCTATTGTCTTCAATAAAATGGAGCATAAAAACATTTAAAGGGTGATTCTTCTCATTTACACCCAATGTAACTCATGAAGAATGCTACTCTAATCAGCATTGTTGCACTGGTATAAAAATTGTGGCAAGTGAGAAGATGATCAAAATTATCTCTCTTGATTTTCATAGAGACTGAGCAACCACAATGCTCTTTAAATCAAAACAGGAGTTATCAGTGCTCACTACCTTAGAAAATCAGGTCAAGTGTATTAAAGATCCTGATCCCGCAAACATTTATGTGCTTGCTTAACTGTACATATGTAAGTAGTGCTCTTGAAGTCTCTGATTGTTCATGCTTAAAGTTAAGCACATGCATAAATGTTTGTAGGATCCGAATTTTAAAGTAGCAAAGAGAAAAGAATGTAGTCTGGGCCTTTGACCTTTTGTGCTAGCCATCAAATTAAGTGCTTGAAAGGATTAAAGATTACATTTAAAATAATTCATTTTATTCTTTGTTTTTGTTAGTAAGGAACAGGAATTATACTCTTTCTTGCTCCTTTACTTATCCTTTTATCACATTACATTTGAATAGATGCAGAATGCTAATGCTGGACATACCAGGGGAATATTCTGCAATTAACTTAATCCATAAAATGTGCAATTTAACCTTCTACTGCACCTCTGTGGCAGAAAGAAGCATTTATAATGTCTCTGCAGAATTTGCAATTTCATTATGTTTTAAAAGCTTGTAAAAAGAATTAATGTAGCTCCTAGAAGTTTTAAAGCATTTTAAAATGCAATATACCAAAGGGGGTTTACGCTTAGTAGCAATTGGCTTTTCCTTTTTTTTTTCTTTTTCTTTTTTTACTTTTATGTTTTCATATGGGATTTGATTAGCAAGGGGATAGTGGATCAAGACAGATTGTCACTTTTCATTATCTCTTTACAGAATAGTTTAAATTCATCAGAACAATACATCTATCAATAAAAATGAGATTCTATTAATCTCAAACAAACAAGGAGTCCTGTGGCACTTCTAAAGACTAACAAATTTATTAAATAAAATAAATAATAAATAAATAAATTTGATAGTCTTTAGAAGTGCCACAGGACTCCTTGTTTGTTTGGCTGATCTAGACTAACACAGCTCCCCCTTTGGAACTTATACATCTCAAGTGTCTTAAAAGAGTTCCACAGACATACAGTTATGATGCATACACCAAAAATATAGAATCACTCAGCTATAATGAGTGATCACTGTATCTAGAACAAAGACATTATTCACCAGAAGTAAGTGTTTTCATGGGGACAGCATATATCATTGAAGCCTTCACATCTTTCTGTAACTTGGCCATGGCGTAACCCAGTCCTGAACCAAGACAAATAAATATTTCCTCACTTTGTGGAAATCATTCTTTTAGCTTATTTTCATCCTTCCCACTTCTTTTTCTACCAATGAGAATAGCATGATCAGAGAATTTAGTATAGGCACCCATTGGTTTGAAGGATCCTTGAGACACGTTGACAGCAAACCTACTGCTGATCTCGTTAATTAAACTCAAAATTCTCAGCTGGTATAACCTGGCATAGCTCTGTTGAACTCACTTGATTTACACCAGCTGAGAATCTGACCCACAGTCGTCAGATGGAAGATTATGCTAACACAGTAGCAATTTCCAGAGGGGTAGCTGTGTTAGTCTGTGTACAGCAAAAAACAATAATAGTCCTGTGGCACCTTATAGACTAACAGATTTTCTTCGGCATAAGCTTTTGTGGGCTATAACCCACTTGGTCAGATGCATGAGACGAAGTGGGTTATAGCCCACGAAAGTTTATGCCGAAGAAAATCTGTTAGTCTATAAGGTGCCACAGGACTCTCGTTGTTTTATGCTAACATAATGTCTCATCAATTTTTTAATAACAGTTATAAGACTTTGTGCCTATTTAAGCTTATGGTCTCAAAGCCCTTTGAAAGTTGTCTAAGAATTAATAGCCACAGATGTGGGAAATGAGGTGGAGTAAGGTTAAGTGACTTGCCAAAATCATGCAGAGTTAGTGGTAGCGTTAGGAATCAGAAGTTTTAGGTTTTATTACTGTTTCCCTATATTAATTACTAATCAGTGGTGACTATAAATGTTGGTCTGTTATAGTCTTGAATATACATACAGTTGGTGAAACCAGCTAAGTAAGACCCAGTGACAGTATATGTCGACTTTGTTAAGTTGACTTAATAAGGTCGCCTTTAAGTTGACTTACAGTCAACCTTATTAAGTCAACTTAAAATATTGGCTTCCCTTAACCAGGACTTAGTAAGTCAACCTAACTTCCCTTAGGTCGACCTAAGAAAGTGTACTTATGCATCCACACTGGCCTTAGGTCAACCTAAGGAAGGGTTAGGTCGACGTAAGCAGGGTTAGTTCAAAACCCTGCAGTTCTTATTAAGTCAACCTAAGTGTTCATTAGGTCCACTTAAGGAAGCTCCTTAAGTCGACCTAATGAAAGCCTACTGTGGACAAGGTTAAGTTAGGTCGACTTAAGCGTCCTTAAGTCAACCTAACTTGCCAGTGTAGACATAGCCATTGTTCGTTGTTCTACACGGCATTGCTAATGTAGATGTTTCTTTTGAAGTCTCTTGAATGACGTACTACTTCTTGGTGTGCCAACTGGAGAATGGAAAGGAACAGATGAAATGCTTTACTACTAGGATGAGGGTTTTGGCCAGGTCTACACTAGAAATTGTTGCTGGTATAACAATGTTTGTTAGGAGTGTGATTTATATGAGGTCTACACCCGAAGTATAGACTTTTCTTTCCTCTTCTACTTGTGTTAACCTTCAGTGTGTTGTAAACAATATACCCTGAGAAAGGCCCCTGCTACCTGTAATTAGCTCCTTCCACCCTCCTCTTCCTCTCCACCCTGCACTGCTTAATTCCATTCTTAAATGAAGTTCCTTAAATGAAGCTCCTGCGGGGTCAGGAATGGTGGTGGGCATGTTGCTTTGAATATTAGGTGAGAAGCCTGCAATGTTGGACCCCATGATGAAAATGTTCCATGTCCTGGATAAAATGCCATACTTTATATTAAGGGTACTTTTATAAATAGTTTATTAAAATATATATTAATAATTTATTAGTTCTTAATAAATGGTTGATCAATTATTAGACTCCAGTAGCTCAACAGATTCTTTATAATGATCTACAATACTTTGTTGTGCTTAGAGCTCCCTATAACACATACAACTCATGTGAGACATGCTTATAAGATCTATTAAACATTTATTAACCTACTGTATGCTATTTATAAATGTATTCTTCATATCAAGTGTCTCAGATAAACAGAAGGTTTTGGTATCCAGCACTGTCAACCTGGCACCTTTTACAAGAACAACATTCATGTTTCCAAAATGCACAATATAGTACAGTCAGAAATGGAGACAAATGGTCTATGTTGCTACCAAGAAATCTTTGTGCAGATCATAGCTGACTACATTTCATTGTGGCATTTGCTGACTTTTTTTTTTAATATCAATGTAGAAGGATTTTTTTTAAACCTCACTGCATTTTATCTTCCTTTCTCCTAGGGCCCCCAGGGCCCACGGGGTCATCCAGGTCCACCAGTAAGTATATAAAGAAATATTTTATCTATGTTCTCCTTGAATATATGCTATAAAGTAGCCTGCAGTACCTAATACCTGCTTTCTCCTGTTTTCTAGGGCCTACCTGGGGCACCTGGTCCAAGAGTAAGTTTCATAACTGTGCAACTACAATGCAGTCCCTCATTGTTGAAAGTGAAAATGTTAAGACTCTCTTCACAGGGTTTTGCTTCTTCCATAATCTCAAGTGAAATTCAATTTTTGTTCTTTAGCATCCACCACTGTAATTGCTAAGCTCAGATTAGATGCTAAACCCCTATCTGACATCTTTTGTTGTGCTACCATATTGCAGAGTCCTGTCAGGCTTGACCAAGCTCCAGAGCCACATGCAGCTCTTTAGCTGTCCCCTTGTGGCTCCTGGCTCTCCCCTGTACCGCAGGTGCCCTGACCCAGCTCTCCCCAACCCCCACTAGGAGGCTACACCTCAAAACACTTGGTTATTGAAGGAATTTTTTAAAATGGCTCCTCTTATCTTTTTTGCTGACCCTGGCGTAGGTAAACTTCACCCGAGTTTAAAAGCTTATTTGTAGTAATTCAGCATATACAAATTCTGAAGGGAAGTAGGATGCTCCGTGGTATATCATTCTCCAGATGCTCTTCCGGCTTATATCAAATGCATCCGTCTTCTTCTAAGGGAGTATATCCAGCACTTACTGTTAGGATGGATTTAGCGTTCAAGTCCTTTTCTATTATTTATGCTTTATCATTGAGCAGCCCCTTCCTACTTCAGGCCACGACATGACAGATACTGCACCCTCCAGCACCCTGGTATTCCCCCCGCGTTGTGGACTAAAGTGACCCAGGGTATAGGAGACAACTGAACTAGTTGTATGCCAGCTGAGGAAGTCTCAACTGGCAAGATATAGCCCTTTTTACCATGGGAGTCTGGCGAAGGGAACAGGGAATCTGGCTCATGTTGCATTTGCTTTGCTAAGTTGTTTTTTGTGTCTCTTGTTTGGAGAGTAAATCACACCCTTTCCTCCATGTATAAATACTATTTTTTTAACTGTAGATGCATTAGATTAAACAGATGGCAGAAAGGTTTGGAACCAATAGCTTTTATTTGGGTTTTTTGTTTTGTTCTGTTTTTCTTACATTGATTCTTCAAAGACTATAACTGATAAAAGAAACTAAATTAATTTCTTTTTAAAATTACAATTCTTTATAATCAGAGGCCACGTCTACACTGACAGCAGCAACTCTGTGTAGCTTGTGTAACTCCCATTGACTGCAACTGAATTTTTTCAGCAATGTAGCTTAGCCAGAGCATCCCATTTTATTCTTCCATTTGATTTTTCTTTTTAAAAGTAAGAATTCACGAAGTGTGTAATTTAATGGGTGTGGAGCACTCAACAAAAGGAGGCCTCATAGGTTTTGGGAAAGGCAGGCTTTTCTTTTTTATCCTTTTTGATATGTACATATTTATGTGCAATATGTTTTAATCAAGAGCCTTTCAAATTCTTCATCAGAGATAACTAGTATATTTCTGCAGCAACTTTACATTTTTACAACCTTCATTTTATTCTCTTTAATCTTACTGCTGATCTTAAATGGTTTTGGTTTATGCAGAAACAAATGGACATCAATGCTGCTATTCAAGCCTTGATTGAATCTAGTAGTGCTCTACAGATGGAGGTAATATATCTTGCTTCATTTACATTGGCACATATATTAGAAAAATGTGTACAGAGTTAGGTTTTTTTAAGGCAAAACATGACTTCACCACAAAAGCTTTATTTAAAACACAGAGAAAAACTAGAAACTGTTTTGTGAGGAAAAACAAATCCAGGTATAATATGATTAAACACAATTAGATATATAGGATGCAACTTAAGTTAAAAAAACCACAGGTTTTTTTTGGTTTAAATATGCTTAATGATGATGGAAAGTATTAATCCATTATATAATGTAAAGTGTATACATTCAGCTACATGCCTACAAAGCAGAGACTGTCATTAAGACCCTGGTGCGTCAATCATTTACATAGGCTTGACTTTATGCATGGGAGTAGTGTCGCTGCAGTCAGTGGAACTACACACGTGCCATAAAATTGCTCACATGTGTAAATTTAAGCACATTTTGTATGTATCTTCAGAATTGGGACCTAAGACTATAAGCTTTGCTGTTCAAAATCTGAGTGTAAATTATACCTTACAAAATGCACTAATTTCTTTCTTGTTTTTTCTTTTTTGTGCATTCAAATTTCCATTCCAATGTATTATAACAATGTTTTTGCATGATTTGAACTGACTGTAACTACTTTGCTCCAATCATTTTAATAAATGTACTAATTATTTTTAATTTGAATAAATCATTTCTATTGTCTCATGTGGCTGGATGCATGCATTATAAACACCTTCCATTTCTGCTTATAATCTCTAATGGGCACTTGATTTAATTGCATGCTGCTATGGCATTTCTTTTTGGTAACATTATTCCTAACGGCGACTTGGCAGAACTATCAGAATACTGAAGTAACTTTACTAGATCACAGTGCAGAGATATTCAAAACGCTACACTACCTTAGCAATTTACTGCACAGTATCAAGAACCCCCTCGGGACCCGGGATAACCCAGCACGCATCTGCAGGGATTTGCTTAACTGTGAACGTAAAGTGTTTGATGGTAAGTGTCTACTTTCATCAAATCATAAATATCATCAGGATTTAGAATATCTTGTTTCTACCTGTTAATTTCTAGAGCAAAATCATAATGGATGGCATTTTAGTAACAACATTCATTTTAAATTTTTAATTCCATATTATACTGAAGACCACACACCTATCCAAAATTGTCTTACCTGTCATTTTATCCCTAAAGCAGCCTCTGGTCTCCATGGATGGTGAAAAAGTAAATTAAAAGTGTTTCTTCTAGGCTATTCCAAGCTGCCAATACTCAGTGCTGAATTTCTTGTGAGTAGCAAGATCTTGAAAACAATCTCAAACCTGCACTTTCTCAATACAGAGCCCTTATCAGGTTGGTGTAAACAAGAGGAAACTCAGCTGACGTCAACTGATGTATTGGTGAAAATCATGCTCAGAGACTTCTTACTGCCAGACTTCTATGTTTACCTTTTTCATTTGACAGTGTGGGTTTGCCTACCCTGAAACTGGAAGATGAATTACAGTTCAAGTAGACGTAGTCGTGCTAGCTCTAAATGTATCAATGTAGCTACAGTGGTGCAAGTGGCGGGATGAACTAACCACCTGAGTACGATCCCATCTGAGACCCTAAATACATATTTGGACAGGTAGCCCCCCCCACTGCTCATGGCTCCATGACTACATTCTATTTTTATCATGTTAGCTCATAAGGAGCTAGTGTGGGTATATCTGCTCAAATCAGACCTTCCAGCTCTGGTGCAGATGTCCCTGAGATGTTATGTATCTTGTGTGCCCTTGTGTCAAAGAACCTTATGAAAAGTGATATGACAGAGATGACTCAGTGTGACTTATTTTTCAAAAACTTAGCAAAACCAGTATAATTTTAAAGCCCTTGCTAAACACAGCATAGAGATTGGAAATTTCAAAGAAGCTTAAGAGAGTTTGGCTCCCAACTCCCACTGAAACATATTGCAAATTGTGCATCTAGTATCTTTATGCCCCTTTGCAAAGCCCTGCCTTAATATAGCTACCATATATATGTATTTCTGCAGCACCTATCATAGTATCTTCATATGCATCTTTTTACAGTAGGTTATAGATTTGTTATTCAAAAGTTAATTTTGGAGGTAATTGGTCCTTAAAATATTTGCTCTTAACACCAGGTCACCGGCCCCTAACATCATATTCAAAATTGCTAATACTTCTGTAGAAGTATTCATGTCCATCACTGCTCAAATGTACACAAATTAACATAAATGTATTGTATCTGTAAAGTGTATCTTCTGGTGTTAGCATATAGTGTTCACTGCTCATACCAACACCCCCAGACTACAGCTTGATGAAACTGGACAGACCGACAGGATAGACTGAAGTTCCCACTCCTGGAAGCTCTTACACATTTGAGTAACTTTATACGTGAGCAGTCCCATTGAACTACTCACAAGCATAAAGTTACTCATGTATGCAAGTATGTGCAGAATCTAAGCAAATTTTTATGGCATCATCTTAATCAATGTGCAGAATCTGAGTTCTTTAATTATCACAATTTCCAGACAGTATGGATTTGATCCTGCTCCCACTGATGCCAATTGTGTCTTCAAAAGGGAAAAGGAATGAGTCCAGTCATTACATAGCGTAAGAATAGAGTAAATAACAGCCTACTAAACAGTGGTTCACAATGTCCTGTACTATGTTGAAATATGGTGAAAGCTGCCCATATTGTACAGATCTATATCATTAAATTTTTATTTTTAACATTAAAATGCTTCAGATATATAGTAAATAAAAAACTGCTGAAAATCTGATTTTTTTCCATAATATTTAGGAACATTTTCACATCTTTTAAATCTAGCTTTGTTACAGAAATAATTTCTTGGATACTGAAGACCCTGATCCTGCTGCAAGCTGTGTGGATGAGGGCCTATATTTTTATAGGGAAAAAAATGTATGTAATCAAATATGCTGACAACTCTTCTGAGGAAACTATTAATCAATAAAGGTTGGACAGTCATTGAAATATGATGTCAATAGAAGTACTGTCACATACTGCACCTTCTGAATGTGTTCATTATAAAATCTGTAAATCTCTCTGTTAGCACCATGAATTTCTGACAGGAAACAATTATTAAAATAAAAACAAATGTGCAAAAGGGAAATGAGGTAGGAGGCAAAGTACTTATTTGCATATGTAACCTTACATAAATCATATGGGGAATTGTTGTGTCCTCTGCTGAGCTAAACAGTATATAAATAAGTTCCGGAGGGGTGGCCATGTTAGTCTAGTTCAGCAAAACAAACAAGGAGTCCTGTGATGCTTTTAAAGACTAACAAATTTATTTTATTTACTTCATGCATTAAATAAATTTGTCAATCTTTAAAAGTGCCACAGGACTTCTTGTTTTTTTGCAGTCTATATATGGCATCTAACTGGTTAAAATTCTCCAAAGTCGGTCTTTGTGAGAGGCAGCTGACTAACTCATTACCTGACTGTTATTAGGCAATCACGAGAGAATTTTCTTCCTACATGAAGACTCTATTTTCTGTGGGCCAAGTCCTGGCCCTATGTAACCATGCCATGCGCTGTGGATCTCTGCAGAGACTAAAAAGAAGGGTAACCCCCTTCTGCAAACTGTGAAAGAGCAATGGAAAAATTCTGAGATTACTACTGTAGACAATACCTCCTACACCCCTTTGCACATGAAGGAAGGAGAAAACACCTGGTGACTCCACCAGCTCCTGCCCCACTCTTGAGACTTGGCTGTGCACCAGGGTTCAGAGTGTGCGGACAGCAGGCATCTAACCTTCCACCCTTTGTCTGGCAATGGAGCTGTACTTTTCTCCCTGCAGTGGTAGGACATAGATGCTAGAACTAGGAATGAGAGGTGTTGCTACCCCCTGGTTTAAGTTGTTTCCATCACAGGGTTTGCAGTTTGGTTCAATGGTTCTCAGCACCCACACCATAAAAATTGTTTCAGTACCCCTGTGGTAGGGTTTCCCTCTATGTAGCAAGAGTACTAGATTTATTTTCAGCATAAATGTATACTTTGGCTTTCACATACTGTAATGATTTAAACATGAATCAACATGTTTGGAAAACTCATGTGAAACAAGACTCTCCCAAGGAGCCTAAGGGAGTAGCCAAATCCCAAACAGTTGAGTATTAAAATCTCATTGCCTGTGTCATAGTAGTGTGGTAAAAACATAGGACAGGAGCCTCCCTTGTGTAGTAAAAAACACAAGAGGCTAAGGGGGAGGCAAACTCGATGAGTTCCCTTAACAGAGCTGTTTCATCATGGGGTTTGCTCCCTCACCAGGCCTTCTGTGGGTCTGACTCCAAATTCCATGGAGGATCCACATGAAGCCAGAGCTATTATTTCAGGCTATGGAACCCAGGTGTCATCTCCTTTTGCCTTCTCAGTTCCTGCTAATGCACTACCAAAGACCCAATTGCTCTCAGGGTCGTCCTCTGAGAGGGGGCTTTCCAGTACAGAAGGGGCTCCACACAAATAGTAATATAGTCTCAGGTTATAGTGCCTTGTCTATTTCATCTCCAAAGCACTTGTAGTCAAAGGATGTGCCCAGCCCCCACTAGAAGCCACCCATTCCCCATGTACTCTCTTGCATGGATCCTTACCCATGGAGAGCTGATAATATGGCCCTAGGAATCAGGGTCTGCAGAATGCTGCAGGGGTGACTGACCTCATCTTCCATGCAGGAGGGGGAAATCTGCACAAAGGAACCTCCATTTGTTGATTATGGGGCACAGTCTGACCCATCTTTAATTACAGTTTAGGAAACATGAAACTAAATTCTGCTTTATTTTAGACTTGTCACTTGCACTGTTTCTTCTCTCACTAATTTCAGAGGGAGTTGCACCAGGATAACAGATGAATAATTGACTTTAATATTGTATGAAAACAAACACTAACCAACATCTTTAAACACTTTAAACCCACATATTATGGAGATGGTCACCTGTGATCTTATCCACAAAAGTGAAATGAAGATAAAGAAAATAAAAGCATTTTGTGCACTCCAAGATCTTTGTGTAAACAAACAATTTGCTATTTTGTGATCTGATACTTATAGTAATTCATGTTCGTGGCGTAGAAATTGATTAGTGTCAGTTACACTTGCTATAGAAAAAGTATTTCCTCAGAATTAATTTTAAACAAATCTCTAGCTACTGTATATGGGGAAGAGAACTCCGTAAAGAACTTAATTTACTTCTCCTAGCTGCTAAATAGTATTATTTATAGAATGAACAGTTCCATCAAGGAAATATGATGCAGTGCATAAGAGTGTACCAGTTCTAAGTGTGTAACTGTTAATCTAAATGTAAAATTTAAGATATCTTTATTATAATTGCAAAGCTTATTTTTTTCCTCTGTGGGCACAGGTTTTACAGTACATTTTTAACTGTATTTTACTTTGAGATTATTTATAGTGTCTGCCATCTATCTAAAACCCCTGTTGTATCCCCCTAGATAGAAAACGCATTGAAACAAACTATCAAAGGAAAAAGAATTAAACAGAAACCAAGTCGCAAATTCAGATTAGCTTTGCTGTTAATTCATTGCTCAGGGGCAATGAAGATGACATAACAGTTGTCAAGCACCTAAAAGATTGTTATGAGGAGGAGGGAGAAAATTTATTCTCCTTAACTGCCAATGATAGGACAATTATGACAAGGGAGGTTTAGGTTGGACATTAGGAAAAAAATTCCTGTCAAGGCAATTAACCCTGGAATAAATTGCCTAGGGAGATTGTAGAATCTCCATCATTGGAAATTTTTAAGAGCAGGTTAGACAAACACCTGCCAGAGATGGCTTAAGGTGGTACTTTGGTGCTGCCATGAGTGCAGGGAATTAGACTCGATGACCTCTCGTGGTCCCTACCAGTTTCTATGACTCTAAGGGGAGCAAGATTTATGATCCAGCATAAGAATGCAGGGCTTTTCTGATGCCCACACCAGTAAAGGCTTGCATAAAGCTGTGGAGTAACGTGTACTGATTCATGGTGGCATGTACTACCAGAGGTTAAAGTAAGGAGGAACGCACTGGACCGCAGTTCCGGTGCCCACAAATTTGAGGAGCCAGAGTTCCAGGGCCCCTAAAAGTAGAAAAATCCAGCGAAACGCATGTTCCGCCCTGCCCTGGCTCCTGGCAGGTCCTACGCCCCACCGTTGTTAATCACAATACTTATTGTGTTATGCAGTGTTTGCTAGTTTGTGACAATAATTGCTATCCACATAAACACCATATACAATTATAAATATTTTTATGGAGCGATAACTGATGCATGTGGTACCGAGAAGTGATTGCAAATGCCTACCTGGGCTGGGGCCCGCACATGCATGAAGGGGGCCCGGACAATACGGGAAAGGGGCCCGGAGATTAGGAGGGTTCCGGGACCCGTCAAATTATACTTTAACCACTGCGTACTACTTATTAATTCCACCAAGATGTGAGAGCTGGCACTGAACCCTTGGTCAGTGGGAACTCAGAGCATGGACGGGGAAGACTGTCAAGACTTCTGAGCAACAGCCAGGCTTGGGATGAAAACTCAGGCTGAAGTTTATGGTCTGACATTATTTGAGTAATTAAAGCCATAGCCCAGGAAGAGGAGTAAATTGGACCATATATAGCATGTGTAGACTTGGTTGGGAGCAGAGTGGGAATGCCACCTGTTCACATTCAATATTTAGTATTGGAAAGAAAGGATACAGTTGAAAATCACTAACTGGTACAAAAGCCATAGAAAATGTAAACAACAGAAGAGTTACAGATAACGTGATAGTAAAGTGGAAGCTTTGTGGACTTGGGTAGTTATTGATAACATGACACTAATTGTGGAGGCTTTGTGGATTTTTCTTTTTGACTTTGCTTTGGCTTAATGTCAAATTTAATGAGCTAAATTCAGATCACCTACATTGGGTATAAACCCACTCCAGTGAGGTTAATCTATTATATTCTTTAGTGATGCCATAGGAGATCAAGCTGCAGTAATAATAATTCTAACGTTTGCAAAAAATTGGAAATTTTATTCAGAAAAAATTTTAACAGCAATTGTATCATTTCTTCTTTTTATTTGGGATTATACATTGATAGGAAAGTACTGGATTGACCCGAATATTGGTTGTCCTTCTGATGCCATTGAGGTTTTCTGCAACTTTACTGCTGGGGGTCAGACATGTTTATCACCTACATCTGTGACAAAGGTATGCATTGCTTCTCATTAGGATATACATTTCTGGGCTTTAACTCTGCATAAGGGAATGCTAATTTACCCAATGTATGGTGGCATATCCAATTTCTCAGTGCTAATCAGTTTTATTTTACCACAAATTAGATCTGTGTTCCTCTGTTTCATTTGACCATCTCTTTTCTTATATGTGTGTCTATATGATGATGCGTATGGGCATCTCTTTAATTTAAAAGGCCCCATCTCTGTATTTCACGCTGCAATGGTCACTAAAATGTGAACTGACAGAAGGGTCACTGCTCTTGAACATTTAACCAATGTATTCAGGACAAACTGGTTTTCCTTTCATTTCACTAAATGAATGCTAACATCTATTTACATCTGAACTGTAAGCCCTTTGGAATGGGACTTGATTTTATCTGTAGTTTTATCCATGTGCTTTAAGTGAACTGCACTGTACATTTGTGATGCAGCAGGCCAGAAAGATTGCCCATGGGAAGAAAAAGTCAGGTGCTTTCCCTCATTTGGTTTCCCTCCCATTGTTATTCAGATAGAGGGCTTCCCATTCCCATAGAATGAGCTATGATTCTGCCCTAGACTGCACTGATCACCCTCGGGTGCTGTTTATGTGGAGCACTTGTGCCTTCAAGCCAATTGTATCTCCAGACCATCCTACTCTCTCTGTCAAGCAGTGTAATTCCACTGGATCCACACCACCAAGGGTTCCCCCAGCCACTGCTGCCCCCAATATCTTCCTTCAAGGACATTCTCCCACTACAGAGATCTCCACAGAAATGTGTTATATTTTCAAGGCTTAGTCCTCACCCAAAATTGACAACCTACTAACTGCCTAGTCGTTGGACTTGCTCCTCTATGTAGGTTCCAGTGCTGGGCAGAGTCCTTCACAAGTCCTGGAGGATGATGCAGCTCAGACGGCTGACACCCTTTTCTGATTGTAAGGGGTGAGATCTGTGCATAGAGGGTCACCTGTGTGTACAGATGTAAGGGGCACTAGTTGGCCCTCTATTAATACTTATTCAAGCAAATGTGTATTAGGAATAATGCACGAAAAATATATTTCCGTATATAGCTCAACGTACCTCTTTCTTGATATATGCCAGGTGATTAATAAAATCTAGATGTTGAGAGAGAGTGCAATCTATTGGACTAAAAACAAGACTGAGAGAAAAGAACTTCTGAACTCTGATCCAAATTCTATTAGTGTCTTTCTGAGCATATCTTTCTTTGAATGACTTAACCATTCTTTTTCTTGGTTTTCTATCTGCAAAATAAGGATATCTACCTACCTATATTCCAGAGGTGTTCTGAAAAACAATTAATTTTATGAGCTTTGAAAATGTAAGTCATACAAGTGTATATATTGTATAGACTTGTATACAATTATCTGCATTCATTATGATTATGGGATTCCACTCTTGTCTATACCTGAGAAGTCCCCTGGAGAAAGCAGGAAGACACCTGTATTTTGGTTTGTCAACAAAATTAATCAATACAGTTAATATCACCTATAAATGTCATATTTATATTGTTGCTACGGCCACTGAGCATGATACCATTGTTATGTCTAACAATTTATTTTTTTTAAAAACTAGTTGGAGTTTGGAGTTGGAAAAGTGCAGATGAACTTTCTTCACTTACTGAGCTCAGAAGCAACCCATATCATCACAATTCACTGTCTGAACACACCAGTGTGGGGAACAAATGAGGCAGGTGCTCAGAAAACATCTGTTAGCTTCCAAGGCTGGAATGGTCAAATGTTTGAAGCAAATACACTACTTGAACCAAAGGTGCTTACAGATGAATGCACGGTAAATACATTTTGGTGTATTAGACCTACAGTGGCTACTGTTTAGATATTCTTAGATTAATTATTTTTCCTCCTAGCATAACAGCCATCTAGATTTTCATAACATGAAGCACACTTCTCATATTATTTAGCAAGTCTTTCCATTTGATATTAAATCCATAGTATATCCAAATGCTAACAGCAATTGCAGTTGCGCAGGGAATCTGCCTTTGCTCTTAGCATCAGATTCTATGCACCCTGCTTGTTAATTCTACCAGGACATGATGGGGACATGATCCTCTGTTCAGGGGGAACTTAGGGTAGATAAACATGGAGGTTCTTCAGGAAACCCGCTGGAACAGCCAGGCATGGGGCTGACACATATGTTCTGATGGTGTTATCTGAATAAAACCATATTGCAGGAAGAGGGCAAGTTCATATAGACTAGAAGTTAATCTTTTGATGACTGAATGTCATTAACTTCACTAGTTAAAGGGCAATTGTCTAGTTATATAATAAATCGATGATGGACTGAAACTTTCAATGGCTAAAATAATACCTTTTTTGAACTTGGAAAAATCTAATAAAAATAATAAATGATTATTAGATCAACTCCATTCACATACATCTTCATCACTGGCGCTCATTCTGATCATTTCCAGAGCCCAAAATATCCAATTCTATACTTCTGTGCTAAAGAAAACAAAAGACTTAGCCTGTCGCTATTCCGGAGGTAGAAATCTGATTGAATTCATTGGGAGATTTGTGTGCAAGACAGATGACGGTTGCTTTTCAAACTGGAAATTGTATTAAGTGGGTATAAAATGTTACCAAATCAGAATTTTCAACCCACTTAGACTTATAGCACTTTGCATTGGTATAAATTACTGCAAAAGGTGCAAAGCAGTGGAGAATCAGGCCTTATATTTATGAAAGTACATCAGATATGGTTTTTGTTCCTGAAGAAAGTAAAACATACAGTGATGGCAATTGAAAAGTGCGGTTTTTCTGTGAGATTCTATGAGATCTCTCTCTCTCTCTGCAGGAAATTATATATTGTACAGATTTCCTGCAGAATCTCACATATCCCTCCCTGCAGGGATTTCACTTTTCAACCGTCTCCACTGTATCTGCTGCTTTGACTGGTTGGGCAAGAAAGGGCTGCAAACATCAAGACTCCAACATCCCCAGACAGTGTTGTTCTGTTATTTTATAATAATTATAAGGTAACAGTTTTTAATTGAGATTTTCTAAAACATTAAAGTAGCCAAAACCAAGTTTGACACAAAATGTTGCTGATTTCCCCATGCACCTTATGATTACATATTAAATCCACACAAAGAAACCTAGACAGTATAGATATGAGTTAGCCTCATAGTTCAAGTCCTCATCAAGCTTTATAGCACATTTATTGACAGATGATCTTCCTTTCATAATGGGGAGATGGCCTTTGGGCGAGGGATCACAAATCCTGCATGCATTGCCAAGAGGATGGATCTCTTACATAAGCTCATTTACTTTTCTGGTTCCTTGAGTTCCAGATTCTCTCTGTGTTTGAAGCTGATAGCTGGTATGCATTTAACACTCTCTCTGATTCTATGAACTGCAGATCCAAGATGGCAGCTGGCATAAGACGGAGTTCTTTTTTCACACTCAGGACACTACTGACCTTCCGGTTGTTCAAGTGCATACATTTCCTCATCTCAAACCAGGACAACATCAATACATAGAAAGTGGTTCAGTGTGCTTTCTCTAAGTTTCCTGACCCAACTCTGGTTTCTCACAACGCCATGGAACTGTTGCACAGAATCGGCATCTTTTTAAAACAAAAATGAATTAAAGATTAAATCATTATGAAACTGTGGATGAATTTTAAAGCAAATTGTTGGTTATATCTTAAAGAATCTCAGGAAGAAAAAGACTTCCTCCTAAGAAGGAGAAATGGCATTTAAAAAAAATAAATAAAAAGACTATGATGACATTGCTAAAGTATTTAATTTTTTTAAATATTGATTGGTGCTTTCTTGTATATTTCCCTGGAACTGAGAACTATATATCTAAACATGAAATTCTTCAGGACCTCTACTATTCTTAATAACCTATTTAACAGCACTGTACAAGTTATCCTAAGGAAAGCTGGAGAGACAGAGTACTAAGGAGCAATACTGGCTAATGCTCCCAAATGTGCAATAGCTTGTATATGCGAGTGAATTATGCCACAGTACAATAAGTTGTCTTTTCTTAAACACTAAGTTGTATTATAGTCCTTTTGGACACATACATCTTAACTGATGGTACACTACCTCTTATGTGTTTCCTGTTTGTATTTCGGGTGCTCTTCATAACACAAGGTGCTTGTGGCTTTAGTAGAGATTATTTGATTCCCTTTTTCTCTTGCAGACTGTATGTACTGGTTACATCAAGACATGTTTCTGTTGTTAAAGTACTTATCTTAAATTGTTTGGTCACATACTTCATTACAAGTAAAAACATTATTTATGTGAAATTCTTGATTAAAATGTGTTTGTTTATTATTGTGGAAGTGGTATACCAGACAGCACGTTGTATATGGTGCTTATAAGAAGGACAGCTAATTGTTAGCCTTTGTAAAGACTGGTGTAGAAGAGCTACATACGTTAGTTTTGGGGGTTAGTTTCTGGACTGCAATTAACTATTTTAAACACCCAGTAGCATCTAAGATGATGTATTGTGTATATATTTTGTAACTTGTTGAAAATTTTAATATAGCAGATATTTTGAATGGCTGCTAAATTATAATCATAATTATTTCAGCAATTTAGAAATTCCATTTGTTTGCAATATTATGAGACTGTTTCACAATTTCACTGTGAATCTAAAACTATTTGACCCTCAATTGTTGAACGAAGTACACTTTTACCATTAATACAAAACATTTCTTATAAAATAATTTTGCAAACTACTTGCCTATATCTGTTATCAAAGCCGTGATCGTTCATAATATAGAGCAAGATTATACCTCATTGTATTTGTGGGGAGGGAAAATGATCAAACAGCAATTCATTTAAAACATCTTAGTCCACAGTAAGTCACACTTGTCCATCTGCAATAAAATGTACTTCAAAATGTTATTTTGGTTCCTTTTTCTTGTATTGCTCATTTTCAGCAACCATGAAAAAGCTGTATAGAGTCTCTTATGTGGTAAATATTTGTATTACTGAAGGGAAACACATGCATATTTGTGGTGTTACTGGATATTGCACAAAATGACACAGAACATTTCTTTATGCAAAACAAATAAGTAGAATCTCCAATTCTAAACTTGGGGCTCAACTAGCATTTTTTCTTGTAAGTTATGGATTTCTTTAAAGTATGGATATTTGAATAATCTAAAGAAGCAAATCAAGATATAGAATGATAAATTAAGGGGAAAAGAAAGAGATGATTCAGCATTTAAAGGCAATATCGCTTATGACAGTTTTTTTCATTAATCATGTTATATCCATTTGTTTTTGTAAGAATGCTATCTTTTATAACGTGGCTTTTTTATCCTTTTATCAGACTTATTCTCACTTTCACTTTTTTAAAATGTTTAATGCTTCTATCCATAAGGACCAGTGCTGTGTTTAAAAAAACTCCTGAAATGGTAATAAGTTATTTAAAAGTAAATGTGTATTCTTTAGATTAGCATATATATGCATTCCCAAATCTTATAGCTACTGCTGTAAAATGAACAAGGGGTCTTGTGGCACTTTTAAAGACTAAACACATTTATTTATCGCATGAGCTTTCATGCGAGAGATCCCACTTCATTTTCAAGCGTCTGAAAAAGCGGGATCTCTCCCATGAAAGCTCATATGATAAATAAATGTGTTAGTCTTTAAAAGTGCCACTAGATTCCTTGTTTGTTTTGCTGAACTTGCCTAACAGGGCTACTCTTCTGGAACTGCTCTAAAATGTTCTAAAGGGGTAGCCGTGTTAGTCTGTTGCAGAAAAACAACAGAGTCCTGTGGCACTTTTAATGACTAACAGATTTATTTATCGCATGAGTTTTCGTGGGAGAAAATCCCACTTCGTCAGATGTTTTGAAGATGGGAAACTTACAGAATGGGAGGAAATTCAGTGCAGGAGAGTGTGAGACAAAGGATCAGGTCAGGCTGTAACAGCAAATCAAAATAGGTGTTTGAATCCTAACACTGGGGAACAGCACATAGAGGAAAGTGAGGTCAAATCACCTGTTGTAATGAGAGAAGAATCGGCAGTCCCTGTTTAACTCCAAGGCAACTGAGTCGAATTTTCATATAAATTCAAGTTCTGCAGTTTCTCTTTGAAGCTATGATGTGTTCTTCATCTGTTTCAGCACAGCTATTAGCAAGCCATCAATGGAGTGAGTAGAGAGATTGAAGTGTTCCCCATTGGTTTTTTAGTGTTGTGATTTCTGATGTCAGATTTGTGTCCATTTATTCTATTGCACAGAGACTGTCCTGTTTGTCCAATATATAAGGCAGAGGGGCATTTCCGGCACATGATGGTATAAATCACATTGGTGGATGAGCAGGTGAACGAGCCCTTGATGGAGTAGGGCATGGTTCACCTACTGGTGAATTCTCTGTAACTTAAAGTCCTTAAATTATGATTTAAGGAGGAAAATAACTCAGATATATGTTGGTGGCCTATTGCTGGAGTGGGTGGGTGAGGTCTTGAGGCCTGAATTTGCAGGAGGTCAGGACTAGATGATCATATTGGTCCCTTCTGACCTTAAAGTCTATGAGACTATGAGGTGGCTTGATTTGGTCCTGTGATGGTGTCTTCAGTGTAGATATGAGGGCAAAGTTGGCAGCATGGACTGTTGCAGGGATATGTTCCTGCTATAATGTTTCTGTTGTTTGATCAGTAGTTGCTAGTGAGTATCCATTTAAGGTTGGGGGGCTGGCTGTAGGCAAGGAGAGGTCTGTCTCCCAAGGCTTGAGAGAGTGAGGGATCATCTTGTAGAATAGGGTGTAGATCTTTGATGATGTGTTGAAGAGGTCTGACTTGGGGGTTGTAGGTGGCGACCAATGGTGTTTTGTTGGTTTTTTTCTTGGCTTCTGTAGTAGTTGACTTTTGGGTAGCTGTCTGGCTCTGTCAATCTGTTTCTTCACTTCTGCGGGAGGTGGGGTGGGGGACTGTAGTTTTAAGAATGCTTGATAGAGATCCTGAAGGTGTCTATCTCTGTCTAAAGGATCAGAGCAAATGTGGTTATATCTTAGGGCTTGACCATAGACAATGGATTGTGTGGTGTGTCTTGGATGAAAGCTTGAGGGATGTAGGTGACTATAGCGATCAGTAGGCTTTCGGTATAGGGTGGTCTTTATGTGCCCATCACTAATTTGCACTGTAGTGTCCAGAAAGCGGATCTCCTGTGTGGAGTAATCCAGGCTAAGTTTGATTGTGGAGTGGAAATTGACCTGATCCTATGTCATACACTCCCCTGCATTGAATTGCCTCCCATTCTGTAAGTTTCCCATCTTCAAAGCATCTGAGAAAGTGGGATTTTCTCCCACACAAGCTCATGCAATAAATAAATCATTTAGTCTTTAAAAGTGCCACAGGACTCTGTTGTTGTTCTAAAATGGTTATATTAAGTCAATACAATTGGAGGAGGAGAGGGTGGGAAAGGTTTAATGTAGTGCCAATCAGCAACTTAATGAGCCACTTCTACACACTTCAGTTCAGATAAGGTTAAATCTTTACTTCTTTTCATGATTATGCTTTAAATTTCTCTAGGCAACACAGGATCAGTCCTGCTAGATACCTAGAGGCTCCTGTGAATCCCTCTGCCTCAAACACCATTAAAATCAAGGAATGTGTAATAGTCTGAAGTTTTCATTAAGAAATAGTATGTCTTATGCTTAAAATGTCTTTAGGACATTTGTAACTATATAAAAAGCCAGACAGAACCTTTACTTCATTTTAAACTTTCCTAAACAACTTCCCAGCAGAGAATGGACTCCTTCTATTCCTCATAAACAGCCATCATGTTATATAAAATATCACCTCTCATGATTGAGTCAGTAATGAGTGACTGACCTAATCGGTTTCTTTTGTCTCTAACATCTGCAACCTAATATGATAAATAGAATATGGGAAAAGATCAACATTTGAAGTGCAATACTATTGGGAAAAGTAGTTACAAAAATGGCATGGTGGAGTTCAAAATGGTTTTTGTATCACATTTGTTCATTTCCAAAAAGAAGAGGGTTTCCCTGTCACCTGAGGCAATCCAAACAGATCTTGGTTTTGCAGACTACAATCCGCAGACTAAATTTTCAAAGTTAAGCTGGGTAATTTGACTGGTTTGTCACTTCTAGTAATAGAGATTCTGTAAGCCAATAGCTAGCTTTAGTTACTTATATAACCCTATTGTCCTCAAATTCTGTCCTTAGCTACACCTCTGCAAAGCCAGAGAACAAAGAATCAGACCCAAAAGATTTAAATAATACCTATAAGTGAATCACATCTCCTGAAGAGAAACATATGGGAGCAGAAAAAAAATACAAGTATCTTGGTGAAGGCAGATGTGCATGCCGCCTCATCATCAAAAGGAAGAAATCAGCATAACTGCTTAAGTAAGGGATCTGTCACAAATGGAAACCCAACCTTTGCAAATCTCCACTTAGAAATCTTTACACAATCGCTATGAACCTGCTTTACTACCTTGAGAGTACAGCCTGTCCCCCTTGGCTCTGCCATTCAAGTTGCACAGAGAGCCAGCTTGACATGGAGATAATAATGGTCCAAGTGGCAGGGAACATGAGGAAAACAGGCTCTAGATAGGACTTTACAGGCACCGGGATGGATCCATAAAGTAAAACCTATCAATACGGTTTTAGGAGGAGAATGCCATAAAGCAAGATGGATTTCCTCTCTTCTGCCCATAAAAATGGAGAGGTGCACCAATCCGTGTTTAGGAATTCAATCCCAGATCAAGTAAACTAAGCATGCTGTTTATCATATGATCATTTACATTCCATGGCCGAGGTAGCCATCTTTACCACATAGGACTCACTCATCATGACTAGAAAAGATGAGCTCTGCATTGCCCAACAGAGGGACTATAACACACGAGGTCCTGAAACTCTTGACTTGATGCTGCTCTCAGTTAAGCTGTTGTTGTATATCTGAGGAAAAGGCGCTAAAATCAATGGAATGTCACTGGATTCATTTTAACTGCAGAATTTGGACCATTTTCTCTAAATACCAATATACAGCTCTTAATTATGTCAGAGAATTTGTCGCTGTTATCCAAGTGTGCTAAGATGAGTGCAGCAGCCCAGCCCACACGCACTGAGTGACCCGAGTTTCAAAAAACCCAATAGAAAGAAATCTCACGGGTTCTAGTTAAAAAGCTACAGCGATTTCATCGCCATTCTGCCCACGCTAGGCCAGGGATGTTCCCCAGTCGGAGGAAAACAAAAGCCCGCCAGTGAAATTAACTTTTGGGGACTCTCTCTCCAGTGCCAGGTGATGCCTCAGAATCAAGCTCGGCAGGACCGTGCTGTGTCCTATGCAAGTGCGCTGGGCGCCAGTGCGCATGACGCTGAAAGGCACAGCTGCCCTATCAGGGCTCCCCGTTTACCCGGCGGTGAATTATAAACCAGCTGCAGCCTCGCGGCCTTCTCCAGCCGGGCGTGCAGGGGTTAAACATGCCGCACGCGGGGACGGCCACTGTGGAGACGCACGAGACTACCGACCCCGCCCCCCTGAGCAGGATGGGCGGGGACAGAGCCCCCCCGCTGGGAGGAGTTTCCGGGTCTCCATGGGGACAGCCGCGCTCTCCCCAGCAGCCGTTAGAGGGCGGCTTCCGGTCGTCGCCAGGCCACACAGCCGGGAAGGCCCGGGCTCCCTCCGCCCGCCCCCCATAACCACGTGGTCTGTGTGCGCGCCGGGCCGGTGGCGGCTGGCCTCACACTCGGAGGGCGCGTGTAGGGATGGAGAGGGGCGCTGAGGCGGCGGGGAGCCCGGAAGGAGGAGGCACGGAGGCAGGGAGCCCTGGGCCAGCCCGCGCCAAGCGGAAGATGTCCCTCCACAGGTAGCAGCCGCTCGGGTCCTCGGCTCTGCGCACCCATCGGATTCCTAAATCCGCCTTCTCCGCTCCCGCTATCCGGGCCTAGGGGCATCCCCGGCCGGCGCCACCGCGTGGCTCGCCGGGGGTGGCGCCCCGGACCGGAGATGCCGGCGGGCAGCCCTGCGTAGTCTCCCCTCACGGGTATCTGGGGAGCAGGGCCGCCGATGTCGCCATTGACCCGCCTCAGCTTAGCTCTGCTGGCGATGTGTGAACGAGCCGGCGGCCCGGCGCTCTATCTCGCGCACACCAGGCGCTCGCTCTAGTCTGCCCGGGAGGCGGGCTAATGGAGGACGCAGCCAATAAGAGTGCCCCCTTCTAGCCGTGGCGTTCTCTCCCCTGAGGGGAGTGAGGCGACCCACTATATACCATTCTCAGTGGCCCTCTGGGCCCAGCGCCTCAAGGGTGTTTAGGCACCTAACTCCCATCCATTTGAATAGGGGTTAAGTAGGTCAGTGTCTCTGAGTAGCTGCCTCCTCTTTCTTTGATTGCTTGGCAAATCTCTCCTTGTATTATGTGTGGCTCTGGGTTTGTTGAGCTTTCAAGGTGGTGGTTGCTCAAGCGCATGAGCTATGCTCAGTTTAAGAAAATGAGGCTTTTAAGCAAAAAACACATCCATGCTTGTCAAACTACTTCAATAAAAACCAACTGCCTCTTTTTTCTCTTCAGGTGTGAAACCTGTAGTGGAGAGGATGCAAAGTATAGGTGTCCACGCTGCATGAAATATTCATGCAGGTAAATACAGTTTGAATTCTGTCTCTTCATTCTTTTCTTGTATGCTGCAGGTGGTTTGCTGATGTTTCTCTGTACTTTCAGTTTGGCGTGTGTGAAGAAGCACAAAACTGCAGTGAGTTGTAATGGAATCAGAGATAAAGCAGCATTTGTTTCCATTAATGAGTTTAGCAAGTTGAATCTCCTAAGTGGTAAGAATTTCTCTACTATGTAAACTTCACCCCATTTTTTTTTTTTTTTTTTTTTTTTTGAAAGCAGCATTACACTTTCTTCCTATTCCTGTTCTTTGCATATTCAGATTATCGTTTTCTGGAAGATGTAGGAAGAATGACTGACAGCGCAGCTCGAGATGTTTCCTTGCATAGACCAACAACCAATAAATTTGTAAGTTTCAATTTATCAGTTTGGTCAATTTAAAGAAGAAATGGGTCTGCTCCAAAATCTCAGATTAGAATGTCCTTTGACCTCCAAATTAAGGGTCCAGATATATAATTTGTGGCAGGTCTTTCTCCCAGAATGTACTGAACCAAATCCTGAGATCCAAGTACTGAAGTTCAGGATCAGAACTCTACAAGTGAGGAGTCGTAATGGGAAATTGTATTATTTCAGTCTTATACTACATCCTCAAATGGTTTTTAAGTATAATGGTTTTAATTCACAGAGAGAGAGAGAGAGAGAACACAGCTCTGTGAATTGAATGGAAATAGAGGAATAGTGATTGGTATTGCCAAAATCTCTTTTGAAAACTTATTTATTTATCTCTTCAAGGTTAGCAAAAGTTACAAGGTTTTGAAGCATCACAGAGTTCTTCCATTTTGGGGAAGGAGATCAGTATACGAGATAAATACAAGTTGAGCCAAATTAAGCATAAGGGATTTACAACATTGTGTGAGACTTTTTAAAACGAAGTGGACAATTAAGGATTTAGCACACAGTGGAGTATGTTATAAATTTTAATGAGCCAAAAAGGTAGTGTCTCTATTGAGTCCATGGTTTTTAGTGTCTAGAAGAGTTACAAATTTAATTTCCAGGCTCATCTTTTGAAGAGGTTGTGTAGGTTTCTCTTGAGGACAAGTACTGAGAGGTCAGATATGGAGTGACTATTTTGTGAAAAGTGTCTGTCTGCAGTGATACCTTGTTTTTGTCTTTTGGGAGTTTTCTGTGTGAGTTCATTTAAGAGCATAGAGATTTTCTGGTTCCACCTATATGGTTGTTGGTGCATTGGATGAAGTACACCACATGTTCTGATAGGCATGTGTGGGATTCACGGAGCTTAAAAGGTATGATAAGGGGGGTATTGCTCATTGTAACAGCAGAGATATGTGTGCATGTTCTGCATCTGTTCAGACAGGGTCTAGTCTACTTTTAGTTGATGTGTCCTGATCTGGGAAGAGTTTGATGAGCTTGGCAAAGTTGGAGGATTGTTTGGGGGGCCAGAAGGTGGGGGGGGGGGGGGTGAGTTAGGGGTGTTAGGAAAGATTTCTTTCAAGAGGTAGTCCCCTCCAAATATTGGTTGTAATTACGTTTCAAAAGGGTAGCAGTGTTAGTCTAGTTCAGCAAAACAAACAAGGAGTCCTGTGGCACTTTTAAAGACTAACAAATTTGTTTATTATATGAGCTTTTGTGGGAAAAAGCATCTGACAAAGTGGGATTTTCTCCCACGAAAGCTCATGCGATAAATAACTTTGTTAGTCTTTAAAAGTGCCACAGGACTCCTTGTTTGTTTTGGTTCAGGGGTTGGCAACCCAAAAGATAAGAAGAGCCATTTTAAAAAATGCCTTCACTAATCAAGTGTTTTGAGAGCCACAATGCATGTAGCCTCCTGATGGGTGGAGCTGGGAGCTGGGCACATGGCACAAGGTCCTCTGGCAGGGAGGGAGCCCTGAACCAGGAGCGAGCCCCCTGCAGAGTCCCTCAGCAGTGTTGAGGAGCCCAAAGCCTGGTGCAGGCTGCCCACAGGGTCCCCAGTGGCAGGGGTGCCTGGAGTATGGAGCCGCAAGGGGGAAGTCAAAGAGCCACATGGGGCTCCGAAGCCATAGGTTACAGACCCTTGTGGTTGTAATTAGTTGATGATATGCATTTGGGCTCCAGTGTCAAGTGGTGGGTGACAAGTAGGGACATTCAGCAGTGAAGGTTCCCCCCCCCCCCCCGTGTTGAAATATGTTCTCCTGGAATATTTGGGTGGTCCTTTTTATGATGTGATCTACTTGTCTGATGGTGTTTCCTTAGTTAATGAAGGCAGTTTTAAGTCAGTTAAGGTACATATCCTGGACTTGCTTTTTGGAGGTGGTATCTTAATATCAGTACCAAATTTTTTGTTGTTTCTGGGGTGGTTGCTGGATCTGTGGAGGCAAGTGTAATGATGTGAAGGTTTCGTGTATACAGTCACTTGTATGGTTTTATTGTTGAAATTAATTGAAACGTCCAGGAAACTGATGCTAATGGGAGTGTTCAACACCAAGTTCAGTAAATTGGTGGTAGTTCTGGAAGTTGTGGAAATTTATGGAGGAGTTTGGGTCTTCTGTCCAGAGGTTGAAATATCATTGATTTATCTTACGCATATGGGTATTTTGGTTTTGTGGTGGTGGTTTGGTTTTCTTTCTGAAATTCTTCCTCAGTATGGCCCATGAAGAGGTTGGCATACTTGGGAAACCACCTTAGTATTCATAGTTGATTCCATGGTTTGGACAAAGTTTCCATTGTTAAATGTGACTTAGTTGTGAGTGTGGATGAAATGCAAGAGTTTGGCAATGTGTATAGAGTGGATTTTCAAGCATTGTATGTTATCTTTTAGATATTTGAGGCAGGCAGCAATGCCATCACGGTGAGGTATGTTTATGTAGAGACATGGTAGCAAAGATGGTGTACTGGGGGAGGTAGTCTGTTGCTGAATTTTTGGTGGAAGTCAGTAGTGCCTTGGAGCCATAATTAAGTATTTATTTATTTTAGCAGACTTTTCCATTACAGAAAACTTATCTAAGGCACTTTAGCTATACTAAGTCAATATTATCCCTGTGCATTGGATTTATTTTTCTGCACTATAGAATGCAGTAAGGCCACTTGATTCATGGCTGTGTGGATATACTAACTATTCAGCCTTCAGATAAGGGAAAGGGTAGATTTGTGTAGCAGCTGTAGGAGTGATGTAGGTTTGGGGAATTTCCTCCTCTGTACCTCACTGCTAAGGCTTTTTTCTCTATTTGTGCACAGAAAGGTGGATTTAAAAATATCATAAGAGGTCTGTCACTAATTCTGCAGCTGTATTAGGTTTCAACTCCCTGGTAATGTTTAAATTTTACTTATAACAAACATCTTATGGGTTATTGGGGCTCCTTCCACTCACCATAGAAAAGCTTCATCTGGAAATGTTTAAGAATAAGCTTGTTAATTCTTGAAAATACCTTAAATTTTTTTTTAATTGAGAAGATTGGTTTTTAAAAAAAAAAAAAAAAGAGGAAGAAAAAGTTTACAGCTGTGAGCTATCCTATATTATGCTTCCTCCAAAATGCCAGACAGACGCTTTGGTTCAAAGATGATTCTTTTGGTCTCAATTTTCAGACTTGAAAGACAGAAGTAATACATGTTCCCATGTTTGAATATACTTTGGCTTTTATTTTCTGTTAGATAAATTATTTGAAAAACCGAGCTCGAAAACACAATATCCATTTGAAAACTTTACCCATTGGATTTACAAAAAGGAGAGAGAATTCAACCTGCTTCAATAAAAAGTAAGTTTCTAATTAGAATGAGGCTTGGGGACAATTGGGCAAAACCTTCATTTAAATGTTACTAGAAAAATAGCTGGTAAGAAGCTGTAGTATAATAATATTTCAGGGCCTTGAAAATGACAGAATAACATTAGACTGTGAAAATACTTAATACATTTCTTCGGAAACATATTTGGATATGTAAAAATTGTTCTATGGCTCTTTAATACTCAGCTTACCTAATAATGCTGCTTGTTCAGTGAAGATATATTATGCCTCAAACTTCAGTCGGGTTTCTTCTATTGTACCTGGACTGATGTTTCTTACTGTCATAAAGTAGTCAGTGACTGACATAACTGAAAATCCAACTTTCACTGAAGTCAGAAATGCAGCATCTGTTCATTGCTGGCGCCAGTCAATTAAACTTTATCTTTATTGAACTATTCACGAAATAGTAAGAGAGAGGTCCTTCCTTCTTCATAAATTAATTTGGGCTTTTACATGTATATATGTCATAGGGGCAAACCGGATTTTTAAAATGTTTTTACCAAAAATTATTTTAAATTCACAGTTCCTTGCCTAAGGACTTTTAGACCCTAGGGATTCTAGCAACTTTGGCAATTTATGCTGTTTTCTGTAAAAGCTATCTAGTTACAACAGTGGGATATTATTATGTCAAGGTCTGTATCTGTTATTCTTCCATTAATTGGGATTACTAAAGTACTTGCTGATCAAAGGTAATCTTGACTTTTTTTCTTTGATTGGGAGGGTGGATGCATCTGTTTGTTTAAGGTGAAAACACTGCTGCTGAAAATGTCTCTCTTTCTTGGAAAGGAAAGGTATGTATTTAAGGTGGGTTATTCATGAAGCCAATACTTCCCAACATAAATAAAGTTCATATATCTTGTATAGTACTGCATCATAATAGAAAAAATGCGTTAACTTGTTGAAGAGTGTTTTCTGTGTGAACCACAGGGGCAAGTCCAAAGTTAATATGAGGGCTCATTGAAATTTAAATATTTGACTGTACTTTTTGGGGGGAAAAACAGTAAACACATAGAGATCTTCAGATAATAGCCATTTGGGGTGAGCCTTTTCATTGAAGTTTTCTCTTTGGCCTTTCTCCTTCCCCTCCCTTTGCTTATCATTGGTTTTGGTGACAGGTTCTGTTTCTGGCTGTTTTTTCTGTGCCTTGTGCAGTTCATGATCCAGTATGAAAACCTGACAATATTTAAGTGACTAAACCACTAGGTGTCCCTCTTGTAATATCATAGCAAGTAAGTTTGCAAAAATAAATGAATAATATTAGCACAATTTCCTCTGTTTTTAAACAAAAGCATGTTTTTTCATTGGTGGAGAAACATTATGCTTAGCAAACAATGCATAAAAGAGTTTCTGAAATGTTAGCTTTCTCTGTTACATTCTTTAAAATACAGGGTCTGACTGGCAGGGAAATCCACAGAAGGGGCTAAAAGAAAAGAAAAGTGAGGTTTCCCCCATTAAAATTTCTCATGAATTCTTACATTGATGAGGATTCCTGGCTTCCTCAGAACAGACCACAAAGCAGCCCCCAAATAGTGCAGATCTCTGCATCAATGGCTAAGAGTTGTGGGAGGTGCAACCACAAAAATGTTCTCTTCACTATCAAGTCCTGTAACAAGACAGCCACACAGAGACCAATATTTGTTACTTTTACACAGCTTGGCTTTCAAACTCTTCTGCTTTCAAAAATACTTTAACATATGGAAACACGCAGCTGAGCACTGGGAATAAATTTATCTCTGCATTCCATTACATAAGTCTATATTTATACATTTATATTTACTTTTATTGAACAGAAGCCTATTTTAAGATCTAACAGGATAGGTGCGTTACTTGTAGGAATATAGTTTAAGCATGGAACTGTCTGTTTCAGGAACTTCTAGAATGGAGTACAGCAATGACTTCCTTTGTCATCGTGGAAAATAATTTTGTCTTGAAAAGTTAGTCTTTCACAGACATTTTCTGATGTCATCAAGTGGTACAGTAACATCCATTCTTTAGGAAAGTAGTCACCTGTTTTCTGCAACTATTTTTGCAGGTGGTGAGTGTGATACAATTTGTGGAGAGGTAGGAGAGGGAAGTATTCTATACAAATTTTACATAAGGTGCAGTTTTGCCTCTACTAGGGAAAAGGATTGCAGATACTGCAAAATGCCTGTCCCAACTATATTGGAACAGGTGTTATCACTTATTGAGGCTGAGTAACTAGCAAATGTGTGAAGAAATGATATTTGGGCTACCATCTGAAGAGGAAAGATGTGGTCAAGAGATGCTGTAAAAGTTGTTACTGGAAGCCGCCTGCATCTCTTTGTTTGTCCTACTGTGGTCCACGTTTCTTGGCAAATCAATGGTGAACATTGAAAGTTGCGGTATTTCATCCCAATTCACATAATGTAAAGGCTCATAGAGCATCCTCTTTATGTATACAAGAAATGCATATTCTCATGAAAAGTTAAACTAGGATATATGCAAACTCTCATCTCTTTGATTTCATAAAAAAAATGTATAAAACTAAGGCATAACTGTAGAACTAGTTGATAGTATTAAATGAGTAATGCTTAGGGTGTTGGAAATTACATTATAAGATCCTTTCTGTCCCTCATTTTCTGCATCAAAAAAAGAATGCACGGACAATTAAACTGCACTTTGGCCTTTGAACTGAGAGAGACTGACATGGATATTCAGTGTAAATCAAATTTTTACTAGAAATTGTGACTAGAGAAAATATTGTCACTCACATGTGGGAAACCATGTTTTTTTTTTCAACTCCTGCTATTGAATGTCCCTAGTAAGATTATACTAAGTTGAGGCATACTTCCAGGGAAACTTAGGTACATTTAAAAAAAAAAAAAAAAAATCTTTGCATCTTAATTGAGCCAAAACCCTAAACAGAAGCCATATCTCATTGCTAAGGTTTAGACTAATCTCAGAAATGCAAAGATATTTTGAGTTAAATGTATGCTATCAGAGCCCTTCAGCCTCACTCTAGAAGTACAGTTTCATTTTTTGCTTGCTGTCCTAGAACTCATCACAATGTGACTCTCCTTCTCTGCCTACCAGCATGAAGAAGGCAGGAGGTAGCACTACATGAATGCTGCTCACTAATGGTCAAAGAAGATGATTCCTGTATATTTCATTAGTTTGGTAACCTAATGAAAATAGAGGAATGGAATATAAACATGAAGAATGGCTACAACCCAGCTCAGGACTTCATAGTTGCTTAGCCTAGAAGTGTGAGGTGAACCTTACTGTGTTAGCTCCCATAGAGAGAAGCTAGTAGGCATTTTTGTTTCCTAAAAGAGAAGAAAAAAATATTTTCAAAGAATTCTTAAAGAAGGTTAAATTTTGGGCCAGCCAACCTTAGCGGTGTTTTTGGTTTCCACAGAACCCTTCATTCAAACCCAGCGTGCGTGAATATTGCAACACATATGCTTAGTAAAATCTCCTGCTATTCTGATGCCTCCCAGTAGGAGACAATATGTGCTACAAAGGAAATGCACTTCAATCAGTTTATTGGTAGATAGTCTTGCTTTACAATTTACTCTAATTGGCAATACTTCAGTTTTAAGTAGAAATAACCCAACTTTATTGTTTATCCATCAAATCTCAGCTGGGGATTATCTTAGCTGAGCTTCAACAAAACATGGGTCCCCTCTGCTGTTTAATGTTAGCACTGCAGCCATGCTGGCACTAGTGACAGTTTTTCTTCATGAGAGTTTCAAACTATTACATATTCATTTATTTTTATTGAAGGGTTTTGTCATAAGAGAATCCAGTCACTTGATTGCACTGGATCTGTGTTGCTTAAAGCGGATTAAGGCAATATAATTAAAAGGAGTAAATATTTAATCTGTTTATCCATGAATTAAACTGCAGCATTGTGAGTGAGAGGGGCCACTAAAGTGGCCAATCAGGGTTAAAGGATGACTGGTACTTCAGTAAGCTTCCCCATTTCTTCCTCCCCCACCCTCTCCTTTTTGTTGATGAAGTATAAGATGTTTATAGCAGATGTTCTGATTTAAAATATTTCCACATATTCTTTCCAGCAACTTCATGTAGCATCTATTATTAAACAGAATAAAATCCCCAATGAGTCATTCTCTTTCACAGGGTTTCACCGTTAAGTGGAGTTTGCTGTAATCAGAATTGCAATTGATACATTATAATACATTAAAGAATTAGGGACTTTTGGTCTACTTCTTTATATATAAATGCTGTTTTCTGTATCTGAGTTCACTGTAAGTAGATTCCAATGAACATTGTATTTTATTGATAATTAAAACTGGGATTTTCCAGTTAGTAAATCAGGATGTATATAGTGCTAGCTAGGCCGGTTATTAATACAATTACTAATAAAGCATACTGATTATTGTATTAATCTAGGCTAGCTTCTAGGACTGATTCATATAACAGCTAAATAAACAGTCATATGAAAAACTTTATACAGGATACATTTCAGGAAAGTACCTTGAGAATTAATTAAGAGCTGAGTGCTTAAAGAATACTCATTCTTAAGTAGTAAGTAGCAGCTCAAGGTCCTTGTTCCTGATTCTTAAGTTGGACTGAATGTGCAAAAAGTCAGTGGTGTTAAGTCAGGATGCGATGGTTCTTTAGAATTCAATCATTTTAGTTTTGTTCTTTTAGCATGTTGTTCAACAAGCTTTGAAAATGAAATCAATCTTACCATATTTAATAGTGTCAGAATCTGTAAATACAGTTTCATTCCTTCTCACATTTGGTTAAGGCTACTTTATTTGAAGTAATTAAGATACTGTACAGAATAGGTGGGAGTAGTCTCAGGAGAGGTGGTTTTCAGCAATACAGAGAAATGGATTTAGCCTTGCTAAATGTAAGCATTAAACCAAAGGCTAAATAGGTGGCAGGAAAATCTCATCTAGTTTCTTTATTGAAAAGATCTATCAAATTAGGGATCAGAGGTCATCCCAGCTCTTGTTGTTATGCACACGCCTTTACCCCACTCATAGGGCTCAAGGCATAACCCAGTTATGGCACACCCATCCTTTCCAAGTCCATAGGACTATGGGTGTGGGGGTGTTCCTATCCTTACCAAATTCACACTCTAGGGCTCAGGGTCACCAATTCTCAATTTGTAGTCCTCCAGGTGTATTTTTCTGCAGGCTTGTGGGACCTTTTACCAGTGAAAGAGTCTTGCACAGTAATATCCTTATTCTCTATTTTTTAACAATTACCGAAACACAATACACGTGCTAAGCATATAATACTCAGCACTCCCAATAAGGCAGATAACGGCTCCTAGTGGCCAATCAGGATTAGATCATCTGGAGACACCAACTTCTGCACTCTGGTGGCAGGATGTTGAGATGTAGCAGCTATGATTTGGGGGCTGTGTCTGGAAGATGGGTTCCAAAGAATTTTCATTTGGATCTAATTTTATGTAATTAATACTTGAGTCCTGTTTAGCTATATCTTAATCATTTTAAACTAAAATCCTACAACACCAATGCTAGTTCACTATGAAACAGCTCTTTAACCAATTGTACCCCACCACCTTAGTTGATTTAAATACTGCATAATTAGTTCTGCAACAGACACAGTCAAAGAACCAGACAGATAAATATTCAAATAAACAATAAAGTGGCAACCATAAAGATAAAGCAGTAAAGAGTAGATTTTACAAACACAACTGTTGACAAATGATTCCTTGCCAGACAGGATGCCATCAAACAGTGTTTTCTTTAAACATCATAAGATTTGTCTCTTCATCTGGTGATGGTAGGTACTATTCAGGACTACAGTACCCACCCTCAGAAGTGAAGAAACAAATTGACAGAGCCAGACAGGTACCCAGAAGTCAACTACTGCAGGAGAAGCCCATGAAAAACAACAACAGAACGCCACTGTTCACCATCTACAACCCCCAAGCCAGACCTCTTCAACACATCATCAAAGATCTACAGCCTATTTTACAAGATGATCCCTCACTCTTTCAAGTCTCAGGAGACAGACCTCTCCTTGCTTTCGGACAGCCCCCTAATCTTAAAAAGATACTTACCAGCAACTACAGATCACACAACAGAAACACTAAAGCAGGAACATATCCCTGCAACAGACCACGCTGCCAACTTTGCCCTCATATCTACACTGATGACACCATCACAGGGCCTAATCATGCCACCTACTCCATCAAGGGCTCGTTCACCTGCTCATCCACCAATGTGATTTATGCCATCATGTGCCAGAAATGCCCCTCTGCCTTATATATTGGACAAACAGGACAGTCTCTACGCCAAAGAATCAATGGACACAAATCTGACATCAGAAATTGCAACACTACAAAACCAGTAGGGGAACACTTCAGTCTCCCTGCTCACTCCCTTGACGACTTGTTAATAGCTGTGTTGAAACAGATGAATAACAAATCACAGCTTCAAAGAGAGTCTGCAGAACTCGAACTTATATGCAAATTTGACTCAGTTGTCTTGGGGTTAAACAGGGACTATGGATTTTTCTCTCATTACAACAAGTGATTTGACCTCACCCTCCTCTATGTGCTGTTCCCCAGTGTTTGAATCCTAAGACCTATTTTGATTTGCTGTTACAGCCTGACCTGATCCTATGTCATACACTCCCCTGCATTTAATTTTCTCCCATTCTGTAAGTTTCCCATCTTCAAAGCGTCTGACGAAGTGGGATTTTCTCCCACGAAAGCTCATGTGATAAATAAATCTGTTAGTCTTTAAAAGTGCCACAGGACTCTGTTGTCTTTCTACAATAGACTAACACGGCGACCCCTTTGGAATTGCATTGTTTGATGTAATTTAGATGGAGATTAGAGGATGAGACTTCCTTCTACTGAGCTTATGGCTGTTTCTGTTCTAATAAGGTGGCTGCTTAGCCAGAGTATAAGGCCACAGACTTTACAGTGTGAAGTGTTTGGGAGCAAGTGGTTCTTGGATTGATCCACAGTAAATGTCTACTTCTTAATTTAAGAAAGACAAGCTAGAGACTTCTTAATAGAAAACAAAGCAAGGAAAGAGCAAAGGGCCTGATTCTCTTCTCATCACTGTAAATCAGTTATGCTCATATAAGATGGGAGAATGAAGCTCAAAACCTTTTGCCTTTCACCCCTCAAATACATACCGTTACTGTACTTAAGTCTTTGGGCTTCCTTTCAGTGCTACTTCTGCCTCTACAGCACTTTCACGGAGTGTGTTTCTTTTCTCTAAATCCTGTTAAATCACTTGAGTGGGTGGTGGCAGGTCAGCAGATAGCAAGTATTATGATTCTGATAAGAGTAAACCTACTTCTGCAGTATTCCTCCTTCTGTGCCAGGAGGAGGGGAGGAGAAGGGTTCCAAGGCAGATGGGGAAAGGAAAAGAATCACAGATGTGGGGTGTCTGAGGGAAATGCTGTAGTTAGCTGGCAGAGTGCTATTTGAGACCCTCAGATGCAGATCGTGTGGCCAGAGTTACTATGGTATAGCCTTTCTGCATCTTTAGGCATTTACAAACACCTGAGTAGGTTAGGTACATTGAATCTGTGCTTAGGCATCTTTGAAAATACTAATAATCACCTATTCTTCCTTCTTCGATACCCAGATACCTATGAAAATCTGTCCCTCTGGGGCCTAGAACCTGCAGTGCCTACAGCCTTGCCTAAATCATGGGACACAGAACTGCACTACTAGGGACTATTTTAGGAAAAAAAGTTGGAGACCGTAACAATCCAGAGACCCTATGGGGAGGTGATGATAGTGTTGTTCTTAATGCCACCATCATTATATCAGAGTATCTCAAATATTGAAAGATAGAAATGAAATTGACAATCTTTGTGTTTCCTGCCTGAAGGAAAAGTAGCTTGGTTTGCTTCTGGATTATTTGCCTGTGTATGTTTATGTGGGGAAACTAGGAACAGCACAGTTGAAAAAATTAGTTTATATTACATATTTAAATTTTACTTTATGCTGCAAAATTTTTTGACAGGGCATGGGGAGCATGAGCCAGAATAGAAAGTGAAATCAGTTAAAAATCTGGGGCCAAATTAGCTAGTTTTAATCTTGATTGGTTTTGAAACAGCTGCAGCCTTTCCTTTTGATAGTACCTTTGTCAAAACCTACATTAAGAACATAAGAAAGGCCGTACTGGGTCAGACCAGAGGTCCATCCAGCCCGGTATCTGTCTACCGACAGTGGCCAGTGCCCCAGAGGGAGTGATTACCATCAGATGCATTGATAAGGGGTGCTATAATCAGAGTTACCAACAAGCTATAAGAAATTTGTTCTAGTTATGGAAACTTGCTCTGGAAAACTTCTGCAGTTTATCATCAATATTTTTATTTTAAGTTAATGCTGAAAGATTTCACCCACTTCTAACTCTGTTTTTGATCCACTTCTGATCTTTATCTATTTGCTTTCATGAAATTTTTTTCAGAAGGGAATTCTTTTTTTTAAAAAAAAAGTGAAGCAAATTACATAAGCCAGTTCTGAATAATAATACCCTGAAAATTAATATTTTTGTTTTTCCAAAACGTATAGGTTTTTGCAGGGAATCAGCTTAACTTTAGAATTCACACTTCCTTTATAATCCTTCATGAAAATGAATCCATAGGCTAATTGAGGAGATGAAAGTTGTAAAAGGCTCACTATATAGGCTGATTCTATAGCTCTATTGATCGAATGATTCTGCCTCAAAGAGTCCCTGTCACAGAAGCACTGGCGTGTGTCAGTGCAAACTGTAATCTTGAGTAGCAGATTGCTACAAGTGCTGGTGAATGTTCTCTGCTTTCTGCCCTCTGTTCCTTCCAGAGAAATGGCTCCTTTATCACTTCACAGCTGTCCTGTGCCCTTGGGAAAGGCAGATTTCCCCAAACTTTCCCCAACTCTTATCGTTTTGGCCTATAAAGGATCGGAGGGAGAAATCCTGCATGAAGTGCTGGATATGATTACGATTGGTGGGTGATCTGAAAGGTTCCCAGTTAATTCTAGGTACATGTATCCCCTCTCTGTGGAGGTGAAGGAGAGGTTGTCCTCAACTCCGGTGTGGGTGGGTGGGGGTGTATTAGTTACAACATATGCAAAGTGCACATTGCAACATGTAAAGAGCAATCCTGAAATGAAACAGGAACTGGAGGAAGACAATTTCACTTCTGAGACCATTTTGCCCAAACCAAAAGGAAAAGAAAAAGCCAGGCCTCATTTTTAGGCTCCATCTTCAGAGAATGAAATGAAGTCTCTCTTCTGAACACTACAACTATATAAGTGTACACTTGTATCAAGTATGCTTATCAGTAGTGATTCCTGCAGCCTGCCTTCTAGATGACAACAGCCCCACTAATTTTTAATTAAATGTTGGAATAGTGTTTTCCACATGTACATGGCATGTAAGTGTCAGATGCAGGGATTGGATCACTTGATAACTGCCCTATTCTGCTCAAGTGCTAAATATTAAAATACAACTGAGATGGTGATTGTGAACTTATTAGTCAATTGGGTTGAAGTCCTTCATTGGCATTGCACTTTGCTATATGATTTTTCAGTGACATTGATGTTGCTTTGAGTTTGCCAGCTCAAGAGGTGCTATGATGTTTTTGTTAGATCTGCCTTACGAAAAATTCTAACATTCAAGATATGAATCTGCTTTCATAATTATTTTTAAATTAATGTTCAGGGTTGGAACCTGTAGTAGTAAACACCGTACCATTACACCAAACAGCATGGATTTTCTCCCACGAAAGCTCATGCGATAAATAAATCTGTTAGTCTTTAAAAGTGCCACAGGACTCTGTTGTCTTAAAATGTCGAGACAGGGCATGTGCTTTCAACTATACCGATTTCTGAGTTCAGAAGCCACGTAACTAACCACCTCTTTTGTGTCCTCCTCCAACTCTTGTCTCTGCATCCTCTCTCTGGGCTAATCTGCTGTGACTCAGTCTCTCTTGAAAACACCTATACTTAATGAAGCTTCTAAATCCTAATCCTTCCCTTTTACAAACTTTAACAAATGGCTTAGAGAAAGGGGATGGAAATAGAGAGTTCACAAGACGTTCTGCACAACTCCACTCAGTCACCTGCTGCATGTTCTACCCTAATCTTCATCTATATGTAATCTGTTAAAATTCTAAGATTTTTATAGCCAAGAACCTTGTTTTCCCTCCTCTTAGAAAATAATTTAACACTTTCTGTGCTATATGAGTAATGTGACATATTGTATTGTCTTCCCCTAGAAAAAATTAGGTTAAGAATAATTGTTTATTTCATTGAACAAACTTTGTAAATCTCTCATCTAAAAGCAATAATACAGTTAATTTTACTTAGCAACCAATTTGTTGTCTACTGTTTTGCTACTGGATGCACGTACACATGTCTTCCTAGCCAGTTGGACTCAGTTGGGTAGTATTTCATCCAAACTAACTTTGTTACAACAGCAACACGTAATTTTAAAGCTAAAATAGGGAAAGAGCAAGTTAAAAATTATTTGGACAAGTTAGATGCCTTCAAGTCACCGGGACCTGATTATATGCGTCCTAGTGTACTCAAGGAGCTGACTCAGGAGATATCTGAGCCATTAGCTATTGTCTTTGAAAAATCACGGGAGATTGGTGAGGTCCCAAAGTACTGAAAAAGGGTAAATATAGTGCCCATCTACAAAAAGGGAAATAAGAGCAATCCAGGGAATTATAGACCAGTCAGTTACCCTCTGTTCCAGGAAAAATAATGGAACAGATAATTAAGCAGTTGATTTGCAAACATCTAGAAGAGAATAAGGTACTTAGGGCTAGTCAGCATGGATTTGCAAAAACAAATGTCAAACCAACTTGGTAACTTTCTATGATGTGGTAACGAGCCTGGTGGATAGCGGGGAAGTGGTAGATGAGGTATATCTAGACTTCAGTAAGGCATTTGATACGGTCTCACATCACATTCTCATTAATAAACTGGGGAGGTACAAACTAGATGGAGCTACTATAAGATGGGTGAAAAACTGGTTGGATAACTGCTCCCAGAGAGTAGTTATCAACGATTCACATTCAGGTTGGAAGGACATAACAAGCAGGGTGTCGCAGGGATCTGTCCTGGGTCTGGTTTTGTTCAATATTTTTTATCAATGGCTTAGATGATGGCACAGAGAGCAAACTTATAAATGCAGATGATACCAAGCTGGCTGGGGTTGCAAGTGCTTTGAAGGATAGGATCACAATTCAAAATGATTTGGACAAACTGGTGAAATAGTCTGAGATAAATAGAATGAAATTCAATAAAGATAAGTGCCAAGTACTCCACTTAGGGTTGAATATCCCATTGCACACATACAAAATGGGCAATGACTGCCTAGGAAGGAGTACTGCAGAAAGGAATCTCAGTGTAATAGTGGACCACAAACTAAATGAGTCAGCAGTGTAATAATGTTGCGAAAAAAAAGCAAACACCAGTCTGGGGTGTATTAACAGGAATATTGTGAGTAAGACACGAGAAGTGATTCTTCCACTCTACTGTGCACTGATTAGGCTTCATCTTGAGTACTGTGTCCAGTTTTGAGCACCTCATTTCAAAAAAGATGTGGAGAAACTGGAGAAAGTCCAGAGAAGGGCAACAAAAATGATTAGAGGTTTGGAGCATTTGACCTATGAGCTAAGAATGAAAGAGCTGGGTTTGTTTAGTCTAGAAAAAAGGAGACTGAGAGGGGATATGATAAGTCTTCAAATACCTAAAAGGCTGTTATGAGGAAGAAGAAGAAAAATTATTCTCCTTAATCACAGATTATCACCAGAAGCAACAGTCTTAAATTACAGCAAGGGAGGTTCAGCCTAGACATTAGGAAAAAATTCATAGCTGTCAGGGTGTCTAAACACTGGAATAAGTTGCCCCAGCAGGTCGTGGAATCTCTTACATTGGAGGTTTTTAAGAACAGGTTAGACAAACACCTGTCAGGGATGGTTTAATTGGGGTACTTGGTCCTGCTGTGAGTGCAGGGAACGGGATTTGATGATCTGTCATGGTCCCTTCCAGTTTCTTTGATTCTATAATTACATAAACCTTGGTAAACTCTATGCTGATGGTTTTGGGGATGTTATTAGAAGTCCCATGTCTTGTATAGCAGAAAAATGTACTGTGAAAAGTTCCTGAATTTCAGGGAAATGTCAGACCTCTGGAACTTTGTAAATACTAATTCATTTTAATCCTCACCTTAACTATATGTGCTGTAAGCTAGAAAGAGTAGTTACATAATAACCCCAGCTAGTTCTTATATAGCACTCCTCATCAGTAGGTCTCAGAAGACTTTACAAAGATGGTCAGTATCAGTATCCCCATTTTATAGGTGGGGGAACTGTGGCACAGAGAGGTCAAAAGACTTGCCCAAGATCAGCTAGCAGGCTAGTGGCAGAACCAAGAATAGAGCCCAGGTCTCCCAAATCCCAACCCAGGGCTCTATTAGGAAGACTGTCTTCCCTAAAGAATGTCTTACTTCAGAACCACTTTGACCCAACTGTAGTAAGTAGTTTCTGCTTCCGAACACTTAATAAAAATTTGTTTATAATTAACTGTGTTGCCAAGAGGGAAAGGGGAGGAGCTTCTGATTAAGGAACTAGTCAGGAGCTTAGAAAATGTGGGTTCAATTCCTGGATGCACCACAGACTTCCTTTCTAACTTCCCTGTAAATTGTTTAATCTCTTGGTTCCTCAGTTCCCCATGTAGCAATATGGAAATATTACTTTTGTCCCACCTGGTATCTGTGTAAATGGTAATCTCTTTGGGGCAGGGATTGTTTCCTTACTGTTTACAGTGCCCTATCTTTGTTGAGGTCTCTAGACCCCTATCATCAATCAAATAATACTTCTGAAGTATGAGAGTATGCATTTCTTCCTCTTACTTTTTAGGGAACAAAAGTTCTACTGGCACTTGAAGCTCGTATTTCCTCACAGTCATGCTGAATTCACAATAAAAAGGTACCTGAGTTTGTGAAAAACAGATATCTAAAGTTAAATGTAATCATAGCAAACTGGTTTTATAAGATTATTTTGATAGTTCCTTAGCCATCCCTAAAACTTAATTGGGGGAGAGTGTGGGGGGGGGGTATCATTAAAAGGGCAAATCTCAGTGTAAGTATTTTTCAAAAAGTGATTTATTTTGTTTCTATCACCTTAGAAGCATAACTCTGAAGTCTGTTTTCCAGTTGAATTTCTCTCATTTAAATACTTGTTTTATTTGCCAGTCTAATGTAAATAGAACAGCCTGTATATGCCCCTTGATGTGTGCTATCCACATGCATCAATGTGGTAATTTAGAGGAGTTTTGCATGCTCCCAATGTTTTTCTTGGTTTTTGGAGCAAATCCCCCTCCACAGCAGATTCCCTTGCACATCAGAGAGAATGAAAAGATGGTACAAAACCCCTTTCTGGAATGTGCCTTTAAGAAAGCAGAAAAACAGCAACTGTCCTTGACAAACAAAAACTACTACTTCTCTCTCCATGCCCCTTCAAGGTAGTAAAGTTCAGAGGTAGGCCTCTCCCATTGCCCTCTGGGCTGCAGGGACTAGAAGTTGATTTTTCCAGCTGCAGGAGTGGGGAAAAATAAGAGGCAGGGTCTCCGTTTTCTTCGTGCAGGTGCCAATTAATCCCCAGTGTTTAATGAAGATATATCTACCGGACTATTTAAATACAGTAGATGCTCGGGCTGGAGCCTGACCTCTGTGACCCACCCCCGCCCCCCTACAGGGTCCTCGAGCCAGAACCTCTATACCACAGTTAAACAGCCCCTAAGTCCGAGCCCCGTGAACCCAAGCCAGCTGGCACAGGACAACGGCAGGTGTCTTAACTGCAGTTAGATGTACCCTGTGCACTGAGGCTGCTAATATGTGTGCTATGTTGTTGCACATTGCATCCCCTTCCATTTGTTACTTGCTGGTGTTATCACTTTAACTAAGAAATAGCATTTCCTTAAAATTGCTTACTATTTCTTTTTGAATCATACTTGTTGATACACTGCATTTTTATCTTTTTGACCAAAGGGTGCCTGAAGATCAAACACTAGGTGAAATCCTTAAACCTTACCTTGATCCTGAAGAATCAGATCCTGTAATTCGCCAAAGGTATGTATTAAAGACCTCTAGTTATTTTATTTAACTGATTATAAAGTAACCAAAGTATTCAAATCAAGCTGTAGCAGCAAAAAAGGCTTATATGATTCTGGTTATCCTCATGGAAGTGTTGTATGCCAGACACAGGAGGTAATTGTTTTGCTCTACTTGGCAGTGTTGGGGCCCCAGCTGAGGTAGTGTATCCTATTGTAAGCACCACAATTTGGGAAAGATGTGGACAAATTATAAACAACAAAAAAGATGAAAGATTTAGAAAACCTGATATATGAGGAAAGGGTTTTTTTTTTTTAAAAAGAGAGAGACATGTTTAATATTGAAAAAGGAAGGCTATTGGGGGGTGGAATCGAATAATCTTCCAGTTTGTTAAGGATGGTTATAAAGAAGATAGTGGTCCGTTGTTCTCCATGTCCACTGAAGATAGGACAAAAAGTAATGGGCTTAATCTGGTGTGAGAGAGATTTAAATTTTGATATTAAGAAAAACTTTCTGACTATGAAGGTTTTTAAAGTGTGTAATAAGCTTCCAAAGGAGGTCATGGAGCCCCTATCACTGGAAGTTTTTTAGAAACAAGTCAATTAAACACCTGTCAGGTACAGTCTAGGTTTATTTGGTCCTGCCACAATGCAGGGGTTGGACTTGATGACTTTTCAAGGTCCCTTCCTGCCCTGCATTTCTATGATTCTAAAATCATTAAATGAAAACCAGCAGTGCTCTATAAAATTGGCTGATGGTACAAATGAAATCATTAAAAATCAGAAGAACATCAGGCTAGTATTAATTTAAATGATGTTAGTGTTAAAGCCTTACCTGAAGAAAGTAGAGAGACTTATTTGCAATCCAACCTCGATTCATAGAATCTCTTAAAATTCTGGCTAATGGCAAAACTATTTTCATCAACAAGAAGGCTGTTTTGGTTGTAGGCTTCTAAAAAGTTTCATTATCTTTAAGAGATTGTACAGTGGTTTAGCCTTTTTCTTTAGTGTGATTGTCAAGATTTCATCATTTATGTTCTTTTTTCAGATTAAAAATATATACAATATCTCCTCAGTCAGATGTACAGATTTTAATGAAAATAGAAAACAGACAACATAACTCTGTCAGGTAAGGGATCTTTTTTTTTTTTTTCTTTTCCCCCCTGTATGTAGTCTCAATTTGTACTTTCAAGAAAAAAACAATCTTATTAGGTGAATATGATTTGTAGTCTCTGATGCTACTGTGATAAAGGATATGTATCTGTCCTCTCTCCAATTAAATCCCTCCAGTTTAGCAATATGAAATTATAAGAAAGTTGCAGCTAAACTTTATCTTGATTTTTAACAAGACAACATGTACATTTCTGTAAAATTAAGATTAATTTACTATACAGCGTGATACTTTCACAACATCACTAACCAGGTCTCATTCTGGTGTTTTTGAACTCAAGATTTAAACTTCCTAAACCTGAAAATTAATAGGATTTTATTTTTTTTTATTGTATCAGCTCTGGACAAAAATTGTTTTAAACCATTGAAATAAAAACTGTAAAAGTAGCTGATGAAATAATTCTGCATGTTTTGTCATAAATATCACTTAGAATAATCCATCCAGCTGTCATCTGTTATTGAAAAGGGTATGTATACCTGCTTTAATAACCTAGTTTATTGTGGTTGACCAAGCAATTCCTACTTAAGATTCCTGAACTTCATTCCTTTCTTCAAATGTAACAAACTTAAATTCATCTAATTGATTCCCTGAAACATGACATACCTCTGTTTTAAAGTATTATTGATGTTATGAGAATGGCCTAGTTCCCTGTAATTATTTTAATTGCAAACTCCAGGGAAGAGTGAGTATATAAATATACTCTGGACTACAATGGCAGAATGAAACTTTACAGATTCTTAACTTTACTGATACCTGTGTCACTATAAGATGGTGATCAGCTAACAGTTTTTCTTTTGCATAAAATGAGCACATTTCCTCTTCATTATTTAATGCATGATTAGAGACTTTGTTAATCAATTTTTTTTTAAAAGTTGAAATGAACTTAAAAATTACATTTCTGGTAGAGCACCATTTAAATAGTAGTTATAGATTTTTGTTTTAAAAAATCCCATATTAAATTTGGTCTTTTCTGCTTCCCTGCTGTTGGGAAGCTTGGCAGGGGTGTGCATCAAGGGCTCCAACAACAAACATGTTGAAATCTTCAAATATGATTATAATCTGTCTCATTTTCTGTGTCTTTGTGTATATGTTGCTTTCCACCATTGATCTGAGACTCGCCGCTGCAGAGAGACTTTACTGTGTAGGTGTTCCTTTTATGAACTAGTGTTGTTAAACTGTGTAGGAGGGGAAGGATCAAATTGATAAATTTGTGACTTGGAATCAGATGATGTATGTTCTTTTACTTGTTTTATCATGGATACTTTGTGTGCCTGTCAGCAAGTCACAATCTCTTTTCAGTTTGTTTCTCCTTCTGTAAAATAGGCATTCTGTTTTTCTTAGTTTACAAAACTGCTGAGACTAGATTCATTAATGGTTTGTGAAGCTCTTTTGGATCTTCAGACAGAAGGTAGTATGCATTTAAAAAAATAAAAATCCTTAAGGTTGATCATCCATGTCCAGATACTCAGGAATATAAATAGGATTGTTTACATGCTTAATTTTAGACATGTGCTTAAGTATTGTGCTGAATCCTGGCCATAGTTATTTACTTATATCTCTCTTGCTAAGTTCTTGAATAACTTACTATAATACAAGGAAAACTAGCCAAAGCCTACTAACCAAGATAAATACCAAAGGTAGACCTGAGCTGTAGTTCTTCACTAGGGTGGTCTGAAAGGTAGCATTCTAATGGGAAGCCCAGCACTTTAATGGAAGGAACATCTCAACTTCAACCAGAATTTACTACCGGAGAATTTAAGAACTGTCACCACCTTCAGAATTGCTCTTTTATCTGAAATCTTTACCTATTATGATCACATAGAGAACTGTGTGTGTGGCAGAGGGGGAAGGATCTTTTTCCTTAGATTAATTCCATTTATCAGCAATTTCTGTGCAGTCAGTTATCTTGTATTTTTGTGTGTTCCTTACACCCAGAAAAAGGAGGCAAAGTATTTTTAAAAGGTAAATGTGATTGTAAAATATTAAAAATTTGGTGAGGATCTCAAGCAGGTATCTTTTTTTTATTTTTAAGCGGTAGATTTAAAGCTGATGACACCCTTTTAAAATATCAACTCTTAGCATATATGTCAGTTTCAGTTAAAACAAAGTTTATTTCTTAGTGCAGTTTTGGGTGTAGCAAAGAAGTTGAATGTTGGGAGTTTTGTGCTATATTTTCCTCCCCCTTTGTGTCCTTCCTAACAGCTTTTCCTGTACTGTGCAGGTCCACTTCTTCTTTAATACAATGGGCTTAATCTATATGGAGACCTAGTTTGTCTAAGATCAGTCAAAGCAATGATCCAGCTATGTGAAAGAAACACAGAGTAGTGGGTTGTTGGAGGAAAGCACTAGTACGCTGTACTTGCAGCCTTTAAGTTCATATGAATATTCTATTACCCAGGTTTCAAACAAAGCCTTGTTCAAATTATTAAATGATAGGAGGCCTTCAAAATTGCACATTGGTCTAAAACCCTACATCCAATTTGACAAAGAGTCTTTTAAGACAATGCTCTCCATAATTGCAATTATGTATCATTAAAGGAATGCAGTGTTGTTTCAGACAGTCTGATTATTATATGCTATAAAACGTTAGGCTCCTAGTTTTAAGATAAGCATATTGCAGGAAGATTTCAGTATTTCCTGAAAATATTTATAAAACAGGACTTCGTTGTTTAGTTTTGAGTGTTTCATTTTATGGCTTACTGTGTAACAACCAATTTAGTTTGAATGTCCTTTGCAAAATACTAAGCTATAAAATATTTTTAGGAGAATATTTATATTTGCCAGGGATTACACATTTTTACTTAAATTATGAAAATTCCAGCTAGGGAAGTTAAACAGCTGGCTAACAGCACTGCTGCATAGAAAGCCTGTGTAGCTGTTGAACAACATGAAGCTTTCTTCTTTTCCATTGATTCCTTTTTATGGTAGATGATGGTGATGATAGTCTTCTGTGACCTAACTTATTGGAGGTAAGCCTCTGTTTTTGGTTTCTCCTATATATTCTTCTTCCTGGAGGCTCCCATATTATATGCACTATCCTGCTTAAGGAAGACTTAGGCAAGATTTCTTGCATAGTGTGTTGGTATTACTCCTTAATCACTTGGAGCAGCTTCAGTTGAGTGAACCAAGGCACAGCCCTCTACCATTACCTACCATAGTCTTTCAGGGAACTGCAATTACCTTAAAGGGATTTTACAGAGGCAGGATTGGTAACATACATGTTATATAGACAGAGAAATGCTCCTTTTACTCTGTAGCCTACAGCTCTCTTCTTGTTGGTTTAGGAGAATCTACTTTTGGATGGATTGCTAAAATAAAGTTTTCTATTTGGAGATGCTATAACCTATTATCTGGTAGGCAGTATTCAGTTAGTCTAAGTTCTGTTCCGGGTAAAACTATTCCAAGGCAGGGTTTAAGTGCTGCCTGTTGGATGATTTTTGCAGTCTTCTACATTCTTTTATAAAATAGTATTTTCTTTCTTCAAAATAAATTAATGTCCTAACTCTGTCTAATCCTTTATTTGGGATGCCTTCAAAGTGACTTCATGTGGTAAGATTATTGCTTTTTCCACTAAGGGAAGGAAAAATGCAACTGCCAAATTATACAGTCTAGTTTGGGAAATACACCTTCTCATTTTCCTGTGTTAGCTGCCAGATTTGCCTTTGTGAAGCAAAGAACTTGATGTTCATTGTAACTAAATTGATCATCAGAATAGTTTGATCAGAATCTAAGACATGCAGCATTTACCTGCATTTCAGTACAAATATTGCTTGATGAGGCTGCTATTAAATCATTGATCTAATATTCTCCTGTTAAGTTAATACTAAGACATATTTGTTTTGCAAAAAATATTTTTTTAAACAGACTGTCTTTTAGAAAGAAAACAAAGATCTGTTCATAAGTAAATTTTCTTCCTAGCCTATTAACTGTTCATAAATCAACATGGATATATATTTTTTTCAGAATAAACTGCCATGGAGTTGGTGGTATTATATTAAAAACTAAGGGCCAGATTTTAAAAGGTACTTAGGTGCATTAAGATGCAGATAGGTAAATAGTGTGGTTTAAAATGTGGCTCTAAAAGGCCTAGAAGCCTTCCATTAATTTCAGTGGGTTTTGGATCAGTTTCCTGAATGGTACAAAACAGAGTAAAACCAGGCTATATTCTACAGGTATTCCTAATCAAAAGCTTCCATTGACTTAAGTGAAATTCACACATTCTGAGGGCTCCAGTGTTGTCGGTACATTTTATCATGGTTTAATTCGTGTTTCAGTGTTTTAAGGAGCTTTAAATGTCATCGCCCACCATCAGATTTCCTCTTATCTGTAGTGACGTTGGCCAACACAAATGGAAAACACATATAGCTAGGTATCCTAGCTTATTCAATTCTAGTGTGCTGTGAGGAAGAAAAATCCACTTAACAAGTATTGCAAGTGTTTCTCTTCTACGTGCCATCTCATTATGCCAGCTAGGTGCCCAGCTTCAAAGCAAGGCATCTTGCTGCCCCACCTCCCAAAAGTCCCCCCACTGCCGAAATACCGCCAAATCCAGCCACTGCCTGGTAAAGGCATCTGCAGTGTTTATTTTTGGACATCAGGGGGCATTCCTCAGCTGCATTTCCCCAGTTGAGCCAGGTGCCAGGCTACAAATCCCGGTCACTATGGCAACCTGGCACATGTGATTTATTGAGGCCCTCATTATGCTAATGACTAATTATTTTGCTTTAACTGATCAAATACAGTTGCTTCCCAGAATGCTAGATATTAATAATTTTGGAGCACTTTCCTGTTTCAAGGTCAACTGGCAGAAATGGGGGTTATTTCCATTGGTTAACACTTATTTCTATGTCCAGAAAGAATTTTCTTCTGTGGCCTACTGTATTTTAAATATCTGGGGACTAAAGTCATTGTAGATTCTGCTAATATTATGCTCTTTACTATTAATATCACTAAAACCAAGTCCTTGACAAATAAAAATCCTTGATGCACCTTCTTCTATCAAAAACAAGGAGAGTCCTATGGCACCTTAAAGACTAACAAAGTCTTTAGGGTGCCATAGCACTCTCGTTTTTGCTGCGCACAGACTAACACGGCTATCCCACTGGACCTTCCTCTATCATGTATAGACAGTATAAATCCCATAATAGCAATGTTGCTGGAAGGCATTTTGTTGTAAACGTTTATATTGATTTATTAGGTTTTATTTATGTATTTGTTTTGAGTGCACCCACCATGCGCTGCAATCTGTACAAATATGAAGGAAAGCATAATTAATGTCCAAAAGGGCTTCTTATCTAAAAAAGACAGACTGGAAAGAATAGGGAGCCTTTCTTTCTCTAACCATTCAGATAAAGTAATTGTAGGTGTCACACGTAGCATCAGTTGGTAAAATAAAAATGAGATGGAAGTGAAAGTTGACTCTCTCTTAACTAGAAAAATCCAGTTGCTTTAATTGTGTATTTAATTTCACCTTCAGAAAATGGTCTTGGAATGTAAGGTGCAGTATAAACAGTAATAGTGTTCTAATCAAGACCAAGCAAAATAATCACATGTATTAACCATGGCTATTTTATTTCCAAAGAAAGGAAAAGAAAACTAAGCAAAACAACACTTTCATTACAGTTTCATTTGTAGGTTTTTCTTGAGAGAACTTTACCCTTCTGTGGGCACTTTAAGTTAACAAAGTATATTATTTTCTAAAATTATTGTGAATCCATTCTTTACTGTATTCTTAGGCAACTAAGAATATTTATAGATGGGCTGAAGAATTTTGTTTCAAGGCATTTGGACCTGTAGGTTATTAATAAATAATCAACCAGTTTATATAGTAGGCGAAGTTGGCAGTTTTAGCTAAATCCTACGAAATCAAAGAAAATATCTAAATTTGTTTTTTAGAAGAAGCATTTAAGGAGCCAGTTATGAAAATTAAGATTCTCAAGACCAGTTACGGTACATTCCACTGTTTGTCAGTTTACCAATGTTTAGCCCATCTGTGCCCAGGGAGAACATGGTCTTCTGATCACTTGATGATTAACAGGAGAAAACTAGTCTTAAATTACAATAGCATCTCAACATTCCATGAAAATTATTACCATAATTTTAAACATAATCCTTTGGCAGTATGTTTTAGGTAACATCATTTCATCAATCGAACTTGAAGTCTTGGGGAGATTTTCCTTGAGTTGGTTTCTTCTTGAGTCATCTTTGTTTTTCTTACTGTCTGTGGCAGTGCTGTGTGTTTGAGTTGGGTAGCAGAGTGTGTATGTGAGAGGTGCTCACTTCAGAGTTTTTATAACCTTCTCCTTCCTAATTTCATGAAATTATAGGAAAACACACCTCTTTCAGGCTTATTTGGATCCAGAGGTCAGCATTTCATTGATATGCCTTTGAGGTTAGCTTAATTGACGTTTTCAGCTCCTTTCATGTATGGTCTGCTTAATGAATATGCAACATTTTTTATTGCCTTTTGTTCTTGTGGCAGGAAAGATCCAGATAACATTTAAAGTTTATTTTAATTTTTTTTTTTAGTCCAGTTTCTAAGAAATTCTTTTAATTAAAATTTGAAAGGAAATGTAATTGTTTTCAAAAAGTCCAAACATACCTGTTGTTTATACAAAAGCTTTTTGTTTTCAAAAGTCTTTTTAAATTAAATAACTTACAAAGTTTTTATTATTTAAGCTAAAGTTCTGGAGTTGGTTAAGGGTTTTCTTGTGCAGTGCCAGTACTTAATTAATTCCCCATTAATATGATATTTTATACTTAATGGTTTTTTACACTGATTTAGCGAGGTCATTAAATGCTTTGTTGGTACATTAAGCATTTTACTATTTATATACCAATGACATTAAGCCTATATTAGGAGCTTTGCATTTAGCTAATGTATTTGCAAATCTGCATTTCACCAAGGTGTTTGGCATTTCTGCATTTAAGAAATAAACAAAAGTTTAAAACATTCTCCAACTTCATGTTCTTCTCTAAAAGTTTTAATAACAGAAGCAGGTTTTCTTGTTGATAGAGTTCACTCTACTTAGATTTATTGCTCTGATAACACACCCTACAGTACTTTATACAGGTAGGGCTCTACTTAAAATATGAGTGTTTACATGCTCTGTCTTGAGATTTGCTTGTCCTTGGATTATAGAAGCAAAGACCTTCTGGAATTTCTTTGATTTAGCATTTTTTTGTGAAAGGAAGGGGCATGAACAAAGGGGGGCCAAGCAGAGGCATGGGCTCTCCCCAGTTGGCTGAGGAACAGAACTCCTCTGGGCTGGGGAGCAAGCTCTTCCTGCTCCCAGCTGGGATGGGAGATGGATGTGGGAGAGACAGCTCCTCTAAAAGCAGCCATATTTTTATTCCTGTGCATGCTCTGGTAACAGAACTAGCGAAACACGTATTGCTATATTTCCAAACATTTGGCTATAATATCCTTGTAGCGCTCTCATAGCTTTCAGTAATAGTGCAAACAAGTATGGAATGACCTTAAGATTGTTATAATAATTCTATTTATATCATTTTTGCATCAGTATTGGAGATTCTCCCCCACAGCTAGCTCTAAATGTCCTGCTTCATTTTCTTAATGTTGCAGCCTAAGTTTGCTGGAATTTGGACTGTTCCCAACATTATTTCTGTGTCTTCCTCAGCTTTCTGCGGGTGTTGCATCATTCCTTTCTCACGACTCCCAATTTCCTCTACATCTGAACGCTTGGTATAGGGGAAGCAGGAGTTACAGGTGCTGCTTCCTGATTATATCACTTGGCCCTGGAATAAATTAGAGCCAGTTTAGGGGGTTGTTCCAACTATTCCAGTAGAAGATGAGCACAGTAGAGCAAAATGCCACCACACTTGCTATGCTGGGGTAGAAGGGAAACTGGCACAGAAATTATGCCAGCTTTATGGAATCACTGATCTCCTTTATGTATCATATTCTCCACTGGCCTTTGGATGGAATCTGGCTATTCTGTACCACTCAAATGGAAATGAGAATTTGGCCATAAGCTGTTTTTGGTTTTTTTGATAAAGCATGGACATAGATGATCATACGGTCCCTTCTGACCTTCAAGTCTATGAGTCTGACTCTTTCCATGCCTCTATGCTTTTTGTGTCCTTATTTACTGGTGACTTCATTTTTAATTAAAACTGTCTTTTCTGCGTCATCCTTTCGTACCACTTGACATATCTTTTAAGTCTCATGATCAGTCCCTCTTCAGCCTTAACTATTATTCTCTGCTACTCCAACAACTTCTGTATCCAACTAAACTTCTGCTTTCCGTTTCTTCCTGGGAATATGTTTGTTCCTTTCTGTAGATGTTAGCTTGAATTTTGCAACAGATTAAAACCAGTAGAGAACAGCCGTTTCCAAGCCTTGTAAGTTTTACTGTAATGATCATCAGTTTTTATTCCCGTCCATTTACATTCTTTACTAAATCTTGTATTACACAACACAAATGGAAAGCAGAAATCTAGTTATTACCAACAGTAATATACTTATTATCTGAATCTTTAGTGCGCCAAGCTGAATGTTCATCATAGCCTACTTGACCTTTTGAAAAACTTTTATAGATGATTCCAGTCTGGATAGAATTTGTCCATCTTGCTTTCTTGAGCAATAAGTTGTTTTTCTAAGAATAATTGCTTTAAACTAATAGTATCCTGCTTTCATTTTTGCAGAAGAGCATTTCGCAACCAGTAGGGACTCCCATTGGATTTAATGGTCTCCTTTCAATTGTTTATATTACGGCACTGAAGGGACCCAATTAAGGAATCAGGGCTAGTATTGCACAAAGGCTACAAATATGGGGCAAGGAGTGTAGGGGAAGAGATGGAGGATGAGAGAACAATATAATCATGATTTGCCTCCTGCCTATCTGGTCCTCTGAGTGTTCTGTAGGCCCCATGGGGAGACCTGAGGAGTATGTTTAAAAAAAAAAAAAAAAAAGGCATATGAGGACAGTGACTCTGGTAAACCCCTTCAGGGGGGCAAGAAGAGATGCTGCCTTCGCTCATATAGTGTGCATTAGCTGCTTAGTTTGGCCAGAACAGTCTTCAGTTAGGCCATATTAAGAGATTTTCATAAAGCAGAGATTGTTTTGAGGCAAGGGCTTCTGGAGAAAAGGAGTTGTTTGCTTACAGTAAAGGAGAGAAAAGAGTGCACAGGATTGTTCAGTGAAGCCAGACTGCTGTGAAAAATGATCTCTTAGCTGCCTCTCCCCCAGGTCACAATGGCAGATTTAAAAAGGGAGCCTTTTATGTTCCTGTGAGAAAGGAGAACCAGGGCTAGTTCCTTCCGACTTTGCCAAAGGGGAATCCCTCAGTTTATCTCTTACTGACAGAAAGGAACTAGTACTAATTGTCCCCATTAAGAAAAGACTTGACCTTCCTACTTGTTTGCCAGGAATGTAGCTTGTTTATTTTTTTATTTGTTTTTTCCCTATCCTCATAAAGAGTTAGTGACCCATATAGGCAATTATATGGCAATGAGCCTCTTACACAGATCAGATGTAAAACCCTGAGATAGAAAAGTAACAATACAAAGACATGTTTTAAGTTTCAAGCAAGATAAGCTATAAAAGCTGTATCAGTCTCAAAAAAAAAAAAAAAAAAAGTGTCTTAGGATAAAACATGTCAAAATCCGAGAATGTGAAAAGTAACAAGTCTTCACTGGAGCATCATTCTGCCCGCAGTATATTAAAGGTCCTGAATTAGTGTTTCCAGATATCTTTTAACCCGAGTTGCATTTCATTACATTGGATTATCCAATAGCTATTGCATCAGTTTTTTATCTTCACTACATTCTGCCATAAAGTATATTTTGATGGAAAGGAAACTGCCTTTGCTAGTTCTGTTTTAAAGATATTGTACATTTACGTCCACATTCTGGATTTCAGGTTTGGGTTGGGATTGGACACTGAAAGGTAGAGTGACCATTGTAAACTGTCACAATTGGCTCTCTCTCTCTTGGACTGAATTCAGGGTGCATTAGGACTGTTCTGTACTGTGCTAGCTATGGCAGTCTACCTGTAATTGCTGCTCTAGTTGGAGATCAGGTCAAGAAGGGAAGCCACGTCCTTCCCCCCACGGCAGCTCTCTCCTGACTGAGCTGTCTGGCTGGGCTTTTATAGTTCCCTTTCCTGTTTGGGCTCCACCCCTCTGCTTTCGGGGCTGGAGCCCTGCAGTTCCCAGGTTTGTCCGGGGGGGGACGTCCAGGCCCTTCCTCAGGCCCAAGCTCCAAGGGAGGCCACAGCTCTTCTCTACATGACCCTTGTGAAATATTAGCTGACCTGCTTTCTTCCTAATACTTTTTTCCTCTTGGGAGACTTTCCTATAGTCCCTCTAACTAGTATTACCCCATTTTACTGCTTTGCTGCTCCTATCTTTTCTATGCTAGTTTTAACTGACTTAAAGTATTCTTGTTTATCTTCCCATCTTACTATTTCAAATGCCATTATTTTTTAACAGCAATTCCTTGTGAAGCCATATAGCTAATTATTTTTATAAGATGTTTCTGTCTTCTGCACCTAAATTATATCGCCTTGGGGAACTCCTGATGCCTTTCTTGCTGGTGAATTTTAATATTTCCTCCCATTGTGCCTCACTAAATTGCTCATTTTCCCAATATTTATTTTCCTGAAATTTAATTCCTTTGTACTGCTGAATTCTGTTAACCTGACTGTACTGAATCTAAGCAATCGGCATCCACTAATTCCAGCCTCTCCCCTGACACTCAAGGCTGCATGTATTTTCTGCCACTCTCCCATAAGTGAGAAGTGAAGCCAGAGTGGTTTGTCCTTTGGTTGGCGTCTTTGGATCATTCTTATGCAGCTCAAAAATCTTTGACAAGTTACCCCTTACTTTCTCTAAAATGAATTATTGTAGCAAACACTCTATCTGCTTTTAATGCTTTCCCATTTCTCTGTTCTTGTCTTTAGACAAGTTTTATTTTGCTCAATCCTTTGAGCCATCGGCCTCATTCGCAAGAAGTGACAAGGACTTGTGCTTCGGAGGTGATTTCGTGTTACTCTTATTTTCTTAGTGCCTTTTCTTCCTGTTCACTGTTGTGTATCCTAGACTAACAATAAGAAGCTTATCTATACTGAGTATTTTAATGACAGCTGTAATTTAGGTGAAAATTAGATAGAAAGCACCCCATTATGTCTGTCTTCTACTGGGTCTTCCTTCAGTCTTGCCTCAATCATTTCATTTTATTGTAAATGTTGGAATACTATTTTGCATTTTTTATCACTTTTGCTTCCAAATGTACTTTGATTTCCACAGTCAAAGACCTGTTTATATCCCACAAAAGAGAAGACTTATGGCTTGCTGTAACCCTGTCTTCAGAAGGATCTATATTACTATTTTTGAAGGTGATCTCTGGCTGAACCTACCATTAAATTCAAATCAAGTTCTTCAAATTATGTAAAGAAAGGGCATCAAGCTACCTCTTCTCCGTTCTGTTTATCCATTCAGTATTTAATATCTGGAAAGAAATATGCACTTTCTATGCAGATGGGTAAAGTAGATGGTGAGATGCATGTGTAACATAATGTAACCTACTTTACAAGTTTGCTCTGTAATCCTCAAAGCAATGACCTCCCTCAGTCCCCTACTGCTGAAGTTACTCTTTTAGTTCAAGTGGTAAAAGTCTGCTTTTGTATTGAGTGTCCTAGGTCCGAACATTGCATAAAGTTGCTTTACACAAATCTGTGTACCTCAAAGAAATAAAATGCAGATTGAAAGGGTCTGCTCTGTGATCTGATCCTCGTTTAATAATGAAATGAGCTTCATTTAAAAACACTGTTTCTTGAAGTAGGTAGTTTGTTCTAACACATTATGTGCACTGGGAACTTTTTCCGGAAATTTTCCACCATTGCTGTGGTGATAGTGTTTGTGTATGTGGGGGGAGGCTGGTAGCCACTGACTTGTCGAGATCTGTTCTGCGGAGGGATAGAAGATACAATGGGTAGAATGCCAGCAGCTTGTCTATACTCGCATTATTTGGACAGGTAGAGCTATATAGGACTTATCAATGAGGAAAGTTTAGAGAAAGACTAGTGTAGATACAGCCTAAGAATGCTCACAGGGCGGACATTTACAGATCTGTAGTAAAATAAACTCTTGAATTAAAGTTGATGCTAATATATTTTTAAATATGAAAAATGTGTAACATTTTTAGTTGTCTTGAGCTTGGTTTCTCTTTCAAAAATATTGTTTAATTTAAAAACAGTTTATGTATTTATTGCGTTTAAAAATAAGTTTATAGAAAAGGGAGGTTTATCAAAAGATAGTTTCAAAGTAGGTGTGTTCTTTTAGAAGATTTACTTTTCTCACATTTAATTTCCTAGTTCTTCAAAGTTCAGATCAATATTCTTAGAATTTGTGCATTTCAAATTTTGATAAAACTTGTAAATAAAAAGTTTAAATAATTTTATGTAGTTTCAAGACAAAATTTATTCCCAATCCAAAATATAGTTGTCATTTTTCATATAATTCAGAAGTGTATTTCAATACTTCCATGTTCACCAGTCATAACCACACAAAGGGTTTATTCACCACTTAGGAATGAAAGTCCATCTGTAAGTTATTATCTTTGCCATGTTACTGCATTTCAGAATGAACATTTAGGAGAGATCTTGTAAGTGCTTTCTTTGAGGTTAATGAAGACAACTAGAAAAGTGTGTAATCCACAGTCTTTTGTCAGGAAAATTCCATTTACTTCCAGGATTGTAAGATTGAATCCAAAATTAATGGCATGAGACCCTGTTTTAATTATCCTAATAAAAATGCCTCTGTTTCCACTTAAGGAAGCTTGATCTCTACAAAGTATTATGGGAGGAGAGGGCTTTGCTTCAAAACTACTATCTTAAAATACGGATAGTGATTGTATGTGATGACCAGTACAAGAAAACTTTAAAAATTGTAAAGTATTAAATGATTGCATTTCGTTCATTTTTTAAAATGTTATCTGATCAAAGATTCTTTTTCTGATAGGACAGTTTTCTGTCCTATGACTAGAGTTCCATAGTTTCCAGGAATCAATGAGCGTTTAGGTTTCATCTTTAGTTTCAGATTGTAACACAGAATCAGAGTTCTTGGGGAGAATATACAGGAAGACCTGATTTGAGCAGGGAATTTCCTGCTGTTTGAACTAATGGAGACAGTTAAAATTGAGATGATAGCTGTAGGCGCCACTGAAGGGGGTCTTATTGCAATAGAATGATCTAATGTAATAGTTGCCATTTTTTTCCCCTCCTCGTCAATGGAAGAAAGGTTTCAGAGCACAAAAACTTTGAGTGGTGGTCCCTAGAGATGTTCCACTGTGGATGAACCTGTGCTCCATGTAACTGAGACCAGAAAATATTTCACTAGACGTGTGCACTGGTCTTCTCTTACATGTTTTTGTGTTTCAAACAGAGGGCATAAGGGTAGGATGGAGCGACTGCCTCTCATGTTCCTTTCTGCTGTTCTACCCCTCGGTGTCCACAACTTTACTAGCATTCCTGCTGCTAATCTAGTTTTTTCTGTAAATACTGTATGGACCCTTAACACTGTTAAAATAGTTTCACTAATAGATAGATAGCGTTTTGTGGTCTGGGGGTTCCCTCTTTGTTACTCCACCATCATTTGGAGTTCTTAGTGTGCCTAAAATGCCAGACTTCATATCCTACATGGCCTACCCCTGAGTCTTCCCAATGAGTGACTCCCATGCCTCGTGTTTATATAGCCTTGACATATTCCATCCAAGTGCAATTTTTGTTGTTCCTTTCCACATTGAACCCAGCAATCCCATGAATTCCAGCTCTGAAGATACATGATGGAGTGATCAATGAAAACCTGGTCCAATCCTAATTCATCTGGTGCCCCTTTGCCACCCCTCTGTTAATAGCCCTGCTGGCCAGACATATTCTAGCTTTGAACTATCAGAGACCAAGCCCAAGGACTCTTAACAAGCAATGGCAGGAAGGTAAGAAAAAACACCCTCATAAGAAGCATGAGAAAACTTCTCTCAAGGACTCTAAGGTGACAACTGCCTCCAAATCTAATGAAACTCTGCATCCAGATACAAATGTGTCAAGAGCTCACATAGAGCATGGATCTGCACCACTGGTACTGAGAGCCAACAGCTGCCCCAAAATTGCTGGTTGTGGAATAGGAAGGACAACAACCCTGGCACCAATAGAAGAGATGGGAGGGATTGTCAGCTCAGCCTAATTCAGCATCCTTGGCCCCACGAAAAAGCAGAATCCCTTCCCATTTCCCATGCATCAGACCCAGGTTACTGTCCTTGAGAACCTGGCTCAGTATTCCAACCCAGTCATTGATATTGATTGAAGTGGTGTTCTCTAAGTAGATATCCACACAGTCAGTGCCCCATTCTCCAGTTCTGAAGGATCACAAGGCAAACAGTGCTAATACGAATAGCTACACCAGTGGAATCTGGATATTCATACTCCCGTGATGAGCTAGAGTCTGAGATAGCAGCTCTAAGATTATCCATTGCTACCCAATGATTTCAGACAGTTTCAGGACCTCCTGAGGAACATTGCGAAGTTGCTTCAATTTCCTCTTGAGAAAGTCCAGGATTCTACTCACAACTGCAGGACATCCTCCAGACTGCATTCCCTATCAAGGAGTCACTTCTGATTAGTGAAGCCATACTGGAGCAAGCCAAGATGGTCTGACATACCCCAGTCATCTGTGTCCCTGCCCCTAAAAGGTCTGCCATTGAACAGGGTGGAACATTTTTGTTTTCACACACATCCCAAACGCTCTAGTAGTTCAGACTGTCCCCGAATGCAACAGACTGCACCTTCTAATTCTGGGCCTTCCAACAAAGATGCCAAAAGATTAGACCTCTTTGGAAGAGTTTCTCCTCCATTAGCCTGTAGTTCTGTATTGCAAATTATCAGGCATTTATATCTAAATCTGACTTTATTAATTACAACAAATTGACTGAGTTTATCAACAAACTTCCACAGACATTCAAACCACAATTTCAAACCATCATTGACAAGAATCAGCTCATAGCGGGATCAGCCTCCAACAATCAGTTGATGCTGTGGATACAGCTCTGTGATGGTTTCAGTTTTCACAAGATGGGCTTCATAACTCCAATCCTCTAGGTTTCCCAGGGTGGTTCAGGCTACTGTGTAGGACCTCTCCTTCAAAGGCAACAATCTATTCAGTGAAAAAATGGATGAGTGTTATGCACACCTTTTATGGACTCTTCTCCTTGAATATTTGCACTCCAGCACCTTGGAGAAGATACTCCAAACCAACCCCATATAAGCAATGCCCAGCCACCTGTCAAGAGATCATTTTGATGGGACATTCTAAAAGCTGCCAACCATAAAAACATAAGAACAGCCAAATTGGTCCAGACTAATGATCTCTCTAGCCCAGTATCCAACAATACCAATATCAGGTGCTTCAAGGGAATGAATAGAACAGGGAAAATATCCCATGTTTTCAGTCCCAGCATCTGGCTGTTAGAAGCTTACGGATATCCAGAGTATGGGGTTGCATCCTTGATCATCTTGACTAATAGCCATTGATGGACCTATCCTCCATGAACCTACCCAATTCATTTTTTTAACCCCATTATAGTTTTTGCCTTCACAGAATCTTCTCGCAATGAGTTCCACCAGTTGACTGTGCATTGTCTGCAGTAGTACCTCCTTTTGTTTTAAACCTGCTGCCTATTAGTTTCATTGGGAGACCATGGTTCTTATGTGAAAAGGCAAATACCATTTCCTTATTTATTTTCACCACACCATTCATGATTTTTATAAACCTCTTATCATATCCACACTCGTTCGTCTTTTCCAAACTGAAGAGTCCCAGTCTCTTTAGTCTCTCTTCAGATGGAAACACTTTCATAGAGTTAAATCACTTTGGTTGTCCTTCCGTTTCTAAAATACCTTCTTTGAGATGGGGCAACCAGAACTGCACAAAGAATTCAATGTGTGTGTGTGCCATGAATTTATATAGTAGAGTTATGATGCTTACTATTCTATTATCAATCCCTTTTCTAATGGTTCCTAACATTGTCCTAGTGTAGATATTTTCAGAGAACTATCTCCAGTGACTCCAAGATATTTTTCTTGAGTGGTAACAGCTAATTTAGACCCCACTTTTTTATGTTTATACTTGGGATTGTGTTTTCAATTATGCATTATTTTGCATTTATCAATATTGAATTTCAACTGTCATTTTGTTGACCAGTCTCCCAGTTTTGTGAGATCCCTTCGTAATTCTTCACTATCAACTTTGGACTTAACCATAATAAGTAATTTTGTGTCATGTGCATACTGTGCCACCTACTGTCTACCCTTTTCCCCAGATCATTTATGCGTATGTTAAACTGCACTGATTCCAGTACAGATCTTTGGGGGACCTTGCTATTTTTTCTCTCTCCATTCTGAAAACTGACTCTTACTACTCTTTGTTTCCTATCTTTTAACCAGTTACTAATCCATCAGAGGACCTTTCCTCTTATCCCATTACTGTTTACTTTACTTAAGAGCCTTTGGTGAGGGACCTTCTCAAAGGCTCCCTGAAGGTCCAAGTACACTATATCCAGGGGATCACTCTTGTCCACATTTTAGTTGGCTCTCACAAAGAATTGTAATAGATTCATGAGGCATGCTTTCCCTTTACAAAAGCCATGTTGATTCTTCCCCAACAAATGGTATTCATCTATGTGTCTAGTGATTCTGTTCTTTACTGTAGTTACAACCAACTTGCCTGGTATTGAAGTTAGGCTTAGCAATTTACCACCTGTAATTGCCAAAATCTCCTCTGGAGCCTTTTATCCAAAATTAACATCACATGACTTGTCCTCCAGTCATCCTGTACAGAAGCTGTTTTAAATTCTAGGTTACATATGACAGTTAGTAGTTCTGGAATTTCACATTTGAATTCCTTCAGAAGTCTTGGATCAGCTGGGCCTGGTGATTTATTACTATTTAATTTATCAGTTTGTTCCTAACCTTCTCTATTGACACCTCAGTCTGGAACGGTTCATCAGATTTATCACCTAAAAAGAATGGCTCAAGTGTAGGAATCCTCCCCCACATATTCTGTAGTGAAGACTGAAGCAAAGAATTCATTTAACTTCTCTGCATCAGCCTTGTCTTCCTTGAGTGCTTTAGCACCTTGATCATGCACTGATTGACTGTTTGGCAATTTCTGATTCTCAAGTTCCCCTCCTCCCTTCCTCCCCAATTTTATGTATGTATGTGTTTATTTATGTATTTTGCTGTTTGGTTTTTGAGTGTCTCTACGCTTTCTGCTACCACCTCCGGAGGCCACCTGGCCTGTTTATTTCTGGCAGGGACAGATGGGTCATAGAGATAATTTCTACCATATATATGATAGAATTTCTTTCTATCTTTACCCCCTTCATTGTCCCTCTTCAGGGACCCCATCACAAAACAATTCCTTAGTTAGGAGGTAGACTCCCTAATCCCATGGGAACTGCATAGGGAATGAGTTTTATTTGAGATCATTCCTCCTTCTCAAAAAGAAAGGAAACTGGAGATCCATCCTAGATTTTAAACAATGGTATGTCTTCATATGCCATTAAAGATGAACACTTTGGCTGTTATAATCCTCTGTCTAACGGAAGGTGGTTTGATGTACAGCTTTCAGGTTTAAGGATGCCTATTTACAAGTATCATTTGCAATTTTATTTTAGCTACGTGCGTCTGGGGATAGAGAGCCAAGGTGGGTGAGGTAGTGTCTTTTATTGGGCCACATTCTGTTGGTGAAAGAGAAAAGTATTTCAGACTTGAAAGTTTGGTCCAATAAATGTTGGATGTTGGTCCAATAAAATTATCTTGCTCACCTTGTGTCCCTTATTTCCATAGAGGCATTCCTCCAGTGCATGGGAAATTTCTGTACTTCATGGTGGGCCTAGAACATTTATTAATATAGAGTTCTCTTCAGTCTGTTGATGGGCCCGAGAATTTTCTTGAAGGTGCAATCCATGGTAGCCACATACCTGGTTACCAGGGCAGACCAGTATTTCCTACCATGACAACTGACTGCTCATGAGTCAGTTGTACTAGGAAATACGATAAACAGTCCTCTCCCTTCTCAGCTTCCTTCAATTCTTAGGACTTGAAGTAAACCTAGACAAGTTCAGCTTTAATTATAGAGTTCATTTGGAGCAACTCTCGACTTGATTTCAGCCAGAGCATACTTACTTGAGGACAGATTCCATGTGAGGAGGAGCCTCATCACTCAGTTTCACCTGAACCCTCAGATGACAGTTGAATTCTTTCTGCTTCTCTGAGTGCACATGATCTCTTGCATCTACTTGACATCCTTTGCAGGGCTCGATTTCAGTTGTTTTCAGGCATGATTAGAGTGACTATGCTCCAAGCAAACCTGGACAAACAAGTATTGATTCCCTCATGGTATCCTGACATCTTTCAGTTGATGGGAGAAACAAGAAGTTGTGTGTATAGACATTCATTTTCTTCCAACAAAGAGGCTGATTAAGATGACCCCCTTACTAAGTTAGTAAGCTCACCTGGACAATTGTGGCTCAAAGTTCATGATCCCAACAAGAGTCCAAGAGTGTACATCACTCTCCTCTAATTGTGACCAGTACATGATGTCTGTAAAATACTCCTACCTTTCATTTGGCTCCCAGCATGTTCAGGTCCTGTTGGACAGTATGATCACAGTTTAATACTTAAGAGGCTCATAAGGGGAGACACTGCTGTTGAAAACTTTCCTCAAGCACACTATCTACCATTGTCCCAGCAGACTCAAGCAGCCCCCTGCCAAGATGGCAGCCATCTGCCAAGGTGGTAGTGAAGTTGTATTCAGTGCGACAGAATTTAGGCTACCCTCAGCTCATTTACTATATGTGACCTAAGCAGAAGATATGGGGCAATGTAGTGTGTAGGTAGGGCAAAGGAAGACCTGAGGTGGGGAGTAAGGGCAGGGAATGCGGACAGGTGGGTGGGAGAAGTCAGGGATATATAGAGGGGAGAACATGTGGAAGTGAAAGCAAGCAGAGGCAAAAAGAACAGAGGGAGAGCTGGAAGAGAATGTTGGATGGAATTGAGGGTGATCATGGGGGGTGGGAACATGATGGGATAGGCAGCGAGATTGAATAGTGGCAGAAAATGAAGCCTTGTTTACAGCAGCAGGTTTTAACCACAGTTTCTGAAATATTACTGAACATTGTTTCTGTCTACACATGCAGTTCATCAGTGTTCCATGCCAGTTCAGATGCACTGATGGCAGACATACTTTTCTTAGGTGAAGCTGGAGGAGAAATAATGGTGATGTTAGGGACAGGTTACAGATGGGTAGATGTGGCTATGACATACGGAAGGGAAGAGCTGAGTGGCTAGAAATGGAGGCAGGACAGTGAAAGGGAGGAAGGGATATGGAGAGATAGAGTAGCACCTTCCTTGCTCCAGAAGGTAGGAGAAAATAAATGGAAGCGCCTTCTGCACAGCCAGATGGGAAATCTGCAATTTTGTGCATACACTAGTCAGTATTACCAACCCCAAACATCTGAAAATCATTAGTTTGTTTTAAAAACCATGAGGTTTTTGGTTTTTTGTTTTGTTTTTAAATGGGCTCCTATTTGCCTCCTGGTTTTTGAGCTGCTGGGGCTCACATTTTCAAGGTTTTCTCTGCAAGGATGAGGGCTTGAAACTTTATATCTTTTTATAAATGAAAGTTATGAGTCCAAGACTCCAGGAGCTGGGGTCTAAGAAAAACACCAAATACTGCAAGAATTTGCAATATTGACATCACATACTGATTGGGGGGAAATTTTCCTTGGTGGTATAAAGCAATTCATTTACCATAAACAATGCAATATTCTTTTTCAGAATCTCATCATTTATAAACCAGTATCATAACGTTTGAAGTTTTGGCTTGTGATTTTTATTATCATCATTATTATCTTATGTTCAACATTCCTGTTGATGAGATGAGAATTAGGATTGCTGGAATAATTTAGATTTAAGTAAGGCCTTGGAGGAGTGAGGGCACTTGCGGGGGGGAGGCTATTTCAGATTTGAAGCATAGCATGAATTCAGGCACAAAGCAGAGAGAGGGAAAGTGAATGAAGAGAAATGGGATGCATACAGGAAGTAGATTAAAGCCTTTTGCACCAGGATTATTTTAGAAATTTCCAGTTGCTTCAGAGTGACTGTCCCATGTCTTTTACTCTCAAATTCTACTTCATTTCCAGAGTTGTCTCCTGCAGTGAGAAACTATGTGAACTTAGACTTCTAGACAGCTAAAAATGTCTTACTTCATGTGCAGGACAAGTTTCTTCTCTGTCCAGAGATTTATGTTCTTAAATCTCTTGTAATTGACTGACTGCTGTGCTCTGAAGGGAATGATGGGCGGTTTTTGAGACAGAATCAAAAGAATTGCAGAGTCTGTTTTGGGAGGTTTTTTTTAATTGACTTGAAACTAGGAATACTGGTGCTGATGTTCTTTTTAGATCTACATGTAGATGAAGAGGGGTGGTTTCATAAAGGGGAGCAGATTGCTTTTTACACATGTATTGGATTATAGTGGTTATATTTCAGTAGGGAAATAAGAAATGAGCTAAAGATTAGTTTTGTTTAGGGAGTGAGTAGGATTAAAACAAAAAAATAGGCTCTATGTATTTATCCTGATTAATATCCTCATAATCTATTTTCTTCAGATCAGTTTACAGTTCAAGCGGTGCACTAAACTGAATACTTGCTCTAACTGTTGATACCTAGCAACCAAAAAAATTTATTTTTAAAAAAAATCAAGCTATGGCTCAGTGATCTAACACTTCAATAATTTACTATCATAAAATAGTTTAAAGTACAAAGATTTTATGCTGTGCCAAACTGGACACTAAAGCTGTTTTGTCTAAAACATGAGATAATGGAAAGTGTATTGTGGCATGTGAATTACTTTAGCCTCTTTTGAGGTAAATATTTGCTTAACCAGAAAAGAATGTGTTGAAGTCTTTGCCAAAGAAAAGGTACTGCAATACTTTAAATACAAAGTACTGTAAATAAAGCAGTAAAATCTTCATGTGTTTTAATCCACAAGTTATGAATGCATTCATTGACTAAGAAATTTAATCTACTGTTACCTTTTTTTTAAAGAGTTTCAGTAAGAACACAGTCATAATTACTTTGGGTCAAGAGAAACATGAAATGAAATATTTTCATGATGGTTGAAGTTTAATATAAAAGAGAAAAAAAAGTTGTTCTTGCTTAAATGAAGTTTCCTTCAAAGCCAGAAAACTAAATTCCTAGCTTACTTTCAGTATTGCTTTTGTCTGGTGGCTTCTGTGATATACTGTATTTAACCACGCATTTCTGTAAATATTAAAGCTATCAGTAACTCCCTTCATACATGCAGTGTCAAAAAACAACTTTACAGCATGTAAAAAAAAATAATTGAATGAAAAGCAACTAAGGGAAATGTCCTCCTTGTTCATTCAGTTTGAAATTTTGTATCTAAACTTGCTTTGCTTTTAACTGATTCAGTTGTTTACTAGTAATTTAATAATTCTAATTTCAGTTTCAAAAAGGGAGTCACATCACTCAGATTACATTGTAAGAATATTTAAATATCTATTGTATCTTGAAATTATATGAAGTAATAGAAACAGGATTTGCCTTGTAAAAGACTTTGAAAACTCTTTCCCTTCTGCCACCAACCAGCTTTTTTTTGGTTTTGAGGTTTAGAAAGACCGGAGAGAATATGGTAGTTTTAGGTTGTAATTGTAGGGAATATGTTCAGTTTACTACTTCTTACTGTGGCATAATTTGTATTACGTAAAGCTGATGTCAATACTGGCTCTGAATATATCCTTCCTAAAGGGTAAAAAGGCTTCCTTTTATGGAAAAGACCTTGCTGGTCCAAGTCATGTGATCCAGGCAGAACACACAAATAAGTAGAGTTTTCAGCTGGGAGTTGTGTTTGCAGCTGATGCTGTAAGGAGAGACTTTGGCTGAGGGATAAATGGCAAGATTATCCCATTTTTGTAATATGATTCCCATAACGGGGATCATATATTGTCTAAATAGTGTGTCCCAGCAATTTATCTCTATAAGATAGATGTAAATGCCTCCAATATAAATTTGTTCTAACAGTTTGTCTAAATGATCTTTTTTCTACCCGTCTAATAAAAAGCAAGTACTTGAAACTAATATTCAATGTTAAGCATGTAAATTAAACCTTTAATATTAGAGCCCTAAAACATGAAAAATTATTACTTCTATTTGTTTAATTAACATACTGTAATAGCAACTGGCTCAGGAAAATAGGTTGAGCACTGAGCTTTTTTCATTCAGAATCTGTTTTTGTTACTCTTAGTTTAGTTGTAAGAAAAACTTAAATTTCACTCATTCCTGCATTCTTAGGATAAAGTATTAAGAAGCTTTAAAATATTTAATTGATTAAGATAAATAGCAACATTGGCTTGTAATTAAAATAGTTTCTAATTGAAAATTAATCTTACCAAGGTGATTTGTCACTGATTATGTTCATTTCTGGAATAAAAGAAAATGTATATGGTATCCTTGATGCTGTAAAAGTTAAAATAAACTTTGCAATTTTTTTTAAAGATATGATGAACTGGATGCTAGGAAAAGCATTCTAGACAATTTGAAAGACAAGGTAGTGATTGAGTACCCAACATTACACGTGGTATTGAAAAAACTCAAGAATAACATGGTGGTTCTTGGACAAGGTAAGCATAAATTTATTTCCTGTTATGTTACACTTAGATATTTTAACTGAATAAACAGTAATTAAGAATAAACCCTTTGTTAATGCCAAGAATGTACAGCATATCTTGTATTTGTCTCTAAATTTAAAATATTACCAGAAGAAATCTGGTACAGATTTTGTGAATACTCTGTCTTTATTCTATTAGGTAGATGGATAAAATATACAGAATATTTTGTATTTGTTTGGTACATCTTATGTAGTGTAATCAGAACAATAAAAGAATTTAGACTGCTTATTTATTACAAAGCTATGCAACAATTGGCATAAGGACACAGTTTGCACAACTGATTGAGATTACAGTTCAAATACCTGCGAGATAATTCAGAAGATGGACTTTCAGTGAGCTTAAAAGGGTTATATTATCTTTCCAAAAGTGGCTGGTTATGAACACCTTCTGATGTTAGAAATAAAGAGGAAAATCCACGTCTTGTGCTGAGAAACAAAAAATAATTTTCATCTTTATTTTTTTAATTTTCACTACAGAGTTTTTGCTCTCTACCCCACTCCAAATTGGTACTAACAAAAGGAGCACAACTTAACTAGTCACCCTTCTAAAATGTGCTCATCCCACCATTTGCAGTGATGTTGTTCTACAAAAAACACAGACAAGGAAAGCGTTAATTGAAGATGCCAGTACAGAAATGTGGGCTGTCTATTTGAGTGCTAGGCCAGGGGTTGGCAACCCGAAAGATAAGAAGAGCCATTTTTAAAAATTCTTTCAATAGCCAAGTGTTTTGAGAGCCACAATGGGTGTAGCCTTAGACTCATAGACTTTAAGGTCAGAAGGGACCAGTATGATCATCTAGTCTGACCTCCTGCAAAATGCAGGCCTCAAGACCTCACCCATCCACTCCTGCAATAGGCCACCAACCTATGACTGAGTTATTTACCTCCTTAAATCATGATTTAAGGACTTTAAGATACAGAGAATTCACCGGTAGGTGAACCATGCCCTGTGCTACAGAGCAAGGCGAAAACCCCCCAGAGCCCAGGCCAATCAGCCCTGGGGGAAAATTCCTTCCCGACCCCAAATATGGCGATCAGTTAAACCCTGAGCATGTGGGCAAGTCTCAACAGCCAGTTACCCAAGAACAATTCTCTGTAATAACTCAGAACCCACCCCATGTACCCTCCCCTCATAGGCCACTTGTACATCCACCACACGAAGCCAAATATCAGTCAATTTCCAAAATAGGCTAATCATACCATCCCCTCCATAAATTTATCAAGCTCAGATTTGAAAGCAGTTATGGTTTTTGCCTCCACAACTCCCCTTGGAAGGTTATTCCAGCCTTCTGCTGGGGGGAGCTGGACCATGAGCCTGCCACAAGGTTCTCTGGCTGTGGGGGGAGCCTGGAACCAGGAGCAGGCCCCTTGAAGGGTCCCCTGGTGACATGGGGAGAGCCCAGAGCCACAAGGGGGCAGGTAAAGAGCCGTATGTGGCTCCAGAGCGGCAGGTTGTAGACCCCTGTGCTAGGCAGGCAGATTAGTAGAAGGTTGAAGTTGTCATCTGGTTGAGAGGAACTTGCCCCCTCTTCATAGTGCTGGTTTAGAAATAAGTTACAACTTCCCAAGGCAATTTTATTCCAGTGCTTATCTACCCTTACAGTTAAGAATTTTTTCCTAATGTCCAACTTACATCTCTCTTGCTGCAATTTTAAGCCCATTACTTCTTGTCCTATCTTCAAAGGTTAGCAAAAACAATTTTTCTCTCTCTTCCTTGTAACAAACTTTTTACTCCCTTATAGGTCATGTTTTCTAGGCCTTTAATTTTTCTTACTCTTCTCGGGACTTTCTTTAATTTGTCGATATCTTTCCTGAAATGTGATGCCCGGAACGGGACATAGTGCTCCAGTTAAGGCCTAATCAGCATAGTTTACAGTGGAAGAATTATGTCTTGTGTTTTTCCTACAACACTTCTGCTAATGCACCCTAGAATGATGTTTGCTTTTTTGGCAACAGTGTAATAAACTGTTGACTGTTGTTTAGCTTGTGATTCACTAAGACCCCCAGATTCCTTTCTACAGTATTCCTTCCTAGGCAGTCATTTCCCATTTTGTATGTGTGCAACTGATCATTCCTTCCTACATGGAGTACTTTGCATTTGTCCTAACTGAATTTCATTCTAGGTAGTTTACACCATTTCTCCAGTTTGTCCAGATCATTTTGAAATTTAATCCCATCCTCCAGTGCATTTGCAAACCCTCCCAGATTGGTATCATCCTCAGACTTTCATATAAAAACAACAGAGTCCTGTGGCACTTTTAAAGACTAACAGATTTATTTATCGCATGAGCTTTCATGGGAGAAAAATCCCACTTCGTCAGACACTTTGAAGACTAACGGCTACCCCTTTGGAACTAGACTTTTATATATGAACTCTGTCTGCCATTATTTAAATCATTGATGAAGGTATTGAACAGGACTGGACCCAGAACTGATTGCTGCAGAATCCCATTTGATATGCCCTTCCAGCTTGAAGCACTGGTAAATTTTCTGACCAGTTATGCATCGACCTTATATTAGCTCCATATCAGTGATATTTCCCTAGTTTGTTTATGGTAAGGTCATGCAAGGTAGTATCAAAAGCCTTACTAAAGTCAAGATATACCACATCTCTTGCTTTCCCTCATCCACAAGGCCTGTTACCTTGTTAAAGAAAAACATTAGATGGTTTGACATGATTTGTTCTTGACAGATCTATGCTGACTGTTACTTATCACCTTATTATCTTCTAGGGGTTTGCAGATTGATTGCTTAATCATTAGCTCCCTTATCTTTCCAGCTACTGAATTTAAGATGACTAGTCTGTAATTCCCACGGTTGTCTTTAGTCCCCTTTTTATAGATTGGCACTCTAATTACCCTCTTCCAGTCCTCTGGAATCTCTCCAGTCTTCCATGACTTGATTTCATCAGGCCCTTGTGATTTGAAGAGTAAGTATTTTTAATTTGTTGTTTTTCTGTTTTAGCTCTGATCATACTGATTCTTTACTGGCATTCATTCAGCTATGTTCAGTTGCTACTAAACTTTTTGGTGAAAATTGAAACAAACATGACATTTACCACTTCTGCCATTTCCACATTTTCTATTATTGTTTCTCCCCCTGTCCTCCCATGGTCTTCCTCTTGCTTCTAAAGTATTTGTAGAATGTCTTCCTGTTGCCCTTTGTCTCTAGTTAGTTTAATCTCATTTTGTGCCTTAGCTCTCTGATTTTTATCCCTATGGACTTGTGTTATTTTTTTATATACTCATCCTGTGTAGTTTGACTTAGTTTCCACTTTTTGTAGGACACTTTTTTGCGTTTCAGATCATTGAAGATAGTGATTTAAGCCAACACTGTCTCTTGTCATACTTCACATCTTTCCTATGCAGTTGGATAATTTGCTTTTGTGCCCTTGTTGAATGGTACAGCCTTACTGATGGATTGATTATTAATCAATCTCTTAGACCATGGACAATAAAGTGGTCTCTTGAGTGCTACAGCATCAGGAATGTTATCGGTATTGTTAGAATAACGGATCAGAGGTGGTGTAGGTCCCTTACTGAATGGGGCAGGCATCCTCGTGGAGGATGATGCGGAAAAGGCTGAAGTACTCAATGCTTTTTTTACTTCAGTCTTCACAGGGAGGGCCAGCTCCCAGGCTACTACACGGGGTAACGTGGAATGGAGAGAAGAGTGTCCCTCGGTGATGGAAAGTCAGGTTAGGGAACACTTAATGAAATCGGATGTGCACAAGTCCATGGGGCCAGATGAACTGCATCCGAGGGTGCTGAGGGAGTTGGGGGAAGTGATTGCAGAGCCGCTGGCCATTATCTTTGAGAACTCGTGGTATCGGGGGTGGTCCCGGAGGATTGGAAAAAGGCAAATATAGTGCCTATCTTTAAGAAAGGGAAAAAGGAGGATCCGAAGAACTATAGACCGGTCAGCCTCACCTCAATCCCTGGGAAAATCATGGAGCAGGTCCTCAAGGAATCCATCCTGAAACACTTGGAGGAAAATAGAGTGATCAGGAACAGTCAGCATGGATTCACCAAGGGCAAATTGTGCCTGACCATCCTGATTTCCTTCTATGATGAGATGACTGGATTTGTGGATGCGGGAAGAGCCGTTGACGTGGTATACCTTGACTTTAGCAAGGCTTTTGATACGGTTTCCCACAGCATTCTCGTCGGCAAGTTAAGGAAGTATGGGTTGGACGAGTGGACTGTAAGGTGGATCGAAAACTGGTTAGATCAGGGGTCGGCAACCCAAAAGATAAGAAGAGCCATTTTAAAAAATTCCTTCAATAACCAAGTGTTTTGAGAGCCGCAATGGGTAGCCTCCTGGTTAAGAAACTGAATAATAGAACAGATATGCATATTGATTTTTAACAACAAAAAACGATGTTTAATGATGTTAATAAACAATTTACATATAAACATTTTAACGGTGGAAGGAAAGGAAGAAGGAAGAGAAAGAGGAAGGAAGGAAGGCAGAGAAGGAAAGGAAGGAAGGAAAGAAAAAAGAAATAAGGAAGGAAGGGAGAAAGGAAGGAAGGAAGAGAAAAGGAAAAAAGACAAAGAAAGAAAAAAGAAGGAAGGCAGAGAAGGAAAGGAAGGAAGGCAGAGAAGGGAAGGAAGGAAGAAAGACGGCCCGTGCAACGTACAGGGAACATAGCGTGGGGGTGTGGGTCGGGCTGGAGAAGAAGAGAGGCACAGGTCGGGCTGGAGAAGGGAAGAGACCGGCTTGGGCTGGAGAAGGAGAGAGGCACAGGTCGGGCTGGAGAAGGGAAGAGGCGCGGATTGGGCTAGAGAAGGAGAGGCGTGGGTCAGGCTGGAGAAGGGAAGAGGCGCGGGGAGAGGCTTGACTCAGAGCCAAGGGGGCCTGGGAATCGTGGCCAGAACTCCAGAGCTACTTCACACCTGGGTCCCTGGGGGCGATTGCCAGGGAGCCACAAGGGGGCAGACGAGCCGCATGCAGCTCTCGGAGCCACTGTTGCCGACCCCTGGGTTAGATCAACGGGCTCAGCGGGTAGGAATCAATGGCTCGATGTCTGGTTGGCAACAGGTAACAAGTGGAGTGCCCCAGGGGTCGGTCCTGGGGCCGGTTCTATTCAACATCTTCATTAAAGATCTTGATGATGGAATAGACTGCGTGCTTAGTAAGTTTGCGGAGGACACCAAGTTGGGGGAAATGGTAGATACTCTGGAGGGCAGGGACAGGATCCAGGGAGACTTGGACAAATTGGAACACTGGGCCGAAAGAAACCTCATGAGGTTCAACAAAGACAAGTGCAAAGTCCTGCACTTAGGATGGAAAAATCCCATGCACTGCTACAGGCTGGGACCGATCGGCTAAGTAGCAGTGCTGTAGAAAAGGACCTGGGGGTTATGGTGGATGGGAAGATGAATATGAGCCAACAGTGTGCCCTTGTTGCGAAAAAGGCCAATGGCATATTAGGCTGCATCAGTAGGAGTATTGCCAGCAGATCGAGGGATGTGATAATTCCCCTCTA
>ML685778.1:455210-497131 GCA_007922175.1 Pelusios castaneus
GGAGAAAATCCCACTTCGTCAGACGCTTTGAAGATAGGAAAGTTGACGAAGTGGGATTTTCTCCCACGAAAGCTCATGCGATTTATAAATCTGTTAGTCTTTAAAAGTGCCACAAGACTCTGTTGTCTTGGAACATTTCAGTTCAAGTGAGAAACTTTGTCTTCATCTTACTCAATCTGGCTTGAGCTGGGCCCATTTCCGTTGAACAGGGCCCCCATACATAGGTCCTGGAACTAAATGTGCAGAGAGTGCTCCCACATCCCTGCCTTCAAGTGGTTTCCATTATATACAGAGTTTACAGGTTGAATCAATGGTTCTTAGTGCCACCACTATAAAAACTATTCCAGCACCCCTGCCTCCATATGGTAATAACTGGCATGAGAGAATTTGTTTTAAAATTGACTGAGAAACCAAGTCTGAATAGGGTTGTTGTTGTTTCAGTCACTATTGCCTGATGAACTAGGGCAACTGTCTTTGAGTTTATTATCCAAATAAAGTATTAGATGAGCTTCTAAACTTTGTAGTTTTACTACTGCACTTACTGGTTGGTTCCATAAGAACTGAGAGTAGAGAATGGACCAAAAAGAAGCGAAAACTTATGTTGGCTGGAAATATTGAGGACTGTGTTACAGGGATGTGCAAATAAATGTCTTCAGGACAGTGACCTTCATCTATTGCAGGGTTGGTTCAAAAAGCGACTCTCTTAAAAAGCTTATATTCAGTGAATATAGACACCCGTTTCAGGTTTTGCACGCTTTCACCATTAAGACAGGAGCCTGGGCTTTATGCTTGTGTTTATGCTGTACCAGTTCTAATTGCTTTTGGAGCGAGTTTGTTGCAACAGTCTGCGTGTTACGGGTTGCTTTTAATCCATTCACTTCCCCTTATAATTGCCTATTCTCCTCCTCCAAACAATATTCTCGATCCTGGCTGTCCTGCAAGGCAGTCAGAAAAAGCCATCCGGCCAGTTGGATACCCCTATCCATGGCCAGTGGGAGGGAATCCAACACCTTCTCTAAATCTCGGGGTGACCCATTCCCAATCTCCAAGTCAAATAACACTACCAGGGTCTCCCGATTCTACTTCTCTGCCACCCGGTTGCAGGCTGATGTGGTGGACTAGCCTGGCAGTTGGCTCTCAACATTTCCCCCCTTTCTATCTTTCCCCTTAAAGAATGAAAACATCCCATTTGTGCCTCCAAACTCTGCTCACTGCGCCAAGTGTTACAAGAGGGTTACAGGACCCTGGCTACAACCTATAGCTCAGGCCCTAGGGTTCGTTTGGTTCAGCAGGCACAAAACCGGGGGGGGCAAGATAAGAAAATAAAAGCAAACTGCATTTATTAAAAACACAAAGAAGAAAGCAAAGAAATAAGAAAGCATCAATGCTTACGCCCCTTCAGCAGACGGGAACCCCAGTTAAAGGACTGCGTGCATGAAGCGTGGGGAGTGGTGACTCGTGGCGGCAAACATAGCAGTTGCCCTGACGACGAGGTTCCAGTTTGGGAGCGGCTTAACCAGTATTTTTATGCCTTTGCTTGCTAAGTGGGTAAATGGCATGCACATCTGGTATTTTTCCACACTTATTTACAACATTCCTTTGCCCTGGTCTTACCTCATTATTTTACAAAATCTCCAAGTTGTGTCTGCTACTTAGTAGGAGCAAGGTACATCCTTGGTCAGTACTAGCTCTGTTTTACTTATACACAGAATAACTTTTGGTCAGGGCTAATTAATGGCATCCACCACTTACTAAAGCTCATCGCGTCAAAAGATCTTCCGTTCGGTACTACAACGCTTACAAACCTGATTAGACATAACATAGCAAACGATCATATATTAATGGGTGAGGGAAATAAATGAGTGTTACAACTGGGAAAGATCATGCTAGTTTTACCTTTGCGCACCTTATTAGTTAATGTGTCATGTTGCATGGTTTTGTTCTAAGAATGAGCTTAAACCTTGTGCTCAGTTTGGGCTCTATGACCTGCAGGGCCTTCTCTTGTGCATTCTAAAGCAGCGGTTTGCAAACTTTTTTCCTCGAGACCCAGTTGAAAAAAAATCATTTATGTCCATCACCCAACAATTACATCTTTTAGCAATGCATTCCAGGTTTTTGGCGGTGGCAGCAGGGGTGTCGCAACCCAGTGCCTGAGTGTCTGCAACCCAATAGTGGGTCCTGACCCTAAGTTTGAAAACCACTGTTTAAAGGACTTAGCCTTGTATCCAAGCCCCTCCTCACCTGGTCGTTCGAAAGGGGAGGCATGGAAAAATGCCTCCTTAGCACTTGTTATAATTTAAGTGTAAAAGAAAATCAGTGTTTGATTCAAATATTCCCTTTTAAAAATGCAACTCTGTATATTTTCAATGTCTTGAAGAATGCTGAAACTGACCAGAAGGTGGAGTGATAACTCACCTTCACACCTAACTCTTGAAACCAACTACATTATTCTATTATTATTATTCTACATTATTATTAAAACTATTTATTTAAAAGCAGAGTTTACTTCATAAGAGATGCAGGGGCTACTTTCTTTGTAATTGTCTGGAAATTTATTAAAGGTACAAAATAAGATAGAAGAAAAGATATAAAACAAACTGACTGGAGATCACATAAACCCGAAACTGCAGGTTGTTAAACATTTAAAAAAAACTAAAAAATTAATGTATCCCCAAACATACACAACAAGGAGTAATCCATTCAAAGATTCTGTTAACCAAAAGACTCTTTAGCTGCCTGTTCATTATCATCAGTACTCCAAGAATCATAGCCTTCATTAAACCAAGTTTTCTAATGGGAAGTGCTGAGTAACCTTAATAGGCAATGCTACCAACCCCACTCTTAATAAACAATATACTATTTTTAACTTAGTGAAAACAATATACAGAGCCCATTGAACAGTATTTCTTGTAACAAAGCAGAAACAAACTACTACTCAAACTTTAAGGCAACTTAGCCTTTCTGGGAGTCAGAAGTTTGCCTTCTCTTTTCTTTGAAATTGTGATGCTTGACTTGCTTCAAGAAAAAAAAAATATAGGTAGCCAGCCATGAATGACCCTGTATATGAAAGCAGAAGTTCATAGGTAATTATATTTTGTCAAGACTTAGAGGTAAAAACAATCCTCACTTTGAGCGTTGTTCAGTATATGTCTGGTTTATAAATCTTAATTGATTGTACACTAGATTGAATATAGACAAAATGTGACATCTAAGGTTTCTGGGTAAAATGCTTTTATATTCTTGACCAAATTCCATTGAAAATGTACAAGTGCATGCAATGTACAAGTGTGTGCTATGTCCCGTGTATTACCTGTGCTTGCCAGCTGTAGAACATATCTTGACAACGTCATGATGTTCCAGGAGCTCTGTTTTGGTAATATTTTGTTATTAAAGAGCAGCTGACCCCATTATGTCCAGACAACCTATTTGAATTCATCACTGATCAAACACTGCAAATACCATTGAGGGAAGGGGGTGGTATCAGGGTCATAGCCTTCCTTTGCTGTAACTGTAGATTATATTTAGACTTGACAGAATTTGATTTTTAATATAATTTTGATAATATTTTTAAGCATTTTCACTTTGTATCAATTTTTAATTTTTCACAGTTGTGAGAAATTTATGGAGAATCAGGCAATAGGTAGGAGTAAGACAATAACTGTTCAATGACCATAAATGCTAAGACTCAAAGATAAATCTTTTTAGTGGTTAAAACACAACTTGTCAATATCACAAGTAAAAAAGATTCAAAGTATATATTCTTAAGCTCTAATAATGCTCAAGCAGCATTTTTCTTACTTTGCCTATCTAATTTTTTATTATTATGGATGGAAAATACTGCTTTTGATTGGTTTTGTGTGCATGTCATGAAATCAAAATGTACTGACATTTGCTGATAAAACTCTAAATCTTCCAAGACTATTTATGTGGTGATGCTGCAAACTACTGGTATCTGGTGACCTCATCTTGGGATGGTAGGAGTCAGTACTTGCTGAGTCAGGAAGTTGGCTTTGGGATAAAGGCCAGAATGGAAAATGTGTGCTTCATAATGTGATGTCATCAAGACACTATAGTTATGTCCTAAAGCACTGGGCACCCTGAACCTATAACATCATCTTCTTTGGCTCCCAGGATTCTGCAGCCTTGCCACATCTTTGGAGTTGAAACATATAAACACAACACATTACGAGCATCATGTCTTAATTTTCCAACAGGAAATGAGCATGTCTCAAGAGTTCCCTTTGTTAATCAAAACACTAACAAAACTACAAATAATTGATACTGCATTTCTTTTGGATTATAAGTATGTGGCAACCAAGCAATATTTCAAAACAAATCAGCTCAGGAAACAAGCAGCACTTCAGTGGGTGGAGAGGATAAGTTACATGGAAGCAAATGCATTCTCTCTTAATTGCTAAAGATAAAGAAATCCATAAGCCCTCTTTCTTGCTCAGTGAGATTCTTCGTGGTGCCTTGACATTATAACCTCCTTGTGAAATGGTCATTCTCAAGAAAAAAAACCTGTAACTAAAAGACAGAAATATTAAGTGTTTTTTACTGGAACACCATTACTCTAGAATGAGCAAATACGTGAGAAATGAACAACACTTACGTAATTAAATGTCTGATTTCTCCCCCCCCCCCCCCCCCCCCGGGATCTCCATAGATACCAGTGAATCCACTGAGAACTTGGACAGTGACAGTTCATCCCTCTCATCTGAAGAAGAAGGAGAAATACGGGACAGTTCCTGAAAAATCTGTTTTGACATAAAGGGGTGTTGTCAACCTTTTATACTTACTTTTTTATTTCGTTAAATTTATTGTGACAGTTATTTGTTTTAAGGGCAACATGTTCAGAACTGGATGCCTAACTTTAGGGCCTGAAGTCCATATTTAGGTGACTAAATAAGTGGTCAGATAGGGCATGGTTGGGTCCTCAGAATGTGTGTTTCCCTCATTATGTACCTTCTAAAAAATCCTATCCACACATTTTCTATAAGTCAGAGTAATACATATTTCTAAGGTACATTCAGCTTGTGCAGTAATCTTGGACAGCTAGCTTTTATCTTAACATCCCAGGTTCATATTTCTCAAACAGTAAAATCTGGCCATTTATTTAGTTGCCTAACTTTAAGCTTCTATTTAAAACAAACTACCTAAATGTTTTCCTAGCTGAATTTACTTTTTTGCAGTATTTCTTTGCCATCCTGAGCTTCTTTCGATAGGGTTGTGATTTCTTGTTGACTTAATCTTCATTTGATAACAGTTTGTATGTTTAATGCAGTAAATTCAATTTTCATATTTAGGTGCTTAACACATTGCGCAAGATACAGTGAGAGCATTTTTTTTTTGGCTAAAGTAGTGACGCGCCTTTGAATTGATAGCATGATATTGTTTCAAATCAGCATAACTTGGAACATCAGCAGAATTGAATAAATTCACTAAATGTAGGTAATATTTATAAGCCATCAATGTATTAGCTGTGCTTATTTTATATACCTTGTATTGTGATTTCATCTGTTGAAATCAGATATTGTAAATATTTCCTAGTTTTAATAGAATGTTGTCTTGGATATTTTTAATCTAATTTAAAATAAATACAAGATGATGCATAGAGATCTAAGTAACACTTCACCTTCTGGCAAAGAGCATTTGCTGTGAAGCACTACAAGAGGCTGTGCTTACCCCATATTGCATGACATGGATGTGTACTACCTAGTAGTATGTTTTTGAGTTAGACCCTGTGTCTGTGATATCTGCTATAGGGGGACAGTGCCCATGGCTTTGGACAGTAAAGCTCCAATCCTACAAGCAGCAGCATCCGGGCAGGACCCTATTCAGCCCCAGTAGTCTTAAATCATTGGGATCCAATGCAGTATAGGGGTCTGCACATGCAGAGCTCTTTGCAAAATCAGGATTTGCCTGTAATATACTTTTCATATAAGGTCAGTTCACAACATAGCATCATTAAATCTCATATCCTTCTTCCAATTTAAATTGACCCTCATGATAAGAACTTGGAAAGCCAGTTCTTGATTATTAGCAGATAGTGGCCCCAATTCACATTGAGATTTCATGTCAGGCACTCCCAAACACACAAACAAAGACAGCCCCTGCAGAGTATATACAGCCTCAATAGACAGGAAAACAAATACAGAGAGGTGAAAGAACTTGTGCTTGGTCACATAATGGTTCAGTGGCAGAGCCAAGAAGAGAATCCACTTGTACTGACTCCTGTTTCATTGATCTGTGTTGCTAGTCCTGCTAATTCCTTACCCATCATGCTCCTCTCAAGTTTTTGGTAGGTCTGTCTGTGCAAGCTGGTCAAGGTTAACTTGTGACCTGATGTTCCTCCAATGCTGATGAGTTTTCCCACCAGCTTACATGAGTATAAGGTATGCTGTCGCAACCCCCCAAGAATCAGTTATTCATCAAATGGTCCATCCAGGCACGTGCTGGAGAGAGGGTTGATGCCTTTTTAGCACTGTACATCTGTAGGATACATACCATTGCTTCTGGCAATGACACCACCACATTACCTTTCCTTAGCTGCCCCACTTCTGCCTAGAGCAACCGCCATCACCCTGGCTCCCTTCCTGTTTCTGATGAGTTCAAGGGAATAGGTTCTTGCTCCCATAGGGCAGGAAATCCAAAGTTCAGTATCCAAAGAAGTTGGAATTAAGAAAGAAACCACAGAAAATCACATTTTTAACTCTTCTGAGTGACCTGTATTCTTGGTAAATTCAAAGAACCAAACTTTTCTCCCTGTCTGGTGCTAGTGTCCTTTGCCCTCCTGGTTATTTACAAGTCATAGTAATAGAGAAAAATAATATAAGATCTGCTACATTTTTTACCCACATTCCCATGGATTTTTGTCCATGACTAGACATGCTTTCATGTTACTTTCACTTAAATGAAGTACTAGGTCTTTCATGATCACTGATTATGCATTCAGGCTCAGTAGCCACAAGCCACTAGAAAAAAGTTTTGCACCTGTTCACATAAATATGCATTAACAATAAACCAGTAATTTTAACTAAGCAGCGTAACTGCCCAAGCTTATTTGATAGAAAATTACTTTCATCGGTAGCAGATAGTAGGATTCCTATTCTTGCTGGTCATGGGACCTGGTGAAAATGACAGTATTATAGATATTAGCAAAGAGAGCACTTAGTCTGCATATGGTTAGCATTCAGCTAAGGCACATAATTTTGTAGTAGATAAAATTGGCATTACTTTTCCAGCTTTTCATTAATTGTGTGGAAGTGACTCACCCTTATTTTTACATGAATCCAGTTTAAGCTTTTTGTTGCAATTGAACACAACCCTGTTAGATCTGCCTTTCAGTGTGAAATTATTCATTACTTAATAAGTGGTAAAATAAATAACAGGATAATTCTTTTGGTTGTAATTAGAAATAAAACTCATCAGAGCAAAGCTGTAAATCATCAGCTAGGCTTTAGTCATAGATAGAATTAAATCTTATTTTTTTAACTGATATATTTGGCATTGTTTTCTAGACTGCCTCCAATCATTTTCACCTGTATTGGCAAAATGGTGCTACCTGTTTGAACAACGGGGATGGCACTGAATTTCCTCCATCACTTGTTAAAACTAAATGAACGTGTTTGACCAATACTGGATATGCTTGCTTTGGAAAATGAACAAATGCTTAGGCTGGCTGTTGGCTAAAGCACAACTTAGGACTATTCTCATAGATTCAGATAGCTGCACATTTGTAGGGCTCTGCTTATGGGGATTGGTCTACAAAGCTGCCACACCAGTGAACCTGCATACTAATCACTATTTTTCTGGAACTTGGTAACATTCCTGCCTGGTTAGGTTGTTTTTAAAATATGGCATTTAGGACATGATTTCACCATGAGTGACTGTCAGACCCTAGAACAAGCCTCTTGTATCTGTGCATTTTAATATTTAAGTAATATTGTTGCTTTAAAAAAAACTACATTAAAAGAAAGTTATTTAGAGTACGAAGTCAAGTACTCCAAAAGTTTAAATATTCCAGAATTAAGGCTGCCTGCACAACTTTAGTTCTCCCCCTTTTGAGTATGTATTATGGTAGTTTTTAATTCTGTGATTTTTGTATATGAAGATTTTCATAGGACCCTGGCCTCATTTAGTGCACAGAATAGACTGCTCTCCATGAACAAAATAGCTGTTTATTATTTTTTATCCTCATTTATTGTAAAGACCCACTCAAGACTTGACTTTGCAGCCTGAGTAATTTTAACATGCCTTTTTAGTATGCATTTATTAGGTTTTTTAAAGAAGAAAAGATAAAAATTATCCTGTTATTTTCAACTGTAACAACCTACTCCTCCCTGTGCATCATTATTGGGTTTCAGTCTTGAACCTACAATATCCTAGGACAGAAGTCTAGGACTAACTACATTATTTGGTAGTGGGAGACGGCTGTTATGCTCTCTGAACCAGCCACTAGAGGCAAATGTATAAAACACTGAAACAGCAGTTTACTGATGCATGGGTAGCTCCATTTGACAACCATCATAATCAAGGACAATGTGTCATGCTCTTTGTAAGAAGCAGTAAAGCTAAGTGATGGGATTGGGTCTGCCCTATTAGAGAACAGCATTCTGTTCCCAGTTTGTGTAACCTGCATTTGGGGTAAGAGTCATTGCTTAATCATGAGAGTTGTAAAGAGCAGAAAAAGTCAGGCTAGAATTCATGCTGTCTTGATTCCCAGTTATTGTCATTTGTATTTGTCTCTGCTTCAGGAGCTATTGTCCCATTCCCAGGCAATGTGAAGAGGGAAGGCTGCTGCCCATGTGCGGCTACCAAAGGCGAGTTGGGTTTTCGGGCCATGTGCTGGGTCTGCGGGGGCTGTTGCAGTGGAGAGCACACCAATCTCTCCTGATACAGTACTGTAATACATTTGTACTAGAGAATTCCTGACAGAGTCAAGAGATGTCACTTTTGTCAAAGGTACTGTCAAAAACATAAGAAATCATTTTTAAAAGCCTGATTGTGTTTTCAAGTGGTCTCTATGCAGAGGGCCAGCACAAAGGCCAGGCAGCACTGAGTCCCTTAAGTGGGATTTCAGTTGTGTAAAGTCCTGGCGCACACTCTGTATTTTTATATAGAGATATTTATTATCAAGGGCCTGATCCTGAAGGATGCTGCCTGTCCTCCACTGAAGAAGTTGAGTATGCTCAGCACCCTTGCAACATGGTGCCCCCAAAGAGTAAACATACAGCTGTCAGTGTTACTCAGTTCAAGCTGTTTGCTCATAAACATTGCATTCTACCTTTTTAAATTCCAAATGATTTCCCTGAAAACATTTACCAAAAAAAAAAAAAACACACTATGAATTTGTTTGTGTCGTTGCTATGGAATTTAGTACAACTGTATGCAGATGCAGATTCTGTTAATAAGGAAAAAAATGAACTGTGTACTCCAGTGAACAAAGATTACCCTATGTTTGTATTAGAATGTTGCTATGGTAGTGCATATGGTTTTGTTTGATAAAAATTTGCAGTGAAATGGAAGGAAATCATATGTATGCAGGATAAAGAAAAAAGCAATTGTAGCAAACAAAGCTCAGTATAAATACTGAAACTGAAACGCCAGTCGTAAATGACATTAAATCCAGGAAAACATCACATGGATATGAAGACCTTTTCCTGCCAATCTCTCTCTAATTTGGTAACAGAACTGCACTCACTGTATGATTGACCTGTTGTACAGTGGCATAGTTTCAAATGATGTTTTTCTTGCTATAGCTCATTTCCCATGATAACTCTATGGATCATAATATTTTTTGGATATGGAAGCAGAGCTCCATTGGCTAAACTTATTTTTACCATTCTGTTAATTAAGCCTGCTGAAAAGCCCAGTACATTGGGACAGGCTGGAAGGACTTTTCAGCAAGCTTAACTAATTAACATGATTGTAAAAAGATCAGAAGCCACTGGAGCCTTTTCCTATATTGGGTTTCCCAGTGGTGCAGTGGGATTATATAGATAACTTCTGGCAGATGAGTGTAAGCACAGCCCCTCTCATTCTTCAGTGTATATCTTTCAAGTCAGGTGGGATGCACATTGGCTGCCAGTATGGGATAGCTTGCACTGAGATTTCATATACTGTATCTCTTCTGTGGATAAAATAAGATGTCAGGCTCCTGATTTATCAGTCTTTCTCTTACAATTTCTACACTTCTTGTTTCCTTTTTCATCGCCTAAGAGAAGAAACATTTGGGTGCTTTCACTTACAGCAAAATCTTTTCTTTCAGCCTCACATCTCGGCTATTCTTGATAGACGCATTCTGTACACAACCCAAATGTTTACTGTATTAAAATGTCTCATCCTTTGCTCTGCCCAGCATTCCCAGTGATGTTGATACAGATGTTCACAGTGTGTGAAGAGGGAGTGTAAATGGTGTTTCGAATTAATACTGGTGTCCCTAGGTCACACACAGGCAGCAAGTATTCTCCCATGGCACATCAGTCACACCAATGCCCAGTTGTAAAGCTGTTTCAACATGCTTTTTTGGGATCTTCAGTTAAACAAAGATCTTTGCCACAAAGCTATACTCTCACCAGTTAGAGGACTTTGAGAGCAGAATGGATTATGGCTTCTCATTTGTTAACATTGACAGTATCCATGTCGTTCAAAAGATGATGGCAGTACAGTACTAGATCACCTGCCTTCTGAATAATCCAGAAAAGAGATTTGCTGCCAGCTACAGTTGGCTCTAGGAATTTTTTTCTGAGGTCTAGGTGTTTTTTTCTGAGATCTTTTCACGTTTTCCTTTTTGAAGAGCTCATCTGCTCAAACTTCCGTTCTCCATATAAAAGATAATTGGCTTTGGATGGAGCATCTAGGCAGAAACGTCTCATCCCACCAGGACAAAGAGCAAAACCTGGCTACAGCTGAAACTGCTGAATTCGGCCCCTCTAGTAGGGGGTGTTGGGTAATGGATTTGGCAGACTTATTGTTCGCAACTTGGCAGCTGTTCAAACTCCCATCTGCACTGCTGCAGAAATTCCATATAATAATGCTCTGTGGTGTGCAGGGAAGTAAAGCTCCCCCTCATGGGGTCTATTGACCTTGTATGTACTCTGTGCAGTAGCATGTTAGTTCTACTGCGTTCAGATTTCATTCAAGGGAGGAACAGAATTTGTCGCTCACTAGGTGTTTAGTTTTTTTAAGGTTTAGTTTTTCCTTAATTTTTTTGTACCACTGCATGTTTGTTTAAAAAATCCATTTTAGTGTGTCTTCTGAAAATTCAGCCTAATGGGCTTTCTCATGCACAACCTTGTATGTGCATTTTCACATCCCTCTTGCCTCCAAAATTGAGCTGTGTTGCACCACTAAATGTGATACCATGGCAAATGTAGGCCAAATCTAGCTCCGCTGCTGGCAACTTGGCAAATAGGTATTGCACATTTGTTTGCCAGAGATTTGCAATCCAGTGAAAGGAGGTCATCTGTCTCCTGAGCAGATTGGATGAGGATGTTTGCTCCCACCTCCTGTTTATTCTGACAGTCTAGTATAAGAAATCATCTCATATTTGTATCTCACCTTGGTAAGGCTTTCATTCCAAAAGAAAAGAAAATTAATGTGGTGAAAATTGGAGTAACTTTGCATTTAATTAACTTGTTGAATCCAAGCAGAGTCTATTTCTCAAGATTATGTTGGCCTTCCTAAACTTCCATTACTTTTTGTCTGATACTTTTCATGGCTTCTTCTTCTTTTATTACATACAACTACCAATTCTGCCTGTAATCAAGAGTTAGAAGGTATTTTCCAATATGTCTTAATTTTCCTTTCCATTGAAATGCTGAGGGCTCTTCCATAATTCCAATTAACATTTATTTGCACCTTCCTGAGCTGTCTCAGCAGCTTTCAGAGTGGCTGTAGACTGCATGCTCACTGTGAATAGTCACTAGAGAGGCTTTTGCTGGGTTTGTGAATCTGGGACTGTTGCATAAGACACATGCAGAATTGCAATGGTATCTGCTGCTTGGTCATCCCATTCTATGCCATCTGTATAGCAGAGTGCTTTGGAATTACAAAGAAAACTCTTCTTCCAGTCTCTTCACTGAAGAGATTCAGTTCAGTGAGCTGCCCTTAAAGATAGGCTGAGCAGACCACTGTCCAAATGACAACCTAATGATTCGGTTTTCTGGGAAGATGAATTCACATGTTCCTGTACAGAGCAGAATGTCAGTTAGACCAATCCTGATACTGCACAAATTCACACCAGTGCTGGGCAGGTATCTGCGTGATCCCAAAGTCCAGGGCTTGCAAAGGTGGCTCACAACCATATATTCCAACCCCTGCCCTCCCTTCTCTATCCCTGACTCAAGCACAGGAATAGAATGACCGAGCATCAGGCCTGATGTCTTTCCACCCATCAATTTAAAACAGACCTATACTCACACCCAGACAGTGTCTATACAACACGCTACTTTTGGTGCCATATAGGGTGTACGTGGAGCTGCGCACTACTTGAAAAGCAAGCTGTGTCCACACTCTGGTGTATAGCTTCACATCAGTGAAAAGCTGTGGCAGGGAGGTGGTAGTGCGGAAAGGCTTCAGCTGCTGCCAGAGTCTTTCACTGCTGTGAGGCGCATTTTCCCTATTGCCTTTTTTCTGCCAGAGATTTCCCCTGTGCCTCCCCCACTGCTGGAGCCTTTCCCCACTGCCACAATCTTTACCTGCAGTGGGGAAGAGCTCCAGCAAGCAAGGAGGTGTAGACTTTACCTGCTATCTCCCTCTTGCTGGAGTCCTTATGTCCAATGGAAAAGGTTCCAGCAAACAAGGGCTGCCAGAGTCTTTCCCGACTGCCAGCTCCTTTTCCCTGCAGCAGGGAAAGGCTGCAGCAACAGAGAGGTGGCAGAGCACTACGTTACTGAAAACAGCAGTGTAGAAGGGAAGAGACAACTTGGGCGAGTAGAGAACCAGGTAGAGCAGTGGTTCTCAGCCTTCTGTGAGTCGCAACACGCTTGGCGTGACCTACAGGACACATCACTCAGGCTGGTTCCCGCCAGCTCTCCGTGACACACGTACCACTGTGTGGCGACATAGTAATGTGTCCCAACACAGTGGTTGAGAACTGCTGGTGTAGAGTATGTACTCGGGACCATACTCACACCCGCTGCTCACTTACGCCATGGCTTACTGCGTACACTACTAGAATACTTGCTGGGGTGGGGGGGACTAACAGAGTATGTACTCAACATGCTGTTGAAAGAAGCATTCAGTGTAGAAGTAGCCTGTTACAGATCAGGAGCTTACCCACTCTTCCCAAATGGCCCGTTTTGTAATGCATGTGCACAAAAGGGGCACAGTTAAAGTTGGTGAGCATAGATGGCTGTGTGGAAACTAAGATTCTCCTGATTTTTTGTTCTCATTGGTATCTTATTACTAATCTTCACTCCATTTCTGCTCCCAACTACACCCATTCATCCCTGTTGGGTTTAATGGGATTGCCCCCTTATACCTGAGAGTGGAAGTAGGGCAGGAAGGGCAGGGTTATAGAAGAGACCGTTTTCTATCTTAAATTCTCCTTAACAAATTTCTTGGTTTTAAGCTTTACCATCTCAATCTGCGGTTCACATTTCATAAGCTAATTGGGTCGGATTCAGGCAGTACTTGGACCAACAGATCTTCAAGGAAATCACAGGTGTTAGAGAAAGTGGTTTTTCTGACTCAGTAAGTTTCATTGTTTGCTTCTGATCTTGCATTGTGCCACTCTTCCAACACAGTGCTAGAAAGAATGGCTGGCTTTTTTAGATGAAATAACATGCTGTTAAAAATCCCATTGTGCTGTTCACAAAAGAGTAAGCTGTTAACATTTATGCCCTAGCATATTCCATTCTGGGTAATTACAGATGGCTACCTTAAAAAATTCCCCTGTAAGTGTATTAGCAAAACTCTTTTTCATCTCTCCTCTTAAAAACCATAAAATGTTGCAGTAGGGGGCCTGCTATATTCCATCCTGAAGTCGCTGATCTTTTCACATTTCATCCTCTCATTTCATCCTCTGAACATTTAATAAGTGAAAACAGGAATAAAGGTGAAGAGTTGTGACATCCCAGTATTAAATACAGACTTGAGGCAGAGCAGATCTTAGCTCCATGCTGCAAGATGCTGAGCATTTAAGCATGTGCTTAACTTCAGGTACACCCACATACCACATCAAGTCCATGGGACTATTCGTTTAGTTAAACTAAAGCATATGTTTAAGAGGTTTTGCTGGATCATCACCAGTGGGTTCCGCACACTGGAGGAACAAGCCAAGCCTGAGTACACCTCACTGCCTTAATTTTCAGGCTAGAAGTTCCCTTGGTGAGTAAGTTTCAGTTTCTGATGATACACCCACCTGCCTCCCACCAGACATCTGGATGCCTCTCTCCTGTCTAGGTCCCTGAGCAAACTACAAACTGGGAAATGCAGGAGGGCCCCTGACAAAACCACATACAGGGTCCCATCTGGTAAGCATGTTTAGAGGGCAGCTCTCAGATCAGCTCCCATTCAAAATCTGGCCATAAGAGGTGCTTGTGACCTTGTAACTTTTAGCCCTGTGGATAGAGGACTCACTTGGAGCCATGGGAAACCCGGGTTCAATTCTCCTCTCTGTTGGAGAGGAAGAGAAGGATCCAGCACCCCTGAGTAGAGTGCTCTCTAGCCCAGTGGTTTTTGAACTTTTTTCCTCAGGACCCAGTTGAAAAAAAATCATTTATGCCTGCAACCCAACAATTACATCTTTGAGCAATGCATTCTAGTCTTTCAGCGGTGGCAGCAGGGGCCTCCACAACCCAGTACCTGAGGATGTGCAACTTAGTACTGGGACCCAACCCTAAGTTTCAAACCACTGCTCTAGCCACTGGACTATGCCGTGATTCTACGCACACTCTTTCTCTGGCCCACTGACTATTTAAGAGTTTTTTTTATCCACGGTGGAACAGTCATTGGGTCAGAACAAACGAATGAGAATGACTTTACAATCCAGGGGTTAGGACATCCCTGAGAATGGGGAGACCTCCCCCCAATAACTTCATCCACAATAGAACAGCTTCAACAGGAGAGACAGGGGGGGACTCCCACTCAGAATATCCTGTAGCAGTTGTGTGGTGGGCAAGACCAGCTCCTCCAGATATTTCGCATGGAGCAAGATGGGTATCAAACTGATTTCTGCAAGAAACGCGCCTAAGTCTCCTGCCTTCAAGTGATGGGCCCCTGTTTGTGGATCACTGTCAGAGAGAGGTCCTTCCCTCCAGTTGGACATAGGTGCCTATCTGCATGAGAGGGGTAGAGCATTAGACATACCTCCTGTCATCAGTATATCTCATTGGCTAGTTTAGGCAGCTCCCTGCATAGTGTACTAATGCTGTAGACTGTACTAGTAGGTGCCTAACTCTCCCCTTTAATTGTACAGAGAGCCGGGGGCTCTAACTCAGGTTTGCGAATTGCGATGGAGTTATTGGTTGGAATACATACATCGCTTTGTGGGTGTGGGCTTGAGAAATTAAGGTCAGTGGTATCCACTAATTTTGGTGTCCAATTTGAGCCACCTACGACCTGATTTTTCAGAATACGTAGCATTACATGGAATGCTGTATGTTCAAAACACATCTTTTGTTGACTTCAGTGTCATCTGTGAGTGCTCAGCATTTCTGCAAATAAGACCCAGGTTCTCAAGTCAAGCAACCAGAAAATGAGAGTGAGACATTTAGTGATCACTTGTGAGAAGTTGGTTTCAGCAACTTGCCTGGTTTCAAACAGAAACTCTGTGGCAGAAGCAAGAAAATAATCTAGTTTTTTAACTGACAAAGCCCACGAAAGCGTATGCCCAAAGAAATTTGTTAGTCTTTAAGATGCCACAGGACTCTAGCAGTTTTCTAAAGCAGCCTTCAGCTGTGTTAACCATAAGATCATCTTTTCTCTTCCTGCAATCACCTCCCTTATTCACATCACACTTTACAACTTCTGCAACAAATGAAACGGGATCTGCAAAGAAAAGTCCCCTCACTGCACAGCCCTGATTCATCCCTAGAGCAGATCCATTTTGTGCATTGAAAAAGGCAAGGGTCCTGTGGAAAAACAGTATGTATAGTACAATAGTATAAATAAAGACTGCATCATGATACATATAGATGGGACAAATTAGATTGAACTGGCAAATTAACTGGCATTTCATAAATTTTGAGTGCAACTTTAATAATATTCTTTTGTCGTGCATGTAATTCTCTAGGTTTCTAAAAAAGTAAAGTAAAAAATAAATCCCATAATGTTGATACCCCTTGGGGTAATCTTAAATCCACCATACAGACCTGTTCCAAGAGCTAATCAAGTAATGGATGGCAGTAATAGATCGTTATGCTTTATGTGGACCAGCACTAGAGGGTGTTAGGACACTTTGCCAATGGGTTTCAGAGGTAACTGTAGGCAGCAGAGGAATAGGGAGACTCAAAAATCTTGGATTCCATTTCAGGCTCTTCAAAGGTGACATTTTCAATGGTCACAGACTCTTATATTTCCCTCCAACCCAAACCGGTCTCTTCCCTACTGCTGGTTCTTCATCCCAGCCTCATTCTTTTTACCTAAGCTGTCTGTCTCTACTCTGCAGGCTTTTCATCTATGTTTCTGTTCCTTTGCCCAGCAAATCCAACTCACCTCTGCAAACTCTCTCTCCTAATCTTCTAACCCAGCCAGTCCCTATCGCTGTTCACCCCAGCGCCCAGCCTCACTTTCTACATAAGCTCCATGTGTTTTGGCCCAGTCTATTCTCCCCAGTCTCCAACAGGTTTGGCACTTGTTACTTTTACATTTGACTCAAGCAGCTTCCTCTTCCACTTTGCCTGGGTCCAGCAGGAAGGTCATTGAGAGCACAGAAAAGAGAGGCTTCCTGCTCTTTGTTCAGGTGTCTGGACCCAGAACAACCTGCAACAGCCCAGAGCTGCAATTACAGGTAAAGTCCTGCTCAGCCCGAGGCTGGAGCATGTCCTATGTGGACAAAATATGTGGGGAATTTAGCTGCTAAGTCTCTGTGGAGCATGTGCAAAGTGCAGTTTTTTTAAAAAATGTGTATAACTTCACCTAATGTGGGCAGATTTTCACAGGAACAGCAGACACATCCCTGTCCCAAATGTCAAGTCCCTTTTGCAAGGCTTGGGGATGCTTATAGATGGTCAAAGAAGACCACCAGACCTTTCTTAGCATGGGCAAAACAAGGTATTTTTCTATAGCCTTTTTTCCCAGAAATAGATTAGGGTTTTGACTAAAATTTTCAAAAAAAAAAAGGGGGGGGGGGAGATCTGATAGATCATGGAAAATTTCAGCCTCAACATTTAAAGTTTAGCAAAGTTTTAAGCAACTGAAAATAGGGTATTATAATGGGGAGTGCCAAACAACCTTAGCAATAGGTGATGTTAGGGCCACTGAACTATCATTATGGCATTACATTGCTACAGTCCAGTTTCTGAAGTTGCTCCATGGAAATAAAGGTGATCAGGGAATTAGTCTGTTTTTAGTTAGAGGCTAACGTTTGAAGTGAAGATCTTCATACATCTGCTCCCCATCAGTTTGTCTGTGATAGAATTTTAGAGGCATTCCAACAGAGAGGTTGAATATAATTCTTGAATTCAACTTCCTGGCTAGTGTTGCTTGTTCTCCGCCTGCCCCGTCCTCCAGTCAGGGATCAAACAAGGAAACTTAAATAATTTTTCCTTCAATTTGTTACTGATGAGGAGCAGGAGCATTAAAATGCAGCCCTGATGCTACAGTGCTTTGAGACATAAAAAACTTACAAGCAAGCACACATAATACAATAATAGAGTACTGGATTCCTTCAATCTTTTGGTTCCATATTGGTGCTCATTGTGGTAATAACTGAGTACTTCCCAGGTGGCATATCAGAGTCCAACTGGATTTTATAGAATCTGGCCCTGGTTTGATCAATAAACAAATAAAATGCTCAAGAATTTAGTTGTAACCTCTGCCATTTACATATTGAAGGAACTCCATGGGTACACAGTTTCCTGTTTTTATGTACAAAGTGCATGGTTTTCTGTCGGGGCAATTGAGGAAATGGTGTGTTTCATAGCAGCTACAGAAGAGAAAGAAGTATCAGACTGTGGGTTTTAGTATTTTTATTTCTCTACCATTTCCACTTCACATGTGTGTGGAGTACAGTTAATTCTGTTATTTATCTCTGTTCTACACAATATGCAACTGGCTCAAATTTTGACCCTGGGAGATTTGCCATTGACTTAAGTGGGGCCAGACTTTCACCCTTTCTTTTTAACAGGATAATTCCATTTAGTATATCTTGCTTCCCAGTTATGGGGAATGCTTCTGCAAGCCCTCTTGACTTCAGTTAGACTACTGCTGGTAAGGATCACAGTATTAGGCCCATGACATGTAAAGTATTTAAGGCCAAATGCATGGCATTCTTGGCACATGACTACTAGCTTGCTTTATACTAGATTTGGAAATTGGCATTATATGTACATTTTTTAAAAGGGCACTATGTCATTCTGGTTAACTTGAAATATTGAATGTAGAGGATAAAATACAATAAACCAAAGGTACAGCTATATCATAAAAGTGGAGGTGAAAAGGAATGCAAATACAGTTACTGTGTATGTCTGTGGAGGACATGCCCTTTCTCTATGCAATAAACCAGCACATACAACTGGTGAACTCTTAGCAAGAGTTAAGTTTGTTGGTAAAAGCCCAGGCATGATGGTGAGGTCTACATCCTGATGTATACTTTGTTACTGGATTTAAGTGGAAGCCTGATGAAAGAGGCTCACCTGAATTTTAAACAAACAAGGAGTCCTTTGGCACTTTTATAGACTAACAAATTTATTGCATGAGCTTTTGTGGGAGAAAATCCCACTTTGTTGGACACTTTGAAGATGGGGAACTTATCTAGCCTAACACAGATACCCCTTTGGAACTTGTTCACTGAATTTTGCACTTTTCTGTTCAAATAGTGTCCAGACAGGTTTAGGTATAGCTAAGACTACTGGCCAGGTGGTAAATTCCAAAACAAGCTGGAAGATTTTAATGCCCCTGGGGGGGGGGGGGGGGGGGGAAAAAGGGGGAAGAGAACTTGATTGAGCAGAAAATATGAGGTTATTTTTTAGGTGAGGCATTAGCTGCCAAATAATGAAATGCTGAGACTTTTAGCCATTTATGTGATGGTAATATTTGTCTAACTTTAATGGAAGTTCAATAAAACCTTAATATAGGGCTACTGTGCTGTTTCTTTTCTGATAGCACTTGCATTGTCAATGTTCTACTATTGTGAAAACAGACACCCACCTCTGCTTCTTGAAAATAATTTACTTTCTTTAGAGCACAATGAAATATGTTGCGTGAGGACTGTCCTGATGACAAGAGATCAAAATGACAAAGAACTATATCACAGTTTCTTGTCAATCCAATCTATTGTGCAGCTTTATAGTAACCCACATTAGTACAAACATTGATGCAGCCTTCTCACAGCATTAGTTAAGCAAGTATTGCTCTTCACAGATCCTAGTCTTCTATTGTTTGACCACTCGGATAATCAAATTTAAATTCACATCCCCAAAATATGGAGTTTGATTCTACTCAGAGAGGGAGAGACTGGTCTTAACTCTCTATTGGAAGAGTACTTGAAATTCTTTGCATTCTTCTCCTGTTAACAGCATGTTTACTTTTAATCAGTGGGTTATTAGGATTAAACACGTGTCATTGCTTCAAGTTCATTTAGTGAAAGCAAACTACCTCCTACAGCCTCTAACATTCTTTTTTCCCCACATCAATGTGTTAATTTTCAAGAAGCAACTATAAAAAGTAATACGAGTAAAACTCTTCCAACTTCCCATTCAACACTGACACACATATGCATTCTAGCTAAACACTTCTATTGAAAATTTCAGAATTTGAATATTTTAAATTAGTTCTAAATTAGTTCCTCTGAAACCTAAAACAAGCTCTAAATTTGTAGAAGTGTAAGCTACTACTACAGAAAGCTCTCACATTTTCCCAAATTGTCTTATCTTTCAAAATTTTCTACTAAGAATATGCTTAGGTAAATATTTCTTTATTAAATGATTAAATCCATAAATAATTTTTAATTCATTGAATATAAAATTAAATCATTTACAACTTATTCCAGTATTATGGGGAAGAGAGGGGGTTAAAAAAAAGCTACATTTTGATAAATAAAATACTCAGCTTTAAAACAACTGATTTCTGTTTGCAGTTAAACTATAGCTGGTACAGAATAGCTGCCACCAGTGAGCGCTCCAAAAGCGCCCACCTCAGGAAGGAATGTATCTTCCAACTCATGTTTGGAAAAAATAAAGCATAATGTTAAAACTGAACAGTATAGAAAAATTGGAAGTTTTCATAACCAGAACAAACATTATCTGATCAGTTACAAACAGAAAACAGTACATGATTAAGGTAAGGTGCTCCAAAAAGAAGCAATAAAGTTGCTCCAGTACTATGAAGCTTTAAGTATGCTTAAATCTCTGTTGCATTAATGTCCAGTTGCACAGGTGTGCTCTTGCAGTATCTCAGTGTTGCCCTCAAACGGGCACAGAGTGCCTTCCTCCATTGCTTGTTACTTCAAAATTCTGACAACTCCCCACTCCCATCACAACTTAGTCCCGAAATTTGTGGATGTCATTGAACAGTCTGTAATAGGGGTAAGCTTCACTTGCATGTGGACAGTTGTAGTTGCATTTGCAAGACTGGATCATCATTACATTTTTAGTGAAAGTTTCCCCATCATCACAGCGGAATCTGATCTTGACGGTTCTGGTCTGCTGGGGGGTGCAGCATCTTCCATCCACACAGGAGCCACAATATTTGGGACGATACTTCTTCACACTGGAACACCCAGCATAGGTAAACTTCACCGGGGCTTGTGACTTCTTGGTCTTGGTGCATTTCTTTCCTTTCTGTAAGGAAAGGTGTAACAATGTTATGAGCAAAAGTTCTCTTTGTAACATCCATCTTCCACCCCGACCCCTCTGGAAAAAAAAGGGGGCTATCATAGAGGTCTGTATTTACCTTTAGAGAGCCATAGCTGGGCTGTCCGCATGGCCGCACTTCGCATATCCTGGTCTCTTTGACTAGTCTACAGTCAGGATTATCATTGGTGACCCTGGTAGAGATGCCAGTTCCACAAGTCTTTGAACACTGGGACCATGAAGTTGTCTGCACAATGCATTTGGGACTCTCAAAAGATCGGCTGTGAGGCTCGGATCCAAAGACTAAAAGGGGGGAGAAGAAGAACTTGGCATAAAGTTTCTGATATATCTTTGTCCCTCTTCTTGGTTAGGAGTACAGCAAATTGCTATACACATTATATTAAAGCATCCCCTCCCACCACAGACTGTTACTAACAAGCACAATAGCTTTGCTCACCAGGTAGCATTTTCAGTCCTCCTTTCACAATGGCAATCAACTCGTTGTTCCTAGTTAATTCACCTTCTGAAGCATCCACATCAAATTCTTTGCTGAAGAAACCTTCCAAGTCCTCAAGACCATCTTTAGTCTCATCACAGACCCATTCTTCACAGCACTGGCCAGGCACCTTAACCAGCCGTGGGTTGGGACAGCCCAGGTTAGGGAGAGAGAGTTCTTGTGGGCAGAGCGGGATGCACCCCACAGCTCCATCTATGCATGTGCACTGGTGTTTACAGTTGGGCTGGAAACTTTCACCATTCTGGTATATTTTGGAGTTGTATTCACAGGGTCTCCCCTCGGACTGTGCTGCAGAGATTAACAAAGAGAGAAAGGAGGGAATTAGTCTTCTAAACACAGGCGTATTTGCTACTCTGTTAAATTCAGTTTATGGTAAAGTTCCCTCCAATCCCCAGGGGATATGGGGCTAGAACAATAAGTTAGTCAGGAATCACTTTTCCTTGTGTGCTTTTAGCGAAGCCCAGACATACTGAATTGCATTCCAGACTGCTTAAGTCACATGCCTTTCTGCCAAGCTACCAACAACAAAGCATAACCATACATGGACTCAAAGTTACTAAACTTGGGCACTACTAAACGGGGACGATGCTTAGTTTGAAAGGGGCCAAGCCCCACGCCTCTTACCTCTGCAGATCCCCTTCTGAGCCGTGCTGCTGGCGCCGAAATTGCATTCCAGTCCCTTGGTGTGATCGCAAGGGTGGCTCTTGCTGCAGTCCTCGTTGAGTTGTTTAGCGCAGACTTTGCAGCATCCGCAGCCGTCCACAACCAGCCCGACTCCCGGGGCACATTTGGGCACCTCCAGGGGGCACTGGCAGGCGGCCGGGCAGGCGGAAAGCGCCTAGGGGGAGCGAAGGATGTTAAAATCCGATGAGTTAAAATCCGCAGAGGCCCTACTACGCAAAATTTACAAAACAGCCCCCCAGGTACTTCGCCCGGGCCAGCGCACGGCCAGATCGCCCTCCGGATCCCCGGCTTCACGCCTGCACAGCGACACAGGCGCAGGAATCGTCCTTCCGCAGCTACACTGCGGAGCAGGAAAGCGCCCGAAAGCGGCGAACGGCTTGGGAAACCCCCCGGCCGCAGCGACAGGCAGGCGCCAACTTACCGGCCTGATTAAGTGGGGGAGGGCGACGACCAGAAGGAAACAGCTGGTGGCTCGGTAGCTCATTGTTAGCGACAAGAAAACAGCGAACTCGAGCAGCGGGAGCTAACAACCTGCCCTGCCACTGGCGAGCCTGCAGGCGGAGCGGATCCCTTCTCGGGCCTGCAGAGCAGAGACAGACTCTAAATCCTAACGGGCTGCGAAACCGCGCGCTGTTCCGCGTGCTCGTTCGCTGAGCCCTGCGCGTCTCGGGGGTCCCTGCTGTCTGGAGAAGCAACGAGGGAGCCGCGCCTTATATACAGTGCTGCGGCCGCCGCGTGCTGCAGCTGCACTGACGTTGCGCGTTCCAGAACGCTAAAGCATCTCAGGAATGTTTCTTGGCGCGGTTTGCAGCCAAGCTCCTCCCTGTCTAAGTTGCACCTTTTTTTTTTTTTTGTCTCACCTATAGAGAGAAAGCCGTTCCACTCCCCCCCCCCACCCCCCCAGTCCTCACAATTGAAATGATCATTTCAATACTCCTGCCTTTAAGGATCTTGTATGGTCATGTGGTGAATGCATTTTAGGAGGTTCTTTTCTCAAAATTAAGTTCCTAGTTTTCAGGCTGGGAAACGCTGTACTTAGAAGATATTCCCTTGGTGTTTATTAAGTAAGTTATAATATATATCACTGAATGTCACTGTGAAATATTGAGGGGGGGCGGGGTCCAGAAGAGCCACACAGATCTGTTGCTGAAGTCAGGCACATTCCTATCGAGGCCAAAATCTTTGATCCAGTGTCTCAGGGAGTGTATTTCAAACTAATACCGTCTTGGTTTACTTTTAATATTTATGAATGGGGAAGGAACACAATGAAGGGCTCCCTGGCTTCTGGCAAAGTTCCATGGAAAGGTCTTCCCCTAGCTTTTTGTTTTGGGAGGTTCCTGCTTTTATTAAAAAGAATCATGTAAGGCCGAAGTTCTCAGTGCAGTGACCTTGTTTGAAGAATCAGAGGGAAAATGAAAAAGTTAACCAGTTCTTTACAGATCCAGTACATAATCATGTCACCTTGCCTATCCCTCTCCTCCAGGTAGAGTGATTTTTTTTAAAAAAAAGATGGGAATTTGAAAATGCAAGTAACACCCCTAGGTGTTCTTACCCTTCCTAGGGCAAGAATTAGGATAAGTCAAATAACTCTTTTGTATATACTGCTCCTTGGAAAAATAAAGAAACTGCTACACTGATTTCACTCTCCTTTATAATCCATAAAAGTGAAATGACTGCAGGAAAGTCGCTCCTGGGTTTAGAATTATTTGTAAAGCTGCATTGTGAAATTGATTAAAACAAACCTTTAAAATTGTTATATTATATTGAATTAACTAGAGTCATTGCTGTTTTATTCTGCTTAAATACTTTCAGAGGGTAGAATAACAAAACTTAAGTATCTGTGGAATATTGAACTCTCTCTGACCTTCACTCCAGCATACAATGGTAAGTAATTAAAATAAATGTCTGCCTAAACTCTGGGTTAACACTAGAGAGCTGAACATTCAAAGATTGACCATGGTGCTTTTGTATAGGAGAACTTCATACTTAAAACATTTTTTAAGGTTTTAATAGATACCAAATGTACATTAATCCAGTCACTTGTTCTTAGCATTGTTCTTTAATAGACAAACCCTTGAGTGCTTGAGATGTCTAGTTTTTAGGCCAATAACAAGTTAGGAGAAAATCCCAGGCCTTGCAGCACATACATCTGTCTGCTGTCAAGTTTATCACCCAGGGTTTTAGTCATCCCTGGTAAGGTTAGATACACTTAGGGATTCCTCATTGAAGCTAAAAATTTGGGATTGGGGTGGGGGGCAGAGTTCCTAGCTTCTGTTGTGGAGTTTTTTGGTTTCATGGCCATAAGTATTTCCAGATGGTGATTCAGACACCAGACGTAACAATATTTCCATATTTGGTATAGCAGTAGCTTGCATTTTTCACATTTTTTCTGCTCTGTTATCCAGCCACAAAGCATTCTTGACAGCTTCAGATGTTGTTAAATATAGACTTTACTTCTGTTCCCAGGGCAGGAAATTCTTTGGGATTCCTGTTTTTCACGCAATCTGTCTGTCATGATTTAGGAGAAATTACAGTGGAGGAGCCACTGTAGCTTGCTCGTTTATTGAAAAAAGCCAAGTTTAGTCTGCTACCCAACAGAGTTGCAATAAATCCCCATTCTGAGGATTTTTTTTTTCTTTGCAAATCAGATTTCGGTTCCTAACACAAGTTTGTTTTTTGTTGCCTTCAACGATCGAAGGTGGAAGATCAGACCCACTGCAGAAGAGAAACTTTACAAAAACCTCCAGTGCCCTTGGAAACCAGAGGTGGTGGGGAAGAAGTGAAGTGGGAGGGGGTGGGAAGAGGAAGGGGGGAATCTGATTAACCTGTCTGCGTTTCCAAATGGTGTGTCTGTGTGTGCCGCTCATAAAGGATGGACATTTAAGGAGGGGAAGCAGCATCAGCCCTGCTGCTAGGAGGAGAGAAGTCCAGACGTCTTGTCGCCTGCTCCTTTCCACTGCTGAAAGGGTTACAGAGAGGATCGTTTCATGGTGACTGGTTGAGGGACTGTGCACAGTTCAGGGTAAGTGTTGCTCCTGGTGCTAAATCTATTTAGGGGGATGTGTGTGTGTGTTTGGGTTTTTTTTAAATACTGCAGGAATAATAGGCAGCCTTGTGGAACTTTGCTGGAGCCGTAGAGAAGGAGGTTTGTTGTTGTCTTGGGAGTCCCACCCCCTGGACTTGGCTTTAGACTGAGGTATGTGGGGGTGGGGACTCTGCTGCCAGGGAGGTGAAGGCGACACAAGAGAGGGCCAATATAATAGGACCACTGTCTTCAGCAGAGGCTTGGAGCTGCAGCCTGTACCCTACAGTGTAGTTTCCAAAACATATGCGGTTTTGTTTTACTTTTCAAGCATGTATCTTTTCTAACTGGCTCCAGCCCTCCACCATCCCCAAAGGAATAAACCAGGGGCTGATGGATAAAGTCCATCTTTGTTGATTCTCCTGGAGAACATTCTCCCTCCTCCCCATCAACACCCCACCAGCACCACCCTGGATAAATAAAGTAACATGAGGAAACCATCTGTTAACCCAAAATGGTGAACCATCTGTTAACCCAAAATGGTGGCATTAGGGACCAATTTAATCAAGGAATGAATAACCCCCCCCCCCCCCCCATGAAAGTGCTTTACAATTACAAGAGAGAGAAGGTGGGTGAGGTAATATCTTTTATTGGACCAACTTCTGTTGGTGGAAGAGACAAGCTTTCCAACTCAATGGAAGTATTTTACTGGAAGTATTTATGCCTTAAAGTCTCTTTCATGGTCTCCCCATTTCTGACATGTTTCATATGGTACCGAGGTGGGAATGTGTATAGTATGAAAAGGAGATGGAAACAGGTGTTTGTTTGGCTTTCAATGCACTGGAGCTGGACTCAGCAGCAGCAACCCCCAGAACTGTCATTGCTGTCAGGAGGTGCGGCTGCCCCTTTCTGGCAGAGGACCAGCTGTACTGGCCTGGCCTTGCTGAGGCTCTGCAAGGAGAGAGAGAGTTTGTTTCCAGAGTCTTATTTCCGGCTTCAGCACAAACTCAGATCGTTTCCAGCTCAGATCCATATTTGGTGAAAGTCTTGGGAGTGTCGTCATCCACCCGATGATGAGAATGATGCAGTAGCAGTCACCAGGCTCCTTTTAGAAAGAGGAAATCAAGGGTCCTTGACCTGCATACCAAAAATACAGGTCACTCCAGAGAATCTCTGGGCACGTTTTCAATCTTTCCCTTCTGAGCCTGGGGGAAGGGCTTGCGGGGTTTCCTCTGCCGGGAAGGTTACCGATGACTGTTGTGCCTCAAGAATGAACATAATCAATTCATTCTGGCGTGTTAATCATATTAATTAGGGATTGGATTGAACAGCTGCATTTGTTTTACACTGTTTTAGAGATGGATCCAAGCCATGAAGTTCATATTTGGATCTGACAGTCCTCAGAGTTTGGGTGGGATAGTGGATTTGCATGAGATATAGAGATAGGGACCAATACAAAGTGTGGATCAGGGGCCAGATTTCCCAAATGCCCTTGAAAGATTTTAATTCTGGGTTAACTCGAATGTTTTGTTGCAATTTGGTTAAAATAACAAAATCATAACTTTATGTATGTGTTTTTGTTTTCATCTTTGAAAACATTCATTTTTCTCAGTGATCCACATGGGGAAGGAAAAGGGCAGCTAATCCAGTAATGTGGCAGTCCCCTGAGGAGTTTAGGAGAGCTGAAAGGCTAAAGCCATACTTGCAGTCTAAAAGAACAGATTATTCTCTCTCCTTCTTATTAAAGACTTACATTTCCTTATCTGCCACGGAAAGTGCCTGATACATGGGTGGGGACAAAAACCCTGTGGGCTGCTGTCCCAGGTGTGTTCTTTGGTAAACTTGATAGTTTAGATTAGCAGCTCCAACGCTTTGAAGAGTTATCATTCATAGGTGTATAGTATATGAGTTCTTTCACAGTTCAGAGCTTGCAGCTGAATGTTAACACAACGGTGGTATAATCTGGTGTTTCACTCTTTTACTCTTTTCACCATTTCCTTTTCATTCTAACGTAAATTTGCTGCAATTTCATTCAAGTGAAATAGATTGTTTGTTTTGTGGTATTTTTGTGGCACCTGAAAGGTGGACAGGTTGACAGCTTCAGGCCTTCTCCTCATGCTGTCCTGAGGGAGGGGCGGGGCCCAGGGCCAATTGCCTTGGTGGGACAGGTCCCGGCTCTGCACTCCCACTCCACCCCTTGCCACTGAAGGCAGTAGGGAGCAGCACAGTAGTTGGGGGACAGCGTTGTGGGCCTAAGATATGCCTAAGAACTTGACCTAAAAAGACTAGGGTTGCCAGGGTAATTAATTATCTATTCCTATGCAACTCATTTGACTATCACCCAATACTGACAACAGATCATCAACTAGTACTATTTGTGATTATAGGCATTCTTTTGTGCATTAATAATTGGCCGGAGACCACCAAATAATTCACATGGGCCAGCAATAATCATTAGGTAGTTCCATTAGCCATTTCTGTCCCTAGTGAATTGGCAAAATTGTAGTTGGTGACCTGGAGATGAAAGGTTTCTTACCTTGTTTCCAGCCCCCCAAGCTATTCAGTATACCTGGTTTTCCTATTTTGCAGGTGTATGATTTTCCTCAGATGTTTTCATCAGAAGATCTGCAATTGCTTTTGTGGTTGAACCTGTGACTGGTACAATTTTATCAAGGATGGATCATAGAAATGCAGGACTGGAAGGGACCTTAATACGTCATCTAGTCCAGTTCCCTATACTGAAGCAGGATTAATTATTATCTAGACCATCCTGGCAAGTGTTTATCTAACTAACCTATTCTTAAAAACCTCCAGTGATGGAGACGAGAAGACTGAGGGGGGAATAACAGTTTTCAAGTGCATAAAAAGTTGCTACAGAGTTGAGCGTGAAATTTTTTTTCCTTAACTTTTGAGGATAGGACAAGAAGCAATGGGCTTAAATTGCATCAAGCTTGGTTTAGGTAGGACATTAGGGAAAACTTCCTTCGAGTGAGGGTGGTTAAGCACTGGAATAAATTCCCTAGGGAAGTTGTGGAATCCTCATCATCGATGGTTTTAAGAATAGGTTGACAAAATAGCTGTCTGGAATGATCTAATTATTACATAGTCCTGTCTTGAATGCAAAGGATTGAACTAGATGACCTATTTTAGTCTCCATTTCTGTGATTCTATGATTCCACACCCTTTCTAGATAATTTGTTCCAGTATTTAACTCCCCTTACAGTTAGGAGGTTTTTCCTGATGTCTAACCTAAGTCTCCACTTTTGCGATTTAAGCCCACTTCTTCTTGTCCTGTCCTCAGTGAAAACTGTTTATCACCATCTTCTTTATAACAATCCTTTACATACCTGAAGCCTGTAACATCCCTTCTCAATCTTCTCCAAACTAAACAAATCCAATTTTTCAGTCTTTCCTCATAAGTCACGTTTCCTGAATCTTTAATAACTTTTGTTGTTCTCCTCTGGATTTTCTTAATTTATTTACGCCTTTCCTGAAGTGTGGTAGCTTGCACTGGATTCTGTACTCCAGCTGAGGCCTTATCAGCACTCAGTAGAGTGGGAGAATTACTTCTCATGCCTTGCCTTTTTTGTCCCTACATGTTTGTTTTGGTTTTTTATATTCATCTTTTGTAATTTGGTCTAGTGTCCCCTTTTTGTATAACTCTTTTTCGAGCCTCATGTTTGAAGATCTCCTGATAAAGCAAGGGTGGCCGCCTACCATACTTTCTATCTTTCCTATGCATTAGTATAGTTTGCTTTGTGGCCTTAATTATGTCTCTCTAAAAAATACCGCTAGCTCTCCTGAATGCTTCTTTCCCTTAGGGCTGATCTATACTGCCACATGATTTTGGTGGCAATCAAAGGGAGATATGCAAAGTACTTAAAATACCTTGGGTATCTACCTCTGATTGCCTATCTTCTACTTACCGTCTTCAGTAGCCTGAGCCAGAGGGAAACCTCTTCCCTCCAACTCAGGACTACTCCTTCTGCAGGGGTGCTTTTCCAACATTGTCTTCCTAGTTGGCTGAGCAGGTCTTCACAGACCCAATCAGTCGATCAGGGAGATCAATCTGATGGCGGTGAATTCACCGCCCTCAGTGAAGACAAGCCCTTATAGACTTGCTTCCCATGGGATCTTACCTGCTAGTTATCTGAGTTTGTTAATGTCTGCCTTTTTGAAGTTCATTAATCGAATTCTGTTGTTTTACCTCCTACCATTCCTTAGAATCATTAATTCTATCATTTCATGATGACTTTCACCCAAGCTGCCTTCCACCTTCTGATTCTTAGCTAGTTCCTCCTTGTTTGTCAGAATCAAATCTAAAATAGTCTTTCACCTAGTTGCTCTCTCTATCTTCAGTAAAATAAATAAATAAAAGTTGTCTTCAATGCATTCCAAGAACTTGTTAGATAGTCTGTGCCCAGCTATATTATTTTCCCAACAGACCCCTGGGTAGTTGAAGTCCCCCATCACAAGTGCTCTGGTGTGGATGATTTTGTTAATTGTTTAAAAAAAAAATCTCATCTACCTCTTCTGCCTCGTTAGGTAGTCTACAGTAGACCCCTGCCATGACATCACCCTTGCTTTTTACTCCTTTCAACATGTCTGTTTCTCACTTCGATCTAAATCTCAATACAAATGTATACGTCTCTGATATACAAGGCTACACCTCCTCCCTATTTTTCTTGCCTGTTATTCCTGAACAAGCTGTATCCTTCTATACCAATATACCTGACACTGGAATTCTCACCAAGTTTCTGTGATACCAATTATGTCGAAATTGTAATTATTCACTAATATTTCTAGCTCTTCCTGTTTATTCATCATATTTTTTGTATTAATATACAGTCAACTAAGATATTTATTACATTGCTCATCTATACCTCCTCTTGTGTCTCCTTTGCTCATGCTGCAATTTCCCATGTCCCCCCCCAGATTTCAACCCTCCGCCTATATCTCCATGTTTTGGACATACATGTGGGCTTTTCTCACATGTAATTTTCTATAAAGTGATACTGTAGTGTGAGCTGGTTTTATTAATAAACATCAGGAACAATTTCTCAATATGACAGCTTTCTAACAGTGAACATGCTGAGCACTATAAAGTAGAAGAGGCTACATGCTAGAGCAGAGTTAAATTAGCTAACTTTGCTTTTTGGAATTCATGCAACCTGTTTTTCCTCTTTTTACACCAACCTAGAGTTTTACTTTGAGTTTTGGTTTTAAATGCGCACACACACACACACACATGCATGCACATCCCACAGCAAAAGTCAGTTGATATTGTTTCAATAGATTTTCACGTACACAAATTTCATGTTCTTGAAGGAGAACTATAAATGGGCCTATGTCTACTCAGAACTTGAAAAGTTGTGAACCTTAGAGCACCCTTTCACAAATCTAGTCTTAATTTGGTGTAGTTAACAGACCTTGAAACTAGGACAGTTTAATTTGCATAATGTTTTACTATGAATATTTCACACACCTCTAATGCACCCATTTCCCAGCTGCAGTTTGTATTCTAGTCTGTACTTTCAAGTCTGTGTTTGCTTCTTCAGAAACATGTAATTGGAAATAGGAAAGTGTTCAAAGAAAATAACTTTTGTTCCTAAGATTTTGTCCACTATAATGTAACAAAAGTTAAGTCACAAGGTAAACTGGAAAACATGCATTGTTCTTAGCTATTTGAACAAAGATGATAGTTTTTCTGGCTCCTAATATTGCTTTTATGGTAGAGCCTGCTGTGAGTATGGCTTGTTAAAGCATTTGAAACAACTGGTTATTATCAATGGCTATATATATTTACTGGGCTTGTATAACATTAATTTCACAGGTTAACTCTCTTTGCATTTCTCTAGCACCTGTGCTTAGCAGCCTAGCATTTCTTCAGGGAAAAGGATCTCAATGGAACTAGACCAAAAAGGAAAGTAATTGAGGGGCATGTCTTCCCCCTAAAGATTTCAATCTTTTAAGACTATTTTCAGGGATTTTTGGCACTATAGGCAGATATTCTCCTAGGTCTTACTGGTCCCAGTGAAAGTAAATACCCAGAATTGGAAAAGAGAACTCAAACGGGTATAGTTATGTGAACTTTTTGGAAGTTCTGATTAAAACCAGTACATAAACCTTTTTGTACTGTTTTTAATTTCCTCTTTCCCATTCTTCTTTTCCCTTACCCATCCCATCCCATGTGTTTCCCCCATTTTCCCTCTTCTTTGGTCTCCTTTGCTGTGTTTCAGTTCTTTCCCCCCTTAGCCTTTCCTTTTTTAATGTTTACTTACCTTAGATCGGGCCTCTCCTGCTGCTCCTGCCAGGCCACTGGTTCCTGCTGCACTAAATCAGTTCTTCCAGGGTCAATGGCTCCTCTCAATGACTTGCAGGAGGTGCAAATCCAGTGGAGCAAATTAAGCATAGCAACATATAGAAAGAGCAGTAGAATAGCAGCCTCAACATCTAAAATTTAAGATTCAGATTTTCACTCCCTTGATTTGTGTGACAGTAATGCAGAATTCCTTGGGTGCAGAGTTACTTTTCTGTACTTTCTCTTCCCTCACTACCAGTACATTGTGTCTTTTTACCTGGGCTCAAGTCTGTCAGTTCTCTTGCAGTCTGTGCCTGTATTTTCTGTTATACTTGGTACCGTTGTGCTTCACACTGCCCTCCACATCTGCAAGGGGAATTTGGCTTCTAGATACACTCCTAGAATAGCCGTGGGTAACAATTTCTAGATATGACAGTTTTTCCCGTGCTCCTTTCCAGGGTATCAGGGTTTACAGTTCTATGGAATTGGAGGGGAACTAATTTCGTCCTTCTAATCCCTCAGAAAAAAAGGGAAACTAAGACAGTCAGAGGCTGTATTAAATTCTTCAGCTTTCCCTTCTGTAATTTGTAGCTCACAGGCAGTATGGAAGCATGGTCCCACCCTGTGGGGCATGACAATAAATTGGAAGCAAGAGCCTTCTGTATAGATTCCTCTTTGCTTTTTGTTGATTTCCAGAGATATGGGAAGAGTGGGATTCTGTCTTCTTCCTGAATATAGAATTCATCTGAAACTTCACAGGTCTCTGCCAGATGGAGACTTCATCAGAAACTGCACATGCTGAAATTCACAGTTCTTCGCATGCGTGTCTGTGTGCATCCCACTCCAGCTGTACATGCATCTCAAACATGCAAAATTGGAATCTTTGTAATAGCACTGCTCACTGAACTGTGAAGGGGGGCATGACTCAGCATACCTGGCGCATTCCCAGCCCAAGTCAGGAAAGCTAGCGATCCAACCAGTGGACCAAATTCGGTCATGAATCCTGGTCATGTGCCACCTGAGGCACATTGCACATGTACTAATAAAATTACACTGTGAATGCCCCCCATCCAGTGCCATAAAGGCCATAGCAGCTGCAGGTTCCCCTCAATTCTCTCTTACCACTCTGGCAGCAAGACAGAGCTAGTGGGATTTAACTGCTACCCTTTGGTAGAATGTACTTCTAACATACTGTACTAGTGACCTAGGTAGGGTTAATTCCCCTCATTTTCCCCTCCCTTTTATTATTTTATTTATCTGTGCATATCTTTAAAAAAAATCTCCTTCAGTGCTCATCCCCTTTATCTGTACCAGAATGATGGTTTCAAAGCCCTTGGGGTTTCAGCCATGCCTTCCTGCAATGGTTTAATTCTCACTACTTACTTGTTGTGCTTTGGTGTGAGTCATACGCCAGGCGGTTGCTCCAAGTGTCAAAGAAGTCAAAAGCTATACCTCCCTGGCCAATCTATGGCTATGTCTACACTTGTAATTTTAAGTCGACTTTAACTAAGTCGACTTAACTAAGTCGACTTTAAGTCGACTTAGTTAAGTCAACTTAGTGCGTCTGTAACCCATATGCCTGAAAAGGCTATCTCTGAGAGACCTGCTGAGGGTGGGTTACTGTTGTTGGGCAGATTAGTGACCCACAGCTGGAAACTTCCAGAAGCAGGGAGTGGTAGCAATTTGAGCATGCTCCACAGTGTACCCTGCTGGTGTGATGTGATGTGATCAGTCAGATGACTGGAGAGCAGCAGCCTGAGCAGACAGCAGGCAGGAGCTGCCTTGAAAGGAGACCATGTGCTCAGTGTTCTGGAGAGGAGCTGAGCCAGGAGTGAACAAGATGTTTTCTCCATGTAAAGGAGTAATTTGTGACAGACCTTGCAGACATGCATATGGGACTGAGAGCTGGTTGCAGAGGAGAAGAGAGAGCCTGCATGGAATGCTACAGAGGATCCCAGCAAAGAAAGAAGAGGACAGCTATTTCTTGCCACTCAAGCCTCTACACTGGAACAGAGACTGTAGCTGAGAGTTGGGTGAACTCCACACAGACTTTGGGACTCTTGGGTATCTTTCATGCACGGGATTGTTCTTGGTTAATTGTAGTTTGTTTTCTTAGGATAAGGTTCATTTAGTTAGTAGTTAATAAAGTTCATTGTTATGTTTATTGTAGTAGTATTTTAATGTGTGAGTGTAGCTCTGAGCAAGCTTCGCTGTGAGTCCTGTACAGACTGGATCCTGGGTCTCCAGCTGCTTTCCCCATAGGGGTTGGGATTGATTTCTGTGGGGCACTGGAGAGGGGCAACTGAATGAATTTAGCCCACCCAAAGGTTACACGTCTACACTTAAAATTAAAGTCGACTTAAAGGGGAACTTACAAAGTCGACCTAGAGCGTCCACACTGGACGACTTCTAGGGGCTAGGGGGACCTTGGGCAGATACATGGTGGCGGGAGGGCACCCCTTGTGCGCAATGGGGCAAAGGGGGACAGGGACCCTAGCAGGGCATGTGGGCAGGGTGTGACGCTGTCCAGATTTAGGGAACCATTTATGATATTATTTTCTATTAATATCTCATAAATGCTATAATCCCTAGGAACTATGTCATGTTTGGTATCAACAGAAAGGTAGTAATTTGCTGGGAATGATATATAGTTCATTTATAGGAATTGTATTTGTATTAGAAGTTAGGAATATGGTTGTTATATCTATACTTTAACTTGTGTGATTCTGTGGAAACACCTGAGACAGGCTGTCTACAACCATTGTGTCCTTAATGTTAAGGAAGCTGCCAGGTACAATGGGCCCAGGGAGTAACCTGATGAGCCATTAAGGACAGAATGGTTGTATTCCTTATGTCCAGTGCTATACGGGGCTGCACTGCCCCCTTCTGACACGCCTCCCCCCCAACCAGTGCTATACGGGGCTGGAGCCAGCGCTGCCCGGCCCCCTTCTGCCTCCCCCCTACAGCCAGCTTTCCCTTGCCTCCCTGAGCTGGCTGCACCCCCTCTCCTAGCTCCCCTCGTTTCTCCCCGATCCCTCCCCCAGCAGTCGTTTCCCCCCCCCCCTTACCCCCGCTCTCCACTCCAGCCCCAGGCTGGCTTTCCCCCTCTAAATATTATTGCCCACTCCTGATCTAAACTGCTGTTTCCATAAGGGCCTGGGACAAGGAGCCTTGTAGTGCAGGATGGCTCAAGGCTTTCTTTTCTGCCAGGCAGGAGGAGCCCAGAGAAAAAGGGTAGCAGATATGCTGCCTCCTTTCTCTCATAACCAGGAGTCTGCCAAATTCACGGTCTTGAAAATCATATCATAGACCGTGAAATTATCTCACGGACCATGAAATCTGGTCTCCAGTTGCCAACTCTGAAGGCCAAGCGGAGAGCGGCAGCTGTTGGCTGGGTGCCCACCATTGCCACGAGCAGTGGTATGTCATTGCCACCTTTACTTCTGTGCTCATACTGCTGGCAGTGGTGCTGCCTTCAGAGCTAGGTGCCTGTCAGCAGCCACGGGGTTCCCACCACCCAGCACCAGCAGCAGTACAAAAGTAAGGAGGTAACACCAGGATTCCCCCACAATGGGTTTGCAACCCGCTTTTGGGTCAGCACCCCAGTTTGAGAAACCCTGCGGAGAAATCACCCATTTTATGTGGCTTGGTCATCATGGCATTTAGCAAATTTCGATATCTGCAAAATTTGCTATTTGTGCCTGGATCGACCTGTGAAAAATGGGTGATTTCTTCATAATTTAAGTAGACCCCTACTCAGAGCAGATGATGCGAATGGAGAAAGAACTGCTGACCTCTCGCAACCCAGGGAAGAAAGGGACTGAATTACAAAGGAGGCCAGCTGGGTTAAATCTGCAGTGAGCCTGAATGAATGGACGCAAATAGAACCAAACTACCATGAGAAACTCTATTCTGTAGCATTTATAAATCAGTGGAATTTAAGAGGATGGATAAAGTTTGATTTGTCTAGATTTCCAGACCAAATAGGTTCACATTTGTGAAAGCTTTGCCTAAGCATCCAAGCTGAAGCTCTAGAGCCTCACTGACATTCACTTGTAGGCTATGTCTACACTTGTTAATTTAAGTCAACTTTAGCCAAGTCGACTTAACAAAATAGACTTTGTTGGCTTTGTTAAGTCAACTTAGCATGTCCACACCTAAATTTTAAGTCGACTTGGGGGGGGGGGGGCCTACAAAGTCGACCTAAGAGCGTCCACACTGGACGCCTAGGTTGACTTGTAGGGGCTAGGGGGACCTTGGACAGGTCCATGGTGGCGGGGAGGGGGGCACCCCTTGCCAAGTGCCAGGGGGCTCAGCCTTTGCCCTATTGTACCTGGGTACAATGGGGCAAAGGGGGACAGGGACCCTGGCAGGGCATAGGGGCAGGGTGGGCAGGGCTCTGCCCTGCCCTTTGGGGGGGCATGCCAGGCTCTCCCTGTGCCACCCCTCTGGCTGGGAGGGCAGTGGGGGAGTCCTGGAGAGCCCTAAATCAACTTAGGGCTACTCCACATCTACACTGGCTTAAGTCGACTTTAAACGAGGTTTAACAAAGCTGACTTAATTTTCCTTAAGTCGACTTAAGCAGCTTGCTTAAGTCGACTTAAGCAAAGTGTAGTGTAGACGCAGAGTAAATTAAGTCGACTTAAGCAAGCTTAAGTCAACTTAATTTACAAGTGTAGATGCACCTGTAGAGTGGGGTGAAGTATAATGAATCACTATGTCCACAAATTTGCCCCACTTTTTCTCTCTGTGAATTATCCACAGATAATTGACTTTTATTTGCTTGTTTAAATTTCAAGAAATTAGGAAGAAAATCACAGAGATTTTAAGGTGGCCCAATGAACATCCCTGGAGTGAACGTTACTGGGAACATATTCACAGAGAACATAAATACATAGTGAAATGAATGTTCACTAGGACTGAATAAAAAGTATAGCTGAAGAGAAGTAATGATTTTGATTCAAACAAATGTTCTCAAATTCCTTTGTGGAATATTCATCCAGCCCAGTTCTCTAGTCTCATTTTTTTAAAAAATCATTATTTTTTCACCATCTGTGGGTTTGAGTCAAAAAACCATTGGAAAAGCTAAGTGCTCTATCCACCCTCCCCAAAAATCGAACAGATTGAAATTTGTCCACTGATTTCACCTAACATAGCTCTCCAGGTCTACTCTTTCTCTCACACATGAACATTTCTACCACTCTTATGATATATAGGTGTTAGCTGGTGCAAGAGAACACAAATGGGTGTTACTGTCAGGAAAAAAAGCCTTCTTTCTGGAAAGTAAATATTTGCTGGGTTTTGTGAGTAATGCTCTTCATTTCCATGCAGCTATGTTTTAGTGAAAAGCTTAGAGCATTTTGTCAGTATAGACAAGTAAGCACATACAATATAGATAGAAAAAAATCTTGCTGGCAGCTAGGAGACCATGAATGTGTTTTAAGAGTGTTTGTTGAGACAGGGTTCCTAGTTAGGAATGTACATATAGCTGCCCATCCCAATCTTATTTGCCTATGATTAAGGATATGTGCTAAACATGCGCTCAGCTTGATTAGCTTCCAAAGCTAAAAGATTTTTCATAGTTGAGGACGAGAGCTTCTGGCTGGGTCCAACAGGACGGAACAATTTTGGAGAGTGAAGGAGAGCTAGCCAATGGAATCTCTTGTCTCTCCATTTGAGGCTAAACTTTAAAGGAAGCCTCAAGGGAGAGGTTGGCAAGGCATGGAACTATGTTATCTGTGCAAGTGGATGTGTGTATAGCACCAAATACTTGCTCCAGCAGCACTGACAACATTGAGAAGGATATCACTAAGAGTCAGCTAGATAGCATTTATATGAGCACCCCATTCTCAAGGAGTGGAGTACATAGGAAGGGTTTGTAGGTAGTATCAGGACAGTGCTTTTCTATTCTCTGGTTTTTCTGTGATTTAATGTCTGGCCTTCATGTTGGATTTATATGTCCTTTGAATTGTACTAATGTAGAGAAATCATGATTCCTAGTCCTAAGTGTTAACATCATAGCAGAGTATTAAACTATTCAATATATTGAAAAATCTTGCTTTTTGCAAATACTAAAATCTAGTTCCTGTGTTTGTTAAATATAAAGAAAATTAGCATTGATTGAAAACAATTTACCTTCCGACCAGTTTGCTTTGTGAACTCTGACATTTTTTACCCTCCTTTATATCACTTATTATTGTACCTTTTCTTCTTGCCCTGAATAAGGCTCTGATGCTGCAGTCTCAACTCAGGAAAGACTCCCAGTGATGTCTATGCCAATTTTGCTAAGTGGGGACCAGGAGTAAGGGAAATGGTATTGCCCTTCTGGAAAAGTAGTGGGGAAATAACCAAATGCTATCTATGCCTGGTGGTGTCAGAGTAGCCCATAGGAAGAGGAGTTTGCATTTTCAGGTTGTACCTATAATTTTTTAATCCTACACTGTCAAGATAAAAATCTTAGATTAAAATGTCCCTTGCTTGTGTTACTAATAACCCTGAAATCCATAATTTTTACGATACAAATATACCTTACTCAATTATGCTGACTTCACTGTGCTTGACAAGGAAGCTAGACTGATCTGTTCATAATCAGTTCTATTCATTAGTACAATGCTGCAGTGTTTAGCTTGCGAGCAGCAGAGAGGAATGTTTAAAAAAATAAAAGTGTTCCACTGACATTTAAAAAAATCATGGAAGTGTTTCTATTAATATTAGCTGCTGTAAAAGCTTCCTTTAGAAACCCAGATCCTACAGTTGAAGGCTGAAATATTTCCAAAATTAACTAGATTGTGGCCAGTGGGGGTAGGGAAGGAAGGAGGATGTCTCCCCTACTTTGCATGGCCTGCATCAGGAACATTCAGAATGACAGCCTCTATGCTTGGGGGAGCACAGGCCTGCTACTGAGACGCTCACCAGAAGAACTGGTGCTCTGAAGCAGAAAGGGAAAGATGGGGTATATCCACCACATATCACCGCCACCTCCTACAAGGGGTGTAGCAGACTGCACCTCAGGAAGTTCCACAAATGCCAGAATGTCTTGGGTCTTCCATACTGCCCCTTACTCCAGGCAAAGTGTTGTTAGCACAGTCTCCAAAGTCTGGGTAGTCAGACTGTTATCTGCATTTTCTTAAAAGCTAGACTTATTTTTCATAGTTAAAGGCTCTTGCTAGTTTAGAAAAAGAGCACTAGGATCAATGTCTATGCAGGACCAATTGTGATGATTGTAACTGAATGGGTAGGTCATTCAGCATTTGACAGGAGAACATGGTTAGGTCAAAAGCACTTCCACAGCAAACCTCTATCATTCAGTGGAATTTGTAAGGATTAATATTGAAACTTGATTAAGATCCTAACTGGGGGCCAGATACTAATTTCAATTATGTGGGCATTCTTCTGAGTTACCCATTTGTAATCAATGGAACTGTTTCAGATTACATCCATGTAAATGAGATTTAGAATCTGTGCTTTCTAGAGTGGGGATGCCACTCCTTCTTCAGACTGTCCCTAGCCCTGACCTACTCTCATCCTTCTCTATAGTTTCCCTGGGCAGAGGGACAGCCACTGAGCCTCCTTGCTGATCTAATTAATTAGAGCAGGGGATTTGTTAAGCCAAGTTACACAGGATCATTAATGTCATGTATAAAAGCTGTCCCTCAGGCTACACTCAATTGACTACCTGAAGAGGCCCCTGGTGGATGGAAAGTGAAGACTGATAAAGAAGACTCTGTGTTAGAGCCTAGATATTGGTAAGATGTATGCTGACAAATACAGCCAGTGATTATGGATTGTGATTTTTTTTTTTTTTAATTTAGCTGTCAGCACAACACAAAATAAGGTCAGGAGTCCCGGGGAATTTTCTTTTCTTTTCTTACCTGTTAGGACTCTAGGTGAGTGTGTCTGTCCATTGCAGTGGCCTAAAGGTGCCAGAACAGCTCCCTGGGGATTACCCTAGTTCAGGGTTGTTGCAATCCTTCTGTAAGTAGCCCTATGCCCCCCTTCTGCACTGTCCCCAGCACAGGGGCATGCCATGGGCATGTTGGGGACAGGAAAAGGAGTCGCAGGAATGCTTTGTGCTGCAGCTATTCTGAACTTCAGAGCAGCTCACAGGCAGCTGGGCAAACCTGTTTTGACTTAAAGTAAATTCCTGTTAGGGAAGTGCAAACGTGATAAAGCCACCTGTAATCCCAACTGCAGGACTGTGCCTTTTGTGGAGCAGTGCCTGAGAAACACAGCAGAGAATCTGGGTCTCAGTATTAATCACTGGGCTTGGATGCTCTTGAAGAGTCTGAAAGATTTTCATCTCACCCTGCCCTTCCCCACCCTTGACCAAAAACTTTTGTTATAGGCTCTGTAATGAGTGTGCTGAGCCTTAAGAGGCCTGGGAAAGGCCTAGGAAGGGACCAGAGTGAAGGCCTAAAATGCAAACCAGTTACTGTGGTAAGTAGCACTGGGGATAAGAGAAACAAACATACAGGCTAGAGCAGACAGCTGCTTCACTGATTCTGGTTTTGGAGATGGAGTCTGGGATGGTGAGATGGACCAGATTTCCCTGCGCTCCAGTAGTATCACCTGGAGAAGTGGTACAGAAATCCCATGCTTGAGAGAGAGAAATGACTCTTGAGCTAGAGGAAAAGCTGAAGGAAGCTGTGTCCTGGGAAGATATGAAATATTTCTGAGCCCAGAGAAAGGCTTTTGAAGGATTGCTGAGGTAGGGAAGGAATTGTTTTAGTTGGACTCTGTTTATCCCGGGGAAGGGAGTGATTTGCATAGAGGTTTGTTTAGAGAGCGTAACCTGAGATTATCTCTGTGCATCAGTGTACCTCTCTCCAGCCTGGGGACATAGTGTTTTCCTCAGTTTCCTTCAGATGAAAACTGAGGCAGGCACCATGTCTTCATGCTGGAGAGAGGTACGCTTGTGCTACAGGCTCCCTCTTTGAGCTCACTAGTAGAGATACGCTGTTTAGTAATGGAACTGGTAGAACAATAGAAAAACTTGGTTGCAAAACTGAATTAGAAACCAAGTTTCAATTCAGACTCTTCATATTTGCTGTTTGTCAGTAACGAGTCAAACAAAAATTCAGTCACATGGACATTTACAGACAGCATTCTTTGGCCCATACTGAAATTCAGTGATTTCAGAGAGAGCATTTCCCTGGTCACTTCTTTATACTAGAGATATTCCCCAGTGTGCCATTCCACTCCCTTTATGACCTCTTTGTGCTGCTAGAGAGGCATGTCAGATCTGCAGTGCAACAGAGAACTGGCCCCAGGACTCCAGAGGTTGAAATGCTCAGGCAGTGACCTGGCAGGGACTTTTGATTCTTTCTTGGTTTTATTGCAAGAGATTTTTCTCTTGCCTGAATGTCACACATGTTAAAAGTGGCACAGTTGGTACATAATCCATTCCTCAGGGACAGCTGGCATAAGGACAAGAGACTTAAATGAATACATGTCAGCTTCAGTCTGCATGTTACCATCATTATGATGCTAATGAGTTTCTCCTCAGCTAGCCTCCTGTCTGACTGTAGGGCACTGAAGCATCCCAATATTTTATGGGATTTTACTACATTAGTTACAAATATGTAAAGCAAAAAAAAAAGACTTCATCCAGTAGTGTGTGTGGTTGTAGGGATTTTAAAATGCCACCTCAAATAAAATACTATGGCAGTTGAGCAACCATAAATAAGAACTTTGCCTATGAAATAGTTTCTTATGTGAATTTGGGACTATGGCCAAGACACTGTCTATGTCCCAGGGAAATTTATTAGCCCAGGTCAACAGTATTTCTAAGACTCAGAAGATGAGTTGGCAAAGAGTTTTCCTGCTTGAGACAGCTCTTCCTTGGTTCCCTGCCATCTTAATGACAGGAATTTTACTTATACAACTCTCAAGGTGATGCCATTTGCATTTTGAATTTTCTGGTTCCTGAATTACTGCAGAATGAGAATAGCTCTACATATTGAACATATGGGCAGTATATTGTGCACAGGGGGTGCTATCCCAATTGAGTGATCCCTCATTTGGAATGACATAGCTTTTCTAAAGGAGCAACTTTCCCATTTAAACCTTCTTATTTCATCTTGTTGGACACAGTGTTGAGCCCGGGCCTTTAACCTGCAGATTCATTCACATCATAATACCTATGACTATGAATGTCTGCTCTATTGAGTTTACTCCGATGTTGGTTATGCATTAATTTTTTAAAAGGCCAAATACACAGCAGTATGATAGAGCTCTGAGTTTCCCACTATTTACCTTTCTCATCTTTTCATATCTCTTCATTCCACCATTCCTATCTTTCTTGCACTCGTCTTCCTCCTTGTAGCCCTTCCTTACCTGCTTTCTCTCTGTGTCTTCTCCCCTATTTCTGTTTGGGTTCCTATTATCCATGTTTCCTCATATTTTTGGCAGTTTGCCCATCTACCCTTCTTTGCATGC
>ML685778.1:497141-544444 GCA_007922175.1 Pelusios castaneus
GGGGGGTTCTCTCAAGTCACAGGGCCTCTTTGAATAGCTGCCTGTCCCCTGTTCTCTCAAATTCTATAGTAATGATGGAAAGATTTACACATAGAAGTAATGCAAAGAACTTGGAAAAATCCATGAGTTCCTTCAATTTTAGGGTGTGGATTAGATTTAGGATTACCTGCTTTTTCCTGTCAAAATTTCTACAAGGTATGTAGTTTAACTCCCCCAGTCATGTTGATGACTATGTTTCCTTGCCAGGTTATCTCATAAGAACTGTGTATTCATTGGCTTTTGTGGTACACATCCACAGCCATACCTCATACTTTAATCACCTCTCCTCCAGATTCCTTATGATGAATGCATTAGGATACATTATATCAAACCACATCCAATCCTGCTTTCATGTGATCCCATAGAGTACGGTACTTTCTTGACCTTGTGATAATGCACTTAACTGGAGTGTGGGAAAACTCTTCGACTGAGACTTAGTTTTTTAGCTCTATGCCACATGAACCTCTTTGAATGTTTGTCATTCCCTTCATGTGGCTATTGCTGGCTCCTGTGCTGTAATTATTGTACTCACATATGCAAAATCTATTGTGCTCATTTTTAATATGCTATTTACGGTATAAATATAAAAGCAGACCGTGCTACCAAAGAGAAATAAAAGTGCAGTTGTGGAATTTTCATTTGGTGCAGATATCGCCAAGATCATTTAATCCATCAGTCAGGAATCTCAGTGTTGTGTGTGATAGAAGATTAATACTCCATATATTTACCATCAAAACCTCCACGCTGAGACTTGCCAAGCACCTCATCACTCATTGGCTTAAATGAGACATTTGGATGCTACAGTCCTCAGAGGATGAGTCCTATGTAATTTTTTTTCAAGAAAATTCCTTAAGCCAAATCATGCACCTAACTTGCACACACATTTACTGTTATTACACATACAGATTAGGTACCGACACGTGCGAATGCCCATTTTGTGTACTCGACAACATGGGAATTAGGGCTACATTTTTGAAAGCCAGGCCCTGTAGTGTTTGGCTATGCATTATTCCTTCCCTGGGATGAAATGTGAACATTTATTTATTGACAGAGCTTTTTTCTTGCCTAAGTCTGAAGCATTTGTCCTATTTGAATGAAAACAAGGAGTATTCTGTTTTCTTTAATTGCATTTTAACTTAATTGGATTAAAAATAATCAATGTCTGCTCCCTGGCAGCCCTGGTAAAGCACTAATATATATATATATATATATATATGGGGCTGAGGGCCCAGAAATTCTCTTTGGCAGCCCTGCTGTCTGGTTAGAAAAGGAAGTGAGCTACAAAATTTGAACATTCTGTTCTGAGACTTGAAAGATTTCTGGATTTTATTACTGACTCAATAGGGTTTTCATTATGTATGTGGCCAAGAAAAGAGGTTTACGCAAACAAGAGGAACATATTGTAGTTGAACTTGTTTGTAATTTTACACATTGTTAAATAATTGAGAACTAGATATTTTCTAATGTACAAAAAATGAAGTATTAGCAACACTAATAAACAAATGTTGGCTTGCACCCCATCTTTAATCTATCTCCTTATCGGAATGAGGCCTGAACCTGAACCATGGAAATCTACTGGGATTTTTGTTATTGATTTCAGTGGAAGCAGGATCAAATTCAATGTTTGTTTCACTGTGTGTGTATATATAAACTTTTGCTATTTGGTAGCCCCTTAGGTGCCTGGGAGCACGTCAGCCTTAACTTTGATTTTTTTACTCTATAGTATCTCAATACCCCTGCTATTTAAACAACTCTTTTGTGCTATATTCTATTTTTATTTTTATATTGGTTTTAGAAAGGAAAATACTTTCAGAAGCAAATTTTCCCCTAGATTGTGAGGGAAAGTGTTTGACACATCACTAGCTATGTTCTTAGTACTGACTGAGAATCTAAATTGCTGTCTTCTTGCTGATAAATTACTCTGCCTCAGTACAGGATATGGTATGTCAGATCACACCATTGTTCTGTCTACCCCTGCATTCCACCAATATAGGTGCTCAGGAGGCATGTGAATCCCCGCTCCCAAACAACTTGTTTCTAGCAAATTGGGAACATTTGTAAGTGATGGAATTGCTTCCTCACCACCACAACTAACTTGTTCCCTGAAGTACCTATCTATCTATCGTAGGTACTTATATGGCCCCATCACCACAGTGTCTGAGCACCTCACAACATTCAGTGTGTGCTTCTTCACAAGACCTCTGAGGGTAGGGAAATACTATTATTCCCATTTTACGGATAAGAAAATTACTGCAACATCTGTGCCATAAGCTCCACAGTTAACTATAAAGTAAATTTCTTTGTTCTAAAATTATTAATCTAGATGTTTTATGGGATAGGCTACAAGGATGAGAGACTGGTTAGTTTTCAGTCTTTCCTCATTCTGAATGCTTAACTCCCTCTTCTCCTTTCCAAGCCATTCAGTGATAGTTTATTTGTAATCTTCCATCTTTGTAAATTCAGCCATACATCTGATCATTTTAGTTGCCCTTCTCCAAATCTCTTCGGTGCATACTGTATCTCCATGAGGCCACCAGAATTGATAATACTATTTCAGATGATAGAGGGTACTATTGTTTGTCATGTAACTTCTACATAATTTATATCGCTTTATTAATGCATCCAAGTGTGCTATTTATTTTAACTGCCAATGCACATGGGGCAGATCACTGAGTATCTACAATGAATTCTGAATTTCTGTCCCTTTAAAGATCTGGAAAGTTTACAGCCCACGGGGGGTAAGTTTAGAAGTTAAAATAATTTTGTCAGTGTGCCTTATAATACACTTAGTCAAGCTAGATTCCATCTGATATGCTGCCTAATTTCCACTTCATTTAAATCCATCTGGAGTTCCTCAAAGTCCTCGAGACTAGTTTTTACTAACCAGAAAAATGTAGTATTAATAGGAGACCTACAAGCTTGTCGTTCACATCCTTCTCCAAATTATAAAGATATTGATGTGTTTTAGGCATAATCTATTTATAAGGACAGCTGCCAGGAGAGCACCAAGATGCCTCTGAACTCTTCAGTTGTATTGGAACACAATTTGCTATACCACTCTAAGAGATGCAAAATATTGTCCTCCCCCACCACATGCACATGGGGAGAGAGAACCCACATTCATACCATTCAGATTTCTAATGTACCCACCAAGTGCAAGGGCAGTGATTCTGGACTGTCCTTTATACAGGCAGCAAAAAAGCCGAGAGGATGGAGTGGGCTCTATAGTTTGTTTGTTTTTTGCCTTCCACTTAGTGGCAACATAAGAGCTAACCATAATCTATCCCAAAGATAATTGTGATATAAAAACTTCAGAAGCTATAGTTACATAGGGAAAAAAAATACCATCAACAGCAGCCATCCAGAATCCAAGATCAATGTATGTGGTGTAGCCATACAAAATAAAATCAATGAACACATGTCTGTGTGTTCAGGTTGCACATGGGTTTTTTATTTCCTTTAATGAAGTTAAGCAGCTGGTTCTATGATAAGATCCTGTCAGATGACACAAGCTAATATGATTGTCTTACACAGTGAAATGTAATTGCAAATGTAGCTATTTGCAATCCATTAAACAGAAGAGGCTTTCATACATAACATGTAATTTTCAAGAAAAAGTGACCCTTTGAGACTTTATTGGGAAAAGATTTATGATTACTTTAACAACAGCTGTTAAAAGTGTAGTAGCCCTTTAATTATGGTGATCGTTAACATGTATGTTAATGGGGGTTTAGGATTTTGTGGAGCCAAAATTACCACCCAGACATAGCTTTGACCTGTGCAGTGTTGCATCCCTCTGCTTCATCTGCTTCTGAGTCCCTTTGTCAATTTTTATGGTTTACTATCACATTCTCCCGTTTGTTTTTAGTATTTTTCTCTGCTCTGCTGCTATGCAAAAGCCCACTTCCTCACACAGGAAACAGATTGTACATAGGAAAAAGTGAAACCAATTTTGTCAAATGCACTAACTAAACAACTTAAAAAAAAAAAAAAAACTGGAGAAACATTTTTTTTCTCTAACTTCCTTTAGTTTTAATAACTTTGTTATAACTATAGTTTGTTTAAAACAAAAAAATCAGTTCAGACAAGTATGATTTCTAAGCTGACTATCTTTTTAAGGCAGCATATACATATCAATACCTTAAGAGAACACCTGAAAAGAAATTTCTAATTTTAAAATAATGAATGAATACACTTTGGAAAGTCTAGAAATGTGGCATTCTAAAACGCTGAACAACTTTAATTTCTCTAACTCCATATTCATGCCGCTTGGTGCACTTTCCATCTGTCTGACAAATCACTGAGCTGTTTGGCATATTAATCCTGTATTCCTTGGCAGTTTGACCATGAACCCAGGGGGCTCGGAACATCTGAAACCCTATATAATTTATTAGTTCATACAAGGACTCTAAGGGCTTATTATTCTCTTGCTTACACTGGTGCAAATCAGGAATGATTCCACTGAAGCCAGTGAAATTACAAGAATACAATGATGATATGAGATCAGAATCAGGCCCTAGACTTGTACACTAAGTGTTACATAGCTGACCTCCCAGGATGTGTCGTTAAGATGTCATCTCCTGCAGGGCGCATGGTCACTGGTGAGGTATTTTTATAGCATTTTATGTTCACTGATCTCGAAATATTTTACAAAGAAAGAAAGTATCATTATTCAAATTTTACAGATTGAGAAACTGAGTTGCAGACAGGGACAGTCAAAGGTCAAATTGCAGAGCCAAGAACAGAGCCTGTGCTCTAACCACTTGATTAGGCTGCTTCCAAAATGTTTATAAAACATCCAGTGCCTGGAGTGAGAGAAGGTGACATGGGGTTGGGATAAGTGTATATTGTGTATATGACATAAGTGGTGAAGTGTCTTGTCAGTTAAGAGTGAATTGGAAGGAAGACTGTGTTCACAGCCATTCCAGCACCCTGACCTCACGTACAGGGTGTCATCCATAACTCCTGCCCATTCTCTCCTTGCTCCAGCTCCACTCCTGCTCCAGGTCCACTCCTGCGCCATCCCTGCACTGTGATTGGGGGGTGTGATTGTGTGGACAAACCTGAGCTAGCTTTAAACTCATAGGGTGGCTACCAGAAGCAGGGAAGCCCTGGCACTCAGGGTACTTACTGAAGTGTCTAGCTCAGGCTGAAGTCCGTACTACCATGACTTCACTACTATTATGCCCCAAACTAACTAGATTAAAGCTATGCTTGTATGTTAACTTCCACCCCCACAACCTCTCCTTATTTTGTGCCTTGTGTATTTAGTTATAAGCTTTTTGGGACAGGGACTGTCTATTTGTCTAGTGTTAGGTGCAATGGAATCTTAGCAGGCCTCTCGGCACCTATAATACAAATTAATAATAATAAAAAAATAACACACCTGAGCGGAGCAGGCAGATTTCACAAACTGTGTCTGGAGACATTAGTGTCCATATTTAATAATAGAAGATGGAGGTGTGGGATGGAGAGGATTGTATGGCAAGGGTAAAGGAGTCTCCAATGGTAGGTGTGTAATGGATGTTCTGGTGTAGGGGTAGCCCGTGCCTGAGGATGAATGCCCTCAGGAGACTTCTTGTTGTAAAGTTCTTTGTTGGGAAAGAAATAGAATTTTGTTTTTAAAACTAATGCACTGAGGGAGTGATAATTTCAATAATTACTGCAATGAGACTGTGTACACCTGTTTGAGGGTCCCAAAAGCAGATCAAATAACTAAAGCTAAGCACCCAAGAAACACTTGAGCACCAGGTGTCGGCAAGGACAGAAGAAATCAAATTTGAAGTTTCTAGGTAAAATCTAGTTTTGTTACAGTGTTTCAAGACTAAAAACAATTTTACATAAAGAAAAAACACCTGAGACTTCAGTCACATCTCATAAGCTCCCTGGACTCAGGCCTGCAGTGGTGCAAGAACTGTGGAGGGAGACAAAGGTGTCTTTCCACCACCTTTCATGCCCCTAACACTGAGACATGGAGGATTCAGCCTCTGGCACAACTGTGAACAGCATCAAGGCTGTTGGTAATTGTGCTGACTGTTAACAGACCCTAGGGATGGTTGTTCTGTATGGAGATTGCTGAAGTACAGCGTGGCCACAACTTTTCCTAGTCCAGTATGCTGGCGGTGATGGTATAGAGCCTCCTATGGTGGAGCGGCACAAAGGGAACCTAACTTTGGCCGGGATCTTCCTCTTTCCTGTTCTCAGATTGCCGCCAATCGTTCCAGGAGAAGCACAGCAGAGAGCACCATACATGACCCTTTCTGGGCAGACCTGTCCCATTTTGGGATAGCAGACAGTTCAAAGTGCCATTTGTAACAGAATGCTAGCAACACCCTTAACAAATGGGGAGGGCCTATAATCACTCTGTCCGTTAGAAAGTTCGAATTCACACACCGTACACTAGAGAAGGAATAAACATCAGTTGTTTAACTCCTCAGTAAAATGCATCCTCTGATGGGAGTAAAATTTTTAAACGTGGTTTCCATAAGATTCTAATCATGCATCCCTTTGGTCATACACACCGTGCTATATAAAGATATTTTAAAGGTACATCTTCACTGCACAGTCTTTGTTAGTGTGGAAAGTACCTACACTGCACACCAGCCTAGCACAGGCTTATGAACTAGCATAAACAGTCAGGCACTGCTTAGAAGAGAAAAGACAACACTCCTGAATTCTGGGAGTATGCACCCTACATGGCGCTCTACACACCCAAACAGGTTCTCACCCGTCTACACTGCTATTTTTAGTGGTTTAGTGTCCTGCTGCCTCTCCCGTGGGGGAAGCTCTGGCACGAGGGAAGCAGCAGGATATGGCTCTGGACTGGCAGCTCCCTGCTGTGGAGCCTTTCCCCACTGCAGGGAAAGACTCTAGCAGGGAAGAGGCAGTGGGAAAAGGAGCCCTTTCCACTGCCTCACTCCTGCTGCAGCCTTTTACTGCTGGACGTAGCTACACACCACAGTATGGATGCAGCCTGCAGCATGGAGCTACACCGACACCTATGGTGTGCAATGTTGATGTAGCCTAAGCCAGAAAGAAGATGATGCTAATGATTCAGAATGCCATTTGATAAACAATGGGCCACAAGTTGAGGGGGGTGGGGGTGGAATCAGGTCTGACATATGCTGAATCCATTCCTTTCTGTGGAGGAAGAAATGAAAACTTTCACAAACAAGGGAGCTCTTTCACAGTCTGCATTAATCACAGTAACTGCAGTCCACAGCAAGGAAGTTAGCTTGTCTGGAATCTCCACCCTCCGACTCCCCACACACCTCCTATCTTCACCTCACATTCCATGAAATATAGAGCCAAGAACAGCAGATTCCTCAAAAAGAGGAGACCTTGATGCAAGGTCTTGAATGGAATTCTCACTATATTGGATGTACCTCCTGGCTAGGTCCCTAGGTCAAGCACAGCAAGCTGTAATAATAAAGCCTGATTGAGACTGCTCTGACCTGCTGTCATACACTTCTTTAAATTACCTATAAGACGACAGTCCTCAATGATTTGAGTGATTTTGGGGGAGGGGGAGGAATTGGGGGGCTGTGACTAGGAATAGAATGTAGCTCATTGTCATGGCTTCTGACCCCTGAGCAGCATACACAAGTGTCCAAGAGATTCCAGTCCTCTAGGATTGTCCTGAGTCCCCAGGAAATAAAGATTCATCTTTAATTAAAGATTGTCATGTGATGGAAACCTCCAGGAATACCTCCAACCAAAATTGGCAATCCTACAGTGTCCATTAGGAAAGCTTTCAGGATCTGAATGTGTATAATGTAAAAGTTATAGAAAGTAAGTGATCAACTCTGACTGATGAGATGCCGTTCCCCGAAAGCAACTTAGATCTTTAAAAATATCACATAATCCTGTAAGATTTTAGTGGAAAGTCAAATGGAGGGCCTCTAAATCCTGAGTGACTCAGAGAATGTTAGATTGCATCTGAAGCAGAACTGGTAAAATCTGTATATGAAGCTAGAAGCATCCATCCATAAGACAATAAACACGTTTTTCAGTTTCAGGTCAGATGTGGCCTTGTCATCATAAAGATGTTTAGGAAGAAGGCTAACTATAGCATGCCTGCAAAGATCGCAGAGATGACTAAATTTAACTTCTACACTGTACAGCATTACCAATTGCTAACTTTAGATGGTGATACAAACAGTGAAAAGTTTGGATCTCATCTTTCTGGCTCATCTTGGCGGGCCAATTATAGTCTTAAAATAGCAATTATCTAATGAGGAGAGTCCTGCATGTTCTAGATATTTGGGTTCTAAAAATAGCCATCATTGTCTGTAAGACTTGCAAAACCGCTTTGAGTCACATTCTGTTTAAGCCTTGTGTAAATTTTCCTGTCATCAAAAAGGTGATGCACCCCACGATACCTGGAATTGCATCAAAATCTGTTTGGCATCAGACCAAAGATCTGCCTGTTCTCCAGTCAGGGAAGAGGTAACAATAAACACCGAGTGATAACTACAAAGGGCAGGAAAATCTACTAATTAACTTGTATTTTTCTGTTTCAGAGGACGAGGAGTTTAACTTAGTGCTGTGCACATGCCAGTACTCAAAACATTGTACCCCTCGTTCTTTTTTATTCTGCACAATCAGGTCCTCCAATTTCCGCCATTTATTTTTGGTCTTGATCTGATCTGTTCAGACTTCTGAGTGTCATTTGGGTGCATTTGGCTTCTTTCTCTATGGTTCTGCTTAATGTTTCTCTAGAGCCCCTTCTTTTTCTTTTTCTAGTTAATGTTCATGCTATCACTTACTGTGTAAGTCGTGCTGTTAGCGTCCTTAAAGTGTGTCCTAATTATATCCATTGTTGTCGCCTTACCATATTTGATGCTTTAGCTTGATTTGCTCCGCCGCGGCACTTAGTTAGGCTCGAAAAGCCATATTTAGGCACCTTGATAGACATGAGTTGATTTTTTTTTTTTTTAATTTTATTTCAAAAGTGCTGAACAATCCAATGTCCATGGGAGTCAATGGGAAGTGCAGATGCTCAGCACTCTGGCTTCTGCTTAGGTCATTTAGGGCAGGATCCCACAATGAGATGTGCAGAGGTTCACCCTTACTCCCACGCATATTTAATTTACAGGAGTGGGGCCCAAATATGGATTTAATAGCCTAATTTTAGGCACCAAGGTTTGAAAAAATTGTTCTAACTGATTGCATAGGTGAATTATGCTCTGCCTGGATTAATGATACTAGGAATCAAAATAGGTTCTTTTAAGGACTTTTACAGCTGATGGATCAGCTATTTGTTGAATGAGATAATCAGTTCTTTTCAGAACTTCAATTAGGCACTCCTTTGACATTTGATTTTATGCCATCTTTGGTACCCATTCTGTGTTCCCTATAACTCATTTTTAGTTATAAACTCTTTAACATATGGCAGAGTGATTTTGTCTCTGAAGAATTCAGTGCATATATCATTACAGACTTCATCCCAAAACAGGTGTCTGTGGATGGAGCTGACCATTTCCCATCTGTTTGTTTTATTCTCTGGCTTATTTGTCACCATTAAATGATTCCTTTAGTGACAGAACTCCCAAAGTATGCATTAGTGAATTTCTATTTCAGCTGGAGAGCAAGATGATACTGAATAGCAAGGGAAGAAAAATGAGGACAAACTTTGGTTTTGATATTTATGCATGATCATTTTAAAATAATATTTTAAGGCAATGTAATGAATCCTACATTATCAGAGGCCCAGTCCTAATGCCACTGACGTGAGTGACCCAACTATTGACGTAAATGGGAGCAGGAGGGGGAGCACAAATAGAACATTTGTCTTGATTAGTTTTACATTTCCCATCTATGGTCCCAGTCCCACAATTGACAGCCTGTGGGTGCAGTGCCTAGGTGGAGTCCTAATGAATTAACTGAGGCTAGACAAAGGCGCAGCAGCTCAACTGTGTACTAGCAACTCCAGCATAAAAGCCCACAGCCTGGCTATGGAAGGGCTTGGGCCCTCAAATTCCATTTACTTTAATGGGAGGTAAGAGTGCTCACAGGACCAGGCCCTAATTGTGCACAGCGCATCCCTTCCATATGAAAAGGCAGCCATTGTGAAGTGGTTGAAGTTTTAAGAGCTTATCTTAAGATAGGAGAATCGAACAGCTCAGGGAATGAGCCAGGGTGCAGCCTCTTATTCCTAGGGCCTTGCTTTGAATTCCATTCTGGATGGCAATGCTTGAATGTGTTTCCCAGATGACATCTCTTTGGCCTATGTGAAACGTGTTGGTGGTCTCAGGACGTTTCCTGATGGACAGAAGTTCACGTCTCAGAGACTCTTACCACAATTGGCTGTAACTTTTGTTGTAAATCTGGAGCAGGGAAGCGATGAGCTAGTGATGAGCTCTCCTTTCATCCCTTTAGATGGTCCACTGAATCAGGGCTGAGTGACACTGTTGGGGCAATGTGGGGGAATCATACACCACTGTTGCTTGTTCTATATATTTGATGGGCATAGAGAGGAGATCTACTAGCAGAGCACCTGTCATCAACATATGTCTACACTACAGTTAGACACCTGCAGCTGACCCAGGCCCACTGACTCAGGCTAAGGGGCTATTTAACTGCAGTGTAGATGTTTGGGCTCTATGCTGAAACCTGGGGTCCTTCCATGCTCAGGATACTAGAGCTCAGACTCCAGCCGAAAGCCTGAATGCCACAAGCTTTTAATTGCATTGTAGACATACTATATGACTTGAGCCATGATTTTATAAATCATATTATAAGGAATGTTTTCCATCCATCTTGCTGCTTCATCACACTCTTTGGAGACTACTGCTATGATATGGTGTGAAAACAGTATCAAAACCAGTTTTCACTTCACTGCAGGCATTATTCAAAGCAGAAAGATGACTTATAGTAAGAGTTTTCAGGAGACAGATCCATGAATGGTGTAAAGTGCATAGTCAGTGAAATGTACACAGTAAGTCCAGAAAATGAGACACTTGTGTGTGAGAAACAAGCAGTGGGAGAAAACTAATTTTGAAGTGTGTTTCAGAGTTTACACAAAACAATGATCCCATCCTATGTTCCTAGAAATTTGAGAGGCAAAGTATTTGTAAGGGGAGGGCAGAAATATATCAGAAAAAGATCTGATGGTTGATATTTTCAAAACATTTGAAAATAAACAGATTCTGTTTTACATTGTGGTCTTGTTGGATAAGTTGTGTACTGTGTCATATACACAGTAAGTGATGGGATGTTATGGTAATTACTAATGGTTATGGTAATTACTAATGGCCCTTGAATAGTTGGTTAACCACTGTATATAATCCTATAATTGTATATATACAATAGCCTTTCCAGGGAAAATTTAGATCAGACCTTTGGGTAGGATTAACTGTTAGTCTCTTATTTCAGCAACTTTTCAATTATTTTATTTCAAAATTAGGAGTTTTCCAATTTGGAAAACATCACATCATTTTGACATCTGACTTTTTAAAAAAAGTTCCCTACCCCTTTCTAGTAACGAACTGTGAGGTTACCATTTGTGCACCGAGGAGAAGAGTTAGAAAAAGTCTTTCAGAATTCTGAAGACGCGTGTTCTATTGCAAAAATTTATGGCATTATTCCCCACTACCACTTAAGTTCAGTGAAACACATACAAACAGCATTAGTGACACTGAACTCTGCATTTCAGGTCAGATTCCCGCAGCAATATTAATAGTAAAGAAGTTACACTTATCTTTAATTCCTCACATCCTGTTCTATAGACATGTAAGAAATACCATACTGCCCCCATCTTCTTTCTTCTACTTTATACTTTTCTTCCTTGCTCTTTATGTCAAGTAATCTAATGAAAAATAAAAGCACCACTGTATTTTCAACAAGCATTCCTATCCTGGAGCTGACTTTTCTTTGTAGGTCTATAAATGCTGTCCGTTTGCTTCTCCCTCTCCTTTACAGGAAGGTTTTATGAACCTTATTAGTCTCCCTTTGTTGCAATCCTTTTTCCACTTCATCTTTTTCTCAGTCAGTTGCTTATCTGGGGCTTCAGTATCGTGGTTATAGGTGCTTTACAATTACGTTAGATTAGTTAGATTTGAGTTCTAACGTGGCCTGTGTGACCTTTGCCCCATTCTTCTCCAGCACGGCTTAGCTCACACCGAGACTGCTTGACACCTTTTCCCTTCCTTGATTCTCATTTTCATCATAGCTTGACTCATATCACCTGTGCATTCATGAGTCATGGGGCTTAGTTTTTCACTGCTGCTCAGATTCATTAACAGAATACAAACATTAGAATTAAAATCACTGACACTTTTTTCTTCAGGAAAAAAGACATCATCCACAAATTATAGCCACCTCCAGTCATAAATTCTATAAGCAACACAAAATAAGACATGACCTCATCAGAGAACAGTTAGAAGCTTAGCAAAATGTCAACTCTTGCACTCTGCTGTGGAGTAGAAAGGACTAGAGTTACAGTTTATATCACAGTGTGACTCGGTTTTCCTATGAGCACTTCTTGAGACTTCATTGCAAGTAATTTCAGCTTGATGGTGTTCTTTTGTTCTCACTTCTTGCAGGCAGAATGATAGGAGTTCTAAAGAGGGTTTAAAGGCAAATAGGGATTGGAGCAGAGAGGGTCCATAGTAGGAGGGCCGTCCCTGGGGGGGCGAACGGGGTGATCGCCCTGGGCCCTGCGGTTATGTGGGCCCTGCGCTGTCCCGCTCCCACTGGGGCAGTGCAGGGCCCACACCACGGCCCCCCCACCATGGCTGCTTCCTCCGGCAACCCTCCCCACTGCCTTCGGCAGCGAGCCAAAGGCAGCAGGGCAGGGCAGGCCGGGAGCACTATGCCTGGCCCCTGGGAGGCCCTCCCCGCCCCAAGGGCGGAGCAGGCAGGCCCGGGGGCAGGAGCACAGGGGGGGAGCCCGGCTTCTGGGCTGGCTTGCCCCACACAGCCGCATGTGGCTGGCTCTCCACCAGCAGCCGAGGCCGCCAGGGCGGAGGCCGGAGCTGGCTCCCTGCATCTGCAACCTCAGCGACCCAGGCTGGAGATGGCTCCCCCCACCGGTGGCCTTCTGGGCTGGGACTGGGGCCGAGGCTGGAGCCAGCTTCCTCCGCTGGGGCTGGAGCCAGCTCCCCGCGCCTGCGGCCTCAGCATCCTGGCCCCCTCGCCAGTGGCCTCGGCCTTGACCTCCGAGTCCAGCTCCCTGGGGGGCGGAGCAGGCCAGTGGGCCTGCCACGCTCCCCTGCAGCATGGGGGGCCAGGCCCCATGTAGGCCTATTGGCCCAGGGCCCCGCTCCCCCCAAGGGACGGCCCTGCATAGTAGGAGATAAGGTCAGACCTGTAAGCTGGGACAGAGCTGTACATGGCCTTCAAAGGAAGAACCAGGGGGCAGATTGTCATAGCTGGTGTAAATTGTCATAGCTCCATTAAAGGCAATGGGAGGAACCTCTATTGAGGGTGCTGAGGGAGTTGGCTGATGTGATTGCTGAGCCGCTGGACATTATTTTTGAAAACTCGGGGCGAATGGGGGGAGGTCCCAGAGGATTGGAAAAAGGCAAATATAGTACCTATCTTCAAGAAAGGGAAGGAGGAGTATCCGGGGAACTACAGACCCATCAGCCTCACCTCAATCCCTGGAAAAATCATGGAGTAGGTCCTCAAAGAATCCATCCTGAAACACTTGGAGGAAAATAGAGTGATCAGGAACAGTCAGCATGATTCACCAAGGGAAATCGTGCCTGACCACCTGATTTCCTTCTATGATGAGATGACTAGATTTGTGGATGCGGGAAGAGCCATCGATGTGGTATACTTTGACTTTAGCAAGGCTTTTGATACAGTTTCCCACAGCATTCTCGTCGGCAAGTTAAGGAAGTATGGGTTGGATGAGTGGATCATAAGGTGGACAGAAAACTGGTTAGATCAACGGGCTCAGCGGGTAGGAATCAATGGCTCGATGTCTAGTTGGCAACCAGTAACGGGTGGAGTGCCCCAGGGGTTGGCATCTGTTCAACATCTTCATTGATGATCTCAATGATGGAATAGATTGCATGCTTAATAAGTTTGCGGATGACACCAAGCTGGAGGGAATGGACATGTTGGAGGGCAGGGACAGGATTCAGGGAGACTTGGACAAATTGGAACACTGGGCCAAAAGAAACCTCATGAGGTTCAACAAGGACAAGTGCAAAGTCCTGCACTTAGGACGAAAAGTCCCATGCACTGGTACAGGCTGGGGACCGATCGGCTAAGTAGCAGCGCTGTAGAAAAGGACTTGGGGGTTATGGTGGATGGGAAGCTGGATATGAGCCAACAGTGTGCTCTTGTTGCCAAAAAGGCCAATGGCATATTAGGCTGCATCAGTAGGAGTATTGCCAGCAGATCGAGGGATGTGATAATTCCCCTCTATTCGACACTGGTCAGGCCACATCTGGAATACTGTGTCCAGTTTTGGGCTCCCCACTACAGAAAGGATGTGGACAAATTAGAAAGAGTCCAGCGGAGGGCAACGAAAATGATTAGGGGGCTGAGGCACATGACTTACGAGGAGAGACTGAAGGAACGAGGCTTATTTAATCTGCAGAAGGGAAGACTGAGGGGGGATTTGATAGCAAACTTCAACTACTTGAAAGGGTGCTCCAAAGAGTAGGGAGCTAGGCTGTTCTCGGTAGTAACAGAGGACAGAACAAGGAGCAATGGTTTCAAGTTACAGCTGGGGAGGTTGAAGTTGGATGTTAGGAAAAACTTTCTCACTAGGGCTGCATCTACACTGGTAAATTGTTGACTTAAGCTTGGCTTAAGTCGACTTAATTTACCCTGCGTCTACACTACAGTTTAATTAAGTCGACTTTATAACACCACCTTTCTATTCGACCTAAGGCTTAAGTCGACTCCTTAGTGTCGATTTAAGCCAGTGTACACGTGGGGTAGCCCTAAGTTGACTCAGGGCTACACCAATGCCCTCCCTGCCGGGGGGGCACAGGGGGAGCCTGGCATGCCCCCCCACAGGGCAGGGCTCACCCTGCCCCTATGCCCTGCCAGGGTCCCTGTCCCCCTTTACCCCATAGTACCTATGTACAATGGGGAAAAGGCTGAGCCCCCTGGCATTGGGCAAGGGGTGCCCCCCCTGCCCCGTGGTCCTCCCCTAGGTCCCCCTAAGCCCCTAGAAGTTGACCTAGGCGTCCAGTGTGGACACTCTAGGTCGACTTTCTAAGTTCCCCTTTAAGTCAACTTTACTTTTAAGTGTAGACACACTAAGTTGACTTAACTAAGTCGACTTAGTTAAAGTTGACTTAAATTAACAAGTGTAGACATAGCCTAGGAGGGTGGTGAAGCATTGAATGGGTTACCTAGGGAGGTACTGGAATCTCCGTCTTTGGAGATATTTAAGGTTCGGTTAGACAAAACCCTGGCTGGGATGATTTAGTGGGAGTGGTCCTGCTTTTAGCAGGGGGTTGGACTAGATGACCTAATGAGGTCCCTTCCAGTTCTATGATTCTATCTACCCCAAGAAGTTTGAACTTGAGGCAAGGAGCTGGTGGAGGCTCTCAAACAGGAGGTGGCCATCAGAGTGATCAGCAAGGAAGATGATTTTAGCAGCAGCATTTTGGACAAACTGTAGGAGTGGCCAATGTAGGTGGCAAGTTGTCTAGAGAAGACACAATTACTGTCGTCAAGGCAGGAAATGAATAAAATGTGGACAAGCTGCTAACGCAGTTGTGCCAGGTTGGATTTTCTATTATGATGTAGAAGAAGAAATGGCTGGAACTGGACACATTGTGATGGAAGGGGATGAGGAATGGAGGAGTCAGAGGTTTCCCTACTTTGCATACCAAGGTGAAAGGAACTGTGGTGGTGGTGCTGGCATTAATGGAGAAGTGAAGAAAAAGGTTTAAGAGGAAAATGAGGATTCAATCTGTCACCTTGGAGAGGGCTCTCAACCGTCTTATATTACATTGTAGATTTATGGCTGCTCTCTATTTTAGTGATCTCAATCCATGACACACAAAGCACCATCACAATTGGTACTAACCTGTTTCTTCCCAGGTAGTTGCAGCAGAGTGTTAAGGACGGTATTAAGGGACATGGAGACTAAACTGGCCCCTGCATCTCATGGCTGAAGAACATAACGGTAGGGCAGTGAGGGAAGCGGCCTTTGCCACTGCTTGTACTATACCAGTAGACTAAACATCCTGGGCACTCAGAGGTTACAGTAACACAGGGTAATTAATGCCAACATTCCTAAGTATTTCTCTGTTCTGGAATGGCTGAAGTAAACCCATTTATGGTTAAACTCTGAAAGACTTTGAATTTTCTTTCTTGTCTGAAAACAGCTTTCATTTTCTTCAGCTCTTGCGTCATTCTTTTATTTAGAAGAATCTACTGTTAATTTTTGTCCTCTCCTGTGCTAGGTTCTCATTCATCAGCTGATTTATTCTGTTAGCCTGTGCCTGAAACTACCTCCTCTTCCTTCCTAGGCTGTCCTTCTGTTTCAGAGGTCCTCACTTTCTCATGTTCAGCTGTGTCAGACTTTTCTATAAATTACCTTGCAAGGCTGAGTATGAAAAAATTCTAGTTTTAGTCAGGATTTTTTTCACATCCATCATATTGTTCCTATTTCAATACTCTGTATTGTAAGCGCTGGTACAACTGTGTATGTCACAGAGAGAGAGAGAGAGATGAGATTTTTTTTCTGCAGGACCAATAATTGTCTTTGTTTCACCTCTTTTGTTCATTTTAGTAGCTCATTTCCTTGCTTGTCACATGTGTTATGGAATGGTTTATTAAAATAAATATTCAGGTTTGCAAAGAAACTTCCATGTAATGCATCTGAGTATTAAAAGATCTGACCTTCAAATTCAAAGGCCTGGCTTATGATTGACTTACAGTAGTGCTAACGCTTACCGTATGCAAATAAATGATGAAACATACCTTTCCCATGCAACTTTTGAGAAATCAGTATTCATTGTAAGTATTCACGGGGGAAAGTTCCATTGTGTGTGAGATGAAAAGGGAGCAAAATGTAACAGAAGGAATTTTAGTCTCAGCATACAAAGAATAATGATCCAAGAATCAAAGTGGTAAAGAAATGTGGGCAGAATTGACTCCACAAATATGCTAGGATATCTTCAGGCTTTTTCATGTTATGCTGCAGTTTTCTAGTCCTTTTAAAATTCCTTCCATGCCAATATGAATTAAATTGTTGCTAATCTGTAATCATCCTCCCAATCTCTTTGAAATCCTGTTTAGGTGACAGCCTCACCATATGATCATCAAGCATGTTGTGTTATAATTCCTTAACAACAGCAAAATCTACTGTATCATAACACATCCCCAACACATGGCTATCCACTGCTTTTGTGCTATAATTGTTGTCTGCATATGTGTGTTGCCTTAAACTGTTAAGTCCCAGCAGCAAATTCCTCAGCTCTTCTTTCTCCTGGATAGTACTGAGCATGTAATCAGTGCTCAGCGAGCAATAATGGGGACAGATATGACCTTTTAGGAACTCAAATGACTCCTGAGTCCCCTTATACCTCCATTATTGGTAGCTTACTCATTGTCTTTTGTTCTAAGCATCTTCTCTCTTAGGGTGCATCTACACTAGTAAATTAAGTCGACTTAAGCATGCTTAAATCGACTTAATTTACTCTGCGTCCACACTGGCATTTCCTTAAATCAACTTAAGCTGCTGCTTACGTCGATTTAAGGAAATTCAAAGTCGACTTTATAAAACCTCCTATAAAGTTGACTTTGAAGCTTAAGTAGACTTTTTTAGTCAACTTAGGGCACAGGGGAAGGAAGCCCCATGGTCCCTTCTTGCCAGGACCTAAGCGGTCCCGGAAGAAGGAAGCCCCGTGCTTCCTTCTCCCCGGGATCCGCGCTCCAGCTGCCAGCTGCTTCCTTCTCCCCGGGACCCACGCTCCAGCTGCTGAGCAGCCGGCAGCTGGAGCATGAGTCTCCCACTCTTCCTCCTGGCCGGGACCACTCGGGTCCTGGCTAGAAGGGTTCCCTTCTGCCTGGGACCTGAGAAGTCCCAAGCAGAAGGGAGCCAAGTGGGCCAGGGCAGAAGAGAGCTCCACGCTCCCTCCTCCCCCGGACCGCTCAGGGGCTTGCTGCCATGGGGAGAGCCAGCCCCGTGTGGTATAGACTCTCTAAGTCGAGTTAGTAAAGCCCACTTTAAGTCGACTTAGGAGTCCTGTGTGGACTCTCTAAGTCGCCTTAATAAGGTCGACTTATTAAAGTCAACCTAAATTCCCCAGTGTAGACATAGCCCTAGAGCATGACTATTACTCTGTGACTGCTTCAAAGACCTCCAAATGTCCTTCACCATTGTTTTGTTTCTTTCCCTTGTTTTGATTCTCTATGTGATTATGATGATCAAACATTCTCTGTGCTTCACTGCACAACTTTTAACTTCCCTTCAACTTGTTGCTCTGTTTCTTCCCCATCTATCATGACTGGCTGGCCAAACCCTTGTTCCTAGGGCTAGTTCAGAGAGTGCTGTCATATCTACAGCTTCAGCTTGACCCTATTTCAAGGGTCCTACCAAAGCAAGTGGACACATGAGATGGAGCATAAGCTACTTCATGCTGACAATTGTTCTACGGGGCTTAACAGTCTGAGACCTGTGGATAATTATTGTTGAAGTGTGTGGGAGGTTCTGTGGCCTGCATTGTGCAGGAGCTCAGTCTATTGGTCCCTTAAAATCTGTGAAGCAGTATGTGTCCTAATACCAGCCTGACTAGAGCCTAGGGCACATTCTTTCTTCCTCCTGATCAACTCCCCTCCCAAGCCTCTGCAGAGGGAGCAATTTCTCTGGATTTACACTGACAGATTGGAGCAGCATTTGGCACCTAGTCAGGACACATTACCTAGTTTCCCCCCCCCACAACCACTGCTGGCCTGGCATAGGAGTTAGGGTAAGGAACTCACAGAATCCTAGTACTTTATTATTATTTAATATAGTTAAGGTTTTGTTGGACAACTTAGTGAAAGTTAATGTACCTGGATTGTTATTGATACTTGAACTGGAAACAGTTGTTTCACTTTTAAATTATTTGTAATGAGAACATCCCATTAAATATAGTTTTCAGGGCACTCTGTGTCCATGTTGATAGTTCTCTATTCTTATTTTAATACATGCCTCATTTTTTCTAAGTAGTGTTAGTTCAGTGGCAGCTCTGAATTTCATTAGCAAGAAAGATGGAGTATATGTGTCGGGTGATTTGAAGCTGTGGAAAGAAATGGGTGGAAGCTGTAAATGTTCTTCAAATGGTGTGAGGGAAACCCTGAAAATTCTAATAATTACCTTGGCACATTTTTATTTCGATAGCTGTATCAGCCTCTTCAGTATATATGTATTTATACCGTTTTTAAAATTCCCTCCTTTTTGTATGACTATAATGAATATCTGCTTAGACTCTGCTGTACCTGCATTTTCCAAGAATGTGTTGTGCGATAAGATTTATCTTAATTTGTATGTGCAAATTTGGGCCTTTATGAGCATAAAAATTCTACATACAAAAATGTGGGAGAAAATTTAGGCCTTAGTTCAACAAAGCACTTAAGGACGTGCTTAACTTTAAGTACATACTTAAATATTTTGCTGAATCGGGACCAGAGAGATTGGCTTGAGGCACCTTCCAGAATTATGCCTGTAAGGTAGTTCTGGATCTGAACAGTTTATAAATACAACTTGTATCTACTGAAATGCATGATGTGTAGCTGAAAAAAATCAGTGTCCTGATATGCTATGTGGAGATAACTTGAATAAATATTCAATATACTTGTTTTAAATTAAAGAAAAAATACACTTGAACACGCAGCAGAAGGACAATAATGAAGTGGGATTTTGTCCCATGAAAGCTCATGCGATAAATACATTTTTTAATCTTTAAAAGTGCCCCTGGACTCCGTGTTTGTTTTGCTTAACGAGACTAACACGGCTACCCCTTTGAGACTTGTTCCCTTTCTGTCAGCAGTATTGATCCTGCAGACCTAATGGGAATTGAAACATATTTCTACACTGAACACTGCAAATGTGATTGAATACCATGAGGGACAGTGAGCTGATGAGTAAGAAGGTACCATTTTCACAAAACTGCTTTTCAAATTAGAAATGCACATTTAAGAATGTGTTTGTAAACCTTTGAAAATAGGAGGAGAGAAATGGCGGGACTGAATGTATGACCTAATCACCTGGCTAGACAGGTATTACCAACCCCAGGCATTTTAAAAACTTGAGATGGTCTTTAAAATAATGAGATTTTTTTAAAAAAAATTAGCTTATTCTGTTGTAGTTTTGTTCTAGCTTCTCATTTCTGAACCTTTAAGGTGCACTCATTTTATATTTTCAAACTTTGCTCTGCAACCATGAGGGCTAGAAACTTTTTTTTTTTTTTTAATTGGAAGCTGAGATTCTCATGGAATCACTTGATTTAATTGGAAGCTGGAGATTTATGAATAACATTAAATACTGTAGCATAAGGCAACATGATAACATTGCATCTGTTAGCCATCTTGGATTAGGGAGAAAAGCAGGTAAATTTGCAGATTGATAGGAAGTTTCATTGGGTATATCTACACTAGCAATTTAGGTCGATTTAAGGACCCTTAAGTTGACCTAAATTACTCCATGTCCACATTGGGCTTTCATTAAGTCTACTTAAGAAATTCCTTAGGTCAACTTAATGAAAGCTTAAGTCAACTTAATAACTACCGCTCCTTAGGGTGACTTAAGCCTTAAATCGACTTCATGGTGTGGACGGGGAGTAGCCCTTAAGTCGACTTTATTAAGTTGACTTAATGCCGTGTGGACGCCTATGTCCAATGTTAAGTAGACTTAATAAAGTCAATTTAAAAGGAACCACTTTGTTAAATCAACTTAATAAGGTCGACTTTAAGTCGACCTTATTAGGTCGGCTTAAAGTCGACTTAACGTTTCTAGTGTAGACATAGCCATTGAGCAGAAAGACACAATGTTTTGGAGAGGTTCCTTTTTCTGTCTGTATCTTTTTCCTATAGTCAGCTGTCAAATTCAAAACAATAAGAAAAATCTCAGCATCAGCTTTTTTTGTACCTTTTAATGTATTTGTCAAGTGTTTATATGCTCAGATTTTTCTTCCTACGTAGGCCACTCTTGCATCTCTTTTGAAACAGGCAAGCTTTTTTGCAACACCCTTCCTGCCAGATGATTATTGGTACTTTATTCTTCTAGCATTCTTTTTTTAATTACCCATTTTAAATGTTTCAGAAAATGTTTCTTACTCTCCCCAGTGGAATCCCTTTAGCACTAGACAGTGCCTGGCCAAGAATTTCCACTAGAAGGTAGGCGTAAAACTTTATTAAATTACAGTCCTATCAATATGATTACACCACATCTTTACAACATTGTAAATTATATCACCTTTCAACATAGGCGAGGACATGTTGAATATTGTGAACGATTCTCTCTCACTCTTAGCTTTTTTTAAAATGCCGCTTGTCAAACCTAAGACATCCCTTTCTGTGCCTTGCTGTCACAAGATTGTTGGCATTTTTATCCTTAAAAGTGAATTCCCAACAGATTTAATTTTAAAGTCATTTGTGATAACTTCCAGAGGGGTCGCCAGGTTAGTCTATTTCAGCAAAATATATAAGAGTCTTGGGACACTTATAAAGACTAACAAATTTATTCAAACATAAGCTTGCGTGGCTTACAACCCCAGAGGCGGCCTTTGGCTATGGGGGGCCCTAGGCGAAGGTACATTGCGGGGCCCCATATAGGCCCACAGGGGCCCCCTGTCGCCAGCCCCAGCTCCCCGCCACCATTCCTGGCCCTGCCCCTCTTCCCCCCCCCCACCAACCCCAGACACAGGGGCCAGCTCGTCCACCTGCTGCCAACCGAGGCAGACACGGCTTTAGGGCAGGCAAGGGGGCCCCTTATAGCTGCGCCTGCTTCGCCTACCCCAAAAGCCACGTCTGTGCAACCCACTTCTTCAGCTTATGTTTCAGTAAAATTGTAAGTCTTTATAAGTGCCACAAGACTCCTTATTTGTTTTAAAGTAATTTGTACCTGTATGAATTACCTTGATGATTTCTGTTATAGGAGGATTGATGCAGGATTTTGTGTAGACACTAAAGTCTGTAATCTAGGGGAAGCAAATTTTTTAAACTCTTTTGAAATTAAAAATACAATAGTACCAGATATTCAGTAAATATATTTGTTTCCCCTTTGGTAAGGGGAATGATTCTCATTTGCCCTAAGGCCTTTTTGTACCTCTCCAATAGCATAAATCCATTTATATCCACTCCAAGGCCATCTTTGCACTTCCAGGGTAAAGGCGGCGCTGGGTAAGTGAGAATCAGAATCATAGCTTAGTTCTCAAAAGAGAGAAACTTAACACCACCACCATGTCTTAGTGGCTGCCCCCTTCGCAGGCGTCCACAGTTATGGCTGTGAATGGCTCATGACGAAAGGATCACAGGGAGTCAGTCATTCTTCTCTCTTTTTTTTTTTTAATCCCACAACATGCTCATCCCTTGTGCTGCCAAATATAGACTTAACTCTTGTCCAGCTACCCTGACCATTATAAATCATCCCATTTTGCAAATTCAAGGTTATATGTACATCATACCTTGGGCAGTGCAGTCTTGAGGTGTCAGGCTAATCCCTCAATAGGGTGCTACTTCACCTCGATTTTTATGGTTGTGTTAATTACCAGATAACCCATGGCTCTTGTCTCCTTGGGAACTTTATGGCTGTCCTTGCTTAGCTACATAATAAAGTAATGATGATGATGAAACAATTCTTAGGTCTTAGTGGTTTTCATCTTCAAAGTGCTTTGCACACATTAACTAATTAACTGGCTTCAAGCCTGAGAAATTTAAGGCCTATTAAAAACCAGATCTCCTTGGTCAAAGCCATTATGGAGGAGTTACAGGAATCCATGCATGCTATTTGCGTTAGACTGTCCATTTTATATATATAATATATATATATATATATATACACTAAAATATGCCAGGCACGTTGCAGAACAAATAAAAGATCAATCAGAAACCTTTGCTAAATCTATTTCCTTCCCTTGAGGAGAGTAAAATCCACCCTTTTCATTCAGACTCTGAAGATTCTCAATGTTTAATTTTCAAAGGAAATATAAATAAGTAATGAAAAATGTGTAGGTAAAAAGGTAAGGCTAAATTTTCCAAAGATTCTCAAAGGCTATGTCTACACTTGTTCAAGTAAGTCGACTTTGCTAAGTTAACTTAACAAAGTTGACTTTAAGTTGACTTTGTTAAGTTGACTTAGCATGTCTAGACTGTAAATTTAGGTCGACTTAAAGTCGACCATGTCAAATCAACTTAGAGCATCCACACTGGATGCCTAAGTCGACCTGTAGGGGCTAGGTGGACCTGGGAGTGGTGCATGGTGGGAAGGGGGGCACTTCTGGGGTGCCCCCCTTCCCCGGGCACCCCTCCAAAGTGCCAGGGAGTTCAGTATCTTCCCCATTGTACCAGGATACATGGGGGCTGAGCAGGACAGGGGCAGGGTATAGGAGTGGGGTGGGCAGGACTGTGTCCTACCCTGTGGGTGGGCACACCAGGCTCTGGCTGTGCCAGGCACCCTGGCAGGGAGGTCAGTGGGGGAGCCCTGGGAGCCCTTTAAGTCGACTTTAAGTTGACTTAGGGCTAATCCACATGTACACTGGTTTAAGTCGATTTAATAAAGTCGACTTAACCAGTAAGTCGAAGTAAAAGGAAGCCTTAATAAGTCGACTTAAAATTTCCTTAAGTTGACTTAAGGAAACTGTAGTGTAGATGCAGAGTAAATTAAATCGACTTAAGCCTGCTTAAGTCAACTTAATTTACTAGTGTAGATGCACCCAAAGAGATCACCATGTGCAGGCATGAAATAGTTGTACATTCATTTTTGACCACTCTTATTTGTGCACGTAGATGTTAACTTTTATTCATCCAAAACCATTACCTCTATACAAGTGAGAGTGCTCAAAAGATGCACATGCATTTTTTTGTAGCCACGAAACTGCATAAGCACAAATGAAAGCCTCACTCCAAAAATATAATGTATAAAGTCTCAGTAATAGTCTATGCCACCTTTTACTCTGCTGACTGTGACTGCTTTGTTCAAAATGTGACACAGCCTTCAGAGTACAAGTTGCTGCAGCAACTGTTGCAAAGGATTTTGGAGGGCTTACTGGAATTAAGAACATCAAGCTGCAAATGGATGAGCAGGCAAAAACTATTTCTGATGGGAACTGCCATGGGCAGGGAAATAAGCAGGCTGCAAAATTTAGTCGGAGGGGTAGGGGCAAGAACCAATGGTGACACATGAGAAGAATGTCAAGAGGCAGGAAAGGAGGACACAAAAGGCCATGTATTGTATCAGACCAGAAAGATTGTTGGCTCACTGCAGCTACACTTCAGAAAAGAGGCTTTTATTGGTTTGTGCATATTGTTTAATACCCTCAGGATTGCAAGGAAATCATTCATTCAAAGAGCCAAGCACAATTGGGAGCATGCTGCCATCTCTTAAGGAAATATGTCAACAGCAGCAAGCACAATTTTAAAGAGCTGAATGAATGTGGCATGGGGAATGTTTCAGGTATATAGAGAGATGTGGGATTTCTTGTGTGAAATTAGGACGCTTGGCAGCTGGTACATTTTTAATTGCTATCCAAAGCAACGGATGGTGCCAAAGAATAAACACAGCTATCGATTTCCATCTGGACACAAAATTTACTTCTCAGTACTCGTCATCTTGATGTATATCTTCATCTTCAGTCCTTGTTATGCATGAGCTGAGACCCCATTAGTCTTAAAATTATAGTTCTGGGCTAAGTGGAGCATGTGGGTAGACTTTTAAAAAAATCAGTTATTATTCCTTTTCCTCCCCTACCCAATGCACAATGTGCTGTCAGTTTTGATGGCTCTGACCATCTTTTATTCTTATACAATCTCTATCACTCTACTGTCCGAGTGCCTCTCAAAAAAAGATATACATAAAGATCTTTCTTCAGTCAGTAGGGTCTGGACTATGTTTATGTTAAATGAGGCATGATTTGTTTTTAAATGCACTGTTTTTGAGGAAAAGTCTAGATCAAAAGAGTGGATTTTGCATTTCACTTTGAAGGCTCTGAAGTTCATTGTAAACCTGACCTCCTCTGGGAGTAGCTTCCAAATTCATGGGCTAGTTGCTAACAAAGTTCTGCCTCCTGCACACACAAATTTCAGTTTTGCATTTGCTTATGGAAAATCAAGATTTTGAAGCAAAGATACAAATGAAGAAAATCATGGAAATTCTGTAGCCATTTAATAAGCAAGCTCTAATGGGCACTTTAAAAGAGGTAGATGCCTATGCAAAATAAACTAGACAGCATCTGCAATTTCATGTGCAGATAGCATCATGAAATGCACAGAGGAATTGCCAGATACCTACTGTAACTTGATTTGTATGTGCAACTGCAGTGTGTACCTGTACAAATGGGTCTCTACAGTTGGAATTAAATAAAGGTGTTTCACTCTCTTACCGAATGAGGCAATGAAGGGAGAAAATTAAGAACTTTTACACCAGGCACTAGACATGAAAAGCAATCATAATGGTGAGAGGATGTTGTTAGATTACAAATATAATACAGGTTAATACAAAAGCTTGTATGGAATAGTTGGAAAAAGACATCAGTCCTTGCAAAATTCAGCCCTTTATAGAAGTCCGCTGAGGTGTCCAAAAATATTTTATACTAAATGGAGAGAAACAGAGCAAGCCCATGTGACTGATTTACTCTCACCTGTATTTTATATGGGTGTAACTTCAATAGTTATTCCTAGCTTGTATTAGTATGAGTGTGATATCTATGTACCAAAGAAATGTAGTACTAAAGTTAAATGAGCACTTAAAAATGAAAAAACCATAATTACCAAATGATGCCTTAAATCATTTAATAGGTGGATGTATATTTTTAAAAGGTTTTTCTTACTAGGGAAAGGGCACATTCCATGAAATAGTGTGATCATTGCCTAATAATATATGAAATGGGTTTATTTGCATAAAGGCCTATATTTAAGAGACAACAGAGTCTTGTGGCACTCTTAAAGACTAACAGTGCCACAAGACTCTGTTGTCTTTCTACAATAGACTAACACGGCTACCCCTTTTGGAATATATTTAAGAGAGTCACATGATGTACTGGGAAAATATTTTCAGCTTTGTATAGGCTACCTTAGAAACACTAATTTATTTCCTGCTAATTTTAGTGACTAATCCCATTAAAATAAGCTACACAGAAACCTAAAATTTATCTGTATACAAGACGGGGAGGAGAAGGTAAATCTGCTTTCTGGTTCTGCTATGTACTGACCAACTGTGAAACACACCATTAATTTGTGTTTGTATGCCAGGAGAAATATGAATTTTCTAGTGGTTAATGTGAGCTATGTTGGATTACTCTGTAAATCATGGACTCATAATCCTATTACAAACATGCAAGTGCCCTCTTTTCTAAATGGAAAATAATACAATATACAACAAAAGTAATACAGTAACTTATGCAGTAAAACTTTAATAGTTGTCAGTGCATCTCCTTTGTAGATTAATGCCAGATGCCTTTAAGGTATTACAAGAGGGGCATCAAAAAAAGGTAGGTACCTAAAATCATTAATCACCTTTCAAAATATTGGTCTTCACCTTATTCCTTAAAGAATACTTTGCCTGCAATTATTTTAAAAATTTGTTTCAAAAGACTTTCTAATGAAAGGATTGTACAAGTATCTAACCTCCATTACTGCTGTTAATGTATCTGCTAAAATTAACAAATAATTACTCTTCAGTTTTATAAATCACCATAATCATTACATAATTATTCTGTCCTTAGATGCAAAATAAAAGGCAAACGTAATTCCCATTTTGACTGTATAGCTGATTAATATGTGATGTTTTTAGATGATCTTGAATGAAATAAGCATGTAACAGTTTTTAGGGATGCATGTCTAAGTCTGCGTTTGTGGTAGGGGAGAGGGAGGTGCGCAGTGCAAAGTTGCTGGACTGTGGAGTAGGTTTCTGTTGATGATCTCGTTTCTTTCAGAGATGTTGGTGGGAGGGCTACCTACTTCCAATGCTGATTTTTCTCCTTCTCAGTTACCTTATGAAAAGTATAACAAGCCCCCCCACGTTAATCTCGCCTATCCTCAACACAGCTGAACTAATTAGGCCACCAGATTTAACAGTCAGAAACAGCCAGCATATATTACTCAGTTTCTCTCTAATTATATAATGAAGGCAACATTCATTGCATTTGGCAACTAACAATGCCAATATCGATTGTCTGAACATAAATGAGGGAAGTTGAGATGATCGCATAATGCAAAAACTGGCATCAAACAGAAATATATAGACTTGAAAATGTTAACAGGTCTGCAAGGCACGTTAGCTGTAGGCTAGCCATGCGATGAGGAGACAGAACATCCCCAGTGTACAGCTAAAGACCCTTACATGCTGTTGTTTAAAGTAAGCAATGTACATTCACAATTAGTTTTGTATTAAAAGATTCCCCAATGGTTTAAGCTATGTAAATGGTCAGTAGTTTAGAACATCAGAGGTCTTCAACATCTGTTTGTCCTTTCACATGTCAATTGCAAGAGATCATTAAAGAGCAAGTGGGCTAGATTCTTAGCTGATATAAAGTAGCATACCTCCCTTGAGATGAATGGAGACAGGCCCATTACACTGTGCCAAAAGGGCGGTACAGAGGCTTTGATAGAGCTTTAGCTATTCATGAATACACAGCAACACTCAGACATAAATTCAGAACAATGTTAAGTGAAAGGATAGGATTTTCTCCATCTATATGCAAAGCAAATTTCTTTGTGGCAAGTAGCAATTCTGGAAACCTTGATATTTCCAGATCAAAAAAATAAAGCTTTTGATTCCAAAACCCCATTTGATATTCAAGCTGAAAATGGCTTCACTTGGTTTCAGAATCTGTGCACCTGTGGCTGGAGTACAGTACACTGAGAGATGGCAAGTCGTCCATACAGTGTAAGTGACTGACCTTTGTGACAGAGAAATCCACGAGGGCAAGGGGAGGAATCCTTAGCTGCCCTAAGTAACCTTTGTGTCTCCTGCACACCTATTGCATGAGGGCAGTGTTCATATTTCCTCTCCTTGCCACCCCCAAGTGCCCCTAGGACAACACACATAGTGCATGCATGGAACCATGTGGGGCGAACACACTTCTGTACTCTCTCCTAAGCCTGCCCTTCCCCAGAAGGTAAATTTTCACCTGCCATTGCATATGGTGCCTTTTGCACCCAACAACATTGTAGCAAGATTTGCCCCAGTGGATAATCTCCTTCTACTGAATATACATGCACAGCAAGACTCCTCTCTCTCTATCAGCCTCTGCTTTTTCAATTTTTGGTTTTTGTTTTGTTTGTTTGTTATAGAAACACTAGCTATTGCTGTTAACTTAAATGGTATGAAACTTGGTGGAATATATTCTGTTATCCTCACCATGTCCTGTCAATCTGTTGCTTTATTTGGTGAATTCAGTGCCCTCTATTCCATAATTCTTCCCAATTATTGACATATTCTATTTCTTTTGTTTATAAGGTAAACTGGCAGAAATGAGACATTCAATCCCTTAATGAGCTGTGCCTTAACTGTTCCCTCTCCTGGTTCTTTTTCAGGTAGAGACTTAAAGTTATCAAATACTTGGGGGTGACTGACAAGGAACAGCCTCAATATGAAAGTCCTGAAAAATAAAATCCGACAGCTGATACCCTTTCAAGATTTCCTGTAGTATTGCTGCCCATGTTAATTACATTTTCATCTTGCTTCCAATGGAATTATCTACACTTTTTTCCTCAAATCTGAACAGTTTGAAGAACATCTTGCTTTGCAGAAAGACCTTCTCCTATTCTTTCAATCCTGGATAACAGCAAAGATAATTACATTAAACCTGGATGGACTGATACTGAAACTAACCTTGCATATTCTTTCTGCTTATACAACCTCTTAAACATGACCTTCCACAGAGTATATTATTAAATTCAGTAATAATTAATCTTGGAAATTGTTCACTTTTTTTTTTAGTTTAATTAGTGATGTATTAATCTGTCTATTTGGCACCACTCCTCATGTGAAAAAGCATCTTGTCCTATGTGGGAAGAAAAAGAAATCCACAAAATTGTTGATTTATTCATAGGTAATAACTTTGCGATGTCTTTCCCAGGGATATGTAACTAGATGTACCATCTTCATTTAAATGTCCTGTTTCACAGTGACATCTGAAAACTGTTTGTGGACAATATATTTACCATAAAGAAAAAGACACTAATATATTAGGCAACTTGGGCCAATCAGCATCAAGACTGCACCAAATATTTAAAAATCAAAACAGAGGATTAAGTGATGAGTGATTCATGAAAATCTGGGTTACACACTAAGGCTATGTCTACACTTACCAAAGTTAGTTTGAATTAGTTAATTCGAACTAATTTTAGTTAGTTCGAATTAACTTAATTCGAACTAGCATGGCCCCACTGGAATTTTAGTTCGAACTAAGCATGGCACTTGCTTAGTTCGAATTAGTCAGTTGCATTAAGCTCAATGTGCCGGTTAGTTCGAACTAATATGGTTACATTGACTTAATTCGAACTAACTAAGTCGAATTAAGGGTTAGTTCAAAAGATGTAATCAAATTTATTAGTTCGAATTAAGGAAGCCCTTAATTCGAACTAATGAAAGCCTAGTATGTCCAAGGCTTAAGTTAGTTCGAATTAAGCTTCCTTAATTCAAACTAACTTTCAAGTGTAGACATAGTCTAATAGCTCCCAAAGATAATGGGAGGTCCAAGCTAAAGAAACCATCAGATTCTGAAGCAACAGTCCAAACATCATTGTCTCAGCATGCTGACTCTTCGTGAGTTTCTCAGGAGATGATTCTGTGGACAACAGCTGTCCCCCACTTATCCAGCACCATCTTCGGCCTGGCGCACCTGATCGCAGCAAGCACCAGCAAAGCTGTCAGCTGGTGTGTTGATTCAGAAGAAAAGACAGTCTTACCATAACATTGAAATTTTTCAATAGGGACTTAGGCACTTTTGAAAATTTTACCCTTAGGCACCATGGCTTCTGTTTTAAATAATAAAATTAATATAATTTCTTGGCTGCACCTCAGCCCTGCCATTTGACCCTGCCTGTGAACCCCTCCTTCCCAAAGGAATTTTAACTCCTTCTGTCTCTCAGCCAGACCTTCTTACACTCTTCTCCTTGAGGTCTGGGTTAGAGTCAGTTTCCTGTTCATTAGCTACTATGTTGTGTCCCAGCGCCCAATCCCACTGTTTTACTTAAATTTGTAAGGTTCACTAAATGCTGGCTGTGTAGCACAAATGACACATGCCATAATCCTTTCTATTTTCATTACGGAGTAGGCTCTCCAAGAAGGCTAGCATTATTGCCAGCAGATTTCTTACTGCTTCAGAAAGTATGTCTAGATATTGACAATATTCACCTGCAATTTTCCTTATTATTTTTAGATGCTCTTAACAACTTGAGATTAATAAAATAAGCAATCTGTGAAACCTGCTTTTTACATTACAAAATTCTTCAAACAGTCCTCATCTCACTAAAGCCTGAAGGACACCTGGTGAAGTTACCAAACTGCAGCCTTATATCTTTGAGTTTGAGTGACATTCTATTTTGTAAGTCTGAAACTGCTTTTCCCTTTTCCATTTCTTCCTAAGCATATCTTATTAGCACCAGATGGGACTGTCTTTTGCAAATTTCTCAGTCTTCTGAAGCTTTTAATATCAGATATGTTGTATATATATTTTTATATTAATGTAGTTGCTATCACAAGACCTCAAATGAAAACTACAGTTATGCCACTTAAGTGATTGATTCTTATATGGGTATCCCACTGTGTGTTACCATGGCTTAAATCCAACACTCCAAAACTTGGTTCTCTTCCTGCTATGAGTGCTGTGGAGTTTCAGGGGTCCAGCCTAATTATGTATGGTGAGAGTTATCAGAACTTGTAACCCCATGGTAAACTTACTGCGGGTCTGTGACATCATTAATAGATCAGCATTTCTCACCTCAAATGATAATACAATTGTGTAGGATAAGCATGGATAATGTAAAGGTCAGATACAAAATGCACATTGATCTTTTCTTGCTAAGTTAATAAAACAATATCTATTACTACAATGCTATCTCATTCCTGTGCACAGAAGACCACATACCTTCTTCATAGGCTTAGCCTGTAAAAGGTGCCAGATACCAGGAAAACTATTATTGCCACATTTTTCTAGGACACTGACAAGATACAGAGCGCTTATCTTTGTTTTTTGCCACCTAGTTTGGCTAGTAGAAGGTGGCATTTGGGTTCTGTGGTTGTTGATTCCTAAAGTAGCAGCTTTCACTTACCAAGAGGGAATTTTAGAAGTGTGTTTTATCTCTGGTGAAACAGATGAGATATTGTCCATGAATTTATAAAACAGAATTCTTCAGGAGTTATGCTGTTAACTCACAAAAGGTCTGTTTGCCCAATTGGGGAAATCCACTGCTCATCCTACCTGTATTAGTGCATCTCACTGTAACAAAACTAGTGGGAAGAGCATATAGATGCTAAGCATGCATAGCTCCTCTGAGTTTTGTCTGTGCTCCTTAGTGCCATACATTATTGGCAGGCCTGCTGTCAAAGCTAATTTCTACAGGACAATCTTTGCCAGCATTTTTCTCCAACAACTGTTTAGCTGTCAGTTCATGGAAATTGCTACTTGTCTTAAGAATGCGAAATGCCAGCTGACAAAGAGCCCAGTTCATTATACCACAATAGAGGAAACAAATACTGTGTTTCTACTAAACCAGCTACGTACAGAATGAATTCTGCAGTCAGGGGATGGTGCTCTAACGTTCTGGTCAGATAACTCACCTTGAGTTCCTCTAGTCTTAAGTAATGGGGAAAAGTGGGGAAAAAATGCACCCCCAGAAGTATCTGCCAGATGCTGACATGGTTTAACAGCTGGAAGTGCTCATTTTTCTCTCCAAAGAGGTCTCTGCTATATAAAGCGTGAATAGGTCACAGATACTTTCAGCATGCATTAGCTTCTTTTTCTACTATTATAATAAAAAGAGGATAATGCTTACTTACTTCCCTAAGCTATCTTGAGGATTAAATAGTTATATTTGTACAGCACTTTGAAAATGTAAAGAATAGTGCAAGCTTAGTGAGGTATCTTAGTGTTGTACAAACATTGCCTGAATGCAATCAGTGAATGTTTTTAGCTCTCCTGACCTTACCCAGTTTATTGAGTTGATACCCGGGGGACACAATTTCTTAGTAAGAATATACTTTGCCTAAACAACTGAGCTATTTTGTGTTAAAATAGGGTGGATTGGAAGCCAGGAAATTTGGTATGCTAATCCTAGCTCCAGTGGGCTTGGACCACTATTTGTACTGAGGGTGCTGGAAAACCACTGCACAAAACTAAACTCTGTGTATCGGTGGTTCCCATTCCCAACTTGCGGCTCGGGGGCCAAACATGGCCTGCAGTGTCTTTCAAAGTGACCTGTGGCTCCACTCCTGCTGGCTGCAGAAGAAAGCCACTGCCTAAGGACCCAGGTGGAGTGTATTTCCACAGGGCTATAAGACAGGTGGGTGCAGGCTCCTTGTTGCAGCCAAGGGGATGGAAGATCTGTGCTCTCCTGCCCTGGCTGTAGCAGGGAGCACAGCAAAGTGCCCCACCTAGGCTCAGAGGCACTCGTGTCCTTGCTGGAGCCAGAGGGAGGGGAGTACTGATCTGGACTGCAGAAAGGAGTCACTGCCTAGGGACCTAGGCGGAGTGTACAGGGTGACAGGACACATGCAGTTTTCCTGCTGCAGCCAGGGAGGCAGGAGATCATTGACATGGGAGGCAGACTGTTTTTCAGGGGGGGCTGCTGGTGGAGGCTGGCAGCCTCAGGCCTGTAAGAATGATATCTCAAATCAAAAAGGTTGGGAACCACTGCTGTTTATGAGGGAAACCACTTTGTGCTCTCAGCACTCCTAGTTCCTGCATCTGTGTGTAGTGCTGACACTGACTTGTCATGTGATCTTGAAAAATCAGGGCTTGTCTACATTGTGAAGTTAATTTGACCTAAAGTAGGGTGTGAATGTAAAGAATAGCTATTCCTGATTAACTCTACTTCCAAAGTGGATTAAGCTAATTCAGAATAATGAATCCTTATTCCAGAATAAGAGAACCCACCCAGGAATTTGACTGAAAATACTTAATCCAAAATAGCTATTCATTAACAACTTCCTATGTAAATAAGCCCTCATTGCACTACTTTGCTTCAGTTTTCCTATATGTAAATATGGATAAATAATATCTCCCTCACGTGAGTGTTGTTTAGGACCATTTTATGTACCCTTACTCACACGGAGCTCCTATTGATGCTGATGTAAGTTTTGCCAAGAAATGTAGGATCCAACTTCTTGTTTTTGCAACACTTTGATTATGTTAGGAACGATTATTATTAACACTGCTGCTCAGTAGTTGCTGTATTTCCCTACTGAGGTGGAAGAAATATATAAGAAACTTGAACCTTTTACTCAATGTCTTCTAACCATGGTTCCGGTACAGTGGATTTACCCACTCATGAATGCCTAACATGCCTTTTTGCTCCAGTCTTTCATATGCCTTAATTTTGTGCAGCACTTAGTTAAAACAGTGATAGGCACTTTATAAAAATTTTAGAGAGAGGGCAGTGCTAAGAACCTCTAGCATCTGCCAGTGCTGGCAAATATATTCAGAATCGGCATGCTATATAGCTTCAAAAGGGTGCCTAGGCGGTTTGGTATGCTTTTGCACAAGGCACTGATCCAAATTCCACAGTGTGTTACTGTCACACAAATTGTTCTATAGAAATGAACAACTGTGGCTGTCAGTTACATAGTGCAGCATGTGATCATTGCCTGATTTTTGGCACAAATTTTGAGTCCTCGTTGACTCACAAAGATGATGTAAGATGCCAAAGAAATATTTGTGAAAATCATGTTTAATTTACACTACACAACTCATTCCAGAATCTCTAATATGTAGCCATCTTCCACCAACATTATCCATTTTTTTCCTAATGTCATGACTAGAAAATCTGGCTCCTATGCTTTTGTTCTTTTGTGAAACAGATGGATTTTTACTTTGTTTCTGATTAATTTTTCTGTTCTGACAAACCTTTAAAATAGTATCTTCTTTCTTCTGATCTACTGCCTTCTTTTGAAAGTGACTAATCTTTCACTAATATATTTCTGTAATTCAACTTTCTTCTATCGCAATTGACTGTCTCCTTGTCACTGTCAGATAAGTCTCTGTAGTGTCAGTAAAACAAACAAGTCCTGTGGCACTTTTAAAAACTAACAAATTTATTTATTTCATGAGTTTTCATGGGAGAAAATCCCACTTTGTCAGACACTTTGAAGATGGGACATATACTCTTTTCTATGTAACCATACAGTGTGTTTCCCCTACTTTCTCTTTCTAGCTATCAATTTTTATATTAAGGACTTATGCTGGAAAAACTTCTGTTGCTCAAGGGTGTGAAAAAAACAGTCCTCTTAAGTGACAAATTTTGCTAGCATAAGCATGGACGGAGCTACGGTAGTGGGCATAGCTGCCGCTGCTTGTTTAGGTGGTTTTATTGTATTGTGTGAGAGCAATCTCTGGACGACAGACCATGGCTACACAAGCTCTTATGCTGGCAAAATTTATGTTGCTCAGAGGTTTGTTTTTTCACACCCTGCATGACAAAAGTTTTGTCAGCATATGTAATACTATAGAAAAGGCCTAAGTGTAGTGCATTGTACCTTTTAATCTAGTCCCTCTGTACACTAGGGTTAGATTGGTATAACTGCATCACTGGGGGTGTGGATTTTCCACTCTACCAAACGACGATGCAAATTTATAGTATAGACCTGGCCTAAGCAACGGGTGGAAGGTCAGATTTCTCCAACAAAAACTCATGCCTTAAATAAATGTGTCAGTCTTTAAAAATGCCCCAGGACTCCTTGTCGGTTTTGTGGTCTCCGAAAGCAACTCTGCATTCCAGATGACCCTAAATAGGAGATGCTTCTTCAGCTGTGTGTGGGAAGTTTGGATCTGCATGTGAATTAACCTCTGTAGCATGGTGCTGCCTTGCTGCTGAAGAGCCCTCTCTCTCCCACCCCTGCACACTGAGGGAGCAGTACCTACCCCTGGTCCTTACAAAGCTGCACAATGGGCATAAAGAACCTCCTCCCCTTCTGCTTGCCGCCCTCACGGGCACCTGGGGTAGAAGGTGGCCTCTGTGCTTCCAGAGGAATCCCTGTACAGCGAAGTCCCAGTGAACGAGGGGCTGGGCGCACGACACGGCCCATTTTCCTCCCTGTGCTGGCTGTGCCCCTCTCGCTCCGGGCCGTGCAACTGAGCACATGCAGGTCGCTCCGCGCTCTCCCACTGGCCCCAGCCTCCGAACGGGTCCTAGGCTTCCCTCCACCCACCTCGCGCCCCAGAACACAGGTAAAGCACTCTGCCAATCAGGTGCGTCGAGCCAAGCAGCCAGCCAATGGGAACTCCCTTGGAGCCGGACCAATGGAAACGTTGCTGGTGGGGCAGCCTATCCAGGCAGGCAGAGCGGCTGGAGCCCGACCCTGCGGGGAGGGGCGGGGGTGGCCCGGCCCGGCTGCTGGTGTGTAGCGCGCGCGCGGTGGTGTGGTGCCTGCTCCTCGCCTCAGCATGGCCGGGCTGGGCTTGGGCGACGGCGGCAGCCTGGGGCGGTGCAGCCACGCCGTGGTGCGCTCTCTGTCCGAGTCGCTGTGCCAGCACGCGCTGCGGAGAGAGAAGGGCAAGGAGGTGGACTTCGCCCGCGCTGAGCGGGAGCACCAGCTCTACGTCGGGGTGCTGAAGAGCAAGCTGGGGCTGCAGGTGCTGGAGCTGCCGGCCGACGAGAGCCTGCCCGACTGCGTCTTCGTGGAGGACGTGGCCGTGGTGTGCGAGGAGACCGCCCTGATCACTCGGCCGGGGGCACCCAGCAGGAGGAAGGAGGTACCGGGCGGCAGGGGGAGATGGGCCGGGAGGCGCGGTGAGAGAGTGAATGGCTCCCCGCCCCGCCCTCCCATGCATTCACCCTGCTAAGATCTCCGTAACTTCCCGGGGGGCAGAGTCCATTGTCTGCAGAATCCCGGGGTGGGTCGTTTTCTAGCCTCACCTGCACCTCTCACGTCTTATTTTAACTCAGTGCAGAAGAGAGCCGGTGCAAATGCAAATGCACGGGATTGAAGTGAAGCTCTCTGTGGCAAATGATTGCAAGGGGCAGCTGTTCCGGGCAGGCAGCGTCCTGTGTGTGCACACAGTGCGGTGTTGTAAGGCGTGGCAGGTTGGTGGCATGATGGGAGAGGAAGAGTCGGAAGATGCTCTGTGCACTTGCAGCCTCCCTTTCCCACAGTGAACTCCAACGGGAGAAGCTTTTCCTATTCTCAGCGCCGTGGGAGCGTCTGGCTGAGTTCTCAGACCTACAATTTGTGTCCAAAAGAAAATGAAGCCATATACCTTTTCTTGTTGTCTTCCCGGTACTGTAATGGTGACAGCAGATTGACTAGACTGAAAAGCAGATCTAGTCCTTTTTCCTTTGCAACTAATTATGCATACCAGACACATGAGGATGTCTTATCATTTTGTTGCACAAAATAGATTGGTGTTTTTAAGGCATACCAGTGCCCTTTATAGTAAAGCACAGTAGTTCTTAGTAAGCTTAAATGCAAGCAAGGGAGATGGCCCAAAAATGTTAAAACCAATTAAAAACTCCAGGTGTATGTGCAGCACTGCAAAAGGCTCGTTGTGAATCTAATACACTGATGTTGCATAAATTTAAATTCACTTATATTAGAGAAGCTTGATTAAAAACATTACTGAATTTATTCTGTTTAACTGACGTTTCTATCGAATGCGTATCACTGCTTAAAAGACTTGAAAGATGGTGTGCACGGCACGTGGATTCTTTTTTTTTTTTTTTTTTTAACAAAGGAACAAACAGAAAAATGCACACCTATGTAATTCAGTGTGACAAATGTCCAAAATATTGTATTACGGTGTTCATTTTATTAACTCAGCAGTTATATAAGCACTAGACTGTATTACATTTTGGCGTGCAGAAATTTAATATCTTTCCTGTGTGTGGCCCTTGTGATGGTGGTCAGTGCACATATAGACTAAAGTTGTGTACACTATTAAAGTGTTCAGTCAGTTTAGTTCCTCAAATACCTTTAACTATACATTGTTTGACCAAAAAAGTTTTGGCCCATTGAGAGAATATTTGAATGTGCTATGCAACACATGACTTAAATAGTGGGGCCTTTAGAGATTCTGGATATCTTAGGTGGGTGGGCATTCAATAATTTAAGTGGACTTCAGTGTTTTCTCCTTCATTAAGCTGCAGTATCACCCCTCCTACACTTTCATATGTGTCCATGCTAAGCTATGTTTTCACTTGGTCCTTCTCCAATTTATTAATTACATTCTATTTCCCCCCGTTTTATGTAGGATGTTATCTAATAATGCTCCTCCTGTACATTTCAGCTTACAGATGTACTTCGGGCCTCATACCCATTATCCAGGGCTGAGGTAGCTCATGCCAGGAAGCGCCTTTGCATTCAGTTCAGACAAGCAGAGAAAAGATCAGCCAACCAGAAAATGAAATAAAAGCAGTCAGCAGAGGATCATTTGGGAAATGTCTGAAGCAGATTAGCAGCTAGGAGAAATCAGGCTGTTAAATCATACAATAACAACAAAGATAAAGCAATAACAAAGATCCGTCATGGAAGAATAATTATCTTTTGTTGCAAATAATTAGTACTTTATCTTCGTAGAAGTGTTTTCAACAGCACACTGTATAATCTGCAGAAAATTTTCTTTACTGAGAAAAGGCGAAAGCAAGCAAAGATTTTATAGAATGTGAGGAGTTTGCATGTTACTAAGAGTTTATTACTTTTGCATCATATTTACTAGTGTATTATGAATAATTATCTATAATAGGACTACAGTGTAAATTTTGTCTCTTTTCAGTTTTAACTTGCAGTATTTATTAACTTGCAAAACTCAGTAATTCACAATGGATCTTCAGTAATTGGTGCAAATAACATTAGTAATAGTTCTAATATATTCAATATAAAATCCTATTTTGATACAGTATTAACTGTATCTTAATCTCACACATTTCAGGAAATTCAGAATAAAGATGCCCATGATTATTACCTTTATCCAGCTGTTTGTGTGTTTGAGTTTTTATTTGTACATATAATTTTAACATGAGTACCCAATTCTACATTCCTCTTGCACCCATGACTTCTATAGGATAAAAACAGAGAAGAATCTTGGGCACAAAGAATGCAGGCATTAGCATTTAACAAGTATGTGCAAGTGGCTGAGTTATTCAATAGGAAGCTCTGCTCTGATATTTCAATCTTTATATTTGAGACTTCAAAACCTGTTTATCAAGCCACCTCCCTGTCTTCATTTGAATACATCTTCAGGTCATTTGTCATCTTACTTGTGATAATTGTGAAAGGGGAGGGGGAGGTAAGGAATAATCTATACATATTAAAAAATCTCCATAAAGTTACAGGACCGTTAAGTTAGGAATGTGGCTTATTGTGTATTCACATCGTTTTTATTGTAACACTTCTCCCCCTACCAATTCCCCACACTTTTTATCTGTTTATTACCCTTACTTTTCTTGTCCGGTGTGGATGCGGACTGTGAACTGTGGCATAGGGCTGGGTCTTTTTGTTTCTTTGAAACTGCTAGCATACTTTTGGGGCCTTGGGAAATAACAAACTGTACCATTTACTTAGATTCTTTGCATTTAGATTTTCTTTTTTTTTAAATGAATTAAAAGGCTTTTTTCCCCCAGTGTGTTTTGTCAAAATAGTACAATTTTTTGAGAGATTGCACAGATCTCATTCAGAACATGCACGTGCATCCATTTGGAGATGTGCGTGCCGATATGTGCTTAAAAAGTGTGTGGGTGCAGTATGTTACTTTCAAATGCAGCTATTTATCAAGCAGATGTTTTCAAGAGAGTTTTCACTGAGCCTACACCATTACCCACTGGCATGATTGTTTATGCCTGTGTAGAGTCTTGATGACTTCACTGGAGCTCTTGATGAATGTAAGGGGCCATGCTAGCCCTAAAGTGGAAGTGTTGTCTCAGCCTTAACTGTAGAACTGCCACCACTATGCCATGAGTTGTAATGATTGGACAGATTAAGGCTGGATCCAGGTCTTGCTCAGAAGGGCCCAGAAGAAAGATTCAGCAAGGAGACCAATGCCATTACGGTAATGCCAGCAGTTAGTGGGAGGCAGGTAGGAGGCAAAAGATTCCTGCTACATAGGTGATTCCTACTGATGGCAACTGGCAAGAGATGAGGCTCACGCTGCTCAAGAGAAGGCTGTAGGCAGGTCTGGGGCAGGGAACAAGAGTGTCAGGACCCAAGGATGAGGGACAACTTGTGCTGATCCAGAGGGATGGGAGAAGGAATAGGAAGTAGCAGTGTAACTAATGTGGTATTGGCTGTGAATGTTTGCTACACTTTGTGGTTCATAGAGCAAGGAGTAATGGAGTTAGCTGTAAAACAAGAAGGGGACATGTGGGAGGAGAGGGTTGCTTGGTTGCTTTGGGGTTTTGTTTTGTGTATTAGAAAATTGTTTTCCATGCACCAAAGCCATGTCTACACTGGCGTGTGTGTAGCGGTGCAGCTGTACTGACGCAGCTGCTCCACTGTGAGGCCGTGTGTGTAGCTGCTTTATGCTGACAGGAGAGAGCTCTGCCATTGATGTAATAAAACCACTTCAACGAGTGGCAGATGCTGTATCCGTGGGAGAAGCTCTCCTGTCGACGTAGTGCTGTGCACACTGCCACTGATGCCGACAAAACTTCTGTCGTTCCAGGAGCTATTTTTTTCACACCCCAAGTGACGTAAGTTCTACTGGCAGAAGTGAAGTGTAGACATAGCTTCACAGTACTGCGGTTGCCCCATTGTAGTGTTGAGTGAAGACACGATCTACACTGACAGGCGCAGGTATTCCACCTACCTGGGAGGTGGTAGCTAAATCAATGGGAGAAGCCCTCCTTCCTGTCTGATATAGCATTGCCTCCACCAGGATTAGGTTGGTGTAAATGTGTCACTCGGGATGGGTTTCCACGCTCCTGAGTGACGTAGTTATACCGACACAAGTGTGCAGTGTGGACCAGGCTCAGCCTAAACGAATAAGACAGTAATAGCTGCGTGTGTCTCTCTCTCTGACAGCCTCTTGCTATAGCACTATCAGTGCTGGATCAAAACAGCTCTTGCTGGAAGGCACAAACTGAGAGGCCAAGGCTCGGAGCCTGAGATTCTGACTAGAAATCCATAGACAGGTTCTTCATCCTTTTAAGCTTCAATTCATGAGAGCATTTAACCACGTGTTTAAATATTTTAAATATGGGAGTAGTCTCATTGCCTGTCAGTGGGATTACTCACAAACTTAGGTAAACTAAAATACCATGTGCTAATACCATGCAAAATCAAGACCCCAGTCAATAAGTGTCGTTGGCATAAGTGGTAGTGTAGACATAGCATAAGGCAGATGGAGGACTAGACATCCCAAGGATGAGGAGGCAGTGAAAGAGAGGGTACTGTGAAGTGGGTCTGGGAAAGAAGAGAGCGAGTGCTCTGTACTGGGAGGAAATGTTATATGGGGAATTGGAGAGAAATTTTGGCAGAGCTGGCCCCTCGATTCCTCTTTTCTATTCCTGCTTATAAAAGCAGTGAATTATGTGGGTGAAATCAATTATTTGTTGGCTATTACAAATGCATGCTAGCCAGGTGAAGTAACGTTTAACTTCCCCATTAATCAGAAACCACAAGATGGGCTTTTCCATAACTTCAACTATGTGACAACTATTTTAAGCCATAAATGGGAATTATTCCCTAATCTGCACAAAAATTAAAAAGAACTATGCTGGAGGGAGTGCATATGACAACAAATTATCCTTGAGTTAAATAATTCTGCTTTTTAGTAATATAAAAACCAACTATATTTCTCTACTGTTTCCTTGTTGAATCCATGCTGAAACAGCACTATTAAATTTCATTGTATTTGGAAAGGTACAGTCAAATTCATCAATATTTGTATATGTGCAATACTTGTTCAAACTGATTTTTGGAAAGCTCTAAATAGTCAAAAGATAAATAGAAAGCAGTCAAAACCTGACCGTGTTCATAACATAACTACATTTAAAGATCCATTTTCACTGATGGAATATTGTATGTAGGAGAGAAACAGGCATGGATGAAGCCCAGGTATATTTACATTGGAAAAATTGTTTTTGTGTCTATTGTTTCTGAAATTAGTTTTGATCATTCTAATGCAGGTAGACACAGCTAATTCCTAAGAAACCAGATCTCCAATAAATTATGAATATGTTAAGATCTACCTGCAGCATTTCAACAGGTTTACTTGCTTTCATCAGGTAAATGGTCCAGAGATGTTTTTATTATATAAAGAAAGGAAAAAGCTCATGTTCTCTACTCTTATTTGCTCTGTTGACTGGAAGAGCCATTATGAATCACTTACTTTTGAGAATTTGAAGAATAAGCAGACAAATATAAAACCAATCCAGGGTGTTGCATCATAAAGTATATGTATTTTTATCTTATTACTGTTGTGCTTAATTATTTATAACAATACTTCATACTGGTAATGAGATCTCACAGCAGCACTTTTCTGTGACGTCTGTCCTTGGGGCATTAAAGTCTCTGTTTATGGGCACTGCTACTTATTTATTTAATCCTTTTTCTGTTATCTCCCAATGTCAAGCTCACAGGGCTACCTGAACATCTCTCCCTTGCTGATCTCTTTGAGTGCACTCCAGAAGAAGTCAGGCTGCCTTTACCTTTCTTGGTGTAGAAATTGCAATTCTCCCTGGGATATAGCGCCATGTGTATGGTCTCTGAACTTACTCTTTGGGCATGACTAGGTTTGCACCTGTGCTTCTTTCCTTTGGGAGCCTATAGCCAGTGGTGTCTGTAATGACCAGGCAGCTTCTTAAAAGCAAAGTATTGGTTATTTTACCTGTAGGAACAAAGCATTTAGTGAAAAAAGGCTTTAAAAGACCAATCAATCTGCATGCATGTCTAGCTTACCTAAAGCCCTGTCCTTCTGTAATGGTGGCCTAGGTAGGACAAGCTTCTTCAGACACCCTAGAGAATGCCTCTGTCAGTCTGCTTTAGAGAGACTAAGTGAGCGTTTAATGCAAATGGAGTTCCTCATGCTTTGTCAGTTCATGTCCTTTGGCTTTTCTGGATGAAACCAGTCTGGTCGGCTGAACAGGAAGTTAAGCCAGTGGCTCTGCCAGTGTCCTGTAACAACACCCTCGGCTGTTTGCAGAAAACACAAAGGTGGTGGTGTTTAAAACGAGATTAAATGCAAATTATAAAAAATTGTAATACTATCCATTCACTTTTATTAGACTTTCCATAATTGGAAAACTAGCCTGTCATAACCCCAACCTCTGCTTCAATTTACTGAAAAGTCTTTCTGGTCTCCATAAGCAGACTAAACTTTGTTTACTGGATAGTCTCATAAATAGTATATGGGATAAAATTTTCAAGAACACTTAAGTGATTCGGGGCTTGTCTTCACTGTGAAGGTAATTTGAGTGTTGCCTCTAATTCGAACGATGTACTCACACCCACTCCCTTGAGATATTAGTTAGGAATGAATGGAGCAGTGCTTTCTGCTAGCATTATGTGTTGTAACGGAGTGTCAGTTTTCACTGGCCATCAGGCAACTAATTTGGGTGAAGGCCGGGAGAAGATTTGGCTATCAGGAAAAAGGTGATAGTTTTTGTCATGCGTGCTTGCACATGTGCGAGAGAGAGATTTTTCAAGGTAATTCTTTACTTTTAGAGGTTTTGAAATTTGGTTTAAATATAACTACAGCAAAAAGCCAGGGAGCATGACAAAAAGTTTGATATTGCCATTGTTCTATTGAACTTGGATTGTTCAAAATGAAAGAGAGTGCAGACTTTCTCCCAAAGGAAAGGGTAATGGAGGGCAGTGAAAAAGCAGAGAGAACACATGGAGGAGTCAGTTACATATTATGTTAGTTCCATGTTTTTTGTTTGACTTGCATGCAGTTCTGGCTTCCTTTGATTAACGCTTCTCAGAGTGGGGTGGAGCTAGTACTATTACGCTTGGAAGTTAACTAGTATGATACTGTTCATTTCCCATTTCTTTTTAAATACAGTTCTGATTTTCCATGAACCTGTCCAAATCAGGAGTAAATTCACTAAAATTAATGAAATTTCACTGGTACAAGAAGAGAATGGAGACCCAACTGTGTGAATTCATAAAGACTACTGCAATTGTATGTGTTTGGTTGAACTAAATTACAAATATCATGGTACGTATCAGTCAGATCCATAGAACAAAATCCAAGACCAAAGAATGACGGCTCAGGCTTTGCAAGTATAATTGCTTATGTTAAAACCACTGAGACCATTAAGCATCAGTAGATACTTTTGGGTGATGGCTGAATATTCTAGACAGAAATCAGTTTCTGAGAATGTACCATTTTGGTGACTATACCATTTTTGTTCAAAGCTTTTGGAAACTAGGGGGAATAGAGGCTAAATCAGTTTGAGTCAGTGAAGTGAATGAATTCCAGACTTAATTTTCCACAGTAGAAAAATAAAGAAAGAAATAAATAAGAAAAATAAAGAAATAAATAAATAAGAAATAAATAAAGAAAATCACTGGTTTAATAGCTTGATAGAAAAATTAGAACTTTTGACTTTAAGGAATTAAGTTTCTGTCTTGTCAGCCTTAGAAGTTTTCTTATCAGATGCATGTGTCTTGGAGAATTATGGAGATATTCAACAAGTAAAAACTTTTAAAGGCAAATTTTAGTTAGTCTCCTGATGCAGATAAGTTGGTTTTCTTTTCTTTGAAGCCACATGCAAACATTAACACATGCAATGTTCAAGTTGAATAATTATGATTGAAATAATACTCTGGTCACTGGCCTTATTGGCAGATCCAAATCTTTCTCTGTACCAGTGTATTCTGACTCAGTTAGCCCTCTAGGGCAAGTTCTTCAGGTCACATTCTAAACACTTTGGGGTCTGTTCTGAAGAGCCCTGACTCATGTCTCTTTCACTGCCTAAATTGTTGTACTGTGACTGGGATAGTGCAGAGCAGCACCAGCACCATCCTTTGGAAATACATGTACTCAGCATCAGTGCCCACAGCCTCCTCTTGCCTGTGCTGCATGAAAAGTGAGAGGAGTAAATGCAGGGAACCTCTGCCCTAATGGAAAGAACCCTGTGCGTCTTGTCTTAGTGGTTTAAGGGAGGAGTTGTCGCACAAAGAGAAGGGAAATTGTAATCCCTTTCACAGCAACCCAGAAGGGAATGAAAGGCAGAGCTACCTTCCAGTAGCCAGAGATGGTGTGGGAGAGTGGATTGCCACAGCCCACCGCAGTGGGTGAGAAACCTGATGGAACCAGCCCCAGCAGAAACAGAGGCGTGCACATGCTATGGGACCTCAGCATGGCTCCCCTCCTCTTCCAGAGGCTTTGTCTACTCATTGGTCAGCTTGGGGACGAGTGGAGCCAACTGATCCCTCAGTCTCCACTTCCATTAATTTAAATCTTAGACCTGCTGAACTTAATGGGAGCTGTTCTGTTCTTTCATGAGATCAAGAAATAAAGGGGAACTTTCTTTAGAAAGAATGGACACAGTTTTAACCTCCCTGTATTCGGTAACAGAGCTGTAATCTTCTGACAGATGGGATGAAAATTCAGTGGGAAGACTAATTAGCTAATTGAAAGTCACATAAAGCAGTGCAAACATGTAGACCAGAATGATACTTCAGATGTATTCAGTGCCTTCCTCCACAGAGTGCATCAGAGACTTTGGTTGTGATGGAGCACCACTGATGGGCAGCCTCCTTAGGCATGGAGGATGACAACTAGCACATTGCGGATCCCATAACAATGCGACCAAGGGGCGAGGCAGTGAATTTTGGCCAAGCATTTGCATCCAGCTGCTTTTTCTACAGAAAATACTCTGGATCCTTCAGTGCTCACGAACAGCAGACAAGGCACAATCTTTTTTTTTAAAAGACCTTGTTTGGAAAAAAATCTCTCTTCCATATAGGAAATGGGACAGAACCCAGTTTATCTAATTCAGAAGAATGAAAGGTGGAATGAACTCTATCAGCATTGGATCCTGTGGTGCTATGGATTTTAGTGCTTAAAAGTATAAACCAGGAGGCCGTATCCTTTTCCAGGGCAGATAAATCGGAAATACAAGTTTCTCCTTCCTGACATGAATACATAGTCCAGTCAATCACATAATACCTCGGAGGAGGAGGAAGGTTGTTTGATAGTCAAAGGCATATGAGGACAGAAATAAACACAGGGTTGTGTCCTCTGGAAAAGTCTCAGATAAACCGTATAGTGGTTAACAATAACAGTGGCCTCCCTAGCTCTCCCATGGACCTTGATAATTCTGCTAGATTGTGTGGTGGCTGAAAAAAAAGTTAAAAAAACAAAAAAAACAAACAAACCAAAAACACAAAACTGAAAACATCCAGCAAGTAACAAAAGAGCTTGACTCCAAAAAGAAGGATAAACAGTGATGGTTTTCCCAAGCATAGCTAATGAAAGTATTGGCTCCTGAAAGTTAATTAGGATAAGTGATTTCTTTATAGTGCATGTTGGTGCTAATAGAACCTCTGCTTGCTGATCGATCACTTTAGCAGAATTTAGCAGCACAGCTGGCAACAAACGTCTGCATTTCCAAAAAAATGCTTGTTGGCGATGAAACAGAGAGGTGAGAGAGAGAGAGAAGTTGTATAAACAGTTTGTATAATTGAGATTTTTCACAGGAAGGAGTAGTGCTGTGTATCTTGTAGACTCGTCTGCAACCTCTTCTTTGCCTCCTTGTATCAAGGCATGTGGTGTTAACGTTAGCATTCCTGGTTGCTGTGCCGAAGTACAGCTCTCGCTCTTTATTTGAGGATTCTGTGGCTGCATTGAATACATCCATTTTCTTGCCTTCCCTGCACATTTTAGCATAATGGTTGAGCTTATTATAGTTTGTATATATTTGCCCGAATGCGAGGCATTTCCTATACTCATTCTGGTTGTCACATCACTGGCATTGTTTTCTGCTTTCCATGTTTCTGTCCTTGGCCAATTTAATTTTTGTGATCATTTCCCACAATGGTTTAACTATCTTCAGCTCTGTGCTTTCCCAGGGCCTTTTAGTTGTGTTTCTGTTTGTTTTACTGCTTGCCATACATTTTTCCCTTTCTGCTATCAGATGCGTCTTCCCTTGGTTATCATTCACAGACTTCTTTATTGTTGCACACTAGGACAATCTTGTCTCTAATGAGTCTTTTAATATTCCATATTCAAAGGACTGACTTTTGCATCTGTCACTAACTCCTTTCTTGTTTCCCCTTTATTCTGTGGAGGATCATGTAGTATCTTCCTGATGGGCAGAGTGGTGTCAAGATAAACCCTTTATTATGAACAGAATCTGTGTACGTAAGTGAGGTAACAGACTGATTTTGATTACTATTCTGGGTAGCTGAATTCTTGTCCTTGACATCTTCAGTTCTACCGCAGCGAGAAGAGTGTTGCAGGAAACCAAACTTCATCTAGAGTTTACAGGAAATGTTTCATCTAGCTTAGACTATAGCACAGAAGTTCTGTAGTCACCACAGCTGTAGGGAGTGAGTGGCTAAAGTGTGCATCATTGGAGGCACATGCTTCAGCACTTGCAAAGAGAACAGTCCTGCCACCATGGACAAATAAGAATTAAAGATGAGGTATGAGACTTGATCAGAAAGTCAGTCACTGCAACAGTAGCTAGTATGTACTTGCTGACCTTAGAATCACCCTCCAGAAAAGTGGCTCTTTGCACCAGGCTCTACGTTAATCACCCGTCATTCTTTCTTTACAGCTTTTATTAATTTTCATTTTCAGGGTTCTTTGGGTGATTTGCTTGTCTCAAATGTAGTTTTAAATTAACCAGAACTTGGAAGAGTGGAGAGAATATTTTTCCCTTTACAGCCATGTTTAAGGCAAAATTAGAGTATACCTATATCGAATCTATTATCGTTTACAGCGATGCTGCACAAATAGACATGCATAAAAAGGCACCATCAGACTGACAATTGGCTTTGCTGTGCTGGGGATAAGAATGAACCATTCTTATCCCCA
>ML685778.1:549444-865282 GCA_007922175.1 Pelusios castaneus
CCCCCAACAGTCTGAGGGACCGTGAACTGGCCCCCTATTTAAAAAGTGTGAGGACCCCTGCTGTAAGACCTCACAGGTTGTCTTTCAGTATATTAGCGGCCTGCATAGTTAATAAAACTTAACAGTTTTTACCTTGTATTTTTATTTCTTTGATATATTCAAAAATTTACTGTTTACTGCACTATTTTCAGTGTTATTTCTTTATGACACGACGGACATCAATAGGAGTTCCGGTACCTTTTTTTTTAGAAAAAAAGCACTGGACATTCATGCAGAAGTCTTTCTAAGCCAGCTGGTCTTGGGAAGCCACTTATGAGATAACTGAACCTGTTGTTTTTTTTAAACAAAGGAATAGATCTCTATTTAAACCAAGAAGAATGGGAGGCAGAATCTTGCTTATCAAACCCCAGAGATATCTCCCAGCTTTGGATAACAGTAGGTATGTGTCAGTCAGGAATCTATTGTAATTTATTTATCACGCTCCAGTAGCAAAAGCAGGTGCAAATATTTTAATTAACTTTATTATCAATCTACACATGCATCTTTTATAGTAATAAACTGGCAGTGGTGGGGCGGGGAGGGGAGAGGAAGAAGCAGCTACTGGTACGACTCTACTTAGATAATTAAGTCATGCCAGAACTAAACAAGTTTGTGTAAAAGAGCTTAGTCAACATTAACTTAAAGTATGTTTTGACTATCTAGAATATTTTTGTTATGGTAACAACCAAATACTGCATTTTATTATTTTATAATCAAAGTATGTACATAAACTAGATCTTGGAATCTAATACTACGTTGTCTTAACACAAGATAACGGGTCACTTTTTTGTTATTTTCATTCACTACTTTTGCAAAAACCAGGATAAAAATTTAAAAATAGCTCTCTAGAGACTAATGAACAATTGAATTTTATATAGTCAGTTTTTATAAACTTCAGCAGATATCCAGTATGTAACACTGTGTTTTTAGGAGGCTGTTTGGGTTAAGGATTAATATGTAATAAAGAAATGGCCATTCAACTCTCTGTCTGTTTAACGCCAGTCTGAGTTCTTTGGCAAAATTAAATTCTGTCTGAGCTCAATCCCAGCAGGCCAATGTAGAATTCTGTGAAACAAATATTTATAACTTGACACTGTTAGAAGTGTTTGTTTTTGGTTTGTTTTTTTTAAAATGATTAGCTTTCCTGGAGGGCTCAGAGCAAGAACTGTCCTGGAAACTGAGTGGCATATCACTTTTCCTCCACCCTCATAAAATGGGTGGTCTTTCCAGACTGAGGGAAGGTGTATGTTTGTAACTTTTTTATTATGCTAGGTAGTCTCCTTTCTGAGTCACAGACTAATACTGTGGAAAATGTTATTTCCATGAGCACACAAGTTTCCATCTAACTGGAGAGGTAAAAATGTTCAGGAAGGAAATCTTACCTTTTATCCAAGGTTTAGAGAAAACAAAGTGTAACTTTTTATATTTACTTTAAATGTTGGCAGGAAACTCTAGTCTGTGACCTTTTATTAAAATGATAGATGTGTCTAGCCAATAGTATAACGATTCTTTTAAAATCAACAGAAAAGTATCTTTTTGCTGGTTTGCCTTACTGAGTATCCAGATACCTGGCTGAATGTGTTTGGACCTCATGGTCTAGAAAGCAGTAAAGATGCTCTGTCTTAGGAGTATCTTGTTCTGCCAGTACTGCCCACCATGGAAGAGCACTGTGTACTGTTTGTATTGGCATAGTCGCTGTGGTCAGCAACCTCTGTATTCAGTGCTGTTTAATGCACTGATTGATGCTCTTGCCATCTACTCTCTAGAGAGTGAATCATCATCTCTTTTCTCCTGTGCCAGGGTTGGGTTGGACCAAATAGTTACTTTCTTGGCTTAACTAAGTACGTACATTGCCAGCTACCTCAAGTCCATGCAGCCTTTGCCTGTTTGCTACCCATCAAGGGTACCCGGTTTGCACAATGAGTGGAGTGGAATACTGGGTTTCTAGTCTGGTTGATATTGCAGGAAATGACCACATCGGATGCTTTAATCTGCATTACTCCCTTTACTGTCAAAGTGTTCCATGGGTTCTGGTGGCAGAACAAATCCAGGGAGACAGTGTCAATGATTCTATATCATTCCGTTTGCTTAGGCTTCCTTCTCTCTGTCATGAATTTGCGTTGTAATGAGTCTAACAATATGGCCTGATGAGAGATGTGAATGACCTGAGGCATGAGTCCCTGAAATAGAATAGAGCCTTGATTCACCAAAGGTCACTTTAATGCATGTAGACATTCATGCAGAAGTCTTGCTAAGCCAGCTGGTCTTGGGAAGCCACTTGCACTCCCTACCAGTTCTTATGAGATAACTCAACCTGTTGTTTTGTTTTTTTTTTTTTTAAAGGAATAGATCTCTATTTAAACCAAGAAGAATGGGAGGCAGAATCTTGCTTATCAAACCCCAGAGATATCTCCCAGCTTTGGATAACAGTAGGTACTACAGGGTTGGCCCTGCCAGTATTTGACCATGCAGCAAGATGAGCTTACAGGAAATCCACTCACCCTTTGCACCACTAGAATACTAATATCTCTTCTAAAATGTGTAGTAATAGACGTTGCTACATTATCAGTGTTCAGTATGATATAGAAAATTTCCTCTAGTAGATTCCTCTCATCCCTCTCCCCTCCCCCTCCCCCATTTGCTCCTCTCATTGTCCTCTTTTTGAGAACCTGAAATATAGTAATCCTATGCAGCTTTGCCTCCATCCTGCAACTTTGAGTGAGTGTTAGGGGTTGGGTTGGTTTTTTTGGTTTTCTTTTTTTAGAATCAAGTCGTCTTCATGAAAAAAATGAATGCAATTAACCAGATGCTGGATCATCCATCTTAAGCACTCTTTTGCAGCTGTTTCCACAACCCCTAGGAGCTGCAAATGGACATGTGCCTCCTTGTGAACTGGGGTTCTCTGAATATCAAGATGAAATTCTACATCCTTTACGATGGAAAACCTGGCAGAGATCATTGTTCTACTCAGACAAGACAGAGGGAGCCTTTGATTTAAATTCTTGTAAGGTATTTCCTCTATGGATGCAAGAAAAGCTCTTGATGCTTACACATCTGTTTTGGTGCCAATTATTGACTCTGTTATCTGGCTTATCATGGAAGAGGCTGACTGAGACATCAGAACTATGGGATAGCGGAACCCTTGTCATCCTCTGTCTGAGTATTTTAGTGACTTGGCATTTAAAGAAGAGAAATGTTTCAGTGCGCATGCTGGATTCTTCTTTTACCATCTTTTCATTCAGATCAGAATTTCATTATTATGCCATGGCTATCATGTGTGCGATGGCTGAAGGGTATCAGAGAAAAAAGAAAAAGAAAAGTCAGAGAAGAGGAAAATTAATCCTACCTCTGATACAAAGAGCCTGATTCCAAGCTAATCTATGCGACTGTAGGGAAAGGGCTGACTCTCATGCTCCATTAACTGCAAAGGAGTAGTGAGTCTGAGCTCACTTTTTCCATGCGTGTCCTTTGACGTCTCTCAAGCCTAAGAGGATCGTTGGCACCGATGAAAGCTGCCACCAGAAAATGCAGAAAGGCTTTTGTGTTTTGAACTGTAATCCATTCAGACTCCATTTTAAGGAGGAATGGCACTAATTGTAATTCTACACCAGGTTTTCTCAGATTTTAACCTACTTTCTACTGTGCATAGTTTCCTGAAACTCTGCACACAACTCAAGCATCTTTACCAGATGATATTCTTTAATGTACTTTTTAAATGTCTTGCTGACCTTTTTAAAAACTAAGCAGTATTCCTATTGAAACTTTAAAAACCATTATATTGCTAGGAATATATAGATAGGTATAGTAAAACAGTAATTTATACAAGACAGTATGTTTAGGTAAGTATTTGTTATCACATGCCGAAAGTGGATTTATCACATCCTTACTGAATTTCTTGTGAAGAAATATTGATCTGGTAAAAAAGGCTGACACATAGTTAGGCCTCACAAACAATATGAAAGAAAAGGAGAAAGAAATCTTTAACTCCTTGTACATAAATACACCCCAGTGTACTTTTTAAAAAAAATACACACATCTGTCATATTAAATTAAAAGAAGAAACTATCATATCAGTGGAATAAAATCACGGTGTTAGTAACAGCGGGTTCAGTTGGAATATAGCTTATATTTATCCATCAAAGAAATATGAACTTTGGCAAGACATTTCAAGAAGTGGCTGTACCTTAGAACAGCCACAAGTGCAGGAAGTCAGTGCAAGCTGTGTAAGAAAAATGTGTAATTGGATACAAGACTTAGTTCATGCTGGTGGCCTGGAATGAAGTGAAAGATCAGAATGCTAGAGAAAGATGGTCTGTGGTTTTGAGGTAATATTTGGATCCCAGAGGTAGAACTTTTTTTAAAAAAAAATTATCCTTTTTAAGGAAAACAATGACTAAGAAGTGAAATCATGTTGGTCTGTCTCATACACTGCAAATGAATGAATGAATAGGGCTCAGCCCTGCAAAGTGCTGAGCCGTTGGCTCTACAGTAGCCTACTTAAGCACATGCTTTTCTCTACATGCATAAGCAATCCCCTACACTTCAGGGGGACTGCTAGTGTTCAAATGCTTTTCTGGACTGAGCCACAGTGCTTGCCACCGATCTGATAGTACCAAAGTTAACATTGTTCAGTGTACTTGTGTACAGTAATAGCTTGACAAAAACGTGAGATCTAGAATGATTTTCATTTTCAGATATGATTAGACAACTTATATTAACGTGGCATTTAAAAATATGTAGTAATATGGTTGAGTGTTGGGTTTTGTTTTGTTTTCTTTTTTTCTTTTTAAATTGTATCCTGCAAACCAAGTGTAAGAGAACCTGAAAGCTTTGCAGTGGTGAAACTATAGTGCATCTATCTCTGATGCTGTATTGCCATAACAAAAACAACGAGAGTCCAGTGGCATCTTATATACTAACAGATTTTCTTTGGCATAAGCTTTCATGGGCTATAACCCACATCGTCAGATGTATTGCCATGTTTCTCCTGCAAACTTGGGATGAGAAAAGCTGTATTTTTTCATGTATACATAAAACACTGGCACGCCTCCCTTCTTATTTGGCTGTTCAAGAGATGCCGATTCATGGTAAATGTGAAGTTGCCGGTTGGTTTACCCCACATGGCTAATAGAAAATAGATGCGTGCATTCAGTTTTTCAGAAGGACACAGATGAGAAGTCTGAAACAAATCTTTGAGTCTGTAGTGGACTGTCAGGGCTAAATTACCATCATCAGAAACAGCATCTCAGTCACTTACTTGAAGTGATTATTAATTTTGTTTTCCATTCTTCAACAGAAGAACAAAAACCATGCATAGATCCCAACATATCTTTAATACAAAATTCTTAATTTCAGCAAGAAAAAATACAGAAGCCTGTACTTTCTCCATTGAAATGGCTCCCTAAAGAAAGGAAAGTTGGTGTGGTTTTCATAACCAGCTCTCAGGGGGAATGGTTTACTTTTTGCATATGTTACTTTAACCCTGTTGGGTATTTGTGAGACCTGATTCAGAATTCCATAAGCAGGTCACAAACCAGAAGAAAATGTAAAACTACCTTTTGGTTTTGCTGGCCTGACTGGCTTTCATCATAAGGATCATGTTTGTTCTTTTTTTAATGCAAGTAGGATCTACTTGGATACAGAGTCGTAAAACAGTGAGTACAGATTCTTCCATGGTACAAGTTCTTCATGACTCTCCTTGTTCACTCAGATTCTAAGAATTCAAACATTTTTTAACATACTGGATTTTTTTTCCCAATTTCAGCCATTGATCTGCTGCCAGTTTCCACTTCACCAGCTCTGCTAAAAAAGCCAGCTGTTCTGAGGTTCTGTCATCAAGAATCTGTACCTTGGCATCCAAACTGTATTGTGTGTTGTGCTCCAGAGCAATCAATTTAGTGGTCTATGTACAACACTGGGAGCCAGGAATTCCTGAATTCCAGTCTGTACTCTCCCAGAAGTTTGGTTTCTTTCTTGACCAGATTACTTAGACAGAGAGATTCAATTTCCCCCGTAGCTACTGCAGAAAAGTAACTTACGTCAGCTACATAATGAGGCTTAATTAATTTAATGTTTGTAAAGTGCTTGAAAGATACTGTATCTGTGCCAAGTATTTATTAACATGGCTTCAGATTTCAACTGCAAGTGAGAAGAGTAACTTTTTAATTAAATCAAATCTTCAAGCTCTATGAGCATTTCACAGACTGAGGTTCGTGTCAGACCTTACATCTTTTAAAAAGGCATTCTGCCTTTCTGTCAGGGTAGCCCTGTCTCCAAGTGTGTGGGAGCTTTTTACCCTAGAAAAGACTGTTTATATTCTCACTGTATAACACAGGCCATAAAAACGTCACTGTAACCGTGTATTGAGGCCAATAAGTTGTTTTTGACAACACTCACAGCAAGCCTTAAAACTGTACGGCCTGCTGGTGCAGTCCTTATATAAGCAAAATCCCTAGGAAAAGTGTGGGTGATGATGCGAACCCTAATCTCCTGTTCCCGACTAGATTCCGGTTTCTTTTTTTGCACTTGTTTCTCTGACTTAAAGCAATGTATCGTCTTAGAATAAGCATCTCTTTGCGGGGTGAGGTGTTCTTCACTTGGTGCACAGAGTTTTCTGCATGTAAATTGTTCACATAATGTACCGAGATCAAAATAAGTAATCAGAAATCTAAGTGCGTTTCATTTCCTGTTGGAACCAAAGGACCATATCAGTTTTTCTGCACCACGCTTTCATTGCTAGGTTGGACATGTGGAGAGTTTCACAGGGGCAGCAGGAAAGAGATTCTTTCTCCCAACCTTGTATCTCTAAGTCCTTCTGGCAGATGGCAGTGGGGTATGGAGCTATATGGGATGAATCAGGCCCCTGCATATTGTAACACAGAGAAACCCTTGCACTGCACGCTTCATGAACACATGGAAGAGAGGCCAAAACAAAGCAAAACAGTGCCTTTCCTCTCATGGAAAGTCTTGTAGGGTTTTATACATAGACGAACCTAACAGTACTCTTTAGAAATTACTCTAATACTCCATAGTATTTAATAGTGAAATCCTTCCTACAGATTTTTTAATGATTTTGCATAAGGGTTACAATTCTACAGAATGTTATATAGAAAGGACCTGATTCTCTGTTCCATTCTGTAGGCCTTTCCATTAAGGGCAGGCATGCTAATTAGAATGCTACAGCATTGTTCTGTGAATTGAAGTGAGCTGTACTCGTAATTCAGTAGGTTTAACACTGCTAGTGACAGCTTCTAAGGTGCTTTTTGATAGAGAGGCAGGATTTGAACCTGTGGCTTTCTTGTATTTATACACGTGTGTACCTATGAAAATCTAAGCTACAGTGAGCTAGACTGCATGTATGTGAAAGTCCAGGGCCCATCACAGCAAATGCTTTGGGAAGGATGTAGCTCCTTTGGAGTCGGCGGAATGATGCAGAATTGCACCAGCTGAGGATCTTCTTCATATACCTCAACGGGCCAACATGCAGCAGTAAACCCCATACTAGCAGTGTTTTGCAGGATCAAGCCCTTAGCTAGTAACTGAGTAAATAAGGATTCTGTCATTCAGGCGCAGGACAGGCAGTGAAGAAAAGTGCTGCACCAGCTTTTACTTTGGAAACCCAAGGGTTGGATCATAAAGAATGACTGAGGTTGATCTCATTGTAGCCTCTACTTGAGCACAACATGAAACAAATGCCCTTTCTGGCACAGTTGGCAATCTGGGCTTCATATGCCTGGGCTGGGAATAGTAGGTTGTCGCCAGTCTAATGAGGAAGTTAATTTTTAGGTTCTGCTTTTTGGGAGCAATGAAATTAACTTGCAAGAGAAGGGCAAAAAACGAAAATAAAAGATTAAGAATACGGGTTCAAGGTAATACAAGTGACTAGTTACAGCCACATGGAGCATCTTGCCTTGTGTTAGTATGCCTCAGTTCTATTCTAATTCAGAGCTTTTCTTAAGCAAAGACCAGTCTAGAGTGCTGGATTCAAATTCACATTTAATAATAACATTGTTTAATTTAATATTAAATCTGTTGAAGTATTTTGAATTAACTGATGAATGTTTGCAAAACACTGTCAAACCTTGGGATGAAAGAGAACGCACTATGAATGTTCAAAGTTTATTGTTGCTGGGTGATAGCTGTAGCTGTTCATTAATAACTGTTGTGAAATGTTCTTGTATGACAGATCCCCACTGTGAAACGAGTTTAAGATGACCAGGAATATTTTTATATATGATCCAAGACAAATCTTGAATTTAGACCTCCAGAGGAGGAAAGATTAGTTTAATAAATCAGAGCACTAACTTTTTGTGTCTCATTGGGACAGACTGTGGAAAAAGGAAGGGTAGATTTCTGTGGAACTGGATTTTTTCCCCCTCTCTCTAGCATTTCCCCTGTGTCCCCACCCCATCCCCAGTTCTTAACTTAAATGGGAAAACAGTGAGTGTGCAATATTTCTGTTGTAGGACTAAGTGTGGATGGACATGAAGATGTGTATTAAAAAGTTGAAGACATTCATGGAGTAAAAATAAACAAAACCCAGAAAATAAGTCTTAAAGTTCATGAATGGCTCTTTATCTCCCTTATGCCATACTTTGCTTCCAGTAAAATATTTCAGCATCTTTATACAAACGGCCCAGTTTTATTTAGATAGGGACAAGGAAGTGCTGTACAGTGAAAGTTACTGTGGGGGAAAAAATGTTCTGTACTATGTTGGTCTTGGACTTCCGTAAAGTATTTTTGGTCCAGATGTTAAACTGTTATATATTTTTTTCAGAAGCCTTGCTAAATTGCCAAAACATTAGATTTTTTTTTTTTTTTGGAAGGATTTTCCAAACCCAGGCTGATTATCACAACACACAAAAATCTAAACTCAGTTTTGGCTCATAAGCATCTGAACAGCTGCAAAAAATGTGTGAAGGCACAGGTTCACAGAACTATCATGCAATGTCCTTATAAGGTAAAACAGTAAGTAAGTGAATTCTCTCTTGGTGCCTGATATCACACTGGGATTCACATGAGCCGTTGAGTAATGTACTGATCTGTGTAAAACAGAAATATGGCTATGGTATATGGTCTGTGGCGTTTGATACTTAGAAAGGAACTGAGTTACCAGTTCATGCTAACCAGAAACTTGAAGGCAAAAAATTACGTTAGGTTAATTTTAAGAGTCTGTCTTGATCCCAACAAAGGAGAGCTCATTCAGAACTAAGACTGAAATTCAGACCCTCACATAGCTTGTTATTTTTAACTATTACAGCACATGGGTTTTGTTTAGATAATACAATTTTCAGTGTAGCCTGCAGTACCCTACAGAGATCACCCATTATTCAGTAATGAATTTTTTGGTTATTTTAGTTCCCTTTTTAAGAGACGCTTTTGAGCTCCAGCATAGTGTGTTACAGTTCTTCCACTGACATTCTTTCAGGCCTTTGATTTAATCCTTATGGAAATCTATGGAAAAAATCCAGTGTGCTATGGCTTCTCCGCTGAGATTGGATCAGTTCCATCGTAGTAAAAGTCTTTCAGGAAAACTTCTCCACTACAGCAATAAATATTGTGAGCACCTACCTGCCATTTCCCCCTTTTCCTTGCTTGTTTTCTGGTTTTTTACACAGAGCATAAAAGTTACTGTAGCGGCGAACCTCTATATTTCTTCCATTTGCTGAACTTCTTCCTTGCCTTGTTCATTTTGCAATGGAGAGTTTTCATTCTGCATAAACAGAAGCCTACGGCTATTCTGCCATTAAAGAAAGCGCTAGGCTCACTCAGTGCATTAAAATTCCTTTTCCCAGCCAGAGCCTTCATTTTAGGCAGAAGCAAAATATGTCAACCAACCTGAGTGCTACACACCCTTGGCACAATGAAATCTACAGATACAGCCAAGTCTATCTGCTCCATTACCTTGAATAAAGCTGCTTCAAGCCAATAATCCTTTCCTAGTGGAATGTGGGTGATCCAAGAATTGGCAATGTTTGAAGAATGTTGGGCTTGCAGAATACTTTTTAGATAGTTATGGTCAGATGCTGGTATGGCACAGCTTATGTCTAATACTCAAAGATCATGGAATTTATCCCAGTTAATAGTGATATTATGCTCTTTCCAGGGATGGAATATGGGTTAAAACATTATTTTATCATTTGTTTAAGTACATGAATAGAGTCCTCAAAAATAAAGACCTTCTCTGTCAGGAAGAGCCATATGTCTATATTATATTATGTACTTGCAAGGTCCCCATTGCCGTCTGATCTGAACATATCCCACTCTTTTATGTATTCATTCTCACAACACCCCTGTGAGGTAGGAAAATACTGTTATCCCATTTTCTGCTGATGGGGCGCTGAGGATAAAGATGCTATGTGACTAGTCCATGAGATGGATGAGCAGGAAGTTGAATGCAGGTTTCCTAACTCATTAGCTAGGGCCCTAACCACTGGCTCACCTTTCTTCCTTTTGTTTGCTGTGTAAGAGACATGAGATGTACTGGGGAAAGCAGAAAGAAAGAAGATGTGTGTGGGGGAGTTTTGTTTTAAATTAGAATGACGATTTCTTGTGGCTCTTGGGGAAGAAGTGGATTCTTAAAAGGACTTGAATTTGACAGGCTTGTGGCTTGGGAAGCTGGGTAAGGGAAATTGTTTCACATATAAGGGACAACATAGTAAAATGCACAGACACAAAAGCAAGACAGATGAGGAAACAAACGGACATCAAGTTTAGCTTCTTTATAGATACTGGTGTCTGAAGCAGGGAGAAAGTCATATGGCAGCCTGCTTCAAGACACATCCCCTTGTGGCCTCAGGGGCCTTCTGCCTCAGGGAATTGTTGTCAGCAAGATTGGGGTTGTCAAACAATTTCATAAACTGCAGGCCCAGAAAAAGGATTTCTGCCTGCAATTGTACGGTTTGATAAAAGCCCAAGTCAAAGAATTAAAGTGGAAGTATTTGAAGCCAGTGGAGGGTCTGACCACATAGTGTGAATCAACAAAAGGTATAGAAGCAAATCTGGAAAGGGTGAGGCAGGCCTGGGCGAGTGACTGTTTAGGTAGCCAATGAAGTTAAATCACCTCTGGCAACAGAAACGTTTTTCATATGTAGAAATGAGCAACAGAATGGCCACTTAGCTCAGATGGTAGCTCAGGAAGGGCAAATGATGTGGAGAGCAAGTTTCTCATGTTAGCTCGGTTTCTGGGTGCCCAGCTACAGATGGTGCAAGAAGTATGACAAGAAGACAGAAACTTTCTCAGTACCCAGCTGGAGCAGGGAGAGATTCACCTTAAAGAGGGGAAGATAGAGGTATCTTAGCAAGCTGAATGGCATTCACAGTGTCGGTGTAAAAGGAACAGAAGTGGATGTTGCTGAGTAGAGTACTAATAGCTCTAGACAAAGTGGTGAAATCTCATCTGGAAACTCTGAAAGGGATCGGATCTAGTTCAGTTCCAAAGGGGTAGCCATGTTAATTTAGTTCAGCAAAACAAAAAAGGAGCCCTGTGGCACTTTTAAATACTAACAAATTCACCCACAAAAGCTTATGTGAATAATAAATGTGTTAGTTTTTAAAAGTGACACAGGACTCCTTTTTTTGAATAGAGATATTTAAGCTAAAGGAAAATGTTGGCACAGGGACAATGGATGTAAAATTGGCCATAAACAAATTGAGGCTGGAAACTAGAAGAAGGTTTGTAAGTACAGTATCAATGGAGTCAGGTTATGGAACAGCCTCCCAGTAGGAGTTGAGGTCTGGACAAATGTGAGTGTGTCTGATTGTATGTTGGGGTTGCCAGTGAGAGAGTGGATTGGGGGCAAAGCTCAGCAGCCTTGGAGGTCTCTTTGAGTGTATGTCTTGCGTTCTTCAAGCTCATGCTTCAGCGCCTTACCTGGTCACCTGTAGGACCCAGGAAAGGATTCACCCAGACCTTAATATACTCTGGAGGTATTTAGGTCTCCTTCCTCTGAAGCATGAGAGAGAGCCCTGTCTGGAGTTGGGACACTTAACTATGAGTTGGGACACTTAACTGTATGGGCCTGTGCTCTTCAGGGGCTTGGCTGTCTGGTTCTTGTCCACTGTCTCGGGGTTGACCTAATGCCCATCTGTGGAGGTGGGAAAATTTTCCTCCCAGGTCAGATTGACAGTGAGCTTGGGGTTTTTGTTTTTTGTCAGGGGTTTTTTTTGTGTATGTTTTCTCCCCTTTCTCTGCAGCAGGAGTATGGGTTATCTGGGTATATCTCAATTAATTGCAAAGGCCTCAGATATCAGGGCACGTTGGTTCCTCCTGTACTCTGCCTGTTGCACAAAATAGTTTCATCTCCTGTGGACTGTAATACTTTGCTCTAATTCCAGTTGTTTGGTGTAGTGTGTGGGTGCTAGATGGTGTTCGTGATCTGTGATATAAAGACTGATTGTTCCTTCTGGCACGAAGTGCTAGTACTCTCTTAACTCAAAGTGATGTGCACCTGAGTGCATCCTGGAAACTCCTCTCCTGGAGATTAGAAGGTCATTTCAGAGAAGTTTATTTGTGGTGAAATTTCAGTCTAGAAATGGTAAAGAGATTTAACCATCTGGATGCACAGCATGTTGTAAATTGTGATATGCCAGAGACTGTGCATCATATGGGATACCTACAACAGAGAGCATCCCAGGTCCTGGTCAGTTCACTTCATATTTTTCTGGTGAAGATAAGGATATTGCCAAGGCCCTGGTTGGCTTCCTGGTGACAGCTAAACAGGAAGCATTGTCCCCCCCACCCCGTCCCCCCTGTGGTGGGGGTGGGACAAGGGTCCTCTCTCTCCCATCCAACCAAAGACTGCTGTGGGGAAAAAGGGATGTATACATTCTGCCCCTTTCCTCAGAACAGAGTGAGAATTAAAAGGCGGTAACCTCAGAAAGCAGGAGTGATCTAATAAATGAAATACTGTTTTTGACAACAGAGCGAGACTGCCTGGGCATGAACATAGTATTAGCATGGATTCCAGCATGTGTTGTGGTACCTGGCAATGAGAAGGCAGATAAGGAAGCCAAAAAATGCTTTAAAAATTAAGACGTTGATATAAAAATTCCTTTAAATAAGCAGAAATTTAAAAGTTTAATTTAAAAAGGGGTTGGTAAGAAACGTGGGCGAAGGAAAAAAGAGGATGAAGATTCTGTGAAGTATGTCACAAAATGGAGGTTAACGTGATACTCCACGGTTATAAGAAAATCAGTAAAGTGCTTAGTTAGAATGTGACTTGAAGAATAATTAATATTTAGTGAAAAGACACAAAGATGAGTTGTATAACGTGTAAGGTGAAAGAAGTGGTTGATCCCTTGCTGTGGGAATGCAGGAAGTGTTCCCAAGAGAAAAAGGCTCTATGAAGAATTTAGGTGCCTTAAGGTGACAGGCTGCTTGATGAGGGGTTTAGTGAGAATATCAGAGAAAGCAGAGCAGCTTTAAAGAAAAGCTCTGTTTTCTTAAGAATATAGAGCAGGGTAAGTGAATGTAGTGGCATGAATGTACTCAAACTGTAGTAGATGGTGGTTATAGACTCAGTAGTTAGTTTACTTCACCATAAAGCATAAGAAGAACAGGTTGAGACGCCAGAAGAAAAAGACTGTCTCTGAGCCCCTGAGCCTGGGGACTAATTGGAAGTCGGACCAGTTGCAGGAGAAATTGATTGAAAGCCCCAACTGGGCCTGAGCTAATGAGCCCAGCACAACAAGGGGGAGCTGTGGGCTTCCTGTGCCAAGGAAGGAGAAGTGTGGCAGAAAATTCTAGCCCTGAAAAGGATGGCTGGAAGATTCCCAAACTTGAGGGGAGAATTGGGGGCCCAGGATGGCCAGGACTAAAATCCCCACACTCTTAAGAAGGAGGGCTGTTAAGACCTCAAACACTTAAAGGAGAGCTCTTTTGGGGAACTAAATAAACTAGACCCCAGAAGAAGGGGAATTGGTGAAAGGCTTTTGAAGTGATTTATTTCTGAACCCCAGTAAAGGGTGCTTTGGGAAGTGTGTCAACAAGCGGGGCAGATCTCATTTAGCCAATAGCAAGTAGGCACTATCCCAGAGGGGCAATGGGAAACAACTAAGATGTAGGGGAGGAGAACGCTTTATGTAAAATTCAGCTGAGTGAAAAGTTTCTAAACTTGGACACTTTAAACCCAAAGTTCACAGTGTGACCCTGAGGAAATCTTTGCTGAAATTTAATTTAAATGAGGCTGTAACACTGGGAGGCATTATAGAAATTTCTTGAAAACTCATCTTTTTGCTGACTGGCCAGCTATTTTATTTTTCTCCAGTGGGCCAGAGGAAAAGTCCTACTTCTGATTAATGACTTCTGTCACAGAAAGGAAAGGCCAGTGATTTGTCATCAGTCATTTTGCTCTCTCTTTGTTTTGGAGTAATCCCTGCAGTGTTTTCCTGTTTGTTTATTTTCTGAGATTCACTAAAGTTTTCTTCTAGTCTCTTGGTATGTGGCATAGCCACACAGAGAATGAGTAGAATCCCAAAGAAGTCATCTTAAGGGCAAAATTTGCAATTCCTAGTGACATCGCTCATATGTGTGAAAGCAGAAGTTTGCCTATGGAATACAGATTTATTATTTCTAGAGAGGCCCTAATCAACGTTGTTTTGTGCACTGTACGAACACTCAAGATAGATTACTGTATTTTTGTTTTCTGTTATTTACTGTTAGTTCAGTCTAATTGGTAGACTTGTAAAGAGTGAAGTTGTGCGAGAGGGGGTTAGTATCCTTTGCAGAGTAACTTCATTGAGTTTACAGTTACAGTTTACAGTTAATCCTATATTGTTGTAAATGAGGGGAGACTTAGGCCCAGTCATTTTATTCAGATTAGATAGTCTTCAAGTAACTGGTCAATGTCACTAGTGAGGACAGTCCTTTGTTGTTATGTATTTTCATAAAACATCCTTTTTACATTTCAAACTAGTTAAAAGGTTTGTGTCTGTAGTTTATATAGACTGTATGAGAGTCCTGTGCTATTTTCTTTTGGAAGTATCATTATCCTAAGTGAAAATAACCACAAAGTATATCCGTTCTCAAAAAATCAAGATGTTGCAGTTCAATTGTATTTCCAGACTCTACTGAGCTGTTGGAATGCATTGCATTTAACTTTCCTCTATGATATAATAGTTTAAAAGAGATCAGGGTACATTTTACCACAGTGTCTAGCAATGTGAGTTTGTTCAGACCGTTTGGCAGGCAGTTCTGCACACTCTAGCTAAATCCGAGATTTGTCCATTGTTGGCTGATTCCACTCTAGTTGCTAAGAGATCTGTCAAGTGCATATTGAGGTTTAATTCTATATTTGCTTTAAGAGAGGCTAAATGTTTTTTAAATTGGAAGATGTCACATCCTTCCTAAACAAGTAATTAAGGCACTGCCGTGAGCCTGTCTCTTGGAGAAGGGAGGAACCTGTAAGCAGCTGGAAAATGTTGCTGGGTTCAGGCTGGACTTCTCTATCTGTCTGGAAACACTGGGTTTAATGTTGGATTTTCACAACTGGATGCATGGAAGAAGTTGGGGGGAGGAGGAGTGAGACATGCAATCTTATTTTGTGAAATGACTTGTTTTGTAGTATCCTTACAAAAACCTGCTTAAAATGATGTAGAGGCTTCTTCAAGTAATGTAATTTAGTAATGGAAAGACAATGCATAATTCAAATCCAGTGTCGTTTTATTTAATATTGCAGTTTAATGGTCTCATTTTCTAAACACATCAGTAAAAGCAGCAGGTCAGTTACTTGTGGTGCCACTTAGCATACACAGTAATTTATCTTTAACTACCAGTGTGTCTAACGTAGCTAAAAGCATTAATCAGATATGTCTCTTGCTACCCACTAACAGAAAAGAATTGTCTGTTCTTTAATCCTATACACAGAAGTTACAGCATGGAAGGAGAGACTTTGTTGAAATCCTTTTTAAAACATGTTTGAACTGTTTCTAAAATTGTTCTGCTTTGGCTTGTCAGTGTTGTGCAGTCTGGAAAAGGAGCCCCACAGTATCCTATTAGGCTCATTATTCCCTTTTCTCTCGTAGATTCAGTGAGGAAGAAAAGCCTTTGGACCCTGGTTAGGTGGCCTTATATTGTTGGGATTCAAAATGAAGTAAACTCTTGGGCTTAATCCTCTTCCTGTTAACCAATTCCAAAACTTGCATTGGCTCAGGAAAGAGTGGATTGGGGCAATTGGTATGTACTATACTAGGTGACTCGGTACTTACATTGAGTATAATGCCAGAAGGAACCAATGTGAACATCTAGTCTGACTTCCTGCATAACACTGGCCATACAACTTGTTTTAAATTAAGTCCTGTTGGAACTAGTACATACCTGTTAGAAGAACCACCCAATCTTGATTAAAAAAAGCCCACTGATGGAAAATCCGGCACAACCCTTGGTAAATTTTCTCCTGGGAAAATCATGGAGCAGGTCCTCAAAGAATCCATCCTGAAACACTTGGAGAAAAATAGAGTGATCAGAAACAGTCATCATGGGTTCACTAAGGGCAAATCATGCCTGACCAACCTGATTTCCTTCTAGGATGAGATGACTGGATTTGCGGATGCGGGAAGAGCCGTTGATGTGGTATACCTCGACTTTAGCAAGGCTTTTGATACGGTTTCCCACAGCATTCTCGTCGGCAAGTTAAGGAAGTATGGGTTGGACGAGTGGACCGTAAGGTGGATAGAAAACTGGCTAGATCAACAGGCTCAGCGGGTAGGAATCAATGGCTTGATGTCTAGTTGGCAACCGGTAACGAGTGGAGTGCCCCAGGGGTCGGTCCTGGGGCTGGTTCTGTTCAACATCTTCATTAATGATCTGAATGATGGGATAGACTTCATGATTAGTAAGTTCGCGGATGACATCAAGCTGGGGGGAATGGTAGATACTCTGGAGGGCAGGACAGGATCCAGGGAGACTTGGACAAATTGGAACACTGGGCCGAAAGAAACCTCATGAGGTTCAACAAAGACAAGTGCAAAGTCCTGCACTTAGGACGGAAAAATCCCATGCGCTGCTACAGGCTGGGGACCTATCGGCTAAGTGGCAGCGCTGTAGAAAAGGACCTGGGGTTTATGGTGGACTGGAAGATGAATATGAGCCAACAGTGTGCCCTTGGTGCCGAAAAGGCCAATGGCGTATTAGGCTGCATCAGTAGGAGTATTGCCAGCAGATGGAGGGATGTGATAATTCCCCTCTATTCGGCACTGGTCAGGCCGCACCTGGAATACTGTGTCAAGTTTTGGGCTCCCCAGTACAGAAAGGATGTGGACAAATTAGAAAGAGTCCAGCAGAGGACAACAAAAATGATTGGGTGGGGAAGCATTGCAATGGGCTACCTAGGGAGGAGGTGGAATCTCCATTTTTGGAGATTTTTAAGGCCTGGTTAGACAAAACCTTGGCTGGGGTCATTTAGTGGGAGTGGTCCTGCTTTTTAGCAGGGGGTTGGACTAGATGACCTCGTGAGGTCCCTTCCATCCCTATTATTCTATGATTCTATGATAAGTTAATTACCCCCAATGTTAAAAAATGCGTGCCTTATTCCAATTTACATTTGTCTAGCTCCAACTTCCAGCCACTAGATCTTGTTACACCTTTGGCTGCTTGATTGATGAGCCCTCTATGAAATTTTTGTTCCCCACATAGATACATGTGGACTGATCAAGTCATCCCTTAACCTTCTCTTTGAGCTCCTTGCATCTTTCAGTCTGCTTTCCAGTCCTTCAGTTATTCTTGTGGCTCTTCTCTGAACACTATCCAATTTATCAACATCCTTCTTGAATTGTGGATCCCAGAACTGGACACAGAATGCCAGCTGCAGTTGTAATAGTGCCAAATACAGAGATAATAGAACCTTCCTACTCAAAATTCTCCTGTTTCTATGTCAAAAGGTTTAAATTAGCCCTTCTGACTATAGGATCCCACCAGGAGCTACCATGGAGCTGGGCCATACACTGCTTGGTATTGCTTGGCCCTGCCCAAGGGGATAAACCTGACTGTGTGGCTGCCTGCCACAGTTTGAGGACTGGCTACAGACCGTTATTGGTGCTTATCTCCTGTTGATCCGCTCTCAGCCGTTAGGTGGTGTAGTGAGGCAGAGTGGCCTCCCTCTGATGTAGACAGGAAGGAACAACTCCAAACCACTACACTCAGTCCTCTAATCTTTGTCTCATCTGCAAACATTTTTCCCCCCCTTCCAGGGCACTAATAACAATGTTAAATGGCATAGGGCCAAGAACTGATCTCTACTGGACTCTGCTTGAAATTACACCCATTGATGATGGTTCCACACTTAACGATCACATTTTCAGATCAATCAGTTCTCCAGATTGTAATCCATTTAGTGTGCCATGTTGATTTTGTATTGTTCTGGTTTCTTAATCGACACCAAGTCAAATACTTTACAAAAGTCTAAGGCTATTGTATCAACCCTATTGCCTTGATCAATCAGATTTGATCTCTTTTGGTGAGATTGTAAAGTTGACAAGATGTATTCTCCATAAACTGGGGTCGATTGTCATTTATCCTGAAAAGGATGCAGCAGTACACCAGCTTCTAAGAGAAGTTCTAAAAACAATGCACTAACATCTGACTTAAAGTATATGACAGTAATTATATTGTCCTGCACTTCTCCTGCAGCATTTCCCGCAGATGAGCACTTTTATACTGTAGATCTACAGATCTTCTAGGGCAGTGATTTTCAAGCTTAGGGTCGGGACCCAGTACTGGGTTGCAGACCCTCAGGCACTGGGTCGCGGCACCCTCTGCTGCCACCTCTAAAAGACTGGAATGCATTGCTCAAAATGCAGTTGTTGGGCCATGGGCATAAATGATTTTTTTTCAACTGGGTCCCGAGGAAAAACGTTTGAAAACCGCTGTTCTAGGGTTTGGTTTGCTTTTGGTAGTTGCCCCAGCTGCTCGAGGTATCCTCTGAATATACTCAGTATGCCAAGGGAGTTGGAAAAAAAAAATCCATTGTGTAATACACTGTCTTTGGTAGGCTGGGGATAGATTGATTATAAATTTGTTCAAGTGTGGCTCTGTGGTGCAGCTTGCTAATGAAGTTCAGTAAGAACCTCAGACTACGCTTTCAGTATCTCCAAATGATATGTGAGGAAAATAAAATTGATTTGTGTAGGTAAAGAAAGCATATCAAGGCTTAAGGGTGTGCGGTTTTGGGGGAGTGAGGGCAGTTCACCATAATTGTCATGGAAGATTTCCTTATTGCGTAAGGGCCATCCCAGCCGGCCCATGGAAAGTGATCTGAGAGCCTGGCAGACACTGGAATATACTGCTATACAGGCTCACCATCTCAATGAGACTACGCACACATTTAAAGCTAAGCATATACTTAACTTCTTGGCTGGATGGGTGCTGCACTGTTCAACCCTTTGCAAGACTGAGCCTTCCCTGCAGTAGAGGGGCTGCTGAGAGAGCTATTTCAACCCTGGAATGAAATGCTTCATGTTGTTTGGCAGTGACCCTCCCCCCCACACACCCCGGTGGTGCCGATTGATTCCAAAGGGGGTCTTCTGTGGTGTTCCTCCCAGGAAGTGGGGTTGGCCCCAGGGGAATCTGGGTTATCCTCCTGGACTGACTCAGTAACACACTGAATTAAGTAGGGAGAAATTTTTTTTTTTTTCATATCTCAGTGGCAAAGATACCGAAAACATTTGATTTAATTACCTCACAACTGAGGCCTCCTAGTACAAAGCTCACTTTTTACCTGACCTAGAACTCAGCCCTCTAACATAAGATACAGACTTTATTGTAGCATTACCCTTTGGAGTGAAATCTGGAAGCAACAGTTTGTTAGTTGCACATACTAGATGATTTTTGTTGGCATTCTATGGTTAGTTTCCATTTCGTTCAGTTCTGTAAATCACAATATTTCTTATTTTCTACGTTGTGGTTTAGTTGTGTGTAGTAACTTACTGAGAAAGGAAAAGCTATTAGGTTGACTATAAAGGAATACTTGAGTCTACAGAGTCATAGACTCTTGGATACTGTTTCAGTAGACATGCTCTGCAATCCCACATGAGTCTGGAAAACGGACTTCTATTGCATTCTGTCTGTCAGTTCCTCTGCTGTTGTTTGCTCTATTGCTTAAACAGGTTCAGACTGGTGTTCTGTAAAACAGGTGGAAGCTTAAACCGTGAATCTGTTGAAAAGATTGTAGAGGAACTGTTTCTTGAAAGCAGTTTTGGGTGGCAGTCTGATGGCAAACAGATCTGGTAAGGAAAGACAAAGCTAAGACATTCTAGAATGTATTCTGACAGAATTGTCACCAGCAATTCTATGAAAAGTTCTGTTCTGCATGGAACAACATGCTGATTTGTGGCATCCTGAGATACAGATGGTGCAAAGAAGAAATGTAGCTCTCTTTGAATTCAGTTAGCACTATGCAGTATATCTATGAAATTTGCTAACTGGCTTTACTTATCCATTATAAACTACTTTGGAGAACCCTTCCATTCAAGCCATTATTTTTAAAGTGGACTTAAAAATCCTGTAAAAATAGTTCATTTAGCAGCAAGTTAGGTTAGATGATAAACTCTCCTAATTATATACGGCAAGGGAAAACTGTTTACAAGAAAAAGTAATAGGATTTTCTAACTTGTCCTTATGCAGTTAGTTACAGCTTCAACAAAAACACATAGTAAATTTGAATTGTCAACAAAAGGAGAGAGATTACTTTATAAAATCATATCTCTCGTGAAAGGAAACTTATCCAGTTAGAAATCTTATTCTTAATATGTATCTTTTTTTTAATAAAACGGTTCTGGTTAAAATTAATTTTTTTAAGTGGGTTTGTTCTGTTTGGTGTGTATGGCATTTGTTTGTGATTTTTATTTAAAAACTTTTTTCTAAGCCTGGGCAATAAAAAAAATTCACTTTTTCTCTTTTGCTTATAGTCCAATTTTAATATTCCATTTTCAGGTCTTTATTCAAAGGTAACATGCAGCAGTATCTGATTTGCAAGAAATTCAGGGAAATTCTTTTTTCTTTAAAAAAGCCACAACCTGCATCTGCCTTCAGAATTGTTTCTCCTGTACCTCTTAGTTTCATAAAAATATGTTTTGGTCTCAGGTTTGTAAAAAGCAAAAAAAAATTTGAGCCAGATTTGACCTGTCAGTGACCTTTATTGGGAGGCATTTGCTGGTTAATGGAAATATTTCCTTTAAGCAATGCTGAAATTTAGATTACTGTTCCAAAATGTAAATGGACATATCTCAGTGAAATCCTGACCCCATTGAACTCTATGGGAGTCTAACCATTGACTGATGGAGTCAGGATTTCATCCTGTATCTCCTGACTTTTGTCTGAAAAATCATTTGGTCTTTGTGATACTAATCTTGTGCTCTTGGATTGTAAACCTGCACCTTTCTTGTCTGTTACCTGATTTTAAAGGTACTATATGCCCGTGTACTTACTGTATCTTTTTTGAATGTTTTGACTAAATCTTTTTCAACACTCCATGTACGTTATGTTCCAGCTCTCTAGCTGTGTTTCAGTGATGGTTTAGATTTTTGTGTAAATATCGTGCTTTGAATGCACTAAAATATGTATGGATTCAAGCCAGTTAATGCATAGGTTAGCCCGAAGGGGATTCCTTTGATTATTGTTTTGCAGATATTTCTCAGTCCTTATCAAACAGTTCATGGCTTTTTAGAATGCTCTCTTCTGGAACATGCTTATCTAGAGAACGTATCTGTTAGAGATTGAACTTCGGACTAATGATTACATTGACCAAGTTCCCGTTAATCAGACTTCTAATACTTCCCAGATACTATTGTATTGCTTATGCATGAAATGTAGGATATAATTGCTTCTCTTCCTTTCTAAACAATCCTATGTTGTAGATGTGGGATCAAAGTACAGGGCAACCTTACTGTACTTAAGATCCAGAGAGGTAGCTGTGTTAGTCTGTATATAGCAAAAAACACAACAGTCCTGTGGCACCTTAAAGACTAACAAATTTCTTCAGGCATAAGCTTTCGTGGGCTCCCACCCTCATTGTCAGATGCAGTCCACAAAAGCTTATGCCCGAAGAAATTTATTAGTCTTTAAGGTACCACAGGACTGCCATTATTTTTACTGTACTTAGTGATATAGTGTAAAATGTGCTTTTATGTGTAGGATTTTAGGCTAAAAGTTAGCAACACAAAGTTATGACTTCCCAACATGTGGAATAAAATTGTGTAATGAAGAAAATAGGAGATAGACAACTTAAAATTATCTGCTTCTGATAATTTTCTTATTATTGGGTGATTTCCTCTGTTTTAGAATTGATGCAAAAAGCTGCTTGGATTCAGAACTCTGAGCTTGTGTGTGTGTGTGCGTGCGTGCGTGTGTGTGTGACATCGTTGCAAGAGAACTTCTCCGGTGTAACAGTCTTTTTCTTTGTTGTCTGTTGTTTCTAGACATCTAAATCAGAGCTATAGATTGAGGTGGCTTTAGTTTGTCTTATCAGTAAAAGTGTGCCTATTTGAGGTAAGAGATTAGTCTTTCTTTAGTGCAAAAGATCCTTGCCGTTTTACATAACTTTTTTCTTTCCATACTTTCCAGTAATTCCACTAGCAGTGAGAGAGATAGTATCATTCTAGTAGCCTTTGGGATATTCATCCATAGGTCTATTTTGTGATCCCTTTTAGGGGAAGAAGGTTTCAATTTTTCAACCTGTTTTGGGTTCGCTGTTATTTTGGCCTGCAGTTCTAAGCGCTGTCATGAATTACGTTTATTCACCTTAAGCTACAGGCTATTTAACTCATCTCCTCATACAATATTTTGTTTTTGTTTACTCAGCCATCAGTACAAATATAGCAGATACTTTGCAATATTTCAAACGGATGATTCTTGAGTCCTTTCAAAATATATACAGTCCTGTGTGGATACGGAAATATGGATCTAATCCACATCTGTAAGAATCAATTCATATCTGACCACCATCTGCAGTCTTTTTTCTATGGTACCTACAGCTGATTGGAGCAAGTTGTTGCCCGCCGCCACTGATAAGTGGTTTGGGGGCCAGACCCTCCAGGCAGCTGCTGAACAGCCAGTTGGCAGGGCCCGGTCAAATAACTGATGGTTGGCCAGTCCCTATCCCTATATCTCAAAAGCAAGGAAGCAGCCTACCTTTGAGATCCGCATCCGATCCACCATCTGCACAAGAAACCCCCAAAACAAAAGTCCAACGATATAAAGCAGATATCTGTGCATTTGTAGAGCACCAAAGATATAAATTCTGATATACTTTTCAGTCAGGATTATGGTACACTAAAAATGAAGGGATTATTTTGTTTGAATAGTGTTGTCTAGAAATGTGAGCTGTATCTTGTTTGGTAATACGGCTAATGTACTGTTTTTGAAACGTCACCTGTGAGAGTAAAAGGCAGATGACAAATCTTCTGAAGTTGCATATTATTAATATGGAACTATAGAAAGCTCACATGGGAAAACGGCTAGAGAAATTCTAAACACTGAAAAGAGCAGCCTAAGATGACTTAGAGTTAAACGCTGCATTAGTTAAGATTCACTATTCCTTGTTGTCACTACGTCTGCATTAGCGTACATCCTGTTGCCACTTCAAGGGAAAAACAGAGGTCCTTTCTCAAAGCTGTTGCTGTAGACTTGCCAGTGTTGTGAGCAACTGTCTGAACATTTGGTTAATTTGTAAGAAGACGGCATTGTATATGCCAAGCTTTCCACTTGTTAAAAATGTCTAACTACATAGAGAATTGCTGTATTTTTTCCATGTGTTCTCTAAATCTGAGTACACACCTTTTTCCTTTTAATAGTACTGCAAGTTGGGAATTTCATACAAAACTAGCCACTTAGTTTGACACTTCCGACCCACCATCGATTGAGTAAAAAAGGAACGGTATTTGGAGAAGAATTGACCTTGCCTCACCTCATGTGCACGACAGAATTGTCTCCGAAAGCTAATAATTCATTACAGATTAACACGCCATGTGATATTGGGTCATAATTTGATATATTTAGTTTGTTGTACTTAGCTCTCTACTGGCCAGTTTGTTAAAGAAATGACTTCTGGTTTGTTTACTTGTACCATGACTCATGGATTTTGGACTGCTTCAGTGCTGGGGTTTTAAAAAGCCCTTACATACACAAACCAAACATCACTACTCCATTATGCCCATGCAGACAGATTTCCAGATCTCATTCAAATGGAGCATCTATATTTCGGCTGAGTTTGAGGGTCTAAAAATGGGGCAGTGTTTAGCCTGTAGAGTGCATTCCCTGAGCATCTGTTTCTCCTGAGGGCCCCTTTGCTGCATCCATTCATGACTATGCATCTCATACTAACACAGTGTGGCTCTTGTCTCCCTCTAATGGTTAGATCACATATATAGATATTTGAATCTTGTACTGCCTCCTAGCAAGTAGACTTAGTCTTGTAGCTCAAGCAATAGAGAATAGATTGAGGTCCAGGTCCCAGGTCCAGTCCCTGCAGCGAGTGTTATTACAAATGCCTTGGCACCACACGCATTCTTCACCAGATCACATCAGTTGACACAGGCATTAAAACATTCTTTATCAGTGGAGGAAAGGACAACAGGGAGTATAAAAAATTAGAAATACCTGCCAAAGCGGATTGTATGCGGCAGCATTACGTCAAATGGCGTGAAAATGACGAGAGGTGCTACGTTAGCATGCCATTATATAGCAGCCAAGGACTCTAGGGCCAAACTGAACCACAAAGATGTGACTACAACAGATGTCAAGACACAGGTTGTGTGTCCCTGTTGAGAATTATATGACTGGCAAAAGGCCTTATGTGGTCAAGTAGGTTTCCAGTACCCAATATGAAACCAAGGATTTTGCGGGCATGAAGAGCAGAGAAGAGAGGATTCTTTCATTTCTCAAATACTGAAGAACTCTGCAGTGCACATGAGCTGAGGCAAGTTCATTCTACAAGTCTTTCTTCTCCAAATTGTATTTATTTACACACGTGCACTCACATCATCTGTGGCTGGCTAAATAAGCTAAAATAAATGTATTGTTGGAATAAAGGGTAAAACAACTTCTTGCTCTTTACTGGTGAAGAGACTCTTGCTAAAATACACGCTTTGTGGGTGTAGGAAGAAAAACTCTTGTCTAATGAACCTGACTTTACTGTGCCTGTAGCTAACCAATAAAATGTGATCAATGGCTCTACAGCTGGAACTATTTATTCTATTTTATGCAGGTTCTTACACCACTTTCCCTCTGTAGTATCTGAGCATCTTCAGTTTCTTAAAAGAATGTCAAATTATCAGGATGAAGAACATGTTTTGTAGAAAGAGAAAAGCCAGTGCTGGGTAACAGCAAATATTAGAGTATATGTGTTTTGTCATGCTCATTCTCAGAATCTGTAATCTTTCTTTCATAGCTCCTAAACAAGTTATTAGAAACTCAGAAAGGGTAAAAACTTAATTTTAATTTGCTGTTGTGAGCACTAGTATATTTTTTGACTAATGATGAAGCCATTATAAGACATTACTTATGAGTCACATTTTAAAAGGGACATTCAATAACTTAAGTAGGAGTCTTGCTTAAATTACACTGCTGACTGGAGCGTGATTTTTTTTTTTTTTTTTCCCCAAAGGCTCAATGGCAAGGACTTGGAAAGTCAATAGGAATTGGATGCCTAATTGCCATTTGTGAAAATCTCCCCTGCAGCGATCTGTGTATAGTTTCTGTCTGGAATTAAGTTTTTATTTTTTTTTATTTTCCTTCACTGAATATTTTGATATTTTTCTCTATATAAGCAATCCCTCAGTATGCAATTACAGATGATTTGATTATTCTTCCATGGCTGTTTCTGATAGAATTCTGTGATTAAGGAAATTGCAGTGAATTTACTTTAAATCATCAAAGTGTAAGTCTTCGGATATCTTAATTGAGCTGAAAGGTGTTGGGCTGACTTGTAGTATGTATGCTCCATTAGAAAGATAAGACAACCTAATCTAAATCTGCCTTTTGTCTTATTTGACTTGGAGAGGGGTTTTGAAGCAGTTTAGTGGCAGGATTTATGGTAGTAGGTGTGAGCATAGGAGAAACAGCTGGCCAGGAATACACCATAGGTAATTATTTAAGCAGGTCCCTGAGATTTTCTTGCTTCTTGATTGGCAAAAGGGATGAAAACTCCAGTTATGCTTTCAAACTGCTCAGTAGCTGTAGTATAACATTGGTAGTGTATTTAAGCAATATACTATAGATGTGTATAAAGTTAACTCTACTAAACTGCTGTTGGCAGATATTGCAGTTTGAAACGCGTTCTAGTTTTACTTTAAAATTCATATGTGAGCCCTATTTTATATTGGCAAAGTGGCAGCATTGTATACGTACACAAAGAAGATCAGAGGGCGACAGTGATCGTCAAATGATTGACAATTAATGGGTACAAGGAATTTAATCTAATTAATTAAATCTTAAAATAAAATATAGTGCTTTCTTTTTTCTTTTTTTGAGCTTTTTGGAGATTACTGTGTTGAACCCAGGTGAAAATTCAGACATGACCAAACTTGCCTAATGGCTGGAAAAAAAGAAAAAGTTCTGGCTAGCCATGAGTGCTAATGTTTAATGTTTGCTTCAGTCTGTGAACCCCCTTCTACAAACCATATAAAAATGAATATCCCCGTTCATCTATTCTCATTTTTAACTTGTTTAACATAGCTTTGCTTCAAAATATAGTTGTACTTTTTCAAAGAGGTTAACTATAATCCTTGCCAAAGATCTTTCAGCCTTTTTAGAATAGGGTAGCTAGATTACTTTGGATGGAGTACATGTCTTGAATGTGCTGTGTCAAGTTTTGAACAAATGGCATAAATAGTTGTACTGTACAGAGTGAAATCTGACAACTTGGTGTTAAAGGAAAGGAATGCTACTGTGTGGTTTGATTGTGATCAACTTATCTTCAAGTGGGTTTATTAGCAATTTAATAGAATATTGGTTATTCAGGAGCAATAATAGCTCCAGTTGAAATGTCCATTCTGTTCTCTTTCCCATACGCTTTGGAATGAGTAGAATGTGACAGATGAGCTTTCAACAAGGTTCATGAATTTTAAATACTTTGAGTTGCAAAATGGGGCACATGGCGTATGGTCAGCAGTGGACAAGGAGCTGGCAGCTACTCTGGGTATTATGAGATATTGGGTGTCTCAAAGATAATGAATGGTTGGATTATCCAGGTGCATTCTTGGCCCACTGTGCATATCCAGACAGAATAGAATGTTTCTCTGTCCAACATTTAACAATTGATCGTTTTGTAATTGTAGGCAGAAAAGTATTCGAAATGGTACTTTCTCAGCATGCTTATATAAGATTTAAATTTCATGTCTTCATCTGGCAAAATCTATACTAGTATTTTGTGACAATCTAATTATGCAAGCAGAACTTTTCTGTAGTTCTCTAACTTGATCCCACTTTGGTATAATCTTGAAATCTCTTTTGTCTGTGATTTAAATCTTAAACTTTTAAAAAGAATTTCTGTTATTCTGTAAACACCATGCAAATGACTTAAAACTGTGTTCTCAAAATTGCCTCCTCTTACTAGTGGTTGAGATTTCAGCCTCATCTTTTGTACAGAACAGATTTGTTACTGAATCCCACGTTTTGTGGTAAATGGGTATTTCTAAATAAGTGTTGGGAATTGTAGGGGGGAAAGGGGATTTGAAGTTGTTTGGGTTGCTGATAGTGAGTTGTATTGAATTGCGCTGCTGCACATCAGTTTTGTTTGGATCTTGACTTAAAAAAGAAGTGCGTGTGAGAGAAACCAAAGTGTATGAGTAGCTCTTTTGTCTTTAGCGCATGTATAAATCCAAATTAAAGTTATTGTTGCAAAAGAAAGGAATAACTCTTAAAGGACTGTTCTGTTAAAATCCTTGCCATACTTTTGTGGTATGTTTCATGTGTCATCCTTCTACTTTGATCAAGAAATCTTGTTCTTTGTAGCTGTTAAATGTAAATACTATTACATAATGACCAGAGCCCTGTCTATAATGTGATCATGTGGCCCCAAAATTTCTTTTTTACAAAATGGTGAATGAATTGTCGCAGATAGCACAATATCCTTAGCACGTGGTCACTTTGCAGCTGTTGCTGTTCCTCAAGCGAGGGAAGGATTAAATGGGTGTTCTATGCGGCTGACCTCTAAAAGCAGAGAGTAGGAGGCAGTAAGAAGATCATTCTGAAATTCAGCTCACCAGCACAGAACCTCTGTAGCAAGAGTAATTCCCAGCCTCCCTTCTCATAGGGGCATGCATGGGAGGTATCCAGTGAGCTTCACCAGATTGGGATAAGCAGGGCATGTTTCGGCTCCTAAATTAAGCTGCCTCACTGAAGCTTAACAGTTGCATAGTAGAGAGACGTTGGGAGAATGTAGCTACCACCTGGGGTGTAGCATGGTGAGACCGGGGAGCACATAGCTACCACCTGGGGCATAGCATGGGGAGACCGGGGAGCAAAGACTGCCACTTGGTCTCCTGAGAACCACCAGACTGGAGCACTTTTCTTGTGCAGCTTATTAGCTCTGTGTGGTAGCCACATTTACCTCCCCTGGAGCTAATAAGCCTTACGGAAGTGGAGTTCTGCCATGATGGAGCTTAGCACTGGATGGCATCTACCACTTTCTGCTACTCCCATGTGTTTTCTGTCCATCCTTCTCCCTGCTGGCTATGTTCTCCTTTAGTAGCTCCTCATGGTTGCCCAGCTTCGGTGGGCCACATTCACTTTGTGAATATGTGCATCAATTCATTTAATAGAGTTTCTTGTTACCAAGCGCTCATCGGCCACACACCCAGTCAGATCTCCACTTGGAGAGAGCACCCAGGATATCCAGTGCTCACGACCACATTTATGCTATTAGAAGTGGTCTTGGTTAAGCTCGGTCTATGCATTTTGTGTTCTGCTGAATGCGTAGACCACATCACCCTGCTGGATAGGATGGAATGTGCACTGTCCTCCTTGGAGGGGAAAGAGAACCTCTTGATCTTGGTAAACAAATGCTAGTGATACTCCAAGAAACAATGAATACACAAATTCCAGAGTGGTATTATGTTAGTCTAGGTCAGCAGAACAAACCAGGAGTCCTGTGACACTTCTAAAGACTAACAAATTTATTTATCGCATGAGCTTTTGTGGGAGAAAAATCCCACTTCATCAGACACTTGAAGGCACAGCTGTCATTAGCCTGCAGGCACTGGCACTTACAGTGGGGAACTTACAGAATGGGTGGAAATTAAATGCAGGGAAATGTATGACACAGGATCAGGTCAGGCTGCAACAGCACTTTTAAAGACTAACAAATGTATTTATCGCATGAGCTTTGTGGGAGAAAATCTCACTTCATCAGACACTTGAAGGCACAGCTGTCATTAGCCTGCAGGCACTGGCACAAACCACTGGCTACCATATAGTTTTTAGTACATCATCGTGGTGTGTCCACCAGGGAAATGATGCCATGTTAATTGTTGTGGTCTCCTCCTCCTTTTGAGAGCCAAGAGGTTTTCTCCTCCACTTGCTAGTTTAATGGCTTTATGTCCCTTCTGTGTCTTTATTGCCTGATTTGCTTTGAACTCTGTGAACCAAACATGGAACCTTTATCAGGAAGAGAAGGCAAACCCTTAATCTCCAAACCGAGCAGTTCCAGATAAAACAGGTTCTGGATCAGAACCACCCCTGGCATTTAGATGTGCAAAACCAGAATCCATCCTCCCTCAATCCCTGTTTTAGCCATAACCACCTATTAGAACATTCACTGAGATAACAGAGTCCTGTGGCACTTTTAAAGAGTAACAGATTTATTTATCGCATGAGCTTTCGTGGGAGAAAATCCCACTTCGTCAGACGCTTTGAAGCACTTCACTGCTGGCGAGCATGGCCAGCAGTTAAAAACAAAAAAAAGTCACTGTGGCGTGCGGGGCTCATGGCCCCCTCCCACGGGGCAGGGCCATCCCTTGGAGGGAGCGGCGGGGCACAGGGACAATTGGCCTGGGGGGGGCTGTGCCACCACCCCCCAAGCTGGAGGGGAGCGGGATGGGTCAGCTGCCCGCAGCCACCACCTGCCAGCAGGAGCCAGCCCCAACCAGGAACGGGAGACCGCCCACCAGCGCAAGCCAGCCCTGGCCCCAGCAGGGAATGAACGGGAGGCTGCTCACCAGCGGGAGGTGGCCCAATCCGGGAACCGGCGGCCACCTGCCAGTGTGATCCGATCCTGGCCCTGGCTGGGAACTGGAGGCCGCCCGCCTGCGCGAGCCGGCCCTGGCCGGGAACTGGAGGCCTGGCCCCGCCCCAACACCTGCTGAGGGTGTGTGCGCGGGGCTGGCCCGGGGGCCAGCAAAGGTTGCCGACCCCTGGCTTATTCTTTGCATATTATAAGTTTGACACTTGCCCTGCAGAGCTGTAAATGACAATACCAAGTGCAGTGGAGTGGAGGATCGGGCCCAATGCCTCTAATCTACCATGTCAGAGAATTAGATTTAGGGAGACAGAGTAGTTTAGAAACTCTTAAACTAGAAGTTCCCCTTGGTAGGAATTGTGTTCTGTACAGAGCCAAACACATGTGTCAGCACTTAACAAATAGCTGGTGAGAGGCAGCACTGTCCCGTGGGGGGAGCGGGGCCTGGGGCCAAGTGGCCAAAGCGGGGCCCCGCCTGTGGGGATAAAGGGGGGCGGAGCCTGCTCCGGCCCCGGCAGGAGCCTGGGGCCACCTGTGGGGGGGTGCAGCCGGAGCCAGCTGCAGGGGAGGGAGCCAGCTGTGTGGGGCAGGCTGGCCCAGAGGCCGGGCCCCACGTGCTCTGCCCTTGGGCCTGCCTGCTTCGCCCTGGGGGTGGGGAGGGCCAGCCCAGGGGCCGGGCATAGCCCTCCCACCCCTCCCTGCTGCCTTCAGCTGGGTGCCAAAGGCAGCGGGGCGACCGTGGGAGGAGGGGCTGCAGGGCCCACGTACCCGTGGGGCCCAGGGCGATCGCCCCGTTCGCCCCCCCCCAAGAGACGGCCCTGGTGAGAGGTGACAACATGGGAGATTTGTAGTTGTTCTCAGCCCTGCCACTGATGAACTGTGTGAGAATCTCTGATCTCTGCCGAAGTGTACCCAAAATGGTAAACGGTGAATGTTCTCCTACATCAGCAGAGCTTTAAGATTTTCTGATGAAGTGTGTTATAGAAATGAAAATAACTCTCCCTCTGATCATTAGGTAATAGTATTAATAATATTATTGTGATTCTAAAGTGCAGCCAGACTTCATATGCAGCCCCCATGACTTTGGGGGTCCAAGCTCCCTGACATGGCACTGCCTTTGCTCCCTGCCCAAAGTGATACTATTAATAATGCAGAGGGTGCTACCAATTTCATGGCCATGAAGAATGCACCATGGACTGTGAACTTGGCCCTTCCCCATGAAATCTGATTTCCCCCTTGCTGCTGGGAGTGCCCCAGCTGGGGACCCCTGGCTGCTAGTCCCAGCTGGATTGGAGTGCTCCCAGCAGCACAGGGGAGTCCTGCCACCCCGCCACCACAGGTTTGTGACCCCCTCCTCCTGGCCCCATTTTGAGTTGGGACCCCCCACTGTTACCACATCGTGACATTTCAGATGAAAAGGCAAAATAAACCAATTTTGAAATCCTACCGTTGTTGAAATTGACTTGAATGGACCTTGAATTTGCTAGGGCCCTAATAACACGTATTGTTCTTTACATGGGAAAGATTTATTGTTTTATTTACAGGACTCTTCCAAATATCCAGGTGACTAGAATGGTCCTAGCATAATATTTTTACTGTCCAAACTGTGCCCACCAGGAATTTGCTGGGGCCACATATATAGCTGCAGCAGCAATTCATTTGAGAACTAGTCACTCACTAGTGGCATCTGTCTCTGCATATGTTAGGTGTGAGGAGGTCTTCAACATGTCTGACGAAGTGGGATTTTCTCCCACAAAAGCTCATGTGATAAATAAATTTGTTAGTATATAGAAGTGCCAGAGGACTCCTTGTTTGTTTGGCTGACCTAGACTAACATGGCTATCCCTTTGGAATGTGTGAGGAGTAATGTCTCTTCACCATTGGTTTGTCTTGACACCCTGGGATTTTATTCTTTTTTTTTTTTTTTTTTTTTTGGGGGGGGAGGAAAAAAATATTTTTTTTTTTTTTTTTTTTTTTTTTTTTTTTTTTTGCTCACTCCTCCCCCCTCCCCCACCCCCAAAGCAGTGGTGCAGCATTAGGTGCCTGCCAAAGTGTTCTTCAAAGCTAATGCTCATCCTTTTGCAGAGTAGTACTTCAGAGCTTAAGTGATGCCTAGCCTTTGGGCTGCCCGCCCTGTACAGGGATGAATTTCACTCAGAGTGCAAAGCAAAAGGATTGATCATTACATAAAGTTCAGATCTGGATCTGGATTTCTCCTAGAATGTAAGTGCGTGGGTTCAGGCCATCTCATAATTGATAATTTATTTTCTTAGTTGGATTTTCAAAATAGTACCTGTGACCATTTCCCTTCTCCATTCAATGCCTCACTTCTCGTCTCATTTTGCGAAGATTTATGCGAACATGGCTAGAAAAGAGAATCCCAATAAGTAACTTGTAAAGGATTGCATCCATTGAAAGTACTTTAAATGTGACTATAGAGAAGCAGGGAATCTGTATGTTGGTAAAGTGCATCTCTCTGGAGTGTAATGGTTCCATTTTTAAAGTGCTGGGGTTGCAGAAATTAGATTTTGATGAATGTCAAACATGTTTATTGTCCACTTTCCTTGAAACTGAGTGGAGCTGGCAGAAGTCCACTGTCTCTCAACCAGATTTATTATGTATTAGATACATTCCATCTCACAGTAGGAATGTGCTTATTAGAAAAAAAAATCACCACACAAAGCGTCAGCTACTTGATGTACTGATCGGTACACTTATAAAAGCCTAATATTGTGTTACCTTAGTATTGTATTACCTAATGCTGGCATTTTATATACACAGGAATCTTGAAAAGGATAAAGATAAATTTTTGTTTTGTTTTACCTGTCAAAATTCTGGTTGGACTGTTTTCTGAGGATATAGCCTTAGTGGAAATAAGATGAGGTGAGGAAAGTCGGCCTTTCTTCTTCTGTACTATGGTAAAAGCAAGCAGCAGACCTGTTTTATATTGAATGTGTTTGTGTTTATTATTTAATTTATTTCCAAACATTTGTGTGCATTACAAAATTGCCTTAGAAAAAATTTAATTGCATTGAGAGGACTTTGTCCAGCAAACTTCTATTCAGCTCTGTCTTGGAGTGAATAGAATTTTGCGTGATTTGTATGTAAATCAAAGTTTGACCTGTGACTTTTCCTCTCATCTGTTGTTAAATCCTAATGCTGTTCTGTGCAGAAAATTTTGCATTTTGGAAAAACAGAACTGATTTTAAAAGTACAGATCAGAACTGTTTTGAATGGGGGAGGCAAAGGTAAAGCATCATCTTACTGAATTAGCTCACAACATCTTTGCCATTGGTTAATATTTTTGCTGTTGGCAACTAATGAAGGACAGATTCCATCTTACCAGCAACAACCCTGTTCTTCTTGTGTAGGGTCTCTTTTGAGACGTGACTAATCCTTCCTAATTTGGGGATGGTTTTATGACTAATGCACTGGGTTCCAGACTGAGACCACAATACTTATCCACTCATTATTGGTTAGCGAAACCTCACCACAGGTGGTACCTTTGGCTGAAAACTAAAGAAACCATGGCCATGGAAACTTTTAGGTCAGGGTTGACAGGCATGGGCATCGCAGCATGAAAATGCTTTCAGAGCTACCATGGGGCTACAAAGAAGATTTTAGTTTCCAGGGCTGTCAATTTGGCATCTTTCCAGAGCATTAAATTCACTTTTGAAAGGCATGCATGTCTGATGTGCAATGAAAATCTTGTTTATGCTCAATACACTGGAGAAGCTGTTCAAGACTATTTAATCCATTGAGAATATTGTTCTAAATATGTTAATGTAAGCGTGGGTTCGCTACAACAGAGGAGATTCCACTTGAGAATCTGACTTTCCAGGAATGACAAGTTCCAGAGGGGTAGCTGTATTAGTCAGAATTCAGCAAAATAAACAAGGGGCCTTGTGGCACTTTTAAAGACTAACAAGTTTATTTTTCGTGTGAGAAATCCCATTTCGTCAGATGCTAGAAAATGGAAATCTTACATTATGGGAGGGAAAGATATATGCAGTGAAGTGCAATCTATATAATCAGGTCTCACCTAATCCTGTGATTACACTTCACTGCATATATCATTCCTTCCCATACTGTAAGATTTCCATTTTCTAGCATTTGCCAAAGTGGGATTTCTCCCATGAAAGCTCATGCGAAAAATAAATTTGTTCATCTTTAAAAGTGCCACAGGGCTCCTTGTTTTGTTTTGCTGACTTCCCAGGAATGTTTTTGGTAAAATGTTGATACATGAACAGTCTCTTTGTTACTGATTTCACTGCTTTTCCCCCCTCATTCTTTCAGTTTTCAGCATGTGCTCCCAGTCTCCTCATTTCTGATTTTGTATTGTATTCATTATATAGATATTTTGGTGTTAGTCAAAACAATAGACAATAGTGGTTTGGGATATTATCCAGGATATGAATGTGGCAAGATATTCCTGTGTGATCTGTGCCATGTTCAGGTGTATGTGAGCCATCCGTTCATGAGCAGTACTTCAAATATAGAGGTGATTATTATTGGCTTTGACACTGGATGTTTAAAAACCTCAAAAGTGCATTTAAAAATAGCTATAGGCTTATATATTAAGACCTCTCATGGGGAAAAGGTCCAGATGAACAAATGTCTATAGGACAGTAATGGCTTTTAAGAGCTCTGCAAACACAAAGTGAGCCAAGCTGCTACCAAACTATCATGCAGAAAAAACATGTTGGGCATTTTATAAATACTGCTGGAGGCTGGAACAATCTAGGGGGAAATGAAATATGCTAGCTGTCTATTGTTTCAGTTTCTAGTTCTAATTTTTCCTAATGTCTAAACTGCTGTCTCTGTAAACTAAATTAAGACACATTATACAGTGCCTCTGCTACATCCTGATGGGCAAGTTGTAATTATCATGTGGCAATTAAAACGTACATCTGGCTCGAGTAGCAGACCGAGAGTCGTAATTTACTTTCAGATATTTTCGTTAGCTAGGAGCTTTATGTAATAGTGCCCCGGTACAAACATCCCTGACAATTCTTACCAGCACTGGGAGTTCAAATTATAACTCCCTCCCCCACCCACGCTCTACCTGTGGAGCTTGCAGTCAGGGAAAGGCCTATGGCATTCAACACCATCTGTGTGCTCCAGGAATCCCACTTGGGGAAAGGCAGCATTAAATTACAGTTGGGGTACAGTAGGAGCATTACTTAGTTGTGAGCTGAGTCAGTGCATCCTCCAGATGTCCTGGCTATGCCCGGTTCCCAGCCAGCACTAGCCATTCCTGGGACAAATGGTTGCTGGCTCTGAATCAGCTGCTTAATACATGTAGGTACCTTTCATCACTGTGGTATATTGAGGGCTCTCATCACAGAAATATCTCCCTGTCTCCCCCAAGCATTTGGCTTCAGACTCTGCTGCCTGCCTCTTTCTCCGTCTTCTCCAGTTAATGATTCTTTACTCTGGGGGGAATCTGGTTTATTTACTGAGCTGGAAACACAAATCTTCCATCCATCCTTAGCTGGCTCATAGTACTTGGTGCAGGGTTCTTAACCTGTTTCTCCTGAGGCTTTCCTCCCAACACATTTGCTGCCCCTTCAGCCTTCCTAGCTGCCTCTTGCCTCTTTCACCTCTCCATTCCTCCATGCTGGAGTATCTGCTCCATCGAAAACAGCAGGGCATAGCCATTTCATTAGTTGGGATGCACAGGCAGTCATTTCCACCTTCCACACTCTGGTGGATTCAAATTCCAAAGGGGTAGCCGTGTTAGTCTATTGTAGAAAGACAAAAGAGTCTTGTGGCACTTTTAAAGACTAACAGATTTATTAATCGCATGAGCTTTCGTGGGAGAAAATCCCACTTCGTCAGACGCTTTGAAGATAGGAAAGTTACAGAGTGGGAGGAAATTAAATGCAGGGGAGTGTATGACATAGCATCAGGTCAGGCTGTAACAGCAAATCAAAGTAGGTGTTAGGATTCAAAACACTGGGGAACAGCACATAGAGGAGGGGGGAGGTCAATTCACTTGATGTAATGCGAGAAAAATCCATAGTCCCTGTTTAAACCCAAGGCAACTGAGTCAGATTTGCATATAAATTCGAGTTCTGCAGACTCTCTTTGAAGCTGTGATTTGTTATTCATCTGTTTCAACACAGCTATTAACAAGTCGTTAAGGGAGTGAGCAGGGAGGTTGAAGTGTTCCCCTACAGGTTTTTCAGTATTGCAGTTTCTGATGTCAGATTTGTGTCCATTGATTCTTTGGCGCAGAGACTGTCCTGTCTGTCCAATATATAAGGCAGAGGGGCATTTCCGGCACATGATGGCATAAATCACATTGGTGGATGAGCAGGTGAACGAGCCCTTGATGGAGTAGGTGGCATGATTAGGCCCTGTGATGGTGTCATCAGTGTAGATATGAGGGCAAAGTTGGCAGTGTGGTCTGCTGCAGGGCTGTGTTCCTGCTTTAGTGTTTCTGTTCTGTGATCTGTAGTTGCTGGTAAGTATCCTTTTAAGATTAGGGGGCTGTCTGAAAGCAAGGAGAGGTCTGTCTCCCAAGGCTTGAGAGAGTGAGGGATCATCTTGTAAAATAGGCTGTAGATTTTTGATGATGTGTTGAAGAGGTCTGGCTTGGGGGTTGTAGGTGACGACCAGTGGCATTCTGTTGTTGTTTTTCATGGGTTTCTCCTGCAGTAGTTGACTTCTGGGTACCCATCTGGCTCTGTCAATTTGTTTCTTCACTTCTGTGGGTTTGTACTGTAGTTTTAAGAATGCCTGGTAGAGATCCTGAAGGTGTCTGTCTGGTGGATGGTAGTTTGTTTTTCAGGTTTTGTTTTTTGTTTTCCTTGTTAAATGTCTGTTTGTTTTCTCAGGGGCTTAGGGAGACTATACCCTCACAGATTCATGAACCCATTCCACTGTGGGACCTAAATCTGGTCCTGTCAAGATTCCCCAGGCCCTCCCTTTCACCCATACGCATTGTGTTCCTTGTTGTACCTTCCTTGGGAGGCCACCTTCCTACTAGCAATTACTTCAGTCAGAAGGGTCTCAGAGATCAGGTCCCTTGGACCAGAACCCCTGTACATGGTGCCCTTTAAGGATAAGGTACTCCTTCACTCTCACCCTGAAGGTGGCTTCACAGTTCCTTAATAATCAGGCATGTCCACAAGCTGGATGTTAGGCAGCCCTGGCCTTTTATATAGAATGGACTAAACCTTTCCACAACTCCACAATAGCAGATAGGATTAAAGGCCTGCCAGGTTTAGCCCAGAGAATTTCATCAGGGACCAGTTCCTGCATTCACACATACTGTGAGCAGTTGGGTGCCCCATCTCCTTTCCTCTTGAGTGTTTGCTCAACAAGAACTCAAGCTTCCTCAACAGGATTTCTGGCCAAGGTCCCAATCCAAGATATTTGTAGAGCAGTGACTTGCTCATTGGTGCATATTTTTCATCCCACTACGCCATCATCCAAAAGGCTAGACATGATGCTGGGTTTGGCAGAATAGTGTTGCAGAGTCTGCATGTCCATGAACTCCAAGTCCACCTCCTAACCTAAGGTACTAACCTTTCTGTAAAAAGTGTTGTTCTTCAGCATGTGTTGTTCATGTCCATTCCGTAATCCACTTCCTGGCCTTTTCTTGGAGTTTATCTGGCAAAAAGGAACTGAGAGGGTGCAGAGCCAGCTAGGCCCCATATACCTGTGTGTAAGTGTGCACGACGTCTCCCAACAGATACCACTGGGTGCGGGGGGTTGAATGTGACACCCTTGTAAATATTGTCTCCATCTAGGGCTGTGGGCTAAACCTAGCACACATGAGACAGAAACCCAGTTTCCTGAAATGGTCAGATCACCATGCAGTAATCTTGGAGAAAGACTGAGTGGACCCAGCACAGGAAGGTGTTGTCACTCGAATAGATCTTTTTATGTATCTCCCAAAATTAGGAGGCAGACTAGTTTTAATTGGATGTTGCTCACTAACCCTCTTCTACAACAGGACCCTTCAGAATAGGCCTAACAAACCTCCTCTTCCCCCCAAAACCCATAATGTCATGGATCTGGAATCCACACAAGACACGTTTTGTGACAATGGTGGATATCTGTATCAAACATTCAGCCTCCACAAGCCTAGTATTTTGCCTTCAGCTCATTCTATAATATGTAGAAAGATGTTGTGATTCATTATTTGTAATAGTAGTGTTTCCGCTTTTGTTTATGTGTAGTGACACCTTTGGATCTGTGCTAACATTTGCCCCTCTGGACCTCATTCAGCACCCTTAGCTTATCACACAGATTGCTAGCTATTTTCTTGCCTGCAGTCCTGTCTTACTCCAGTGCCAGCTGGCTACAACACACATAGAGGTCCTTAATACTGCCCTCTGCTGCTCTGGTCTTGGAAAGCTGCCCTTTGGCTCCATCTCCTGGCTCTTGGGATTAGTGGGGTACTCTCCAGAACCTCAGATTTGACTGATTGAATTGATTTGGTAAGGAAGAATCATTATCCACAGATTTTCTGATATGAAATACAGGAGGCTGCTCTGGGGGGCCCAAGGTCTGGTTCCCTAGTTATGGGTGAAAGCAAATGGTGCTTTCTGCTACTTTCATGCTGAGCCCTACAGAAGAGAGAGGTAGAGACCTACTTGTATGCGAACAGTTGGGTTTTTTTTAAGTTGTATTCCAGGGAATGGGGGGAAACAGGTCAGAGACCCCTATTTTGTGAAGTTGCCATGACAAAACTGTGCCTGGCCTCCCAGTTTTGCTTCTTACTGCTGAACAGAGGCAACCAAAACACATGGCTGCTTGCCATGGCAAAAACCACCGAAAATCAAACTAGCCCTGAAACAGCCAAGAGAGAAGCTTGAAGAGCTGCTGCATTTGTGTAGGAATGAATGGAGACATGTGGAGAAATGTGGTCAAAGATGTGGGAATGGCATGGTGAGAGGGGGATGTAATTGATGTGTAACCCCAGAACAGGCTGTGGAGGTGGTAGGCTTGGAAGTTTGATGTCCTACCTTTTAGTAAGCCCATGTTCAGGTTCCAGTTTTGGGGGTCAACGCCCCCCCCCCCCCCCCTCTCTCTCTCTCTGCCTGGGACTTGAATTCTTGTTAGTGTCTGATCTTGTGCCAGGGTAGCACTGCACCAAGTCTTAATATAGTTGGTCTGTTTCACTCTGGCATACACGGTCTACGTGGTGTTGGGTTGTGTACCTTAAATAATGCACGCTTGCTGTTTCAGCAAGAGCAATCTTCACTTCATTGGTGTCCTGTGCTGCTCCTGCACATAGTGCCAGCATGGAAAAGACCTCCATGCTCTAGAGGCAAAGGGGGAAATTCAATATCTATCTGTGGTACACAGGCCATTGTAGCAGTGTGCATGAAAGTTACAAAACATGTTACAGTTGTTGCCCAATAGCTATATTTTGAACATTAACTCAGCTGTTTCACATTTATTTTAAAAATACCACAAGGGTCCAATCCTCCCTTTTAAATGTAAAGGTCATAGGAGACTGAAGAACATTAAGCACTGTACTAAATCTTAAACCAGCTAAAACAAAAAACCCCGCACTTCTTCTTGCTGGAAACCTTTTTAAGTGCAGCATTTCAGCCTAAAGTATCTCTGAGGTTAAGCTGAAGATAGATCAGAATAGATACGTTAATGCGTGCACTACAGGACAAATTCCAGCTTCTGGGTCTGAGCCTTCCAACCCTAAGGGCATGGAATTCCCAGTAAACTCGAGAAAGTTTCATGTGCAGAGCCCCATATCTCTTAAAAAGCCAGTAGGTCTAATTCCCTGTTACAACAAAGCCCTTTTGCACCCTTCTGGTGGCATAGAGTAGACATAAATCTATCACAAGCTTCCCTTACACGCACACTCCCATTATAGTATAGGGAGAATCCCTGTTTGCTGTAGGGAAACTCTGTGTGACAGTTCTGTCACAGCCCTAATATAGGGATAATGGAGAGGGAAGAACTGGTATGGCTGGAATACCTCCAGCTAGTCCCAGCTGCCAGAACAGACCCTATGATAGCTTGAACATAGGTTACGCCATCACTGAAGCTGCTGTAACTTACATGAGGAACCACCTCTCAGCTGTGCTGATTGTAATTTGGCAGGACACAAGAATAGGAGTTGGTGTGTTACCTATTGGGAAGATCCTGGGATCTGAGACAGGAGGGAGCTGCTGGAATGGTGGGCATCTGCTTTCTGTCATACTAACAGCTCCCCTCCCCCCCTCCCCATTTTATTTTTAAACTAGTCCCTGTTTTGATTGGATTTAATTGATTTTTTTAAAACGTGGAAACTAAATGAGACTCTAACTTCCCTTTAAACAGGTTGATGCAATGAAGAGAGCTCTAGAAAGTCTTAACCTCAACATTGTAGAGATGACAGATGAAAATGCAACCTTAGATGGAGGTGACGTCTTGTTTACAGGTACAGTGTTAAAGTGAATTTGTTCTTTGTCTCTGGACTGAATGCAAGATTTAATGCTATCTGGTCTCTATGAATAAATATTGTACTAGTGTAAAGTTTTAGGTCATTTGCTTACCAAATAGCAGCATGGCGTGACATAAGTTGTTTGAGAGATGTCTTTTGGATGCAAAGCTTCTTGGTTAATGCCAGAACGACAGAAGTAGTAGACACAATACAAATCAGGCATATTAAAGCCTTAATAAATTCACCTAGCTTGTAAAGTATTATGTACTAATAAACAAAATGTTTTCAGCAGTCCAATTATTTTCAACATTTCAGATTTTTTGTTACTGGCAGCCATGTTTCCACAGACCCGTTTGCAGGAATCTTAAAAGCTTGATCCAGATGTATTTGTAGTAGCTGGTTCATTGAGCAACACACTGAAAAGTTCAGAAAGTAGACTTGCTTGCCAGATGAAACGTGGAAACAAGTAGGGTTGCCACTCAATTTATGTGCATAAACAACTTCAAAGATGAAGATACTCGTGCTGATTTTTACGTCATTAAACTCATTATGTACTTTCTCACTTTGGTTGAGTATATATTTGTCCCTTGCCTGACGTAAACAAGGATGTTTGTTTTGATCACCATCACCATAGACAGGCTGTTTGTCTTACTCACAAAGGGAACAAGATTGTTTCAGAATAGGCAAACCAAAAAAAAAAAGGCCTTTCTGCTATGTTAGATATACCAGTATCTATTTCCCTAGTACTTTGAAGATGGCTATGTTTTTATTATTGAGGTTTGACTCAAGAATGGGAGAAATCTGAGGAGGAACAAAAGATCAATCATTGATTTACTAATCCAGCTCAGCTGTTCTCTCCATTTGTCCTTTGACCATGGCACAGTTTTAAAGGAAGAAGAGGAGCTGTTTGTATGTATATTTTATGGTGATTGTCCTTCACCAGAAGAAGATTTTAATTGGATAGAGTCAACTTTATATTGCAAGTTGAAATGTTTTTTAAAAAGCTACATTTCTAGTTAATTTTTTACTAGACTTGTTTTTGTCCAAGTCAAGTGGCAAAGTGGGATAATTGGGAAGGACTTTATATTACATCAACTATATCTAAAAGTTGGCCTATTTTAAAAATGTATGTTTTCTGATGATTAGATATTCCCGGTGCCCATGTATTTTTTCAGCCATTTAAATAATACTTTGTTCCTTACTATTGTGTGTAATTTTTTCATTTCAGGCAGGGAATTTTTTGTGGGTCTTTCAAAACGGACAAATCAGCGTGGTGCAGAAATTCTGGCTGACACATTTAAGGTTTGTACACTTGTTCTGCATAAGACATTATGTGTTTTGTGGCACAGACAGGGGTTAAGCTACAATCCACTCAACCAAATACGTTAGCCAAATTTTTGGAAATAGGTATCTAAAGCCAGGCTCCTAAAGTCTCACTATTTAGATGCCTAGATAGTGACCTGAGTTAGAAGAAGGCAGAGCACTCAACAATTCTATCAAAGTCACAGATCTTCAAGAGGGGACAAAGGAAATGTGAAATCAAATCAGTTCTGATGGGCTAAGACTGTAAGTAGGTCTACTATCTTAGCTCTCCCATTTCTACTCTAAAGAATCTCAGCAACATGCATGAACTGTTCTCACTTGGGTTCTTGAAGGGTTTTTATACAACTAATGTTTGAACATTTAAGAGAATTATTTTCAGGAAGTGAAAGCTGCAATAGTTTGGTATTTTTCCTTGGCAAGCCAAGGACAGCTCAGAAGGGCATGTCACACTCACAGTTGACTGTACCCAGTTTACCTCCTCTGGACATGCGGATGAGTTAATTTGCTGAGGAGCTAAAATGGATCATTGAATTATTCAGAGCAGTTATGGAACTGGTACTGATTTAAAATATTTACTGTGCACCTTCCTCGTTTCTACATAGGATTATGCTGTCTCCACAGTCCCTGTTTATGACTCTTTGCATCTGAAGAGTTTTTGTAGCATGGCTGGACCAAACCTGATTGCCATTGGTTCGACTGAAGCTGCCCAAAAAGCCCTTAAGGTAAAATACATAGGAAAATGACCTGGAACGGGTAACTAATTTTACTTTTATCATAAGATGTAGTGTCAGTACCAGAAGGAAATAAATACACCCCAGAGGAAAATGCAGGGAATATTATTCATCAGTTATATAAGGAAAGTTACACTAATCTAATTCAATTATCTAAAATAGCTTACAGAATTTCTATATGCTTTTACCTGGTGGTGCAAGGAGATGTGTTCTGTTCATTTGTTGCATGGGAGGAGGAATCGGTGGCAATGAAGGTTGAGATTTAGGCAGGGCAAGAGTTATCTAGCTTCTTTAAGATGAAGATAACTTTGGATCCTTATCTCTGGGTGCATCAAGGGCTTGAGGAAGGAGAGGGAGAAGTTTTTTTGTTTTTTTTAAGCAGGAACATGCAGCGATTTGTAGAAAGGAGACAGGGTAGATTTTTAGGAAATTCAGAGGGAGAAGTAAAACGTTTGAGAGCTTCCATGCGTGAAGAGAAGATTAAGTAACAATGAAAGATAACATCAAGGATGTGAGATGAAGTAAGGAGAAGGAGGAAGTTTCTGAGATGATGGAGGAGAGGAAGTTGAATAGCCGAGCATGTGCAGCCTTCTCCAGGAGATTTGAGGGGAAGGAAATAAGGAAGATGGGTTGAAGGGAAAGTGAAGAGGTAGCTTCTATTTTCAAATCATGCCATGTAGTGCTGAAACCTAACTTTAGGATATGGGTGGAGTATGCTGGGAGCAGGAACAGGCAAATGTGCCAAACCAGCTCACTGAGAGAAGGGACAGTGTTGATTTCTGGCTGTTTTTCTCAAAAGGGAAACTAGTAAGTCTCACCAACCTGGAAATGTCTTCTGCCTTAAAGCTTTTAACATGAACATTTATTGCTGTTTCTGCCTTGCTATCATAGCGTAAGGTGAAGTTCAAGCCTCAGAATGACCCCATCATTGCACTTCAGTTGCAGAAGGGTAACGTGGCCTTTTTTGCCACCAAAAAGTGTCACATTCACTACATAAACACCTAATGCCTTTATCATCCCAAGACTCCAGTGCCCACCCTAGAGAGGCTCTCCATCATACGCTGTATGTTAAAAGGCCTTTTATCTTTTTGTCTGGAGTAGACTAAAGCGCTAACAGCCCTTCCTTTTTTTTAACTTAATGTGATGTTTACACACACAGTCAAGCTGTGTCCAAAAGAATTATAGCTAAATGGGCATCTGACGGTGTTTCTCAACCTTATTCCTTATCAGGAATGATTTTTCAAGGTTCATTTGTGCAGTAACAGTAACCTGTGTGCCCAAATGTACAGCCTATTGTTCCACTGGTTCTCCTTGCAAATGATGAACCCAGGCTTTGCTTGCCAGTGCTAGAGAACATACGTCTAGGTTGAGAATACTGTGGTGATTATTACTAACCCATGCAATTGCAAGATGTTGTAACCCAGCTGTCCCTCACATTTTTAGGAGGAACAGGAATTCGAATGGGATGTCTCTTTGTTCAATTGTATTGAGAAAAATACCTTAATCTTTCTCTGCCAAAATGTGGCTTGTTATTGTTTTGGATATTTAAGGGTTTTTTATATATTGTGATAACCATAAAATTTATTTTGGAAATTAAAATATATTTAATAGTGACTCTGCCAGAGCCTTATGATCTGGATGAGAGCCCTGTTAGGCTGGCCAGAACATGAAGCAAGACGAATCAGACTCCTGAAAGGGATACAGTTGTCTGGAAATGTAGAGCGCCACTGCTGTACAGAGATTGGTAACCAACCCAGTCCCAGTTCATGCAATGTAACATGTAGTAATGCAGTGTACGTGTCAAGGTACGTAAGGAAATGTTTGGTTGTATGTAGGATATGTGGTGCACCCTATGCCCACCTGCTTACACCTAAGTCTAATCAGCTCAACCTAGCTTTGCTGTGCGCTGAATAATGCAACTTTGGCAACTTGGTTGCCATTCCTGCATCTCAGCGGGATTCTCATACACCTAGCGCAGCTGCTGGGAGAGCACCGTGTATTTGCCTGCAGTCACAACTTGTGGCCACTAGAGGCTGCTGTGGCAATTGCTGAGTAGACAGCCAGACACCACCTCCCTCCCCTACTCCTGCTTGATCAGGGCCAGAAAGTACCAGCTGGAGAAGAAGGAACAGAAACAGCAGCATAAGGTGAGGGACCCGGAGCTGGCCCAAACTCCTCCAGATAGCACCTGGCAGCCTCTGCATCATCTACCCCTTCCAGCAGCCCCCTGACCTCAGGAGTACTAACATCTAACCTATCACCCAGGCAGCTTCCCATTCAGACTTCCCCATCACACACAAACATCCACCCATCTATCTCCCTCCCTTAGCAGACCTGCCAAATTTGTGAATCTGCGATCTACCCCCTGCTTCAACTCAGGGCAGGGTATGTAACCATGTGCCTGAGTTTATGCTTATAAACAAATTGTTAGTTTACATAGAACGTGAATGTCACCTGGAGCAGGAAAACACTTGCAGACCCGACATGAATGAGAAATAATTTATTTGGCCCTCTGGCTGAAATGACGGGACACTGGCCTATTCAGGCACATTCTATTTAACTGAAAATGATCTCTTACATCTATGTATAGTGACATCTCATAACAGTAGACACTTAACTGCAGCCCTTCACCCCCATCCCCTTTCACTTTCTGTAAAACCAAGTGAAAGTGAGGTCTGTTGCAGTGGGTTGACATTCCTGATTCTATATCCCTGACCATCTACCCTATCTGAAGCACTATCCAAATTCCCCCGTGTGAGTTGACGTGCATGGCCTATCACAAATAATGAGGCTCGAACTCCAGAGGCATCACAAGCAGCAGCCTGATAAATCTTGCAGATAGTCAGCCACAGCAAAATATTTTTTTTGGACTATTCATAAACACTAACAAAACTCAAGCACTGTTTGCTGATAGTTTCAATTTGTACTGGAGCCAAGGCTAATTTTAGTAGTCTTCAGTTTGATTAAAGCTATTTGCACAGCTCTGCTAATCATATAGCCATGCATCAATTTAGCAATGGAAGCCAAAATTTATTTATGGGTAAGATAATAAATAAATTGAGGTTCTTAATTAACAGCCATGTAAATATAAGCAGCATTTCAGATACAGCAAAATGCAGTGCAGTCTTAATAGAAAAGGATGATGCACTTTCAAACTTTTTAGAGGGCACTTGCAAGGTAGACTAACATTTAGAAAAAATACCGAAAAATATCTTTTTAAAACACTGACCATGTTGGGTTGCACAATATTTTTTGATACTAGAAATTTAGAACTATATCCATCTCTGTGTGAGGATCAGTATTAATGAGACATGCGTTTAACTACACACCGTGAATTAAGGTTAGTATATACTCTTAGAGTACTGGGACATAAATTCATACCAGTATTGCTGATCAGAAAACTCAGTGTTTCATAGGACAAAATGTTAAGCTTGTGCAACTTAAATACGCATTATCACATATGTAAGCTGACTAGTCAAGCTGAACAGAAAACATTTGAGCTAAGGCAAAAAATTTCAAACCTAGGTCCTGACGTTGGACAACTAGATCTTCTTAGAGACACTTCAGTTAAGGGTACAAATCTGATAGGTGCTGAATCCCTCTTGAGGTTTCAAGGGCCCAATTCCCAGTGGTACTTCTCTTGGAGCTGCAGCTCCCATTGACTTTAATAGGAGTCGTGAGTCCTCTCGCACATCGGAAAACCTGGCCACCTTTGAAGCTATCCCTGCAGGGTGTTGTGGACTTATCCAAAGCTAATTAAAATCAATGATGACTTTCTCCTTATTTTTGTGGGCTTTGGATCAGACCCTGGCATGTAATTTCCCAAGGCAGTCCTATTGGAATCCAGGAGTGGTCAGCACTTTGCAGAAGCAGTGAGCACATTTTGGGATCAGGCCCTTTTGTTAGCTTTTTTACATGTGGATTTGTTTCACCAAAGTTATTTCAAACCAAAAACACTAAATACCCATCCTATACCCTGGGCCCCAATAACATAAATAAGAATGCACAATAGAATTACAGAAACGATTGCCAATATCTAAGTAAATACGCACCAGATTCTGTCAAAAAGCCTAAGGTTTTTTTGCAGAATGTCTGGAAGATTTTCAGCTCTGGGCTCTGGACCAAGGGGAGGTGAGTCTCTCTCTGAAAATTTTGGCCTAAAATACTGAGTGAAGTGGCCCTGCTGCTTGCAACTAACAAATTGTTTACTATTTATACAAGTTTAGTTTATATTTGTCCATAAAGTAATACATTCTGGAATTCTGAAACAGGAATATCTAAGTTCGGTATAACCTCTTCTTATATACAAAAAGAAACTCCTAAAAGAAAGTTAGGTTTACAGAATTAAGCATGGATGGGTTCTGTCCCCTCATGCATCATAAAAATATTGCCCTCATCATACAATGAATGTGTGGCATATCCAGGAGTAGAATTCAAGCCTCCCAGAGTCAAGTCCTGTACCTTAAAATAGAAGATAGCATCCTCTTCTTACATCTCTCACCTTCTTCACTGTCCAGCCTGTGCTTTGAAGGAGATAGGGTTCCTGTAGACCAAATTCCAAAGGGGTAGCCGTGTTAGTCTATTGTAGAAAGACAACAGAGTCCTGTGGCACTTTTAAAGACTAAATTTCTTAATTTGTGAGTTGCCTGGCAGTCCAATTCAAACAGTCCCTTAATGTAAAGTTTTAGGGTTTTTTAATCTGAAGTCGTAGGTTTTTAAAAATGGACTAAAAAACTAGAAATATCATACGGAAACATATTGACTCCCTTCATGAGTCATCAGCTGAATTGGGTCCCAGAACGTTCAGATCCACAATAAAGATGTCTACCAACAGATAGCAGTAATAAGCTGTCATCCTTGTGGGCCAACAATTAAAGATGGTTGTGAAGCACATTTTGTCAACAATTTTTCCTAAGTTTGAGACTAGGCTCTGAAGGAGAGTGTGCGCTAGTAATAAAGACTTCAAGAAGCCACCTATATAGATTTGGCATATTCATTCTGAAAGCCAGTGTGGCTAAGTGGATGAAACTGGATCAGTCATACTTAGACTTGGATGGATTTAGCTTGGCTTAGATTTTTATTGGTAAATGTCAGTAAACCTCTTACTGTACACACAAACTAACGAGAAAATATTTCCACCAATAATAGACATTTACAGTTAAGTGAGGAAAAAATGCAGCTCAAGTTTTAGTCTTATTTAAGAATATTCACTTTGTATGTTTTGATATGTGACGTTAACAATTTGTGTTTTATCATTTTGAATCTGCCTGTCATTAAGTAATTAACTCCCCATAATTCCCAGCAACTAAATATTTAGATGGATAAAAAAAATAGCAAAAAGCTTAAAAATAAACAGTGATGTTGTCCATTGACCTTATCAAAAATAAAAATTGAGTTCTGCCAACCCCAGTCAGATTAGAGACCTATGTTCCATTCCTAGCCATGTCAGAGGTGATTTATGCAATCCCTTGGGTGTCATCTGTCAAATGTTGGGGGGAAATATATTTGCTTTACTTCTAAAGGTAATGGTTTGAGGCCTTCCTCAGAAGAGAAGAGCCAAGATTAGAACTCATGGCTTCTAGCCCCGCACTCCATTCACTATGCTAGAGTAGTCCAGCTGTGACCCATCCTGAACTCAGGCTCTGTGGGTCCGAGACTACGCTCTGTATAGGTGAGACTTGAGTGCTAAGTTTCTTATAAGCAAAGAGGAATTTTCAAAGGCACTTAATTTTGCCATATCTTGGTGAATTTTCATCAGTCAAAGGCACCTTTTTGACCCTAGGACTAGCCCTTACCGACTTTCTAATGGTTCCTCCAAAATATGCGGGCACTAAAGATCACTAAAGAAATGTTTTGAAAAAAAAAATTAATCTGTTTCTTAGAAATAGCTGAAATATTTTCAATGAAACTTTTTTTTTAAATTCACTCTGAAGCAGAAAGCAAGCGTGATGTGTTCTGTCTGAATGGTTAAAGTTTGTCAAAGTTACAGCCAACTGAAAAGGGGTCTTTGGCAAACTTAGTTATAGGCATTTTTACCAGTTCTGCCTGGAATAGTCTTAATTCAATCTTGTAATTAAAGTTGCATTGCTGTCTTCATAAGGTGACTGATACCCAGAGCTAAAAGCTACTCCTTGGTTTTTAAGGGCTAGATTGTTGTTCCTGATACATAGAACTGCATAGCCCTATCAGCTACTCCTCTTGTTATCCATATTGGTGAATAAGACTCTTTAATGCAATACAATCCCTTGAGCTTTTACTTAAGTGGCAAGCTATCCCAGCTCTGAATACCATTTCTTTATCTTGAAGGCTTGCTTTTAAACCCCTTTTTTACCTCTTTCCCCCTTCCCCCTGCCCCCATTCTAGAAATCCAGTCCTGCAAGCAAAATGATAGATGAAACTGTGTTTGAGCATCTGTGGCAGTGAAGTTGGTTTCATTTGAATTAAGGATGCAAAGGTTAGCAAATAGAGTGACATATTTTTTGTTATCTAGGAAGTAACCAGCTGAGCTGTGCTGTGCTATGCTACCATGCATATTTGAGGGACAGTATCTTTTTCTGGTTTTTATATTGTAGCACATGTATTTGGGCAACTCTTTAAAATAATTAATTAATTTAAACCACTCGAGCAGAGCATACTATAATTTATCATAATTTTAGTGCTGCCTATGTATCGGGCTGCATGTGAACTGTGAAACGGCTGTACAGGCTTTAGGATAACAAAACACATGCTAGAAGCAGATGATAAATCAGAAGTGACACCTTGACCATGAGATCTTCTTCAGGTTCTGGAAAATGCAGAACTTGGTTATGGGGGACTACAGTTGGAAGGCAAGACTGTAAGACATTGGATGAAAAAAGCAGTGGTAAAAACTGACATTGTCTGCAGTCTCTCACAGCTGAAGTATCAGGGCTTGGCTGTACTGATGGTGGCATTACCAACAGTGTAGGATCGTTTCCAGAGGAGTAGCCGTGTTAGTCTGTGTACAGCAAAAACAACGAGAGTCCTGTGGCACCTTAAAGACTAACATTTCTTCAGGCATAGGCTTTCAAGGGCTCCAACCCATTTTGTCAGAGTGGTGCCACAGGATTCTCGGGGGGTGTTGTTTTGCCCCCAGGGACCCCAGCCACCCCCCCAACCCAGAGTCCCTGGCTCCACCCCCTTTTGGCCCCACCCGCAGCACCTTCTGGGGGTGCGGTGAGCTGGGTTGGCATGGGGGCTGGCAAAGGTTGCAGACCCCTGGTGTACTGGGTTTCACTAGAATGTGAATGTATTAGAATATGTAATAGTGGAATAGTAAGACCTCTGCAAATATCTTCTTTCCTACATAAAAGATACTCAGAATATCTTTGGCTTGTCTAATTCTCAACTCTTCCATTCCATAACTTCACTGGTATATGGGAGTGGGATTCATTGTTTATCATCTAAATCCTGCACAAGCATGCTATTGCAAATGCAGCTCAGTACACAGTAGGGAGAAGCTTATTAAAGCCTCACCTAAGGAATGAAGTAGAAAGAAAAGTCTATTCCAAACAGCTGGGTGCTTGGTCTTTATCCAAAGCCAAGATCACAAAAGGCTTTGGAATAAATTGTTATAGCACTGAGAAAGTTGCCCCAGTTCCTATGATTTACTGTCTTTTGTTTAATTCCAAAGGGGTAGCCGTGTTAGTCTATTGTAGAAAGACAACAGAGTCTTGTGGCACTTCTGTTAGTCTTTAAAAGTGCCACAAGACTCTGTTGTCTTTTTGTTTGTATTAGATGTACATCTTTTGTATAACTGCTAGTACCTCTACAGTGTTTCATTATTGAAAAGCAGATATGCTGTTACCAACCACTAGAGCAGATTGACATTCAGTTAGGTAAATAACAAGTCATTCCTAGCTAGGTACTATGTAAGTGCCGAATAGGCCCCGAAGTGGCAACTTCATACTTCTGTATTCTGTTAAAGTAGCAGAGATTGCCCAGAAAGCATTAAGAATAATTTACTTAGATAAAAATCTTCTAACACTGTTCCTTGTTTTTAGTAATAAAAGATTTTTTGCATAAAAAGCAGGGTCTCTTATTCCATAAACATTAATCATTTATGCCTCCTCTTATTCCCCACATGAAGTCATAATTCTCTATTTACGATAGTGCAGTGGGTTGCTGTGGAAATTATTACAAATATTAACAGCCCAAAGAGGATGACTTCAGGTAGGGAATAAGCAGCAAGTGCAGATGATTGCTGACTTTTGTATAAATGTAGCAGTGAAGAATGAGCTTAGTGAAATAGAGAGAATGACAGACAAACTGCTTATAAATACAACTCTTTGGCAGGGCAGGGGTGGGAAGGGAAACTTTCCTTGAGACATCTGCTGTTTTCTAAACCGTGTTGATAGAATTTTGTGAACTAAATCCAGTTTTCTCTAGGACTATCCTTTGGTTTGTAGTGGTTTACTCTGACCCTGATCCTGCAAGGTACTGTGCATCTTCAACTCCTATTGGAGTGCCATGGATATGGGAAGTGTGGATATTCAGTTTCTCATAGGATTGGATCCTTCTTGTGTACCAGAATGCATGCTATTTTTAAAAATGACCAGGAGTTAAGGCAGTACAACATTTAGAACCTTTTTAAAATTGAGACATGTCTTCAAAATGTCTCTTGTATTAAACTTACTGTATGTGACTGAATGTAAACTTTGTTGTATTTGTCCGTAGATTGTAAGGGGTTATAAGGTACCAAGTGCTGTTTAATATAGTCTTCAGGAAGATATACCCTTTGATAGAATGACTGGCAACAGCAAGACTTTAAAAAAAAAAAAAAAATCCTGGGCAAGGTTGGTGTGTTAAATAAGCACCTGTGACCAACAGGGAGCCTGTTACCCTGAAAGAGTTAAAACAGGCTATAGTGTTTGAGAGAGTTGTCAGCTTGCCTTACTTACATAGGAACTTCGTTTTGTTGTTTTTCTGCTCCTTTGCTTTCCTTTATTTTTCTGATCAGCTTCCCTTCTCCCTGTGGGGTTCCTGTTCCAAAAGACAGGATGTTCATCATGTAGATTCCTTTATTAAAAACAGCAAATCTAAATCATTTCCTTTTCCCCTCAAGAAGCGCTTGCCTTCTGCAGCAGCCCCTGTGCAATGCTGGGGGCATCACATCAGTGTGACCTCAATACAAGGTTGTTCAAGGGAGGTAGAGCAGTACTTTGAAGCTGTGCTAATGAGTATCAGATGTTACTCGTTAACTTTGTGATCATGTAAAGGCTTTCCTGAGCTAGGAAAAGCTTAGTCATGGAATGAAAGGAGGGACACTTCTTTAAAAACTAGGCAGTGTGGAACACATGACAGAAGAGATGCTGTAGGGAGAAAAAAACAAAAGCCTAGCTCTTAAGAACATTATTTAGGAGGTGGTGGCTTGGTATTTGGCAGTTTCCCTATGGCCTTTTCTATTCTAGATGCTTGGCATATTGCCCACTGTTTTGGTTCCACTATGTTGTCTGAAAACACCATGTTTATCCAAGAATTATTCTTCTGAGAGGTCCAAACTACAATAGGAATTGTGCTCCCATGGAATCTTATCTGAGTCTTTGAAGGCTCCGAGAGACATCTCAACAACTAAAGAGGATTTCTACTGCAGTTCATGTCATAGGAAACTGCCGTATCTTCTTGCTGTTGAACCAGCCTGGCTATCGTATCTAGTGCGATGCCTGACTCCTGGGGCTTTACAAATACTATGAAATCCAGGCCAGTTCTCTTGCGTTTCCTGGTCCCACTTCTCTTCCTTCTGTTTGCCTGGTACATGGCACTGCGGTTTCCACCTTATTCTTCACCACTGCATTTCAAAGACCTTCTATGCTATTCAATAGGGCTTTGTGTCAAAGGGTATGTCCCAAGCACTCGGTGCAGCTCATCATGTAACAGGCCCGGTTTCTTCCTTGCACCAGGCCTACTCTCATGGTCCCAAACCTTGTAGAATATTAACTCCCTTGATTTTTCACACCACTCCTTGTCACTCCAAGTGAAGCCCATCTGAATTATTTGGTTGCACACTGGCGTCATAGGCAGAAATGTCTAGCTAGCAAACCACCCCTGTCCATACTAGCGCTGCACTGATGGAGATTGGTCCAGCGTAGGACAAAACAGTAGCTAGGTTTGTTTGAAGACAGTCTAAATCAGTTGTTTACACTGCAGATCAATTCCCTATGCACAGCTGGGAGGACAGGTAACTTGGTTTTTTCCCCTTAACATTTATTGCTTCACTAGGAAGTCATGCAAGATTTCCTCCAAAACATTCTATCAGTTATTAGGAACTGTAGAGTAAATCTAGAGAGAGAACTGATGAACGTGCTAGAATGACAATTTTATTCCTTTAAAGATGAGAAAAATATGACTCAAAGTTTTATGGTATGGGGTATAAATAATACTACTTCCCTGAAGGAGTCATCCACAATGGAAGAGTCTTACAAATATGTCCTGGACTGAGATATGGCTGGGAGCTCTAGGCATCCATTTTTTAAAAATATCTAGGTTCTTTGGAATCACATGTTCAAATCTCAGCTAGTTCTTTTCATTGTCTGGGGGTACATAAATGGAGTACTGTGAAATCAGACAGTGAGGTGAAGGAGGTTAGCAGCCTTTTAGATCAGACCTTTAAAACCTAGGTTTTCCGTGCTATCTGGATGTAAAGCTCCATTGGTGCTTTTCATAAAAATAGACTTTTTCCAGGATGGTGATAACCACAATTTTCTTATTTCCTTCTTGTTCTTCTCTTCCTGCACACCTATCATAATCCACTGGCCAAGATTTCTCTCCCCATGGTTTAACCGTGTGAGTGGTTTATACATCTGCTATTGCCTCCAAGTTAGTGTAACAGGTAGTTCACTTCAAGCAGGGTGAAAGATCCAGAGATGAGGCAGCCTGGATGTTTCTGCCTGTTGCTGAGTTAGCTACATCTATAGCTGTTAGTTACCATCTGCACCAGGAATGTCCTAATTTTGATTATCAGAGACAGAGTTCCTAGTGACATGTATAGTTTAAGTTGCTCAATATTTCTCTTTATGGTCTTTTCAGCTGCCAGATTTTAATAGCTTAGATGAAATTTTCCATGCTTGCTCTCTGTCTTGGGCTGAATTTTCTTTACTGAAGCTTTCAGTAAAAACTGTAGCTGTTCCCAAGATGTTGGGGATGGCAAAAATACCTCTTAAATATTTTCCTTCAGAGTCTTTTCGAAGAGTTCTGTTACTTCCATGCTTGAGATAAGGAACTTGAAATTTGATAAAAGAATGATTCTGGGGACAGAGAAGTGAATTCCAATGTTCCATGAAAATCCACCCAAATTTGGCCAAAGTGTAAGACACTGAAAATCACCATTTCCAGATGCCCCATTTGGGCTTGTGAGAGGCCTGCTGCTGAAGTTTCTGACCATTCAGCATGCTTTCCGACACAGGGAGACACAAAGAGAGTCCAGACAGTATGCAGACACAGCAGCAACTGCTCTATACTCTTTGACCTATGGCCAGGGGAAGTTGGAATGGGACCAAGGAAGAGACAAGGAGTTGTAGACTTTTTCTTTTCTCCTGACCAGTTTCTCTTGTTTATTATTATGTGGGCACCTTATAAATGAGTACAAGTCCTCAGGCCTTAGGTTACCTCTCCTCCAGATACCCCAGAGATGTTAAACATCATTTTTTGCAGAGGAATAGAAACCAGGTTTCTACCACATTAGACCCAAGCTTCATTCATTTCCCTTCACAATTTTTTTTAAATAAAAAATGTGCCAAATCTGTGTACATGGCTGTGCTGTATGTATCCCCGACCACATTCCATTCAGTGGCTAGGAAAAGAAGAACCTGGAGATCCTGATGCCCAACATCCTTTCTTAGGAGTAGGTCTACATAGAGGATAACAGTCAGCAGTTGCTACCAGTTATTCCTTCAGTACAAGTAATAGGTCTGTTTTGTGGAGCCCTGTGGAGATCAATTTCATTCCACTTAATGGATTTTTCATTCTCAGTATTCTAATAATATAATAATTTTTTTTTAAAAACCCTGAACTAAACTAAGATTACATTAAAAGAATAGTAATGCTTCAAAATCAAGCACTGAAAAGTTAGGATTTCCCAGAATTAATGTTACACCAGCAACCTTCATTCATTCATTATGATGCTATCTTTAATTACATTGACACACACTATCTGACAGAATTCCTTCCTCATTCAATGCACAGGACAGGGTTGCTGGAAGAAAAAAGGTGGTTTTCTGTGTTTAAGGTGCTAACTGGGACCCAGAAAAGCCAGTTCTATTTCCACCTCTGCCACAGACTTTTGTATGTGACATGAATATATGTGCATATATTCTATGAATGCATTCTCTGTGTGTGTGTGTGTGTGTGTGTGTGTGCGCGCGCGCGCGCACGCGCCAGAGTGCTGATTTAGAGTTGGATGAGTAACCTTAACACTGGCATTTCCTAACTCTTGGCTTTGCACCCATGCGTGCGTGTGTGTGAGAGAAAGAGAAAAAATAAAAGCGGTGGCATGTTTAAAATGTGCAGGCAAATTTGGCTTGTGAGGTCCAAACTAATTTGAAGTGATGAGTAAAGATAACTATAGTGTAGTATTGTCAGATCGTATCTGACTCAGTGCAGATCTGGAAGAAGCTATCCTGCTGCTCTGAGGTGTACAGCTATTGGGCTGGTTGTGAAATGACTTCTTTTGTCAGGTCAAAAATTTTGACGAAAACAAAAATGCCTGCCTAATTTACTCTTGCGGGGGGGCAGGGAGGTACAGGGTTCGTTGGTTGGTTGTCAGAAAAACACAAAACCTGAAATATATTCAGGTTTTTAACTAAAGCATCTATTTAAAGATTTTGCCAGCTGTCTGACCTGTGTATTTATTTACACATATGCACTGTAAACTGTGTGTGTCTGGGGGATCCTTTTGGATGGATGTTACGGCACTTTAGATGTGATGTTTCTGCTGACTGTTCTGACAATCCTGTCATGAGCACTACACAAGCAGAACCCTGACACCAGTGGGTCTCCGCACAGGGGTCTGCCTGAAAACATTGGGGCTTACTATTATAAGAGAGCTAAGTAAACAACACATTTTAAAGGATGCCAGGCATGTTTAAAGTATCTTCTAAACTTGTCTACATCTTTCCTTCACATGTATTGCTGTTTCGCATTTAGGATTATTTAGCTTACCCATTACCTCAGTTTGGCTGAGGACATGCTGTAAAACAGTACAGAAAAGGCATTTTAGGCCATGTGAATGACTTCAATACAAGGAAAGCATGACTAAGGGCTCAGAGAATGTGCAGTGAATATTAACCTCTAAAGGCTGGAGAGAATTCCCAGAAAAACTAGGCATTCAGGAAATGCCTGGCTGCTAGTATAAGTGGTTGTGCAAAAGCTCATGGGCAGAAAGCCAGACTTCTACAGACTTGCTCCGTGATTGCTATAAACTTGGTACGTAATGCAATTTTTAAAAGATCTTTCCAGTTGGGTGTCTGATACACAAATTAAATGAAATGACCTGTCTTTTTTCCCCAAGTAGCCCCGTCTGATTAGTTACTTGTTGGTTTTGTGTAACAGGAGTACAGTAGGAAGCCAATATCACCAATTTTGAAATTATGTTGTTTAAGGCAGTGTTCCTCAGCTGGTGTTCCACAGATCATCAGTGCTCTGCAGACATAGTGAAGGTGTTCTGCAACTGACCCTGACCCCTCTTCATTGTAGGTGGGGGACTGAGTGTCAAGAGGAGAAGGAGCAATGAGGCAGGCCAACATCTGCCTAGGAGATTAAAAACGCCCCAGTTGAACAAAGCTTCCAGGCACCATGGCATCTGCAGCTCCTTTGCTGCAGCTGGGGCATTTTAAATTTCTAGCTGCTGTTACTGAGGGCTTCAAAATTGCTTGGACATAACTTCCACGATATGACTTTCTTTGATGAACCTTACTCCAACAATAAATTAACTTTGTTTGAACATGCAGGCCCAAAATTCCAATTAAAACTTGAATAATATTTCCAGTTCTAGGTTGTGTGTGTAACCCATATGCCTGAAAAGGCTATCTCTGAGAGACCTGCTGAGGGTGGGTTACTGTTGTTGGGCAGATTAGCAACCCACAACTGGAAACTTCCAGAAGCAGGGAGTGGTAGCAATTTGAGCATGCTCCACAGTGTACCAGGCTGGTGTGATGTGAGGTTGTCAGTCAGATGACTGGAGAGCAGCAGCCTGAGCAGACAGCAGGCAGGAGCTGCCTTGAAAGGAGACCATGTGCTTAGTGTTCTGGAGAGGAGCTGAGCCAGGAGTGAACAAGATGTTTTCTCCATGTAAAGGAGTCATTTGTGACAGACCTTGCAGACATGCATATGGGACTGAGGGCTGGTTGCAGAGGAGAAGAGAAAGCCTGCATGGAATGCTACAGAGGATCCCAGCAAAGAAAGAAGAGGACAGCTATTTCTTGCCACTCAAGCTTCCACACTGGAACAGAGACTGTAGCTGAGAGTTGGGTGAACTCCACACAGACTTCGGGACTCTTGGGTATCTTTCATGCAAGGGATTGTTCTTGGTTAATTGTAGTTTGGTTTCTTAGGATAAGGTTCATTTAGTTAGTAGTTAATAAAGTTCATTGTTATGTTTGTTTTTAGTAGTATTTTAATGTGTGAGTGTAGCTCTGAGCAAGCTTCACCGTGAGTCCTGTACAGACTGGATCCTGGGTCTCCAGCTGCTTTCCCCATAGGGGTTGGGATTGATTTCTGTGGGGCACTGGAGAAGGGCAACTGAATGAATTTAGCCCACCCGAAGGTTACATGTGCATAATCATTATGTATCTATTTTTAGAAATAAACATATGTTATATTCTGAAAATTGTATTTAATTCAATTTCCTATATCATTTTCGGAAGAATGTGTAGTACACAGAAATTACAAACATTATAGCAGGTATAACTGGCTTTTTCGAGAAAATTTTTATTGGGTGTTCTGTGTAAAATAACTATAGCCAGGGGCAGATTAAGGCCGCTGTTACTAGTAGATGACTAATGCCATTTCTGCAAGGGCCTCCCATCTTCAGGCAACCAGTAGAGGAAGGGGAATGCCTCAGCTGCTTCCAGTACTGCCTTTGGGTGGGTGGGTGGGTGGATAGTAGAGGAGACAAGTTTTCCAGTTCCCCTGTAGAAGATTTTATAGCCCTAAACCTTTGGTTTCCATACCATTTCCTTGGAGCAGGAGGAAAAAATGATCGCATTTCCCCAGCATCATCCATTCTAACACCAGAATGAGCTGCCGGTCCCAGTACATTGCACATGTCTCCATGATAGGATGGTCCATCTTCTTTCTATCTTGTCTGTCAGCAGTGAAATCATTTAAAATGTTGTGTTAAGTTGTCTTTACTAGACATCAGAGTTAACACCTCAATGAGTATAAAGGGGAGATTCCCCTACAGAGCTATTCTCTCGGGCCCTCTGCAGACTCAAGCAGACATTCCTGTACCAATTACAATTGCTTCACACTTCCATACTTTTACTTACACTTTTACATACCATACTTTTTTTCTTTAAATAAAAACTGAGATTTTAGTAAACAAGGTGGATGCCTAAAAGCAACAGTACCTTGTCAACAACCTGACAAGACCCATCTTAATTGAGTTTTGAGTAGTAATATTATCACCTCAGAAATGTGTGAGTGGCGTATTCTTGATACTCCAGTAAGAAAGAAGACTAGAGAGAAGCCAGGTAAATTTTGCAGAAGGGAAGGACACACTTCCTTCTAGACAGTGAAACATTTGTAAATGTGACATACCATCTTCAATAATTGGGGGTAATGGATTAATTTGTATACTAGAATGTATATGTCTCCAAAAGGCCAGGTAACTAAAATGGCACATTACGTTGTCCTTCATAGGAACTAGCTAACTAACGTTCTTGCCTTTTCACCTGGATTCTTGGAAGCTTGCTTTGTTGTTTTTAGTTTTCTTTTACTTTTCTTCTTCTTTGTGCATGTCAGTTCCAAGTAGGTGTGCATGCACTGCAGGCACAAGTGGCTGGAAGATTTTGCCCCAGTAGTATCTAGGATCAGCTCTCAAGCCCCATGGAGTTGTATCTTCATGGCATTGTACAGAGCCTTGTTGACCCCCCGCCTCTTTGGTTCCTTCTTTCCACCCATGTCCTCCCACAGGAGGTCCAGCAGATGATCCAGGACCTTCCCTGCTAGGGTCCGTTGCTGTTCTCTATGCAAATAGACTCGAAACCGCACATCCTTAAGGACCCGGACTACTTTAAGGTCCTTTAGGCCTCCACACTCCAGCGCCGCAGAGGAGGCATTTGAGATCTCAACCTTTATCTCGGTTTACTAATCCCAACCCAGGCAGGAGTATAATCGTAAGAGGTGCAGGAACTACAGGGAGAAACTCACTCAGCCTTCTACCCACCAAAACAGTTCTCTGGTTCCAAAGAGAACTTTTGAGGGTGCACCCAAGGGCAGCATATCAGTTCGGGACTGGATCTTTCACCCCCTGCCCCCTATCAGCACATTGGGCCCACATCATGTTGGATCTCTGGGTGATATGCATGATAGACCTGAGGTTCTCCCTACAGTCCAGTCCCTTCCCTCCCTCCCACCTAACCCCCATCTCCCTTGTCCCTCTTTAGGGACTCTTATCACAAGCAACTTCTAATCCAAGAAGTGCAGGCATTCCGAAAGATAGACAAGGAGAAAGAGGCTCTTCGGGGAGCAAAGGGGCAAAAGGTTCTAATCCCAAAAGCCAAAGGCAGTCTCAGACTCATGAAGACTTAAGATTCAGAAACAGAAGCTTCTCAACAAAAGTTAAGGTTCTTCATCTTTTTGGCCTCAATTATTCCTTTAGATCCAGGGAATTAGTATCCCATCTTTGACTTAAAAGATGGATATTTTCACCTGTCGATCATTCCAAGTCACAGAAGATTTCTCCAGTTCATAATTAGCCAGACACTACCACTTCTTGTGACTTTCATTTGGCCTTTCTGTGGTCCCTCAAATGTTTACCAAGTGTATGTTGGTTGTCACTGCATCCCTAAGGAAGCAGAAGGTGTTTAGCAAAGGTTCCACCTCCACTTTCGTGCAAGCACACATACAATTGATAAACTCAACCTTCACCATGTTGGGTCTCTTGGTCAATGTGCAGAAGTTAACCTTGACTCCATTCAGAGGGAACAGTGCTAGATTCAAGCCAATCCAGGACTTTTCTTCAGGAATCTCGATTTCCAACTATATGCTCCTTCATAGAAGAGTTAAGACAGGATCTCACCACAATGGCCCAAAACTTCCTGAAACCCAAAGGAAGTGTCATGCACATATGTCTTTCAGCATGCCAGGCTATCTCAGACCACTCCAAGCTTGGCTAGCCTTAAAGTATCATCTGTCCCGAGACCACATGAACAGGTTAGTGTCATTCTTACCCCCTGTGTTTAAAACCCTCCACTGGTGGTTCAATCTGTTGATGCTCTGCATAAGAATCCCTTTCTCTACACCTTACCCCTTGATGTTCCTGGTCACCAATACCTCAGTGATGAGCTGGAGAGCTCCTCATGGGGAGGGGCTCAGGACCCAAGACTCTGGTCCCAGACAGAGCTTTCATTCCACAATAATATAAGAGAACTGAGGGTGATAGGCTTGGCCCACCTGGAAGTCATGATGGTCAATACAACAGAAATGATCTATATAAGCATACAGAGTGGAGCACACTCCTCTCTTCTGTGCTAGGAAGCCCTCAGACTGTGGGGCTTCTACAACACCTACTCAATCCTCAAGGCATCGTACCTGCCTAAGTCTCAGAACACATTCATGGACCACTTCAGTGGCTTTTTCTCCAGCAATTAGTTGTATCTCTGCCCAGATGTGATGAATGACATCTTCCAACAGTGGAGAATTCCTTACAGACTTGTTTGTGATGAAACATAACAGGAAGTGCATGCAGTTTTGCTCCTTCCAGAATCAAACACAGATGCATTCATCATTCTGTGGATAGGCCATCTGTTCTGTGCATTTCCGTCTATCTCACTTGTTCACAAGGTCCTGCTGACAGTCAGGAAGAAAATCTCCGTAATTTTGGTAACATGGCTGCGCCAACACTGGTATACCACATTCCTCCATCTCTCAGTGGAAAGTCCTATCAGTCTGCTGCTGATTCTGGATTTGATTACCCAGGACCATGGCCACTGTTGTCCCCCTAATCTCTCCACCTCATGACATGGAAGCACCACGGTTGAATTCTCAGGAACCACAGTGCTGAAAACCAGTCAGAGAGGTCCTCCTTGACAGCAGAAAACCTTCATCTAGGACCACTTACCTAGGTAAGTGGAAGAGGTTCTCAATCTGGTCAACACAGAACTGTATCCACCTGTAGCACCTTTCATCTTGTAACTATCTGTTACATCTGAAACAGCAAGGACTGTTGGTGTCATCAATCAAAGTCCACTTGACCGCAGTCTAGGCGTTTTATCCCTGCATTACAGGGAATTCAATCTTTGCCAGCGCCGTGCTGGGGGTATTTTTTAAAGATTTAGACAGGCTTTACCCTCAAACGTTTCAGTCAGTTTTCCAATGGGATCTCAACCTTGTACTGTGAAGACAGATGGGTCCTCCATTTGAACTTCTAGCAACAGGCCTGCTTCTCTATCTATCCTGGAACGTACCCTTTCTGATGGCCATAACTTTGGCCAGGAAAATCTCAGAACTCGGCCTTCATGGCTGAGCCTCCTTATATGGTTTTCTTTAAAGACAAAGTTCAGCTGCGCCCTCACCTGGTTTTTCTTCCAAAGGTGGTGTCACAGTTCCACTCGAACCAGGACATATTCCTTCCAGTTTTCTACCCAAAGTCGCATGTCAACAAGCGAAAGCAGAGGCTGCATACTCTGGACATTAGATGGCCTTTGGCTTTTTATATAGAGAGGACTAAACCCTTTAGAAGAACAGTGCAGCTCAATGTAGCGATAACAGTCAGGATGAAAGGCCTTCCAGGACCATGGCAAAGAATCTCACTATGGATCATGTTGTCTATCCAGATGTGTTATGACTTGGCAAAAATACCTGTCCCAGCAGTGACAGCACACTCCTCAAGGAGTCCTCAGCAGTGTTCCTTGTTCAGATCCCAATCCAAGACATTTGTAGAACTGCAGTGTGGTCATCTATTCACACCCGTAGGGCATGCTATGCTATTACTTATCAAGCCAGAGATGATGCTGCATTTGGTAGAGCGTTACTGTGGCCCGCAGGTAATTAAATCCCAACCCCTCCTCCTGTGGATCTGCTTGGGAGTCATCTACTTGGAATCAACATGAGCAAGCACTCAAAGAAGAAGAGCGGCTACTAATCTTCAACAACTGTTGTTCTTTGAAATGTATTGCTTATATCCATTCCAAGACTCACCCATCTATCCTGCTGTCAAAGCCAACAGCAAGAATGAATTGAAGAGGCGGGGGGCCAAATGGGCCCTATATATGGGATCATGAAGTCGTGACTCCAGGGGCTCTAGAACCAACACTATGGATACCACTGGGGGAGAACTTTCCAAAGTTTGGACTGTGCACATGCTACGTGTGTACCTCCCTAGAATGGACATGAACTATTTATCTCGAAAAATAACATTATGGAAGTTTAGTAACTGTTCAGGGCTTTTTTTTTTCCACCCCTGTGTTAGGATGAACACAATCAATACTTCCATATCCTTTTGTCTTGTGAGAAATCCACCCAAAACGCCATTTGGTTTTATCTCCCATGCTTCTGGTGTTTGTGTCTGTTACTATTACGGTTAGGGCCTTCCCTCTCATTGTAGTTACTGTGCAGTATTTGTTCAAGAATTCAAAAGAATACTATATGAATGGTTTCTGCACAATATGTTCCCAGGAGGTGAACTATTGCTACAACACAATAACAACTCTTTCCTTTCTCTCCAAGAATGGCAAAAATACCAGTGTCTCAAACCTATGAAGTATCCGGGCACTGGTCCTTCCTGTACTGATACCAGAGCAGTGCAGGACTAATAAAGAATATAGTGCTTTAAATAGGGCCTGTAAAGCTCAACTGCAAATGGGAAAGACAGCTAGGAAGTATGATCAATAATGGTCTGACCCTACAGAATCCTGTTATTAGAGGAATTACTTACTACCATGAAGAGTCCCATTGACTACTTGTGATTGTAGGCTCCACACCTGGTAGTGTTTGCAGTATCACTGAGGGATTAAAAAACAGATGAGGGCAACTTAAATACAAGCAAGCTAAGAACAGAAATAGGAAAGCAAAGACGATAAAAATTCAGAGTGCAATAAAAATGTTCTGATTTCCAGTAAAACCTGTCAACTCTTTTATAGAGGTATATGGGACCTTGGAAGTTCAGAAGAATTTCCTAGCTTACGAAGAAACAAGAAGTGAGAATAAGATAAGCACTTTCTTCCTGAATGCATAACATTCCATAGTTCAGTTTCATGTTCTCACAGGATGTGTATGAGTCATATTACCATGTGGAGAATGTACAGAGACAAAGGAATAATTGGAGCTGTAGGCGAGCATTGAGTGCTTTGTTCCGTATAGTGTGCTGTAGATCCTTGGGATATTTCACTTCATATGTCATTTGTAGCGATGATCACTAACTCAGGTGACTTCATCAATCATTCTGATACAAATTCATTTAGACCTAATGGACCAAATTGTGCTCCCAGCTACATTGGGGTAATTCTAAAGTCAGTGGGGTTTCTTTTTGATTTATATCCGTACTTCTAAGACCAGAATATGGCCTAAGATCTTTGTTCACAGTATTTTGCAGGGAGTAGTTTAAATAGATAGAGGCTTTTCCTTCTAAATGCATCACATGTCACTGTGTATTTTGTGGTTTTTTCTTCATCAGGAATTAAATGTCCAAGCCAAAAGGATCCAGATTGATTGGCAAGCAAACAAGGAAGGGGGTAAATTGGTTTTGGAGTACATTCAAAAATACAAAGCAGAGTGGTTAAGAAGATAACTTAATTAGAATATTTTGTGTGCTTAGGTTTCTTGGGTAAGGCCAGAGTTTGAGGCAGTTTCTTTGGGCTTCATCACTGTTACTCTGGTTTTATGTTGGTGTGACGTTAGGGTAAAGCTGGAGTAGCGCAACTGTGAATCTGGCTCCGTGTCTTCAGATTCTTTTGTGTATCTCTGATGATAGAGATGATGCCTAAACCAAAACCTTGGATTCAAACCTCCTCCTGTCTTTGAAATCCCAACCTAGATCCAAATTTTGCATATGAACCTACATCTATCTATAAGCAGCCAAACCAAAGTTGCCAATTCTCCTTTTCTGACAGTGTCACAACAGGTGCGTCTCCCCAGTGGCTGGTGCAAGCCTCCCAGCCCAGCTAGATGGACTGATTCTAGCAGGGCTCAAGTAAACTCACTAGAAACACCAGTGTGGACATTGTAGCTGCTGTGGAGACTTAGGCAGTGACCCAGCCTCAGACACAGGGACTCAGGCAGGCTTGAGCACCCAAACTTCAACACCCACACTGTTGTTTATAGTACACAAGCTCAAGACCCACGGGCACAAGTACCTGGATTAGAAAGTTCATTCCCAGCTGCAGTGTTGACACCTCCTATGTGGTCTCCTGGTGAACAAGGAGTTTAACCCACGCTCACCTTCCCCCTCCTCAGACAGAAGTGCGTGATAAAGAGCTCCAGGATGGCTAGTGGAGAGGAGATGTCTGAGCTTCAAGCTGGGGAGTTTTCCTTTTCTTCTTGTGTTCACTTAATTCACCTCTTTACAGACCTTTCTCAGGGCCAGTCTTTTAAGGGGTGCTGAGCACCTGTAATGCCCGTTGATGTAAACAAGGAGTTTTGGGTGCTCAGCACAGCTGAAAATCAGTCGATGTCCCTGCCAACTACAGTTCTGTGGCTGGTGGGGGAGGTTCCTGCCGAGTCATCCCACTGTTATATCTGGATCTGAGTTTAGCAGCTTCTTGACTTCCTTTCTACTTGGTAGCAGTAGGGCCTGTACTTGAAGTGCAGACACAGCGGCTTTGCTTGTTATGCAGCGAAACTACTCCTGCGAAAATGTAACTAGCTATTTTTTCCAGGGTGATGTTTGTCTGTTCCTTTTGGTGCACTTCCTCTAAACAGCTGCGCGTTACTTCTGTCGACAGACCATGCAGCAGATGAGTGATCATCGCTACGACAAACTGACTGTGCCTGATGACGCTGCTGCAAACTGTGTGTATCTCAACATTCCAGGCAAAGGCCACGTTTTGCTGCATCGAGCCCCTGAGGAGTATCCTGAGAGTGCAAAGGTAAAGGGAGAGTTACAAACGAGGGCTTTTTTCCGAGGGTGCTCGGCATCACTTTAGTCAATGGGAGCTGAAAATTGTCAACACCTCCTAAGATGGGGCCGTAGCACTCCGTGTGTGCGCACGCGTCAATGTGTGCATGTGTACACCTCATATACTTTCACACATCAGTTCGTTAACGCACAGCATGTGGGGAGTCAGGAAACCTAGATTGTATTTCCAGCTCCACTACAGATTTTTTGTCTGAACTTATTTCTTGATGGCTTTCTGCTTCTGTTGTGTAAAAGGGAAACAATTATACTTTCCTCCCTGCAATACTGGAGTTCATTCATAAATGTTGGTAAACACTTTGAGATCCTCAGATAGAAGGTAACATGCAGTTGCAAAGTATTACTATTTATTACCAACAGCTAGCTAATCATTAAGGTAATTTGGGCAAGAAAGTGTTGTTTCAAGTATGAAGATTATTCACAGGGAACCCAACAATAGAATGAGATACACAATGGGTAGAGTTAAAAAGAGTAACTCTCCTGACTCATTGGAGTACACTGGAAGTGGGAGAATATTAAAGATTTCCCCCCTTTCCTCTTGTGACCCCCTCCACATATTCTCCTCCAAGGAAAGCAAAAATATCACAGTTCTGATGCTTTTTAAAGTCTAGCACCAAAGCAAGTGTGGGGATGGGATTTGGCAATATAACTTGAAACTTGTACATCTGTTTCCATTATATTGGGTTTTTTTCTCTGCAGGTGGAGAAGAGAAATACTCGAGCGTAATTACTTTCCCCTTTTATTTCCTACCAGGTTTTTGAAAAACTGAAGGACCACATGCTGATCCCTATAGCCAACACAGAAATGGAGAAAGTAGACGGGTTACTTACCTGTTGTTCTGTCCTCATTAACAAAACTTCAGAATTATGAGATATAGAATCCTTCCCTTGTAACTGGCAATAAAGTACATGCAAGGTAGACAAATCTGTATCCACACTTTTATTGTTTATATTGACAATCTACTGTACACTGTGCTACTAACCCTTGTTTACAAATTTTTTGCTTTGTGTATTTTTATGTCCCTGCAGATGGTATTTAAGGTGTATGTGTGCTTTTGCTGGGATGAATATAGTGAAGACAACTATGATAGCTAAACCCCTAGCTTTAGTGATTTAAATACTGTGTGAAAACTACATGAGAAAGTTAATTTCTAAGAGTTTAGGCATCTCCATTGTCTTGAAACCACCCCGTCTGTGTCACCTTTTCTCTCCCTTTCCTTTGTGCTTCATGTCTTCTCACCTTTTTTTCTTCAGTGTTTCCCCTATCTTCTTCTCCCTATTGTCAGGAATTCAAGATATTGGTAGCTAATGAAGGAAATTCAGTATAACCACAAACTTGGGCTTGTGTAGTAAATAGACATCCCTTTAAGATAGCTGAAACAGTATCAAATTGATTATACCCCTTATTCTGGCCAATATCACATTGCCACCTGTGTGCAGAATCATGTTAGAATCAATTTCAGACTACAAGTGACAGCTTGGGAAAGAATCTGTACAGGAGAGGTGTGTTTGTCCAGTATACTTGTATCACAGGAAAGGAGATTAAGTGATGGTAGTCCAGGAGTACCCAGCAGTTCAGACTCCCAGTTTGTTTACCCTTCTTTCAAATTGGGTGGAATGGAAAAGGGTTGTAAGTAAGCCATATATCAGTAATCTTCTAAAAAGTCTATTTTTGTGATCATGTGGACCACAGAAATGAATGTTTTGAGGCACTTAGAGAAATGTTACATTACAAAAGATATTTAGAAATATATTTTTTCGTATGTATTTTAATTTCAGACTGTACCCACGTTCTTTCCTCTTGTGGAAAGAAGTTATTGTTCCCTTTATTTGGTATAATTCTTGTCTTCTGAGATTACGAAGACCATTTATTAGCAAACCTCAAAACAAAGGAATGGTGGGACAATTAACTGAAGGACGTTATTCCTAGAGTATGTTCATGACTAAGGGAAATTATTTCCAAAAAAGCCGGTGTGTGTTTTTGATCTGCCCTTGGGGAATCTACTTGGAACAATGACCATCTTATTTCTTTAAAATTGCATGAATATTTATTATGGTATTTAGTTAAAACAAATATTTTTGTTGTGGTAAATTCCACAACATGCTTGCCCACTGACTCAGACATATTTTGTGACAGTAAAGTGAAGTATAGACAATAGCATTCACATGAAGCTTTTTAATTCTTTTTAAAACAAGAATGGAGAAATTCCCAAACAGAAGCAGCAGTGGAAGTTCTCCAGGGCGCTGACGAATCGTCTGAACACTTTATCAACTCCTAGTTATCGCCACCTTTCCTGTCCCACTTGTGGCTAGCTGCAGAGGTACAGTAAAAAAGCAAGAGCCAATGTAGTCTGGGGGGGGAAGCAAAATGATATTAGTTAAACTTACACGGTAATCACATCTCTCTTGGAAACCTACATGTTTTTTTCCATCCTAAAGGAAGAAACACAGGTATTTGCATCCTGTCACTTCCCTCTACTTCCTCAGTTTTGAGCATACAATACCATTCATCTCACTTATACACCTCACGTCAATGGCTAAACTAAATCGGATGAGTAGGGAATGCTTATCAATTCTGGCTTCTGCTAAGGTTGGCTGCAGTGCATTGCATCTTGGGGTGACAGGACACACCACAAGGAAGACAGCGGTGACAACAGAATAAAATTGTATGAGGAAGGAGATCATATCCCAAAAGAAGCCTCTAGCTAGCCAAATTAAAGTGTGTAGCAGAATTCCCTATAGCTTTCCCTCCGTTCCCACCCCAGTCATCCCTCTAAGTGCTATAATTTAAACTGGATAATAAATAATAAAAAGATAATGTGCAAAAATGGATAATCTAGGAGGTCTGCCTTGTGCCAGGCCATTTTTAAATACCTAGTGTTTTTTCCTACATTTTAAGAGTTTGATATTGCAGAAAGAGGATTTTATGAAATAAAAAAAATAAAAAACTAAAACCTTTCCTAATGTTTAATTGTGACTTGCCAGAGGCAAACTATATTCTCTTCGAATATTAGCTAACGTGCACCAATGACCACAGAACTTGTGTGTCCATCATATAAAATCAGAACAGATTTTCTGCCCTCCTATCCACAAGTGTACTGGGCATCTCCCATCCATGGCCATGTCTCTTAGATCCAGCCCGTTGCACAGTTCTGGTGCATGACATCCAAATCTAATATAATGGTAATAATTTGACTCTGAAGATTTTATGTATCTTACTATGTTTCCCAGGCTTTCAATTTTCCTCTCCACGCCTTTTTGTCTGCCTATTTTTCTATTCCTTTGTCTGATTTTTTTTCTGATTGATACGTTCCTGCTTCATCCATTTAAATTTATTCTTCTGTCCCTCTCCTTCTCTATTCTCTTCATTTTGTCCTCATCCTTTTTCACTCTCCCTTTTCTCTTCCCTTCCATTCAGTCACAAAGGCTCCATTCCATTCTTACCCTTCCTAATGTAATTCTCCCCTGTTCCCTCTACAGGAATGCCAGGTGAGAACTGATAGGCCCTCTTTGTTCCCCTGGACAAAAGCTGTCTTTTCTCTGCGGATGGAAGGGGGAGCCTGCAGCAAGAGCTGTGTCTTGGGAGGGGTATTGGACTGACCCCTCTTCTTTTGGCTTGGACCAGAGGAGGAGAGGGATTCAGCAGTGGTGGAGGCTGATGGTGTCTTGTATTCTTTCTCCCCCTAAGGAGAATGGAATAAGTAGCAAGTGGTTTCCTGTCTCCACTTCCCCTAAGAAGGGAGAAAGAGTTAAGGAGTGGACAGATTGTCCTATAGAAGAGGTAGGTAGAGATTCATGGCAGAGATGCTATATTTTCCTGTAGCTGGAACACCAGTGGCACCTGACTTCTGAAAAGAGTGGGAGCCCCAGAAAATGCCCAGTTAGGCATTTCTTCATGTTGCCCCCACTTCTTATTCCCTGTCCAGCAAGTCCATACTGCAGCAGCAGGAAGGAGGGGCAGCTTGGGGATCTGAGGCTCCCTCAAGCCAGGGAGAGCAGTGCCCACTCTGCTCTTAGCTTCCACCTTTACTTGAACCCTGGCTCAAGCAAAATGAAAAACGACTTCTCTTTGAGGGCCCAACATATGTATGGCTAATGAGCATCCTCCATATCAAACATCCTTGTCATTGCAACATCTTTCAGGTGCCTAATGTAGATCATCATCCACAACTAATAAAGGAAAATCTCAAACCAAAAATGGAGATGCAACACATGAATGCTAATAGGCTGCACCATGTTAAGCCAGCCATGCCATGTCATTGCAGTGCAGAAGGTCTAATCGTAAATAGCTAGCACTGAGATTTGAATCTCTAATCCAAGTTTTTAAATGATATAACTTACCTTAGTACAAATAGAGGTGCTACAATAAGTGTGACAGACCATTTACTCTTTGCTGTATGTTGTTTTCCATCATCAGGACTTTAGGATGATCATGTGACAACTAAGATTCCCTCTTGAACACAGTGTAGATAGTGTCAGCGACTACTCCTTTCTCTCTGTTGGTAAGAATGTGCATCCATACTGTACCATATGATAATACATTGCAGCTCCTCTATCCTCACATTTCTCTTGCCTATATAAATATACACTTCTCTAAGTTTTGCACAGATACCACTATAAGAAAGTACTCAAAGTTTTAAAGATATATTTAACACAGTGAACCATTCTCACAGGAGTCATAGCTTATTTGAAACAGTATGTTCAGTTTTAAAAATAAAAGTTCAGTGGAATGTAGAACAGTGAAATTGTTTTCCCCTCTTATTGACAGCAGTTTTTGAGTGACATGTAGAAAAATACAGTATTATTCAGCCACTAACGTATTTAATTGCGGTCAAGGCAGAATTACCTTGAAGATAACAGTCAAAATTCATATGGAAACATTTGGAAAAAGTTATTTATTGATAGATAAATATGGAGCTGAAAAGAACTATACTCTCTAGATAGTGACAGTGAGCAAAATATTACGGACCTCACTTGAACTCATAAAAGTTTTAGTGGATGTATAATGTAACTTGCACACAGTTGCATGTGAATCTTATAAATCACTGTTCTGTATTGTTCTGCAGAACACAAACTGGATGCCTGTCACCACAGTGTTCAATTCTATAATCCTTGAGAATCTTATTACAGAATATTGTTGCCCACTTTTCGTGCCAAAACCATCAATGCATTTCAAAGACTGTTATACTCGAAAAGATTTACTTTGATTTTTGTGTCTCTTGCAGTTTCTACACTATGTACCCCCATCACTATGGAATAAAGTGTCAGTTATACTGTGAATTGTGGTGGTTTTATTTTGAGACTGACAGCATTGTTTTGCAATTTAGTCAGTAACATTTCTCTCGTGCTACCTTTTGATTTCAAGTATTGCTTCATTTCAAATCTTAAACGTTGTTATTGGTTTAGCAATAAAACCAATAGTCGACATATCAGTACTAAAACCTTTATGAAGAAATCATCATTTCAGGTTAACACTTTTAAAATGTGTCTAAAAGTGATATTGTCTTAATATTCCAGATACAGTTCTTGCCCTTAAACCTTTGGATTGCCTTGGATAACTAAGTAAAAAGTAATTGCAATATTCCCTAGATAGTCTCTGTATTAAGTATAGGGAATGTTGATAGAACAGAGATAAAGTTTATCTAAGGCAAAACTGGGAAGTTTTCAGAGAGTGATCACTGTGTACATTCCATCAGATTAGCCTTCTCTCTTCGCCTTCCTATTCATTAAATCAAAAGAGCAGATTACAGAGTCAGTGCTGACAATTCTCTTGCCTGGACTTTGATTTCAGGAAGATGTATTTTGTGGCTGGCGGGGCTTTTGTCAGAAAAACTAAAAAGTTTTATTCCAAAGTGATTCATGCTGTGGGCTAACGTCTGGGCTTTCTGTATGTGCCTGATCTCTGGTGCCCGGTCAATGCTGCACTGATAGCATGAGGATGCCTGAAATATATTTTATGCGTCCCAAGTGACGGTTACTTGTGGTTTAAGTGAAGATACACATACGTTCACAGAAGCACAATGCCATCTAGCGGCAATGAGCCTTTCTTGAAAATCTAGACGAGTGTTAATTGTCAGATGGTCGGTGTGACTGCTGCTTCTGTTACTTTAGGCTTCAGAAAATCACAAAAATAAACAGCATTGCAGCAAAACAGTTACATCACGCCCAGGCTGCATGACTTGCCTAGGAATGGAATAGCTTTCGACATGTCATAATCCAGGACTTGACTCCTCATGGGGAGACTTGCCATGAAGGGAAAGTGAGTTAGTCCTGGGAGGCTGGTTATTCCTTGTCTAAACACAGGTTTTTGTACTGATTTAATTCTTCTAGTAATGTCCCTACAGATACTCCCCAGTAAGAGTGTCTGCATCTCTGTGCCTCTGATCAGAGATTTTAGATAGCAGCATCTGCTCCTGCTCGGCCCACTCTGCCTCAAGGGTAAGTAGCACTGCAGGGAGCACTGCAGTTCCTTATCAACCACCTCTGGCACAAGATGGAGCCAACAGCAGTCTGCTTTTGTCTTCATTCCTCAGATTCATAGAGTTTAGTTCTAGATGGACACACTGTGTTGTGAGCCCCAGAAAGACTCTCATCCCACATAAGTGAGTGCACCTTCTGCTGTCAATTGAAGGCTAGATCCTGAAAGAAGTGGTAGTCAAAGTTGAAATTCCTCTTCTTGGAGGGTGCTCTTAAACTGGCATCTGATTCTGGTCCTGAATCTCCTCTGCAGCAAAAATTGTTCCTAGAGCCTTCCACTTCTAGAGAGGCAGGACCAAGGAGAAAAGTCTTCTGACTCCCCTTATAAATTCTCCAAAAAGAGGGCTACAAGCCCTAAAACTGAGCTCCTAACTAGCAAAAAAAAATCCCCAATGCAATCAGTTACTTCAGCATCAACAGCTTGGCAACATGGTCCCCATAGGATATATGGTTCTTCCAGTGCAGACACTGCCTGTAAGACTGGAGATCTGAAGGGTGCAGGCTCTGAAATGGTGGCACACAGGGGCATCACTGCCCCAAAAATAGGTTTGGGGCCCAGGTCCCGTTCCCCTGCCGTGCCAACCCTGTCTCCTGGGCCCAATCCAGCCCCACATCCCTGACCAGGGTCAGGCCAGCACCAGAGCCTGCTGCCAGCAGCAGCTGGCCCCTGGTTGGGGTCGGAGCTGGGGCCAGATTCTGCTGCTGCCAGTGGCCCGGCCCCGGGTCCTCACCGGACTCGGGACGCTGGTGCCCCATGTGCCCAATGCCAGTAATGCCACTGGTGAGACCACCTGCCAGAGGAAAAAGCAAAGACTGCCACCTGCAAAAATGGTACCAGCTACTTCCAAACAACGCTGGTCACACAAGTCATGTCACCCACCATTGATCCGAGCTTCAACTTTCTTGGTGTGGCCACCTGTGGGTACCACCACACATGCTCCTTCCCCATCTCACTTCAGTGACAGCCTGCAGGCACTCTACTTCTTCAGCATTGTCTCCTAGCAAGAATCGATAAGACAGTTTCCTTCAGTTTCTGTGTCCAGAACCCCAGAACCTCCAGAGCAAACTTCTGAGAAGCAGGAGGCCTGGCTAGAAGAGGTTACGCTACCGATGAGGTAGTGGTACGCCCTCCTGCCATCCATTGCTGATTATTGTATACTGTTTCAGACTTTCAGAAAGGATCGCAGACATCCTTCAAATGTGAAAAGCTGGAAGGAAGTGAAAGATATCCATCACAAGTTACTAGTTATATTGCACACATCCTGTCCCTCAAGAATTGCCCTCCCAGGAAACAAGCAAGCCCCAGCCTTTATTGCACCAATATGTAAAAGAGCTGATTAAAAAGTACTCTGTGCCCCCCAAGGACCTAACACAATCACTGTGGATGCTTTGAATTCCTGTGGCCAACAGCATCACGCTAAATCCCCCCGTTAATGACAGAGCCTGGAAAAGTCCTGATTTACATGGTAGGAAGACATCCTTCTCAGCAACTTTGCCATGCAGGATTGGAAGTGACCGAGCCTTAACGGCAAAGTACGACCATATGAATTATGCTAAATTTAATGCATTTATTGACCAGAAGCACAATGAGAACGGCATCAAGCCACCACACTAGGGACATCTGAGAGTGAGAACAGCACTACAGACTGCACTAGATGCCACAGGTACAGAACCCCACTGGATATCGACAGCCATGGTGATGCATCTCTCAGACCTGCCAAAGGAAGGCCAGGTGATCATTAAGGACCTCCTTTTGAGGGCTCCAAACTTAGCAGACAAGACTTGATCCATTGCTTCATACTTTAGACTACAGAGAATCAACATGCTCACTAGGGAGCGCACAACATTGCTATGAGCCAAAGAAAAGAGGCCTAGGATGCAAACCCCTAAACCATCAGCCTGTTTCCATATATCAACAGAGATGATTCCTCATGTTTACCTTCGGTGAGGATTATTACCAGTACAGAGTACTTCACTTCAGCCTCACTTACGCACCCAGAGAATTCTCAAAGAACCTGTCTGTAGTAGTAGATCATCTATGTGCCTTGGGGATCATGATTTACCCCCACTTAGATGACTGTTTCCTCAGCACCTGCTCCTTTGACAATGCCCTAAGTGCGCCCCAAGGACTGGGTTTGCAAGTCAATGCCCAAAAATCAACCTTCATTCATTCCAGTACAGTTTGTGGAGTTTATAGGGACTGATCTCAATGCAGTACAAACAAGTAAGAGCATTCTTCCTGTGACACACTTTCCACAGCCTGATCACTTGAGAGAGCGTTCAAGCCCATCCACAAACACCAGCCAGACATTGTCCCCAGCTTCTCGGGCACATAGTGGTGTGCTCGTTTGTGATATTTCACGCCAGGCTACCCATGAGCTATCTATAGGCATGGCTCAGATCTGTTTACACACCAAATACAGACAGACTAGACAAACCACTGTCTACAACCTCCAGGGTCAAACATTCCCTGGAATGGTGGAAAGGCCCAGTGAATGTCTGTGTAGGGGTCCCATTCACAGACCTTCTTCCCCCAGTTGTTTCTAACAATGGACACCTCTCTAGTAGGCTAGGGAGCCCGTCTGAACAACCACAGGGTTCAGGACAAATGGTCCCACATGGAATCGATTCTGTATCAACTGCTTAGATTAGAACTACAAGTGGTCAGAAATGTTTGTGCACACTTTCCACTAATCAAGGACACTCTCGTGAAAATCACAATAGACAACATAGCGTGCATGTTTTTTATAAATTGCCAAGGTCATCCACATCATCTTCCGTACGCACAGAAGACTAAAGCTATTGTGCGCCATAATATTGTCATCTCTAACTGACTCAATTCTGAAGCCCCAACCCTCCATCGGAGATGCTCAGGAATCACCTACAGATGAGCAACTTTAGAATTGTACCTCTCCCCCCAGACTGGTTTGTTAACTGATGTCAAATAACCTGAATGTAAAACTTTTTTATTAAAATTGTGCCTGCCTGCAAAGACTACAGACAGCATGGTTAATTTTTCAAGGACAGCTATAAAGGACACAATATATGCATATGTAAGGAAGGATGGTCTCGTGGTTAAAACACAGGACTGTGAGCCAGGAGCTCTGAGGACCTAGCTTTGTCCCAACAGACATTGATTGATGATGGGCAACTGATTTAAGCATGTGAGGCGTAAGTGCTTTGAAACAAAGCCATTTAATTAGTTATCTAATGTGGACTTAGACACCTAAATTTTGGCTTTACCCTCCCTCTCAGTTCTCCAATCAGTAAAATATGCTAAATAATACTTGCCTATATCACAGCTATGGTGTTTAATCATTAGTATTTGCACAAAGCTTTGAGTTAGGAGGCACCAGAGCAATGTAAAACATGCCAGAGGTAGGAACAGTGGCCAGGGAGGGTTTCTGATGAGATCCCCACGCAAAACCCCATTATGTGGGCTGTTGGCTAGGAGTGGTGAATTTCATACTTGTATTTTTAAACTCCCCAGGGTGGGAATTTTGCCTTCCTACATGTTTATTGTGCACCATCCAGACCTGCAGTACTATATAAATAATGATAAAATGCGATCTTTTTTCATTTTAATTTTGTTTTTGTAGTTCCTGTGGTGTCAGTAGTTTGGTTTTGGGTACTAAAATCAGTTAGGTCTGATACATTTTGTTACAACATAAAATAAACAAGCTTTAAATGAAAACTCTTATTAGATATATAATGCAAAGTATTACATAATTAAATAAGGTACTTTTAGGATATAGTCTGTTGCAAAATGTTGTGTAAAGCTGGTAGTTTTCGGTATGATAGTTAATTATAAGTAATGTGTATTGCTTCTCCTCTGTAGGTGCCTTCCTTTTTTACCTATCATCTTAATGTGTTTTATTAATAAATATTTTTCATCTGTAATTTGTCTATAGTAGACTTTAATGTTTCTGCTATTGCACAACTCCAAGTTGTGCACTACAGCTGGTGGTAACAACAATGCTGATGTAGACAGTCTGCTTCTGATCACCAGTGTTTTAACCATCATGTGATTTAGACCAGCTTTGAGCAAAGTTAAGAGAAACCCTGGTTAAAATACCAGCTGATCTATACTAGCATTTCCAGTGGTGCAGAAGTAATACTCGGAAACCTAATGCAAAATGATTGTTGGAGAAAGAACCTAAGCATGAGACAATAGTGACCTCTACTGGCCATTCACTTCAATAAAGCATCATTACATACTTTCATTTCCAAAAGAAACCTATCCCAGTGGCTTTCAAACTATTGGAAAAGGACCCAGTACTGCGTCACAGACCCTAAAGCACTGGGTCATGTCACCCCCCCATTGCTACCACCAAAGACGGAAATGCATTGCTCAAAGATGTAATTGTTGGGTCGTGGCCATAAAGGATTTTTTTTTTTCAACTGAGTCCTGAGAAATTTTGAAAACCACTGACCCCTTCAAAGCAACTGACAAAGTGGGATTTTCTTCCATGAAAGCTCATGCGATAAATTAATTTGTTAGTCTTTAAAAGTGTCAAAGGACTCCTTGTTTGTTTTGCTGAACTAGACTAACATGGCTATCCCTTTGGAACTTGACCTATCGTATAGCATCCAAATTTGAAACTTTTTTTGTTAGACATATAAAAGCCACAACTACCTTACAGATATAAAACATATACAGCAATTTTCTATATAAAGTTAAATTACTTCCTATATTTCTAACCTGCTTTCCTATTTTCTTTCTCAATTCTCCACTTTTCATTCTGTAGCCAATCTTCTTCTGTGTCCATATTTTCCCTCTGACAAGCTCCTTGGTATTTTTTTTCATCCTCATCCTCCCTCTTAAAGATGGTTTTCTAAACTAAGTTGGCTTTTGTTCCCTTATATAACCTTACTTTGTGTTTTCTCTCTCCCTCTGTCCCACTAGTTTGCCATCTGGTCTCCATTTCTCTACCTTCTCTATTCCTATATTGGTATGTGATTGGGGACCTTTCTACATATTTTGAATTCTGATACTGATATGAAGTTATTAACCTGTTGCTATAAAAATTGTTGTGTGAAGCCCCTTTGTGTGTATCCACCATTGCTGAAAAGCCTTTCAGTCTGTACCTCTCAGATCAGATACAATGATGGCTCATGAGAACTCATCAACCATTTATTCAGGATGAAGCATTTTAAAACAATGGAACTAGGAGAAGATACTGCATTCTCTTGTCTGAAGACAGGGGAAAGTGGAGAGAGTGGAAATTCCCCAAGCAAGAGAGAGACAGTTAAGAAAGCAGGAGGTAATGAAAGGGCATGAGACTCTGAGGGAGGGCAGGGCCTCAGGGCAGGTCTACACTACTGCTCACAGCTATCTAACTTACTTTACTCAAGGGTATGAAAAAGACATCTCACTGAGCAATGCAAGTTACAACCTGAGTACTCTCCCATCTGCACACACTATCTTCCCTAGATTGACAACGCCCAGCCATGTTAATCTATTCCAGCAAAACAAACAAGAAGTACTGTGGCACTTTTAAAGACTTAAAAATTTATCGCATGAACTTTTGTGTGCACAATCCCACTCCATGAAATACACTAAATAAATGTGTTGGTCTTTAAAGTGCCACAGACTTCTTCATTTCTTTCTCTCCAGATATACACACTACAGTGATCCAGGTGTGCTGATGTAGCACTTCTTGGGTGGACCTGCTTTCAGAGACAAAAAATTGGGGGCAGAAACAAGGAAGGACAGAGACAAACTGGCCAAAGTCACAGAAAAAAAGACAAGATGGGTGAGGCAATATCTTTTATTGGACCAGCTTCTGTTGGTGAGAGAGAGCAGCTTTCTTGCTTACACAGAGCTCCAGTTTCAGAGTATTTTGGAAGGTTGGCATGTAATACAGTGAATTTATAAATATCTCTTTCCAAATGCAAGATCATTCACAGTCCTATTAGTGAGAGCTGAGCATGAAAATATGAAGCCAGTAAGGAGTGAGAATAGAACAAAACATATGCTTTTTAGATTCACTAGTGTCCATCTCTCCTAACCATACCTCAATCTCCTAATTAGATCTATTGTGGCAAATCCTCTGAGCAGACATTCAGTCTACATTGTTAAAAGGGGTTTATGGCCAATGTTGCTTCTTACTTAATTTGGAGAGCTGGTATAAGCAATACCCCTAAAAGAACTTGTAACTGTATTGATATAGTGGGGGTTTTGCTGGTTTGGCAATGCCAGGGAGGGATATAATTTTTGGGGGGTCACATTCTTAATATAAATCAGGCCAAAACCACACAAATCTATGGGGAGGGAGGACTGAGTCCCAAACCCAAGAAGCTGTCTCTAGAGCAGATGCAGATTCCTTATTTCCATTGGTGGCTGTGCAGATCTTTAGGAATAGCTACTTACACGCCTTGTCTATGGAAATTCAGTCCTGATTTCAACCATTGTTGTAACTGCACCAACATATTTGCCAGTTTCAAGTGAAGGACAAGGACAGGGTTTTTTGTTTGTTTTTTTTAATGTCAGGGATGCAGCTACACTCATACCTGAATTTGAGGGGAGATGTAAGGGGTCTGTTTCCCTTTCGTTTGGCCTCTCATGCCAGTCTTTCAGGGCACTTTTATTCTTCAAGCATAAACATTAGACGACATGAAAACAAAGTTGTTTCTTTGCCCAGATGCCACAGCTCTGAGAGGTTCTTCCTCGTCTCTCTGCTGAAAGGAAGACACGCACTTCCTTTTAAGCTGCCTGCCTCAGAATCTACTACTGTAGACCCCCACTTCCCTTTCTCAAGTGAGGGAGGGCAGGGCCCCTCTCAGTCCTTTAGAGCGGTTGTTTCCAAACTTTGGGTCCAGCCCAGTACTGGTCACAGACCCTCAGGCACTGGGTTGCAGCACTCCCTGCTGCCGCCACCAAAAGATTGGAATGTATTGCTGAAAAAGGTAACTGTTGGGTTGCGAGCATAAACTATTTTTTTCAACTGGGTCCTGAGGAAAAAAGTTTGAAAACCACTGCTTTACAGGGATCACCCATGTGGATCTGATAATCAGACAAGGCAACCATGACCTCAGACCTGGCTCTTAAAGGGGCAGGTCTCCCTTGATACTACAGATAATTGCCAATATAGAGCCTAACTCTCACCTATCTCTTACAATCATCACTAATCCTGTATCATCTACTGGAACTGGTGCACAGGTCTGAGTTTTACTAGAATCACATGCAGCACAGAACATGTTACCAAATGTGACCCATATCTGGAATGAAAACAAAGGCCCCCTTTAATAGGCTTCATTTTTTTCTCTTTTTCAATTGTGTTTTGGGTCTCCAGCTTTATTTTGTCTCTCTTGAGTTAAAAATAAAGCAAATTAATTTTGCTAAGTCTGTAATTTAGATACAGACTTGGATGCTTGGGTACAGACTTGGATACTAAGTCTGTAACTTAGACACAGTTGGATAGTTGTGAGTCTAAGATGTAGGTCAGTCATCTGGTTCAGCGAGTACACAGGGGACCTCATTCACTGGGCTCATCTTTCTCCAAGATGTGACAACGGTGCTGACCTTGTGAGTTACCCTTCTCTGTATTTATTCACTTGACATGCTAGAGCTTCCTTTTCATGCACCCAACAAAGTGGGAGTACAAGGAAAGCTCATGCCATAAATAAATTTGCTAATCTTTAAAAGTGCCCCTGGACTCCTGGGCTGGTTGGCTGACCTGAACTAATCCAGCCACCCCTCTGGAACTTGTTGTGGAAAAAGAGATGTACATGTCCTTGACTAGATCTGGCCCTGAGACTGTTTTGCCCAGCAATGTACACAGATTTAGTAATTGGCTATGCAAAGATGTAGATCCGGGTAACCTTGCAAAAATCAGCAGCAGCAGAGAGTCCCTGAAGCTGGTTCAGACTGGCAAAAAAGCCACCCAAAAGTAAAAATAAAACTAAGAAATTACTTAGCAAGCATAAGGGTGTGCCTATAAAAGCAGTGCCCCAAGAACAGCAAGGACGGAGTCGACAGGAGTAGCGCCCTGACAAGCCGTCGGACTGATCACCCGGAGGCAGCTCCCCGGTCCTAGAATCTTTGGACCGAAAGAAGGCCACCCTAGAATTGTTTGGGTTGGTAGCCATGCACGAGAACCGGAACCAGTCTGCACTGCTGACTGATGATAACCCACGGATGAAGTATCAAAACGCATAAGAAACCTGTAATCAGAATGCTATTGCAGCTGCTTCAGCTCATTGTTGGGTAAATATGTCTGCGGATAATACTAACTGTAGCTAAAAGTTACTAAGGGAGCTATTTGTGGGATTAGGAGGAGGAATAGTTATAATCTTGCTTTAGCTTGTAGGATTTGGAATGCTGTGTGCAGAGGCGTCGTTGTCGTCGGGCTGGCAGGGCGCCAGCCCCGGGTAGAAAATCCTGAGCCCCAAATCTATTTTCCCCAGCAGGCACACGCACACCCAGGCGGAACGCTGCATTTTGCCCAGGGGCCCCAGCAAAGCCGCAGACTCCTGCTGCAGCTGGGCTGGGGAGATTCAAATCTCCCGCCCTGAGCATGCTCAGACAGAGTGTGCTCAGGGTGGGAGCGGCCTGACCCAGAAGCGGCTCTGCCGGCCGTCCCTGCAGCTCCGAGCCTCCAGCCAGGTAAGGGGGCTGGGAAGGGGCTGGAGGGAGGCCTGGACAGGGGTGGAGAGGACAAGGAGACTGGCTGGGGGCTGGGTAGCAGTGGAGAGGACTATGGGCAGCTGCAGGGGGACTGGGTGGGGAGCTGGGGAGGGATGGATGGAGTTAGAGGCCTGGAGAGGGGTGGAGGGGACAAGGAGAGTGGCTGGGGGCTGGGTAGTGGTGGAGGGGACTATGTACGGCTGGAGTGGGGACTTCGTGGTGGTCTGGGGAGGGATGGATGGAGTTAGAGGCCTGTGGAGGGGGCATGGGGAGAAGGAGACTGGGTAGGGGCTGGGTAGCAGTGGAGAGGACTATGGGCAGCTGGAGGGGACTGGGTGGGGAGCTGGGGAGGGATGGATGGAGTTAGAGGCCTGGAGAGGGGTGGAGGAGACATGGGGACAAAGAGACTGGTGGGGGCTGGGGAGGGGTGGAGGGGATTATGGATGGCTGGAGGGGGACTAGGTGGGGGGCTGGGGAAGGATGGAGGCGGTTGGGGGATGAGTGGGGGCTACGGATGGAGGGGCCTGGGGAGCTGTGGAGGGGGTTTGGGGGCTGAAGGGGGGTGGAGTGAAGATGGGGGAAGCTGGGGAGTTAGGAGGGCTGGAGTGGGGGTTTGGGGGCAGGGGTGGGCTGGGGGCTACAGCCCTGGATCTTTTGGCTCTCCAGCAATGCCCCTGGCTGTGTGTATATTTGCTGCGTTCTTTTAGGCAATTGAAAAAGTGATTTGTGTTAAACTGTTTAGTCAATAAAAGTTACATAAAATAGCGTACACCAAAATCAGCGGTCTCAAGCATTCTCCTTGGGTCCCCGCACACCACTGTTGCATCATCAAAGAACGGCACTTGTCTGGACCCGTTCCTCTGGCGCAGCTAGAAGGACTATTAATCGAGTTTTGTCCGTTCTCAGCCCGCAAAGCAGGGAGCTATTGCACAACACTTTCCCATTGCAGGCGGAGCCTTTCCCTCTCCTTATTCGCAGCTCAGGAAATTGCACAACCCAGCAGCTCCTGCCCAGCTCCCCAGCGAGCTCTCAGAATGCTGCGAACAGGCTTCCCCACCCGACAGTCCCTGGAACCCTGCAGGGGCGGCGCTGAAGAGAGTGCACTGCGCAGGCGCGCCACTGGGCGGGCATAAGACTCCTGCTTACCGAGAGACGCGGGAGGAAATAGGGGTGGGGGTTACACAAGCTCTCAGAAAACGTCTGTGTGGCGCGCGCGCCGTGAGCAGCGGGGCGGGTGGTTCCTCTAAGTGGGCGTGGCTTACCCGCGCGCGCACTACTGCTGGGAGCCGGAAGAAGCGTTGGGGGAGGGGGCGGACACTGCTGCCGTGCGCGCTGGGCGGGGGGAGGTGCAGCGCAGCGGCGCGGAGCTTCCGCCATGGAGGGGCCCGGGGCCGCGGTGCGGCCGCTCACCGAGGATGAAATGGCGGAGGTGAAAAAGGAAGTAAGCGAGGCCGAGCCGGGGTCATGCGGTCGGCGGAGGGAGGGGGCGGGAGAGTGGCAGGACGCGCGGGCTGGGCCGACCCTCGGGTGCTGCCGCTGAGAGGCTGGGGCATGTGCCGGGAAATCCTCGGCGCTGGCGGGCGGGGCGCGGGAGGAGAGCCCTGGAAGCGGTGCCCGCTGAGCACCGGGGAAATGACACCTCGGTGGGCCTGGCCTGGCCTGCCTCTGTATCCGGCTGGCCGAGCTGTCCTCGCCGTCTCTCTCCCCCGGTCGGGCCCGCTCCGGCTCTGAGGCGGTTCAGCCGCCTGTCTCGAAGCAGGGCCCGTGGCCCGCTGGCCGGGAGCAAGTGTCGGGTGGGGAGTGAGCGGCCGCGGGCCCCTCTGGGCTGGGTGAAGGCCGGGGCAGGCGGGTGAAGGCGGACGCTGCAGGAAGGAAGGAGGAGAGGCTCAGCGCCTTGGGGGGGCTGATGGGGAAATGAGAAAACCCTGTGGCTTTGTTTCGAGGCGCCCAGGGGTCTTTGCGCTGCGAGGCTGCCGGGCTTTGTGAAATGTGTCCTTTGGAGCCAGATGCACGGTCATTTGTGGAGGGTTTCCATCAGCTTGGCGTTTGAGGAGTCAAAATAACATACGGGCCAGTTCTTCTGACCGTCTAATACCCGGCAAGTGGTTTGACTTGAGAAGCCCGGGTCTTGCATTATTTTGACTCAGGGTCCTAGCCAATCTGGGTGGAGCAGGGCAGCTTCCCGGGTGCATATCTGTGGGATGGAAAAACGAAGGGTCACGGGTCTCTCACCTCCCCTATTCAGACAAGCTTGATAGCCTGGTGTCCTGAGTCAGGTGGTGGAGGTGGCACACTCTTGCTGAGCTCTGCCACGTGGGGCTGGCCAACTGAGCATCACTTTTACTCTCTCAAATGTTCCTCTGCTCCCACCTAAAGAGGTATGCCTTACAGTTTGAAAATCTCTGTGGAGTGTTCACATGGTCCCCAGTCAAACTCAACAGTTGTGTCCCCTCTCTGAATAGGGCAGAAAAATAACAGGAAAAGTAAACAGTCGGAGGGAGGAAACACAGATATGCTTGCTCACCTCAGGTGCTAAAATGTCTCCTGCAGTGATTCCCAACCTTTCCTCTGCCTTGACGTGTCTTGATACCTTTAGTTATTTTAAGACATACCACCATATAGTCTCAAAATAAACTCATGAATATTCATGAGCCAATCCAGAAATCTGAGCAGTTTGCCAAAAAAAATTCATGGCACACCTGCTCAGGCCTGATGGCACACTGCTTGGCATAGTTACAGCTCTGCTTTGACTCCATAAGTGACTCCAAATCATCCAAAAGTTAGTGGAAAAGGCACACAAGGGATTAACAAAACACCAATGTTTTCAGCTTTATTTATCTTCTATGATTCCTGACTGCATAAGTGGAACAAAAACTGTCAGCTTCCAGCAGACAATATTATTTATTTGTTGCTTATTCTTAAACACTGTGGATGTTTCCATTCTACTAACATAGGGTAGGTCAAAGCTTTCTTTCAGGATTTCACAACTGCTGTCTCTAAAACAGGAAAAAAGAAGCCAGCCTAAAAATGAATGAATGAATGAAAAGAAAGAAATGTTAGAGGTGTTCCAGTTAAAACTCAGTTATATTAGTGGAGGAGGGAGTAAATAATTTGTGTCCCACTCCTGCAAGTACATATGCACGTATACATTTAAGCATGTGAGTGTCTGCAATGTTAGAGCCCAAGATGACTGAAAATATGCTAGTGGATCCTAGATGTGAGGACCCAGCCCATTTATTATGTTGTGACTTGTGAGTTGTACATCACTGCAGTGTACAGCACATAATGTTGCATGACGTGGAGAAACTGAGAAAAGGAGTGGAGACATCCAGCATATCAAGATTAAGACAATTTGGCCATAAACTGTCAAAGGAAGCGGATAAATTTTGTGTGAGAAACAGAAAATTATTTGTTTAGGATAGGGCCCAACCAAAGATAAGTGTTAGTTTTCCAGGATGAAAAATACAGTTCTTTATTATATTGAGCAAAAGTCAGTAACTTAGTTAAATATAATCTAATTCTAGGCTAGACAGCAAAACCAGCTACTGAACTGATTTATTTTGTTCAAAACAGAAGTGAGCTTGGACCTTTATTGGTTCATTAATGATTTTTAACAAATTTTTGGACAAACCTTATGTAACTCGTGAATGGGATCTTGTTTGTTAATTTGATTGTTTTTCATAAAGTGATTTCTAAAATCTGTTTTGCATGTTGGTGTTACTGCTTCTTGTTTTATTGAATCTCTGTGATTTACTAGATTAACTTTCTTCAGTAGTTGTCAGTTATACCACTTGCATCATTATATGCTTCTTGTTCAGTTCAGTGAAGCGTATCTGTTTTGCTTCTTAAGTTTTTTTTCATTGCTTATGTAATTTACCTGACGTGCTTTATCATAATTTGTGACACGTTCTTATGTTCTCACTGTTAAAGAATAAGAGTGAGTAATATTGCATTAGTTATCTAATTATTTAAAATTCTAAAACCTCCTTAATCTTCAACATGTTTTGTCTTGAATGTATACTTAGTCTTTTGAATTTATTTGTTGTTGTGACAACTATGATCATTTCAACATTTGTTTGTTTTTGCAAAAGGGAAAACTGCACCTATGAAGCTTCCATCTTGTCAGGCTTCATAAACTAAGCAGAGTTTATCCAGGTCAGTGTTTTGGATCTGTAGAGAAACATAGGAGCTGGAGGAAATAATATGATCAGTAAAACACATAATTCTCTGAGGTGGTAGTGAACCAGTGTCCTAGTTTGATGATGGGGGTGGAGGAGGGGGGCTGGAGTGGTGCTCTTTTAGCTGAGTTGTAAAATGAATCACTAGTGCTTGTGATCACTAGAATTGTCTAAAAGTAGAAATGCTATTTTTGGTGCCCTGGCCAAATGCCAGTTTACTTATCTACATTTTCCTCTCTGGTTTTTGTTTTTTTCTTACCATTCTTGCCTTGTTTTAAACAATTGTCCATTGATAATATCTTGTGCATTTGTTTTATTACTAGAGAAAATGGACTCTATCTCAAATCTTAACTTCTTGCCAAACATAAACTGTTAAATGAAGTTGTTTTTAGAGTACTTAATAATTTAGGATAAAATAATTACACTATCTCTTTGTAAAGTATCCTTAAAACACGTTAGGCCAGGAACTTCAGAATTAAATTTAAACTTAAAAGAAATATGAATATTGAGGTATGAAATTATAGTTATGATACCAAAACAACTTTAACTCTGTCCGTCCTGAAGTTAAACCATCCAAGAAAGGTGTTGCATGATTAAGGTGTCTTCGTATTTGATGTCTCAGATGCAACTGAATTTTTTAAAGACTCATTAGGCTGTCTCGCCCCTCATTCCAAATAGCCATCGTCTCACTGTCCTAGTAGACGGAACCATTAACATTTTAGTTCTTTAACACACTATGCATCGAGCAAACAAGATGCATAAGAAAGGTATGGAGAATAATACCAAAACCATAGTAACTTTATATAAATCAGTGGTGCCACCTCATCTGGAATAGTGTATGCAGTCCTGGTACCCCATCTCAAAAAAGATATTTCAAAACAGTATGGGGTTTAGAGAAGAGCATTGAGATTGATCAAAGAGATGGAAAAACTTATTTGAAGAGAAAGTTACAAGATTGGGACTGTTTATTTTAGAAGGGAGTTGAATTAAGAGGGAACGCGATAAAAGTATATAAAATAATTGATGGCACGGAGAAGGTAGATTGGGAGCTTCTGTTTTCCTTGTCTTGAAACACAAAAATAAGGAAATGTTCAATTAAAAGGTGGGGAATTCAAAACCAAATGGAGGAAATGGCGTGAAAAAGTATGCGTGATTAAGCTGTGGGACTTGATGCCACAGAGAGTCATGGAGACCAAGAACTTTTCGAGATTCAAAAGGAAAAGCAATGAACCACTCCATGGAAGACATTTTTCTCAGTCCCAAAGTTTTCTCTTACTTAAAATTCTCAGTAAGGCCAGCAGTTAATTTTATCCCTAAAGAGAAATTTTAGTGCAACAGATGTAACAATTTCCTGCAATATCTTTGGATGACCTTTTTGTACTAAGTTTATGCATTATTGTAGGCTGGGATTATATGTAGCTTCCCTGAGCAGAGGTATGATAAATGTGAAACTTGGTAGATCAAAAGACTGTATTGAAAGTGTGCCAGACACTTTAGACTTTTGTAATAGTATGTATTAAGTTGATTTCCTGGAAAACCGCTAGGGAAAGGCTAATGCAGTGGTCCCCCAATTGGTCTATCACAATCTACTTCTGAATTGCAGTTGCTATTGAAACCTGTGACTGTTCCGCCATCTGCTGGTGAAAGGTTGGAGACAACTGGACTAATGCAAATTAACCAGAGTTGGGGATGATGTACCCTGAGAAGAGTGTCCATGTCTGCTGATTAACAGTTTCAGAAGGCCAAAAATGAAAGGCCTGAGCTATATAAAGCAACAGTTGACCTGCTCCAATTTGGGTTCAGGTTCTGGGTCTAAAAAGGATGAACTTGTAACCACAGAGAAAACCCAGTTCTGGGTTTTAAATCGTAAAACCTACCAGAGCCCTGCACTGGAAATGGAGGGAGAGGTGGCCACTAGTAAGCTTTTTAGCATGTGGGTAGGTTCTTTTATTCTACATTTGGTTTCACCTTAATATCTTCTCTTGCTTTTATCTTAAAAATAAATGTGCTTGCTTGGAAGGAGCTGTGTGATAGCTTATGACCAATACACTGGCTCATAGCTCTCGAAGAGAAAGCAAAATGCTGACACTTCTTAGGCAGTCTTGTGGGAATATCACAGTGTAAGCAGAGAGTTGTATAGCCTTAAGATTCCCCCATCCAGAGAGAATGAGATGCAGGTTCTGCCCAAGAGAAGTGACATTTAGGAAATGCTTATCTAAAGTAGGTGCCTTTGGTGCACTATGGCTGCGGAATACAGATGCATTTGTCCTGAAGCTGTGACACTTAACATTTCCATTCCCTATAGCAATTTAAAGGGAAATTTTCCAACATACACATTCAGCATTATTAAAATGGTTTACAGGATATTGTTCCTTCCCATTTTATACAAATCTCATGATATGTTGTCAGAATACAAATGATTAGTTATGTTGTTTTACTGTCTCTTGCGACAGGCATTTGTCAATAAGCTGAGAGGAAATTAAATAAGGTATTTTTCTGAATATTAAAAAAATATGATTTTCCTATGGTCCTTGTGTGGTGCTGTTCTTAGTTGTTCTGTTTCCTGTATTTTCTTTACCTTCAGATGCAGCACTGATGGAGCCATATACGTGCCTAGATGAATGTCAGTATATTTCTGCACTTGTTTTAATTAAACATGGTCCTTTCTTTTGGTCTAGTACTTAATTATTGCTGTGCACCATTCAGTGAATTTTTTCAGCTCATTGATTCTTTTTATGACCTAGTTAACACGAGAGCAACTTTGTAACAAATGATTCTACCTTATTTCTTTATTAAAACCCAGGGAAGCTTTGCTGTCGGCAAGGCTAGACTTTTTTGATTCGTAGGAGGTACTTCTCCAAAGCCTGTTAATCCTGAGTTATTACGGTTTTTAGAATTATGGTAAATATCATCTGCCTCGTTTTCAGCAAGCCATTCTAAACCAGGCCACTCACTTGTCTAGCCCACTATGTGAGCTTGAGGCTCAATTTTTAAGACTGTTTCTCAAGCTGAACTCAGTTCATGTGCTGTTAACTAAAATATAGCTGCCAGCATCATTCCCCTCATGATTCAGCATATCTTAGTTTCTTCCTAATTCTTTCCCAGGGCACTTCCACTCTTCTTCTGTAAGCACACCTGAGCAGGTGCTCTGTGGAGGAGTATATTTGTTCTTGGTTTTGAAGGATGGATGGGGAATGACTTAAAAACCAATGCTGAAATGAGAAACTGAGGGCTAGTCTACACTACAGACTCTGTCAACCAAAGTCGTCTTTTGCCCCATAACCGTGGTGGTGTACACCCTATAGTCCCACCTCCACCCGCCCGCAATTGACTCAACTCCTCTGATTTTTGCAACAAAATAAAACCACCTTGATGAAAGGAATAGGGCTTTTTTTGACAAACTTTTAGCAGCAAAGCATTGGTGTCAACACCGCACATAGTTATGGTGTGGTAAATGGCCGCCAGGAAGTGTCCCACAATGACCATCTTGACCGCTCCAGTCATTGGTTTGAACTCCACTACCCTGCAGCTATCAGCCCTCTTCCATGAAAGTCCAGGAAGTTTTTGAAATTCTAATTTCTGCTTAGTTGACATGGAAAGCTGACATCGCATCTTCCTAGCTGACCATGGTGGCACCACCCACCATTCTCCTTTCATACACACCAGAGCTTCTGGATCTGATGAGCATTTGAGGAGAGGAGGCAGTGCTGCAGTCCCAGCTTTACTCCAGCAAGAGGAACTTTGATACCTACCATCAGCTTTCTCGTGGCACGGTGAAGAAGGGCTATGAATAAAACATGGTGCAGTGCTGTGCAAAAATCAAGTAGCTAAAAGAGGGGTACCAAAAGACATGGGAGTCAAACCATCTCTCTGGCACAGAGCTAAAGACCTGCTTCTATAAAGAGCAGGAAGATCTCCTTACTGGCGACTCCACCTCCACATCCAGGAGACCCATTTTTACTTCCATGGGCCTGAAGTTAAGACACTAGACTCATCCATGACTTTTGTCGAGGCCAAAGAGGTCAAGTTGGTGGATGATGAGGACTGGGTTGTTCAGTGATGTGATGAGCCAGTATCTCTTCTCAGTCTGAGAGAGTTTGAGCCAGTCCCAGCTCTCCAGTTCTGGCATGCGGGATGCAGGAGAGGGGAGCTCTTGTAAGTGATTTTTTTTTTGTAGCTAATGCTACTCAGTTACACAAAGTACAGCTGTCCTTTGCTTTGTTGCGTTAAACAGCTGGTTGAAGGGATAGAAATGCTCAAGGGTAGCTGTGCTTGCATGTGTTTTTCCCCTTCCTCTGTTGAGCTAGGCAGTGCTGTGGAAAAGTGTGTTTAATATATACCAAGATTTCATGGGAAACCTCCAGAGAGATCTCTAAGAAACTTTGCTGGGGTTAATCGCCAGTCCTCTGCTGGAGATTTCTTGGCAGAGCTGCTTTTGTTTTTTTTCCCCATTGTAGAAAACTTTTCCACGCCAGTCAGCACTCACTTGGGCAGAGACCAGAGCAGCACAAAGGCTAACATGGGCACCCAGTTTAAAGCTGCTCACGTGAAGGAGATATACTGTCACATTTCTGTTTACTGAGGAATGAGATACTTGCTTTTATAGCCCTCATCTGGAGTGGGATTTCAAATTGTGCCACTCTCTACTTGCATCAGTACTCCAAGCCACCACCCAGAAGCTTTTTCCCCAGCTTGAGCGCCTCCTTCCCAGGCTCAACTCACCATAGCCTGGACAATAGGCTGTGCGCTTGCCAGGGCCCAGTGAGTAAGAGGTGTATTTTTCACTAATGAATCAATACTCCTAGTGCACTGACAATCGTGCTTCTGTTCTTTGTTTATTATGCTTTTACAGATGTTCCCTAGCAGGGAAACTCTCCACACCTGCCAAGTGCTTGTGGATAGAGAAGCAAAGAGAAGATGTTCCAAGGCCTCTTCTAGTTCTCTGAGGCAAAAGGAAAAGAAGGGCATGGAGACAGTGTGACTGAAGATCAAAACACTGTTAGCAGAAGAGGGAAAATCAGGCATGAGTGATAAAGCCGCTCTTCATCTTACCTTCACTAATATTATGGAACACAGACCAGGCACAGGAATGTTTTTCTGTTTTAGATCTAATTTGCCACAAAGGCAAGGTCAGCAAGTTCATAATCTGTCAAGCACACATTCAAAGGTCATTCAGGACCTGCTTAGCCTGTCATTGATGTGTTCCTTACTGCAATCCAGGTTTTCCGTATAAGGCTTCATGAGCCATGACAGTAATGGGTAAGCTGGGTTTCCCAGGATCCCTGCAGGCATTTCAACATCCCCCCTTGGAATCTTTTGGTCTGGAAAAGAAGTCCCACTTGCAGCTTTTGTGTAGGCCCATGTTCCTGAAGATGCATGCATCATGCATGTTCCTTAACTAACCCACATTGGTGTCTGTGAAACCCCCTCAGTGATCCACAAGTGCCTGCAGTACCACTGAGAAGTACCCCTTTCTATTGATGTACTCCATCACGAGATCATCTGGGGCCAGAATTGGGATATGCATGCCAGCTATCATCCCACCAGTTAGGGAATCCCATTGGTGTAAAGGCATCCACTATTTGATGTATATATCCAAGACTTGTTTGTAGGTAGCAGTCTGGCATTGCCAGCATCCACACATCAATAGCCACATGCTTCTCCATGAAGAGGGCAGCTCATTTTCTGGTGTCCTTGTGCCGCAGAGCAGAGGCAACCTCTGCACAGAATTCCATGAAGGTGACCATACATATTTGAAGGCTTTGAAGCTACCGCTAGTCATCTGAGACCTGCCTAGCAATGTGATCCCACCACTCAGTGCTTGTCTTGCATGCCCAAAAAGAGCAATTCGCCATGTGCAGATGTTCCGTGAATACAAACTGTTATCTACCCTGCTTGTTTGCATTGCACACACCAGGTCTGGCACCTCGGATTCCTATTTCAGTTCGGAGCTCAGGATATACTGCGTGATCAGCGGGTGGGTATATGTTCAAAATACTGACAATATGGAGAGCACTGTAGGACCCATCATTTCAGATAGAGATGGCAGGCGCTAAGGAAACTCGGTCTGTATGAAAAATACCACAAAATACAGTTGGAACCCCATGAAGTGAGGGGATGAAAATCAGTGCATCATGGGACATTGTTGCCCTGTGATTCTCTCCACGGTCTCTCAACTCTTAGTGGTACAAAGTGGCGAGATACACAGTGGGATAGTTGCCCACAATTGTGCTGCTCTCCCTGTTGATGCTGGAGCACCAACTGTGGACGCAGTTCGGTGATTCAGTGAGTCCTGTGTGACTAGGCACAAGTGTTGTGATTACAGCGCTTTTTGCTGTAACTTGAGTCGAGTACACTAATGCTATGCAGGTTAGGCCTGAGACATCTGTCAGAAATGGGACTAAAGGGGAATAAAGGGTTAGAAATCTCTCCAAATTAGAATATTTTTTTCATTTTTTCTTTCTCCAAAGCAATATATTTGTAAATATGTTCTGTGAGTTTTCTGTGAAAGAGGGCTTATTGGTATATCTTCATTGTGTGTGGTATAATGATATATATGAAATGGGGGGTTCTTTTGTTCAGAACAGGTTCAGTTTTTTAAAAAAGCACATCAGGTGCAATATTTACTTGAAAAGAAATAAGTAGTATGTAGAGAGAGACAGTAAATGTGAAATCTTCTATAGAAATATTTTGTCTGGCAATTTGCTCAGTGCTTGACAGCAGTGCAGTTAACTGTACAATAAAAAGGGGTTACATTCTAAAAAGTAGCTTTGTAAAATGGCCTTGTGGAGGTTTCATATTTACTAGCTTCATAAACTTGTGCAGTTTGCAGGTTAAAAAAAAAAAAAAAAAAATTGTAACTGCCACATCCACAAACTCACCATACAAACAAGCAAATTGAATTATTTCCATCGCCTATAGTGTCATAGGGATAGGTTTTCTAGCCCAAATTCTTCAGTGTCATCTGCACAAACTGCATTTTCTTATGTCCTCTTATAACAGGGCCCCACAAACCCTGGGTGGCAGGTCACCATGGCACCTGGGATTTATAGTGTGGCACCTAGCTCTACCATGGAACTGCAGTGACAGAGCCCCACCAGCACCTGGAGCAAGCACTTAGGAGGTTTGAAGGCAGGGGCCTCTGCACTGTTACAAAAAACAGTGGAGGTTTTTTGGCGTTGGGGTGTACCAGTTAGGTGCCTTACTTCGCAGTCGGGCGTTAACATTATCAGTGCATTTACTGATAATGCTTTTTTATACATAAAGCTTATTCCAGGACAGCTGTTCTCAACCACTGTCATGATGCAAAAGTGTGTCACAGCACAGTGGCTGAGTGTGTCACGTGAATCAGCTGAAAGCCTAAGGCAGAGGTCTGCAACCCAAAAGATAAGAGGAGCCATTTTTGAAAATTCCTTCAATAACAAAGTGTTTTGAGAGCCACAATGGATGTAGCCTCCTGGTGGGAGGTGCAGGGAGGTGAGCCAGGATTTCTGCTGTAGGGTCCCCTTATGCAGGGGGGGGGGGGAAGCCTGGAGCTTGGCATGGGCTGCCCGTGGGGTCCCTGGTGGCTGGGGGAAGCCCAGAGCCAGGCATGGGCCTCCTGCAGGGTACCCCGGTGGTTGGGGGAGCCCAGAGCCGCAAGGGGGCAGCCAAAGAGCTGCATGTGGCTCCGGAGCCACAGGTTGCAGACCCCTGGCCTAAGGACTTCATGCTGCTGGGCCTTTAAGAGTTGCAAGAGCTGCATGGCTCCGCTCTGTTTCTCGGTGGCAGGGGCTGCCATTCAAGTCTCCCGCCACTGAAAATCCCTTCTGAGGGAGAATTTCTTTGGCAGTGGGGGCCACTGCAGCTTGAGCCGCCACCGAAAGTCCTGGTGCTGGGGCAGAACTTTGGTGGCAGGGAGCGTGGTGGTGGCAGTGTGTTGCGCACAGCTGGGAGGATGAAGGGTTTGAGAGCCCTTGTTCCAAAACGTAACTGTCTCTCGCATCACTTCTCAGTCTGCGCTGTATTTTAGCAGCAGTAAACGTATAAAGCTGTGATGAACTGCCACATGGCGGGCTGTTATGCTTTTTCTTACAAATTCCATTGAAGCTTTGCAAGTGGTATCAGTAATGGGAGACCTAGAGTGGACAAAATACAATGGCTACTAGCATTTTTACTACTATATCATCTCAACTTGTCTGAGTAAATTGAGACCACCAGTAGTGAACTAGTACTAGATCTCCCAGTGTTGGTTATGCACTCTGAAATTTTAAAAAAGTTAGTCATCAGATCTGGTCAGTAGGTAGCTCTAACTGTCATATTAGGAACTGTATTCACAATTTGGCTCCATAAAATTAATTCATCCATCTGATGAATCACTCTGTTGCTTTTGTCTTTAAATGTTAGGCAAATCAAATAATTGCCCAACCACTTATACATTGAGGCATTGGGCAAATGTTTAAATGCTCAAGTACATTGCTCCTGTTGCCACAACTCTGCTTCCTTCAGTACACAGAGCAGGCAGTGGACAAGAGAGAGAGTGAGACATAATTGTATTATGCAGGTATCATGTATGATTCTGCAACTGTAACAGTGTACATCTGAAGTAAATTATTAAAATAGTGAAATTACCCTGAAGTTTTACCAGTGTGATTGAGTAGAACTGGGTCCAATGTGCACAGGATGGATGATGTAGTGATGTTGCAAACCTTCCTCTTACATGGACACCTGTCCAGCCTGCATGCTAAATGAGACACAAATTATATGAAAATAAGAATATATTTGAAGTTCCAGAGATGTAGCTGTTAGTCTGTCTATAGCAAAAACAACGGGAGTCCTGTGGCACCTTAAAGATTAACAAATTTCTTCGGGCATCAGTTTTCGTGGGCTGCAACCCACTTGTTCCTTTTAACATAGTTTTTATGTAAACTTGAGATGATTTGTATTCTCCCTTTCCATTCCTTCAAATTTTTCTTTGGCTGAAACAGGATGTTGAAGTGAATTTCTTAATAGCAACTCTCCCTCTAGTAATATGCATCACTTCAGCAGAAGCAGCCATTTCCTGTTGAAATGATGAATCACTGAAGTTATAATCATGTTGCTAGAAATTAACAATATTTAGCAGTTTTTCCAGCTGTTCACTCTGGACTGATATTTAGAATGTAGTGTTTACATGCTATCTTAATCAATCATAAGATAATAAAGGCTGACAATCCTTAATTCTTGCTGTAGTGCACAAACATTGGTATTTAATTTCCTCTGGGCCTTAGTTAATGGAAGACTGTTTACCTAAGGGAGAGATTTCATTAGGTGATACTTTTTTAAAAATCCTAAATACATTACAGAGACGCACTGTGGGAATGGGTTTCTGGCTGTTGGGGTAACATGGTGGTGGGGTTCCTAATGCATAAAGGTTCATAATCCAATACTGACATCAGAATCCAGTACTGACATCATCTGAATTTTAATTTTCCAATATATACTCCTAGCCCTATTGAAAATCAGCTAATGACAGTAATGTTTTGTCTATGTTTTAGGCTTTAGAAAGGATGCGCCCCTATTTGTGTGACAAAATTATAGCTGAAAGACACTTTGATTACCTGCGTTCAAAGAAAATACTCACTAGAGAGGACACTGAAGAAATCTCTTGTCGGCCCTCAAGCAGGAAGAAAACTGGGAAGTTACTGGACTACTTAGCAGAAAATCCAAAGGGACTAGATACTTTGATTGAGTCTATTAGACGAGAGAAAACACAAAACTTCCTATTAGAAAAGATAACTGATGTAGTATTGAAGGTCAAAAATGAAAAACTTGAAGCTCTCAAAGGTGAGATGTTTAAATTGTTAAATGGCAAAATAAATGTTTATCTTGGGGGTTCTGTAAAAGTACATAAACTGAAATACCTATCTTACACGTCTTACTGTAGATTTTAGCTTCAGAATTCTTTTGGTAATAGGAATACCAACTTTGAAGAAGTCTCTTGCAGGTCAAACAATCCATGTTAGACTTGAATTTAAGCCCCTAGGAACAAGTACCAGGACTTCGATATTTTTTGCCACGCTAAGTACAGTGATGCTTAATTAAATCACAGAATTAATTATGATGACTTAAGATGCACACAGTATTTTTTGCATCTTGGAATCTGTGAAACTTTGCTTCCCATGAGATTATATTGCAGAATTTGATCTTGGTGGTAATCTTTCTTGAGGAGTTTCCTCTTAAAACTCTGTTTTGAAATTTACTGTGCACCTTAACATAAAATGCGCCATGAGTGTGTGTGCCAAAAAACCCCAAAACTTTATGCATGCCTCAGCCTAGCATACACGGACAAGGATTTTTTATGCTGATACAGGGAAGTGAATCATAACTTGATGTCAGTGTATATTTAAAGTTTAAATTAGTAAGTTAGAGCTTTAAAAAAAGAAAAATCCAACCACTACAGCAATTGGTCCTAAGAAATCCAAGTTGGGAAGACGAAATCTAGAAAAAAGTAAATCTTAACAGATTCTTCTCTCCAGGGTGTACATATTCCCTGTTTTTTGCCTGACTTCATTTACAGAAGTTCCTAGTGAATTGGACAGTCATATCAGATAACTGAAAAATAAATTGAAATACTTTTCTCCACCCAAAAAACATCCTTTGTTCTTGGGGATATGGTAAAGAGAAATTTTGCCCTGTGTTCTCCTGCCAGACTAACTTGAAACTGAAGCCTCATTTATCTCAAGGACAGTATATTCTTTTCAAGAGGTACTTTGTCTTCACTGATCCAGAAAAACACATTCAAGTTGGTTGTGACAGATATGCATTGGTCTCCTACAAGGAGCTCTCTGAAAATCATACAGGTCAAAAATTTCAAACCTGAATGCCTAGACTAAGGCTTCTAAATACATATTTAGGCATCAAAATATAAGCAGCTTAGTTCTCAGAAAACATGGTTACTAGCAGCTCCTACCGACAGCACTGGGATTTGTGATTTTCAGCGTTTGTGAAAATCTGGCCACTTAAAAGTGGGTTTAGGAGCCTAATGATGAGCCATTTAAAAAGTGATGGCTGATTATAAAAGTCCCAAAATGATTTCCACTGGTTAAAGTAACAATAAATGGAAAGAGAAAGTAGAAGGGGATCCATTTTTGCAACTTTTATGTGTAAAAATATCTCATACTTGCATTTTCATAAGTTTCAGGACATGAGAGAGGTAACAGGATTCCTGACAGGAAGGAGGTGAAGATGAGAAGGGGAGAGGGATATTGGAGAAAATTGGTGGAGTGGGAATATGGGAAAAGAATGGGAAGATGAAAAAGACAATGATTTTTGTGAAAGATTAACAAATTTCACTCTAAATATTAAATGTACATTTATATATTTTCCGAGTATTCATACTGGAATGGTGTGAAGTCATGTAGATTGAAGTTGACAGGAGAGGTGGTCTACAAGACATTTTATCAACACTGGTAACATTTAAGTACCTCTTCTCTAGTGTGATGGCTTTTAGAATGTTTTAATTAATGTCATTGAAGTAATCTGCAGACGAAGCTGCCTGGCTATGTAACCTGTCGTAATAAAATCCAATCTGGTTTTATCTAGGTCTGAGTTGCAGCAGCTGTATGACTTCAATGTGTGGAGGAACAAATAATCTTTCTAGGTCATATTCTGATGAATCCAATTCCTATGTAAAAGTAAAAGACAAAGAATTCACCCATAATCAACCAGAAGAACAGTTTAGTACAGCTGCTTTTGTGTCTGCTACATCTCTTCGTTCAATGAATTTACCTATTGTGGAGATGGGAAGTACAGAAAATGCAGTCTTCTCAAGCACCCTGCCAGGACCTGGGGACCCTGGAGCACCTCCTCTTCCACCAGAACTGCAGTCTGAACAACAGGAAGCCAATGGCAGCTCAAGTGACAATCTCTTTCTGCCTTTAAGATCACGTTCTCTTCTACCACAGTGACCTTCAGTGACTCTCTTTCCTGTCTGTTCACTTAAAGTGTGGTGTGAGACTTTTATATATCTTTGAAGGCAGCATACAGAATGTTTCCAAACTGTTAAATCACAAATAGGGGGAAATAGCCTATGTGATTTGAATGCCAAAAAAAAAAGCCCTTGTTTTTTACAATGGTAATTAGTTGATCATGTATCTGACGGTTTCTTTAATTTCTAGAAGTCATTAGATGCTACCAGGGAAGTACCTTAGAATCATAGAACAATAGGGTTGGAAGGGACCTCACGAGGTCATCTAGTCCAACCCCCTGCTAAAAAGCAGGACCACTCCCACTAAATCACCCCAGCCAGGGTTTTGTCTAACCGGGCCTTAAAAACCTCCAAAGATGGAGATTCTACCACCTCCCTAGATAGCCCATTCCAATGCTTCACCACCCTCCTAGTGAGAAAGTTTTTCCTAATATCCAACCTTGACCTCCCCAGCTGTAATTTGAAACCATTGCTCCTTGTTCTGTCCTCTGTTACCATTGAGAACAGCCGAGCTCCCTCCTCTTTGGAGCACCCCTTCAAGTAGTTGAAGGTTGCTATCAAATCTCCCCTCAGTCTTCTCTTCTGTAGACTAAATAAACCTAGTTCCTTCAGTCTCTCCTCATAAGTCATGTGCCCCAGTCCCCTAATCATTTTTGTTGCCCTCCTCTGGACTCTTTCTAATTTGTCCACATCCTTTCTGTAGTGGGGAGCCCAAAACTGGACACAGTATTCCAGATGCGGCCTGACCAGTGTCGAATAGAGGGGAATTATCACATCCCTCGATCTGCTGGCAATACTCGTACTGATGCAACCTAATATGCCATTGGCCCTTTTTGGCAACAAGGGCACACTGTTGGCTCATATTCATCTTCCCATCCACCATAACCCCCAGGTTCTTTTCTACAGCGCTGCTACTTAGCCAATCGGTCCCCAGCCTGTAGCAGTGCATGGGATTTTTTTGTCCTAAGTGCAGGACTTTGCACTTGTCTTTGTTGAACCTCATGAGGTTTCTTTCGGCCCAGTGTTCCAATTTGTCCAAGTCTCCCTGGATCCTGTCCCTGACCTCCAGAGTATCTACCATTCCCCCCAACTTGGTGTCATCTGCGAACTTACTAAGCACACAGTCTATTCCATCATCAAGATCATTAATGAAGATGTTGAATAGAACCAGCCCCAGGACTGACCGCTGGGGCACTCCACTTGTTACCTTGAGTATTTTTTAGGATTTCATGTTAATGTTGGACAACAGAGTCCTGTTACTTAAATGTGTCCAATCAATGTAACAAAGTAGCAGATTTCTGTTTTCTAATATTTTTAGCAAGTAGAGGGGAAATGGCTAACAAAAGAGAACACTTTAAAAGGATTTTCTCAGAATTTCATTTGTACTTCTAATTGTTTTTCAGATTAATCTTTTATATGGTATAGGTTAAATTATTCCCTCAGATTTATGCGCACACAGCTCCCACTGGGAGAACAGAATTTGGCTTTACATAGTCATGCATCTTTTGTTAAAATGTTTATTCCCAAATAATTCTCAGTATGTTCATTTTCTGAACCTTTTGTTCTGTTTTTGTCCAAACATGAAAGGCACTCTGATGTCACACTGAGTAGAGGTCAGATATAAGTGTACTTTCACATACTGTTTTAAGTATAATATAGATAAATATTGGTTAGAGATGCATTTGTTTTAATTAAAATTCATATTAATAGTGGAAAGGAATGTCAGCTGTTCAGACCTCAGAAAAGGGAGTTACTCAGTAGCTTATTTATAAGATACTTTTCTTTAAGTAAAGGCATGCTTCTATAAGGACCAACGGGTGCAGCTGACATTTGAGGTATTTAATTGGGTGGACTTTACAGGAGAGTATCTTCAACTGAAGTATTGCACTTAATTTTCTACACCCTCAGGTACGACGTTTACATTGCAAGTGACCTAGAATCTAAACCAAGTTTTAATTATTTTATCATGGGAAAGTTCTCATCTCCTGACATAGTACAATATGCTTTACTTTTTCCATGCTTTCCTTTTCATTCTAATCCTCCCTTTGTATTACTGAATTTTAAAAGATTGTGTAGAAGTGCAAAATGACAACAAATTAAAAACCTTTATTATATTCAGGATTATGTACAGTTGACTTTAAACTGCAGATTATTTAAGTTACATTTTCTGTTTATCAAAGGTAGACTTAACTTTATTTAAACAGTATAATTTTGATACTGACTGGTGTGTAGCGTCGCAGTATTCTATTCAGCCACACAACAAATCCAGATTCCATTTTTAATCCTGATATTCCTGCTCCAGAGGTTATATGCTCAGTTCTGGACTTCAGAGGGTAGCTGCCTTACATTTTTTTTTTTGTGAGTGACACCAGCCAAAAAGAGGTTGGTCCCATCTGGGGTCTCAGAAAAGGAGTCAACAATGTAACCTGTAGCTGTTTGTTTTTCATTGCTGACTAATCTCTGGATATAAACTCAGTTCAAATAAACTGTCAGGTTTAATTGAACTATCCTTTAGAAACATTCTTAGTATAAGAATGAGGTAGTTTACATACGACAAAAACATGAGCTGCGTTTAGTGGTATATAACACACTGACAACTATGTTTTTAGGTATCTACCCATCTAAGGCCCATTGAGCCTGGTTTTCAAAAACAGCAGATTACCCACAGGTTCTGTTGATTACAATTTAGGAGTTGTGAGTGCTCAGCACTCTCAAATCATTTTGAACATTCCCAACTATTTTTTTTTAATAAACTCTGTTGGTATTAAGCTAATGCATCTATCAGGGTCTGATCCTGAGAACAACTGAGTGGCTTGCAGTCAATGGACCTCATCTACCTTCCACTCAAACTAATGCCAAAAATTTGGGAGTTGAAGGATTCAGCAACTTACATGATGCATTTAATATCTCATGGGATTACAGGAGAGCCCCCAAAATTGGGTGAGTGTGGTTTAGAGGGGTTGCTTCTATGCAAACCAAAAATTATACAATGTACAGGGATTTGTGTGTGTGATGGTTATCAATAAATTGCTACCAAATGTCTGTGGTGAACGTGTACTATAAACTCTACCTGTGCAGTAATTACTCTGTTGTATTAACCTGAGATTTTTATGTATGTATTCTTACCAAGTGCTTGAAATCTATGCATTTTTTAAAAGGAAGACTTAATATCACAAACTGTTGAAATAAACTTTTTTTTTTTTTTTAAATAATTGCTTGCTTCACTTCCTCCAGGGCTGCTTCCTCCCCCCCCCCGTCCCCGTCCCCCGTCCCCAGTACCTTTCTGTCATCTTAAAATAAAACATCTCTGAAATGAGCTGCTCAAATGAAGTCTCTCTAGGTTACTGCAATATGCTAACCTTGAACAATTCCATGGCATTGAATTCTGGAGCACTGTTGAGGAAAAGGGGTGCTCATGGAAAAATACTCCCCTAACTTCTCCACAACTCCTGATTCTTTTGAGTGCCTGTCCATATTTGAGGTATGAGCATTCCACATGTGATGTCTAACTTAAGCTAATAGAATGATCTTTAAAAAAAAAAAAAAAAAGCACTGATCATCTGTCCATTTGCAAAATGATAGAATTATCGTCCCTCATCTATATTTGGGGATGGAGAGGGTGAGTGTCTAGGGACTGATTCAGGTGTTTGTACTGTTCAGTTTTCCTGACTGAACTATAGAAAGTGCTGTCGAGCATTTGTAGTAAAATAGAATTATCACCTAAGGAAGAACACCTCTTCAAAGTGATTGAGAGGGAGTATGCATGACTGGAAAAGGTGGCAAGCTGGAGAGCATCTGACCCAGGTTTGTGGGTTTAAACTGGGGAAATGCTTGTTTTTAAAACAATTATCTAACATGATTTTGATAGACTCTTGACATTAGGTAGATAAAATTTAACTTCCTTACACTTGAGTTAGCTGGTTATGTAATTTAGGTGTTTTACTGTCTCAACTAATGTGATGTTAGGAATTGTTAAACTTCAGTGTTAAGGATTTTTTAAATTGTTAGCTAGCTCTAATTAAAAAAGGCACTGCCTTTAGCCACATGACTTTTCAAACAAGTTCTTAGAACATGTTCCAGTTCTAATATGTTTGAAAAGTTTTAGTCTGGAGAAGGCATTCTATATTTTAAAACAGGCTAAGTGGTTGAGTTAAAGCTTAAGCTCCTACAGAGGTGACCTGCTTAGCATATTTTAAGTTAGTCTATAAGACTTTTCAAAAGTCAGAGGTATTAATTAGACTAACATCTTTTTTATTTTTAGATAAGGGCTGAGAAATTTTTTAGAAAAATAATTTTCTGTTACCTCCATTGGTATACCGATGTAGGATCAAATCATGGTAAAATGCAAACTCCAAAAAGCGTGTACAACACAGGCACTGTAGCCTGCTAGTGACTATAAACATCAGGCTTATAGAGGTACATCACTTAGATCTCAATTGCGGAAAACAAGAGTGGGGTTCTTAGTTTTTGCCATCAAATATAGGACAACTTACATTTGTCTCCTCTATAGTTGCCTGATGCTAATCACAGTACACTAGCAAACAGAATATGCTTATTTGAATTTACATGAAAATAAAGGGTTTGAGCTTTTTGTACTAGTTGAACCATGATGGAATAACCTAGCACCAAAGGTTGGTTGGTCTCTCTAACCCTGTTATCAAGTTCCAGAGGAATAGCCATGTTGGTCCAGTTCAGCAACACAAACAAGGAATCCTCTGGCACTTATAAAGACGAACAAATTTGTCACTGAGTGTCCATGCGACAAAATCCCACTTTGTCATTGACTGTCCTGCACATGAGAGCGTTGCGATTTGCACTCAAGGGTTTCTGTCCCACCCTTATGTGTGCGCACTCATCCCTGCAAGTATCTGCCACTCCACTTCCATGAATCCTACAGGTGAATGGGGAAAAAATCCCGCTTCCTTGGATCAGTTTTAAATTTGGTTTCTGGCCGTCTCTTTCAATGAGCGGTGCCGCTATGCTGAGGAAAGCGCCTGTAGCCCGGATCCAGGGAAGAGGTCTCGCCCGCCGGCTGCCGCTACCGCTGAAGGGCGGCGACCCCTTTCCGGCAGACTAGTGGGCGGGGCGGACTGTCCCGGGCCGGCCCCCGTCCCTCGCGGAACCTTCGGCTCCAGGCCGGGTTTCCCCCCGAGGCCGGCCCCAGGAAGTGCACCCCGCCATGATGGCGGCGGAGGGGAAGGACCCGCTCGGCTACTTCGCGGCCTACGGCAGCGGCAGCTCCAGCTCCAGCTCGGATTCGGAGAGCGATGAGTCGCCCGCCGCGGCGGGGGAGGCGGCCGGGGCCGCTGGGGAAGCGGCTGAGGGTAGCCCGGGCCGGAAGCCGCGGCTGCCCGGCCCCGACGAGCTGTTCCGGAGCGTGTCCCGGCCGCCGGCCTTTCTCTACAACCCGCTCAATAAGCAGATCGACTGGGAGCGCCGGGTCGTGCGGGCGCCCGAAGAGGTGAGGCCCGGCGGCGGGACCCTGTGGGGGTGATCGGGGGGAGTCCAGGGTATCAGGCCTCCCCCGCGGCGGCCTTCGGATAAAGTCTCCTGTGGGCGGCCCGTGCTGCTGGGCCAGTGTCCCCGAGCGAGCCACAGCGGACACCCCGCGCCCGCCAGGGCGAGCAGCTCTCTCCCGCCCGCCCCTAGGAGCCCAGCGGCCATGGAGTGGGGCGTCAGGCTCCGCCCCCTAGTCAAAGGCGCTATGGGACCGGGGCACAGAGGTGCTGGTGGGAAAGTCGGGGTTCTTTTCCCATAGAAGATATTGAATCTTTGCTGACTGGTCCCAGAGGGGGAGCCGTGTCAGTCTGCTTCGGCAGAACAAACAAGGAGTCCAGCGATAAATAAACCTGCTAGTCTTTCAAAGTGCCACTAGACTCCTTGTTGGTTTTGCTGAATCTTCGCTGTTGTCTTTAAGCTGTGGGCGCTTGGGGTTCAGTTTTCCAGTTCTCCCCTATTGTTTTAGGGGGACAAAGCTTTCTTGTTCAATCTTGCCAAGGCCCCTGGTTTTGGTTAAGCAGAGATCAGAGCTCCTTGGGTTTGGTGATGTAATGTGAGGCTCATGCTTTTTGTTCCACTGCTTTGTTGCAATGTGTTGTAAAGGTGTCCTTCTCTTCAACAGCCTCCTAAGGAATTCAAAGTGTGGAAGACTAATGCAGTACCCCCACCTGAGACATACAGTATTAAAGAAAAAAAGCCTCCACCACCTCCTGAGCTTGATATGGCAATAAAATGGTCAAACATATATGAGGACAATGGTGATGATGCTCCGCAGCAAACAAACAAAGTTAATTTTTTGCCAGCAGAGGAGCAAGAGCCTACAGAATCAGGTGGGTAACTGGAGGTTGGTAAAGAGTCTGAAAAAATAAAAAGGAATGGTTCTTTTGGGGTGTGTATTACGTGATTATCTTTCAGTTAGGTCTTCCTGGGTTCCTTTTCTCCCCCTTCTCTGTAGTAGGTATTATTTAATATACATAAGGTAATTTGGTATTGCATCATGGCTCAAGAAGGATTGTGTAAAATCCTGTTACAAAAAAATTCCTCTCATTAGGATGAAAATCATAATTATGTTAACTGGTTTCCTAAACACATATTAAGAAACTCACCAGAAAGGAACAAATGAACCATTTTCCAAGCAACCATATGTTATAAAGCTAATTTATATGTAGTTGCATGATGTAGTCCCAGGAGCTTAGTTACATTATTTGTGTCTTTTGCTGTTGGAATCTTTAAATGTTCTTCTGCTCATATTCTGCTGCTCCAAAATCCTGTTTGAAACTTCTCCTTCATCAAATGTTTGTTCTATTATATTGAACTTTTAAATTGGTAAAAGGAATTAAATTAAAATAAAGCAATATATATGTGATCATAAAGGAGCCAAGATGCTCATAGGATTCCATCTAAAATTAAGCATCCTAATTTTATAAATCAAAGCTTGAAAATGTTGATGGTGTAATAGTTCAAGGCCAGCACTATATTAGGTTATTAAAAATTTAGGATCTGCTTTAATTAACCAGTGAATTCAGTTCCTACATCAAGTGCTTCTCTGGTTGCTGTTTCCTTTCCAGGTAGTTGACATAATATAACCATGCTTTCCAACCACATATGTACTAAACTTAACATGAAAGTGAATAAAAAGTGGGTTTGCTGAGTACTGCTACATGCACCAGAGGGGAAGACCTTGATACAAAATACAGAGAAGATGGTGCATGTCACCAGACTCTGCTGTAGAGATCATTGGGGGCAACGCCACTGGTGTCCTGCTGTTCCTTCTCCTTTTGTACTCATCTAAACTAGAGCAATAGCATCTGACCGTCTTCTTTTCTGTTTTCACAAAATTTTGTCTTTGGTTAATCAGTAAGATTATGCCCATTTTATTATCTCAGTATGCATCATGTCTTCCTTGGCACTGAGATGTTCTGCTCCACTCCTCATTGCACCAGTAGAATGACTCCAGCCCCAACCTCCACTCAAGATGTTATGGCAGGGTCTGCAGAATTCTTTGAGTGTTCAGTCTAGTTTTTAAAAATCTTAACCATTTCAGACAGCTTTTACTTACAGAACTTTAAAAGAGAATGTAGTTGAGAGAACATCTGCTGTGTTTCACCCCAGAATTAGCCGTGTTTCAGTGGTGGGCCAGGCTATTCATATTTATGATATTTGCAAAGTATTCCAGGATAAAAGGATCTGGGGAAATAAATTAAAGGTTTTTTTTAAGGAGGCCATCTATAATAAGTGCACCTAAATATTTTTTTTTTTTGGTAAGGTACATGTCTAGTATGCTTGTGTGAGAGAATAACTCTGGGCAAACTTCGAACAATGGAGCTAAAAGTAGAAAATGACTCTTTTGACGTATCCAGTACTGTCTTGAATACCAGCTTACTTGCTGAGCGCTTTGACAAAAGAAGAATCATTATCTGAGGGTGGCATCCGCCTGCTTTCTGCAGTTTTACTCTGACCATTCTTGGCCATGTACTGATTGGCTGTTTGATCCTCCTCCCTTTTCCTCCCCCTCTTCACTTCACCTGCCCTGCATGCTCTCTTTCTTTCCTTCCCTCTTCACCACTGCCCTGTTCCCCTTTCCTTCTAACAAAATCCTGTCCAAAGAACAAACATGAAACATAGACCATCACTCTCTGCTTGTAGGTAATATCTCTGTTCATGCCCTTTAGCTGTCTTGTCTATTTAAATTGTAAGACTTCACAGCAGGGACTGTCTACTCTTGTTTGTGCAATGTCTGCCACAATGGGGCCATATTTTTGATTGGCCGCTAGTCACTACCATAATAAAAATTCATAAATCTATCCTATCACTTTGGTCCATTCCAAGAGTGAGGATGTTATCAGTCAGTCCTAGTGTGTGTGGTTCTAATTGAGCTCCAGAAGTGGAAAATTCAGTTGGTTTAGGCATGGGTATGTGGCAAAAGATAGCTGACTTTCCAATTTGAGTTCACATATTTTAATTGCATTAATTGATGCCATCTTTAATTTAAAGATGACGAAAAGGATGAACCAGCTTCTGCTAAGAAACGCAAACTAGACACTGGAGAAGAGACAAAGAGGAAGAAATAACAAACAGGATGTACTGAATTTGCCCCACTATGAACACCCCATGAACTTGATTCCTCTGCTGAAATGGAAAACTACACTTTCCTCAAACTTATCTCACCTTGTTGTTTAGAGATTGTTTCTGTAGAATATTTGCCACTTGGAAAGCACAAGAGTTCATGGATCAGTATTGTGATAAAACTTGTATCCACTGAACAAAAATTAAGTCCATGTAATCCATTTATTTAAAACACAATCTTTTAAAGTAAATATTTGTGCTCATACCGGTTATGAGGCTCTGTGGTATTCTATTTATCCACAAACTTGTGATGTGATCTTTTCTCAGCTGACCTGCCATTGTGCTAAAACCTTTTATAAAGGAACATATTTTTAAAATTGTTGAGTTTTAAGTAATGTATTCTGGAATATGTTTGAACAATGCTGTTTTGAAATGTATGTAAAGAGTGTAAATAGGTTACTTGAAATAAAACTACATGTGAAAACATGTAACTTAGCTGTTTAGCGTGTGGTGTAATGGACACATTTTATACTGTGTGTGATTCAGCAGAGACTCGACAGCTGCTTCTTCTATAATAAATATTGAGTTACTGCTTCATTTAGGATACTAGCCTTCAAAACTTTATTTGAAAAGTGGAATTTGCTTTGAAATCTGTACAGGGTCATGCAATCAGACGTGATTCATGTTTACCTGCAGGAGTGGAACCATAATTAAGGCCTTACTTGAATTGCGGGATGATTGTCAAATAATTGCGGCTGAGTTGCAGACAAGCCATGGAAAATTGCAGAAAAGTAATAAAGTCCGTTATTACTTTTCTTCCTCAGCAACTTGGGGCTGAGAGCAGGGGCTCTTCTTTCGGACTAGGAGCAATCAGGGTTCCCACTGTAAAAACTGCAGTGGAAGCCTAATATTGCAGAATCTACAAGTTTTATAATATTGCAAGTTAAGTAGGGCATTAACCAGGCCTGCCAGTGGTGGGGAGACCAAAGGGGCAATTGCCCAAAGGCTAGCAATTTAAAAGGGCCTAGGAGGCCATAGGCAGCAGATGGAGTGTGTGGGGGGCCTTGGGACGAAGAGGCGGGATAGGGTGGGGAAGCTACAGCAGCTGCCCATAGTCATATAACCCTCAGCCCTCTCTCGGAGGCCATTGACTCTTGTGCTCTGGAGAATTGCTGCTTGTGTGCTTGGTCTTAACCATATGGGCTTTGGTTCTGTGTAGGGGAAATAAATCCCAGCGAAAAGGATTGTGTAGTTTTTTTGTTTTTCTTTATCTGGAATTAGAGCGTTTGCTTTCTTGTATCAAAAAAGTGTCTGCTGTGATGAAAAGATGATTATGTGGAGGTGGTTTATGTGATTAAATAACCATTAATGAACATTCTGTGTTGAGAACTTAAATTTGATAAGAAAAGCTTAAACTAACTTTTCAGAAGTCTTAATGTAGGATAGTGTTCATGTTAAGACAAGTGACTTTTTTTTTTAGGGAAAAGAAAATGTTAGCTTTCATTTCTTGGTCTTGCCAAGAAAGATGTGTAAATAGCTGCTATTGATACAGCATTTGTCAACTCTAGAGTCATCACTATTAAAATTGTAATCTTTGGATTGCACTTGCACCTTTTTTCCATCTTTCTGCATCCCAATGCTCTCCCCACTATTACCGTACTATCTCTGGCCTGCTGGGTGATCTTGGGCAGTCACTTTACCTCTTTCTACTTCAGTTTCTCTGGGGGATAAAATAATGGAGACAAATTATGCTGACCTCCTTTGTAAAGAACTTTGAAATCCATTGATTAAAAAGCACTATACCAGAGCTAGGTGTTAATATTTATTATGCATTGCCAGCTCCCTAGAGCCTACTCTAGCACTTTAGCCTCCTTGCAGCTCCATTGAAGATGGAGCCACACCTGTTGTGCCGCAATCGCAGATGTTCCACCTACTTTGTGAGTCTACTTTGTTCCTGGTTACTTCAGATACTTTAATGCCCATAATTGTCCTCATAAAAATAATAAGGGAGGAGTGGCTCTGTGGACCTGTCTTGCCTGAAGAAAGGAAATGTTGAGGTAAGCACAAATAGAGGTTCCTCAAGAGAGCCTGCAATGAGATTTTGGCAGGGAGAGTTGTAAAATAGGCAAGAGCAATGAAAGTCCTGAGGCACCTTAAAGACCAACAAATTAGGCAGGAATCCTGTGAATGAAGTCCCAACACAGGGATGGGGAAGAAGATTTAAGAGGAGCTATCTTTGAATGTAGCCCATGATCTGTCACATCGAAGACTAGCTTCAATTATAAGGATTCTGGATGTTTCCATAGCCAGTTTTTATTGGAGGCTGTTTTCTTTGCAGTCACTAGGAGTGCCGAGTTGGCATCTGTGTATTCATCTTTGCTTTGACCAGGGCTCTAAGCATTGTGTGTTTTACTGCTATACAATAGGATGAATTATACAACAGATGGGCCAGCACTTTAGTTAAACTCTACCTTCCAATGCCAGCTCCTAATGTAGCTACTGATTTAAGATGAGTTATGAAAGTGGCATGGATTAATACAGAGATGCATAGAGTATTGTGTTGGGTTATCCAGCAGTTATCAGGAGAAGGTTACTACTCTCTACCTGAGTAAATATCACAACTCTAGACCCTCAAAGAATCTCTCCATAAGGGAAGCAAGGCTGCACCCAGTGTTGTTAAACAGTAATTTTCCCAGCACAAATAGGTGGAGGTGTTTTGAGGAATTTGGCTAGAAAGCTGATACGCAGGACTAGTTTCTTTTTTGGGACTGGGGAAAAAAAATGCTTGCAGGAGCTTGAAACTCTTTGCAGAGAGTTGTTCTCCAGGTAATTTAGAAACAAGCTGAAGTTTTTTGAGCTCTCCATTTAAATTTCTGCTATAAGCTCTGGAAATGCCTCTGGAATATACCTGCAGAAAATTCAGTTTGATGATTGGATATCAAGAACCTGGTTCAATGGCTTTTACACCCAAAAGAGGCTTGTTTGATCAAGGCAAAAATCTTGTTTATGTGAAGGCTGCAGCTAGCATGGGACAATATCCTATGTACAGTAGCTGGGTTCAGATACTTCTAACACAGTTTAGTTCCAGCATCACCTTGAATCTTCTGTGTTGCTTAATAAATATCTGGCTCTTCTTTAATGCTTTTCATCAATAGATTACAAAGCACTTCATTGTAAAGAGCCTCAGATTATTGCTTTACCATTGTAATCCCCCAAGCCCCACACACAAAATGCGCATGCTCTGAGTGAAGCTTTCTAAAAAATTCTGGTTTTTAATAAATTCTAATTTGTCCCATTCTCTTCCTTAGTCTGTCTCTTCTGTTAGCTCCTTAAACTATAGAATTTACTGTAGTGGCGGATTGGCTATATGAATTCCGTTGGGTGATTCTGTAGTCTGGATGCATCATACTAAAGTCTCTTCACAAATAAATGAGAAACAGCCTGGATGCATGAGTAAGTTTTACACTTATTGTGGCACTCTTTTTCATGGTGCGTTTGGTTTGAATGGGAAGGGAAGGAGGTGCTCCACAAGCCAGCCTTTGCAAATGGAAAGGGTTGTAGGATGAAGGTGATCGATATAGGCTCTGTTGGCCAAGAAGACTTGTTTTTTAGATTGCTATTCTGTATATAGTAACTTCTCTTTAGGTCTTTATGAGCATCCTGTGTGTTCCTTAAAGTTTCTGCTCTGGGAGAATAATAATCTGCTGTTTTTAAAAAAAACAAAAATCTTGTCAATTAGGACAAATACACAAGTGTCACAGGACTCTGTTTTTCTGCAATAGACTTACTTGGCTACCCCTTTGGAACTTGACAAATAACTCTGAGATTGATAAACTTTGGTCTTTAAAACTATAATTTCAGGACTAACCCGTAGAAAGTTAAGAGATTTTACTGTTTTATATAGCTTGTAAGAATGAGGTATAAAAAGTATGTTGATTTAATGGATTATTGGGATGACTGATTTTTTTTTTTTTTTTAAAGGTACTGCTGGCACTCAGCGGACAGATGTTCTTTTGGCAGTCTGTATGTACAGAGCACAAGAGGTGTAGTAAATAACCTAGATTCCGATGTTCTTTTAGGCAGGAATGAAATTCAGCATTCATCTTACAAAATTTACTTTTTCAGCAAATTTAATGAGGTAAGAATAATGAATAATATGCAACAGAATTAATTTTTAGTTGACATTCTATATTTCTTTATATCACTGTCCCTTGCAGTAGTGTAATATACACACTGAAATATCAAGCATTTTGAGTTGTAATGCTGTAAATAGAAGCCATATCACTCTATCACTAGGATGATGAAGAAATGGGAAAGTTTAATAAGCCTGCTTCCGTTCATTTTCTCTAGTTAAAGGGAGCGTAGCTTTAAAATACTAGACTTGCTAGCTTTTTTCCCCAGGACACTCCACTAGATGGTGCCTAAATTAAGAATCTTGTTATGTGGAAGTTCACTTTCCCTTAATCCAGTACCCTACCATTTCAGTAGTGTGTCTCTGGAAAAGGTGCATGTCTCTCTTGGATGTTTCCTAGCTTGTGGCCCACAAGGCCTGGTTCTGTTAACTGTTCTCTGCTATAGCTTTTATCCAATTGTTGAGCTCTTTAAAGCTACTTTAGATTTTTTAAATTTTTTTGTTTTAATTCTGACCAGAAAGAGTTGCCATAATCTCCACAAAAAAATCAAATAATATTTAGAAAGATCCAGCAACAGATTATAATTAACAGGTTTTATTCTTAGCTAACTAGGAAAATATAAGGTTAAAATCATCCAGAGCTATCTAAGAAAAATATTTCCTATTCTGGGGGAGTGCATTCAGTTTTGTAGTGCAAAGACATGCAAGTGATTCAACTCACTGCTTTGGATACAATACAAAAACTAAAGATGGGAATTTAAATGCCCTGCTCTTTCATTGTGGACATCAGTTTTAGACTTGGCACTTCACAAATAGGGATTTGATTATGGCTACTTGGAGAAAGGAGATAAGTCACTAAAAGCTGCAAATATATATCAGCTTATAGTCCCCTTGATTGAATCTACGCAGTTTTGGTCAGATTTTCAAAGGCGTTTAGGTATCTAAAGATGCAGATAGACTCGTGGTGGCATTTTTTGAAAGCATCTATTCCAGAGGCTTTAGTCCCTTGGCACTTTTGTAAATCTCAGTAGGCACCTCTCTGCATCGTTAAATACCTTTACAAGTCTGGCCTTTTATGAGAGTTTGCAGAGTGACTTTCCAAGTTTCCAGTTTGGAGGAGAAAAAGCCCCAAATTGTTTATTATTCTTAGTGAAAGTTGGTCTAGATTTGGCAAGAACACATTAAATCATTTTTATGTAATGTTAACCATTGGGATATGTCGTCATAATTTGCCTTGAAAAGGTCTGTTTATCTAACCTCCATTTTATCCCATGGAGGGGATCCTTAGCCTTCACTTTATTATGAAGAAGCAGCCTATATATCATGTCCTAAACAAGCGTCTAAAACAATGCTCTAGTAACTGAAGCAGTAAAACAATTACTGCCAATCCTCTGCTCAGCTATGACAATTTAATGCAGTAATACATGGGTACAGATCAGCAGAGACATGTAGCTGAAGATGGCAAATGGACAAGGCTATGTTTCTTTCTTATTAATTGTCTGGAAACCAAGTATGATTAAATTAATTCTAGGGCCTGTTGTGGTGTATGCAACGCCACTGACTTTCATGTGAGCTTGGAACACATTTTATCAGTCTACACAAATAAATGGAGTTAGAGCCACTTATAATTGCCTGTATTAGGCCCTAGATTCTCAGGTTGCATTATGGTGAGCCACAGAAAAATTTCCCGCATCCTCTAAGACATCAGGCTGGCAGAGAAGAGAGACTGCTGCCTTGTGTCTGAGTGCATTTGTGTAGTGCAATGTATAATTCACTGTACCCAAACGTCTGTAAAAAGTATTTGCCAAGTGCAAAGTATTTTGGTTATGATTTGGGACACAGCAAGGAGATTGAGTTGTCATTCATAACCAGGTGCTTGTTGCTAATGGACAGGGAGCAATTCTGCTTCAGGTCAAATTTGTTAATATCCTTAAAAAATCTTCCATTTCATCTGCAAGTACTTAAGCAGTAACAATTGACTCGGAGTGTACACCAGCAGAGCAGACACATTAGAAATGCCTGGGAGACAGATTTGCATCAGCTGCACTAGCGAGTGGGCTTCCCACTTTTGAATAGGCTAAAAGCCCTTTCAGCTCTGAACAATTTATTCACTGCCAGAGGAAGTGATGATGCTTCCACATTACTTTTCACACAGAAAGTGGAGGCTTTACACTGATAGTTAAAAAGGATTCCTGGGTGTTTGCCCTGAGAATGGGATGAGAGTTCTGTAAACTGTGAATACTGTTCCAAAGGTCTAGCCGTATTACTCCAGTTCAGCAAAACAAACAAGGAGTCCCGTGGCAATTTTTAATTTAATTTGTGAATAATGTGTTTGCCTGGTCTGGTGTTCTGTGAGACAACAGAGTCCTGTGGCACTTTTAAAGACTAACAGATTTATTTATCGCATGAGCTTTCGTTTGGTGTTTTGTGTGTGTCTTTACAGCACTTCCATAGCACCACTCACCATAATCTAACCCCTGGGGAGACTAGCACAATAATACAGTTGGCAGTTTTGCAGTGGGAAGCCAGAATGGGAGGTTATGTGGGGAAAATCCCAAACTCCAGCTGCAGAGGAATTTGAGAGGTTGTAACGGCCAGTGTGAGTGTGCTACAATGCACTCACCTCCTGCTAGTCCATTCAGCTAACATTCACCAGGTCTGGAATGCAGCTGTTCCAACCAGAGGAGGAACAGTAAACAGGGAATAGTCTCAAGAATCCTATGGGGCATCTCTTCAGTGCAGTGCACAGTAGGAATAAGTTGTTACACGCTTGTCAGTGGGATACTGACTGGGGGTGTGTGGGGGGGGGGGGTGACCATGCCCCCGGGAGCAGCCAGCGATGACAGCTGCTGATGTGTCTCTGTGAGAGTGAAGTTCCAAAGGGGTAGCTATGAGTCCTGTGGCACTTTTAAAGACTAACAGATTTATTTATCTTTAAAAGTGCCACAGGACTCTTTGTTTTTCTGTGAGAGTGAATATCCTCCTGGGCAGCTGGGCTAATGGCCACGTTACACCCTTCCCCTCTGAGTGTCTGGCTCTTCCCGGGAGGCAGCTCTGCTGTGATTTGGAGGTTGGGGGGGACAGAGGAATTCCCTCAGCAGCAATATGATAAGCTTCAAAGAGAAACTGCAGAACTCGAATTTATATGCAAATTCGACTCAGTTGCCTTGGGATTAAACGGGGACTACAGATTTTTCTCTCATTACAACAGGTGATTTGACCTCCCCCTCCTCTATGTGCTGTTCCCCAGTGTTTGAATCCTAACATCTATTTTGATTTGCTGTTACAGCCTGACCTGATCCTATGTCATACACTCCCCTGCATTTAATTTCCTCCCATTCTGTAAATTTCCCATCTTCAAAGTGTTTGACGAAGTTGGATTTTCTCCTGCGAAAGCTCATGTGATAAATAAATCTGTTTAGTCTTTAAAAGTGCCAAAGGACTCTGTTTGGTTTTCTGCAATAGACTAACACGGCTCCCCCTTTGGAGCATGGTAAGTAAGGGGACTGTGGAACGCCCAGGGCCCTGCACAGCTGCAGGCTAATGGCTGGTCTGGATTACCTGGAATGAGCTGCCTAGAAGTGTTGGGAGGGTGCTGCCCCCAGGTCTCCCACTGCACTGAGGCTGAAAGCTGCCTCCAGCCCTGAAGGAGGGGGTAAAGGATGGCAAGACTGGGGGCTGTGCATGACCCCCCCACACTTCCTTCTCCCTTTTCCCCCTCTGAGACAGGGCCTGGGTCTTCCCTGGAAGTGGCTGTGCTGTGGCTCCCTGTAGGAGAACAGTGGAAGAGGCACTGCATAGCCATGGGGAGACGGGGTAGGAGACAGGAGGAGGGGGAGAGAGTCCCTCAGCAGCAATATGCTAAGTAAGGGAGGTGGGAGATTTTGGGGAACTCCTGGGGTTGTGCACAGTTGTGGGCTAATGGCTGGCCTGGATTCCCTGGAATGGGCTGTCTAGAAAGGTGGGGAGGAGGTGCTGCCCCCCAGGCCTCCGACTGCACTAAGGCTGAAAGCTTCTTGTCCAGCAGTTGTGTGGCTTTACTTTCCTTCAGCTGACTGGCAACATTGCCTTCAAAGCAAAAATGGAGGGAGGAATTTTAAGTGTGAGGGATCCTTAAAACCAGTAGATTTCCCACCAAGTCTGTAATTGTTTCTCTCTAAGGTAAAATTAGCTGAGAATTGTAGCAGTGACAATGTTAATGTCTCATAGCAAAAGCAAAATAAAACAGCAATCAGTGGAGTAACTGTCCCTCTTCTTAACTTCCATTGGAACCAGTTGCCGCCATCTTAAAAGCTGAGCATGGCCTGTGCCCAGAGGGACAATCAGCGATCAGATGCATTTGCCATTGATGTGCTGTTCTTTTGTTCAGTAGCCAAAGAGGAGTGGGTCGGTGAATGTTGGCAATATCACTCAGTCTATATCTGTGCATGTTGGACCCAAGGACTTTAAGTGAAGGTATAGGCTTCAACAACTATTATTAGTTACTATAGACCTGTCTTTGCCCTGAAACTAATGCCTATAATCCAGATATAAAATGTGTTAGACAGGCAACACATTGAGTGAAGTCACTGGGAGTTTTGCTTGCAAAGGAGTGCAGTATTGGGAAAAGAACTCGGCTGTGTTATGAAGGAGAACCAATTTAGTTTTACTTATTTCACATTCACCTATGCTTCACTGTTGTGGCTCAGTAATGCAGCATAGAACCAGTGGGTATCATATTTACAGACTTCAAAGACCTCTGAAATACCTTGCTGCTGTTGTATTTATTTTTTAACATACAGAAGTTACTAGGTACTTTACAAAAACAAGAGGCCTAAATCCCCACCCCAAGACACCTCACACTAAACTCAGACGTAACATCACAAGTGAGGGCAAGAACAAACATGCGTTGGGGGGAATGAGGGAAGAAAATAAGACAAAGATTACAATAATGTGGTCACTTAATTAAAGCATGTGTATAGCTTGGTGGCCCGATTAAATATATTTGGGGGCTTGGGATTTTTTTCAGGGTGTATTAACTCATTTGCATATAACACAGCACAAGTGAGATTTTTCAGGAGGAACTTAAAGCAGGAAATGGTGGTGACTCTAAGCAGTCTGAAATGGCATTCCTGGCAGAGGGGCAGACGGCACAGAAGCAGGGCAGGGAGAAGACAATTAAGGAAGCATAAAGGCTTGCCTCAGAGCAGTGAGGATTAGAGGACAGTCTGAAAAGAGACAAGGTCAGAGATACCAGCTAGTGCTGTGTGAAGTAGGACCTTGAGGGCTAAGACAAGGTTACTGAGGTCTCCCGGAGAGAAAGTGCTGAGGCTTGATACATTAGTACATTTAAAGCAGCTTTATATTAATATATTCAGGCTGACTAACGTGCCTAGTCTAGGGTGAGGCCTGGGATGGATTCTTAGAGTCTTAAAAGTAAGCATGTTTAGAAACAGATGGGGATCTTTCTAGGAAATGAATTGCATCAGAACAGGTTTCTCTGTTTGAATGTTCTTTGGTTCAAAGAAAAACACCTCATGTGATTTTTTAAAAAATATTTTCAGACTGCTGCTGGGATTCACCCCAAACAGAGGGCATTTCATAATCACATAAGCTGTTTGAACATTTTAGAAATTTCCTTCTAGCTGTTCAACTTCTTATTGACAGCAGTGTTCAGCTTTTCCATAAGGGTCTTATCTGTCAGCTGTAATAGCTAGAGGCAGTTACCAAACAGGTTTAGTGGGTACAGCTGCCTGAGATGTCCTGTGAGTGTGTGGCTCCAAGAAAATTTTGCCTTTCAAGGCATGCAGGCTTTGACCTGCTAATAGATGCCTAAACAGGGACTGACTGTCACATAAGTACGCAACAGCATCAAATCAGAGGCTGCACAGTAGTAGTAGCCTCTTATCACATAGGTTAGCCTGTGATACCTGATAAACTAATATAGCATATTCAAAATATGGGCTGTTTGGACATGTAGGTTCCAAAGAGACACTGAAGTTGACAGACTTCTAGTTTGAGCTGATTTTTTTCCCCCTTCAGAGGTTGTCATGGCATGGATTTTTGGGGTTTGTTTTTTTTTCAGGGGGGGGGAGGAGGTGTGTGTTCTTCAAAACTGAGAAGCAGATAAAATACTCTGGCAACTGCTCCAGGCAAATGAGCAGCCTTTATTAAAGCAAATAAAGAGTCCTGTGGCACTTACAAAGACTAAGAAGTTTATTAAAGCTTAAGCTTTTTATCAGCTGGAAATCTAGTCAGTTTCAAAAAGTGAGTTAAAATGGTTTCAGACAGTATGTGTGCCTCAGCCCCTGTCTTCCACACACCGATTTTGGTTTTATACTCTGCATTTCCAATGTTTGTGTTTCTTTCCCACATGAGCAACAGGGGAAGATGCCAAATTACACAGTGAAAATGACTCTGCATATGCTGATGTTAAACACAAAGTAAACATAATGAAAAGTTATTTGGGGGGAGGGTGTTCTTTCAATCATAGGTATTACAAATGATAGTTTAAAAACAAATCAGAAGAGGGTTTGTTTTTTTTAAATTGGTGGTGTCATTTACATCCCTGTGTACATTTCTCTGTTGGAGGATTATTTAGTTCATTAAAAGGATTTTGACAGAGGGGTAACTATTAAGAGTTAAAAATTGTGTATATAGTACTGTAAATTTACACACCACCTGCTAAAGTAGATTACTATACATTTGCTGACACCACACTATACTTTCCAATTTGATTTATTAAAATGTGATAAATCTTTTTGTTGTGGGTGAGCTATAAAGATTATGCTAAAATGATAGTTGGGAAATAGAGTAATTTGAAAAGAGATTGGATAAGCCATTATTTCTAGCCACTAAAGATTGTAAATATTTTGAATATCTTCAACAGTTAACCTTTCTCAATAACAATTCTAATCTGAAGAGCATACTTATGGTGAGGATCACTTGAGGCAGTATAGAAACCCTGGAACCCTTTACTGTGTATTGGAAGCACAATTAAGCACCACAGATGGGCATTTCGCAAACATCCCAAAACAAACAGCCTTCAAAGACAAAATGAATTGATTGAAAAATATTTTACAGCAAATATAAATTAGATTCAATAAATGTTTTATTGTGAAAGTAGCTTTCCTGGAAACTCAGAGAGAACTACTATTCAGATAGATTCCAAAGGGGTAGCTGTGTTAGTCTAGTTCAGCAAAAACAAGCAAGGAGTCCTGTGGTACTTTTAAAGACTAACAAATTTCTGAACTTGGTCTGATGAAGTGGGATAACATTGTGACTAAATCATCTCCCAAATCCAAAACCTGTCTCAGTAGAGTAGCTGAACTATATACCTCATGACAAGTACCGGAGCCTAACACTCACCTTCCACCAGCACATGGAAACTAGCCAATGTTCTGAGTTAATAAATGTAAGACAGATTACATATAATAAATATGATGCCAATCATTTGGGGATGGTCTTTTATACAGTATTGTGTATTTTAAGCAATTGGAGTTGTTTGACTAAATGATAAATTATTAAATAAAAATACAAATAAATTAATTAAAAGTTGCTGTATGTAAATTGTTTCTTTAGTGTTGTAATAGCACAATCCAGTGTTCCTTCTTCATAAGCGTTTTTGTTGCATAATTATTTTGTTTTACAGTTTATATTTTCTACTGTAGAGGATAGTGTGTGTCTGTGGCATTACTCGGTATAATCTGGACTGCATCTGTCCCCTCAATTCTGTAGCCATAGGAGCCTTTTACACTTCTTTACTGTGAGAACAATCACTCTGGGTCTGCCCTCACACAGCCTCTAGCATGAAAATTACTCCCAGCTATGCTGTCAGAGTGCTATGGCACTCTTGAATTACACTGCAGACCAACATCAGCAAATTCCCAGCCCCAGACTCTTCCCCAGAAATGTGCACCTTCTACTGCCCAACCCTCTCCTGGACAATACAGGCCCATGTATGTTGTCATTTTATTAATAGAAAATTATATGCACAAATCCTGTTATCTCAAAAGGAATTTCCTGAACACTTCAGTCCAAGAACACTGGTTTAAATAAAACAAGTTAATTAACTACAGAATGATAGGTTAAGTGATTAGAAGTAATGAGGCATAAAACTCAGAATTGGTTACTAAGAAATAAAAGAAAATTCAACCAATACCAAATGTAACAAACTAAGTGAATTCAAAGCAAAAGTCTCTCTCACCACATACTTCAAGAACCTTACAGGCTGAATTCCTTTCAGACAGGATCCCTCCCTCAAAGTCCTAAGCTGTTGCTTTGTTCCTCATGTGCTATGGCTGCAGTGAGTAGAGAGAAAAGGAGAGAGCTCTTGGGACATCTGTTCCCTATTCTTATACCTTTTCTCTTCTTTTGAGAATCATCTCCAGCTGGGGTTCAGGAGACACACGGTCTGAGGACAGGAACCTGCAGCTGTTTCTTTCCCAGGATATAAATTTCTTGCTGGCACCCTTTTTCTGGCCAAAGAATTGCCACTTAACCAGCTGATGGTCCATTTGATTTCATTGACACCTGTCTGAGGCATCAGTTTGCCTTTTGTCTCTGAGAAATTGGTTTGTGGTGGCTTCTGCGGATTTGGAATATTTCTTAAGAACTTTATCTAGTAAAATCTTAAAACTCTATCTACAGTGTTCCCACACATATTTTACTAGGACAATAAAGATCAGCAAATCATAAGTCTTAAGATTATATTTTACAAGGCATAGTTTTTAGAAAATTTATCTTAGTCTTGAAAAGAGAGGTAGGGATACAAGCTGTCTCACTTCAACAGCAACAGCTTGGCATTTGAGACATGCCTCGAACTGCGTTGTTCGCACTACTCCAGATAAGAATGAGTATCCACATGTGTATTTTAGGAATCTATTTTATCTGATCTATATAACTGGCTGCATGTGAAGCCAGAGGGGTTTGGGATTGACTTCTGTATTCAGTTACAAGTCAGGCAAACCCTGATGTCAATATCAGTTCATCCTGTTCCTGCCTCTGGGGCCTGTGATCATTTGCATACCAGTACCCAGAATGCCTAATTTTCAGTTATTTCATAGCAATAATGGTGAAGTTTTCAGAACAAATAAGTTGCCAGATAAGATGAAACCATCAATGCACGTGCCAACATCTTTTCTTTCAGTTTCTTTCAAGGAACTACTCTGTATTGTTTCTTTCAATAGTATGTGTATATAATGCAGCTGTGATTGGAATGTTAAATATTAATTTATTTAATAGAAAGGCAAACTGGCCCAGATCTCTGTACACCTCCACTCAGTCTGAACTTATGCACTAGACTTTGTTTGGTGGCTTTGGTGTCAAATGATATGTGTATACCATACACTCTATATGTGTATGATAAAGAAGTTTCCTGATTAGCAAATGGCATAATTTGTAAAGAAGAAAAAAAGCACATTACATGTTTTCAGCGTTGGAAGTTCATGTGAAGCAATCCATTAGTAATCTGATTTGCCCCCCATTGTACCTTATTGTTGATAAGAGATTTCTCAATGTGATGACACGGCTCAGTTTCGGTTTTATCTTGCATGTTTAGTTATTACTTAAAAGTGCAAGGTGAGATAATTATATATAATTATATATCCCTCTGCTTAGCCTAATTAGAGTCTATTGAAGCAGCACAATACATCATTTCTAATAGAATGAAACACTCCAATTAATAACCTGTCCATGTTTCTTTGTTTGAATATTAACCTTGTTTTTCAGGGATTGATAAATTTTACTCTATGCTGAAACTGCATAAGTTTTTAAATCTGTATAAGATTTTTTTTCCACTTTCATTTCTAAATCATAGAAATGAAAATAGTATTTTAAAGTTCCAGGTGAGTAGCCTTGTTAGTCTAGTTCAGCAAAACAAACAAGGATTCCTGTGGCACTTTTAAAGACTAACAAATTGATTTATTACATGAGCTTTCGTGGGAGAAATCCCTGTTCATCAGACACTTGAAAATGGAAAATTTACATTATGGGAGGGAAAAATAAATCCAGTGACTAGAACTTCAGGTGCTTTTCTGAACTACTGTAGCAACCTCTTGAAGTTAGGAAGCTGAGGTAAATCAAAATAAGCTGGGTCTAATAGTAACAAAGGTATGGACAAATGGAGGGGGGACTGCAGCTGAGAGAAAAAGGATCAATATTTTGGCAAGCTGAAGATGAAAAAGAAGCTTCTGAGTCTTATTTGTTTTCTATGAAATAAGTTATAGGACTCTGATTTCAGACCACGTTGACAGTAGGGAGGTAGAACTCTTGATAAAGGACATGCTTGTGGCTTTCACCACTAATTGACTCCATATTATCTTTCAGCTTTCATAGTATTTCTCTTTCTGCCAAAATCTGAGAGAGTAAATAGCTTTGCCTGATCCAATGAAAAGGAGACTGAGGGTTCTTATTCACATTCACTCAAGTCCCCTTTCGGCAAACTTCAGGGGAATTACTCGTGTAAAATTAAGCATGTGTTTTGCAGGATTAGGGCCTTCATTTGTATCTATACATTTAGATAGTATATTACCAAGTGTTTATCATGGGGCTCTATAGAAGGTAAGTGATGGAATTTTTCAAAATTATCTGAGGGCAATTAAAAAAAAGTCACAGAATTTTCCTAGCACCCAATGCCCACATCCTGCAGAAAATCCCAGCTTGTGACAGGATAATTTCTGAGCTGTGCTGCTGTCTAAAGAAGCAGCAAGGTTGTGAAAGGTCATTTGTCAATCTTCCTTAATGAACTATTCAGGCTTTTCATCAGTCATGAACTCTATTGCTGACACAGGTGTACTGGATATGGATTATGGCTTGTCACCTGACTTGAAATCTTTCAACCATCTCTCTCTCTCAGGTTCATGATTTCATTGTCACAGGCAGTTTACCCATGCATGAGTCTTTTTGTGAGCGACACTTTTCTTGCCCAGGGTATCAACACTTGATTTGTAAGTTTTATGTTTTTGGTATTCATTTGCAATTCTTACCACAGTGGAGCCATATGAGAAACAGCTCAGGAAAGATTTTATTGAATAAGAGAACCCCAAAATGGCAAATCCCTACCTGTATGTTGTTAGACAAAACAAATTGGTGATGCTACTTTATAAATTCTCGTGTGTACATACAAGAAAATGTCTTTGTCTTTTTCTGTTTTTTAAAGTCACACATTAGAAACCCATGTTAAAATAACTCCAAATACCTGGCAGTCTCCCCAGAAAATGTCAAACTGAGTCTTGTTTCCTAAAGCTGGTTGGCGTGGAGTGTAGTTTTTTTTAGAAGGCCTGATAACAATGGGTCACATTTTGCACTGCACATTTCGCAACACCTGAGCAGATCATGGTGAATTAAGGACAAAAATTCAGCCTTGATGCCTCCTTGCCTGGCTTTTGTCAGCTCAAGTCAGATCCTCAGTGTGGTTTTATCTGAGTTTTGGGTGTGTAAAACAACTGATGGAAATAAAGGCTGCAAAGATTTTTTTTTAAACTTTTAGGAAAAAATGTTTTGCATTCACAAGTTGGAGTAAAAAAAATTTCTGAGTCATAGATCAAACTGTACTTATACTTTATTGACACAATTATTGGTAGCTTCTCATTTAATTATTTCCTCTCTCGGGATATATCATGGAGGAATAATTTAAATGCCTAAACTGCTCCATTAAATGCCCTTGAGTCCATGAAGAAAATACTGTGTGAAACAGCTACGCAAGCACAATTACACTGGAATTTCTTTCAGGGCAATAAATAATACCCAGTGGAGCAATCTAAGGACCCAGTCCTGAAAATATGTATGTGAGTAATCAAATTATTTCAGGATTGGGCTCTTAATATCAAATATATTGTATCAATAAATGTTTTGCCTGTTAAAAGATTCCAATTACTACATCTGAATACAAAGAACTTAATAACAATCTTTCTAAAAACATTTTAAGTGTAAAGAAGGAAACTGCCATCTTAATAAGTTGGCAGTGCAAAGTAGGAGAGAGAGAGTCTACCTTCCTATGATGGCATCTAGAAAATTTTAAGTATGAAAACCACTGATAGCAAAGGTCTATATTTTAATAGTTTTGTATTTTTAAATGTTAATTTGAATTGGCTGAATTAACTTTTTCAAGTGTATATGTGTAAATATAGATATACATTTAGAAATTACCTGCCAGCAACTTTCAATGTATCCAGTTCACTGTAATCAAGAAGTCCCCAAGTCTCTTCAAACTTGGACCCAAAACCCAATGGCCCTCTGGGCTTCAGGGAGTCCTGACAGTGAAATCAGTGGCAGTCGGCATCCATTGAGTTCATACTTGATCATCAAATGATGACTTAGGAAGTATAATTACGATTACAGCTCCAGCAAGAGAGAGGTTTCCCCATTCTCTGAATAAATATACAGATGTTAAGGTTTTAAAAAATTGTTTAAAAAATTTCTTTCCAAATATGCTTATCTACTAGCTTGCCAATCCAGCAGAGACCTAGGCATATATTTGACTTTATGCCCTAGAAATAGTTTCATAGTTTCTTTATGTGGAACCTACAAAACTGAAAATATGCAAAAAACTACCTAACATTAAGGACATTACCTAACATTACCGCACCATAGGAAAATAGAGTGATCAGGAACAGTCAGCATGGATTCACCAAGGGCAAATCATGCCTGACCAACCTGATTGCCTTCTATGATGAGATGACTGGATTTGTGGATGCGGGAAGAGCTGTTGACATGGTATACCTTGACTTTAGCAAGGCTTTTGATATGGTTTCCCACAGCATTCTCGTCGGCAAGTTAAGAAAGTATGGGTTGGATGAGTGGACCGTAAGGTGGATGGAAAACTGGCTAGATCAATGGGCTCAGTGGGTAGGAATCAATGGCTCGATGTCTAGTTGGCAACCAGTAATGAGTGGAGTGCCCCGGGGGTCGATCCTGGGGCCAGTTCTGTTCAACATCTTCATTAATGATCTCGATGATGGGATAGATTGCATGCTTAGTAAGTTTGCGGATGACACCAAGCTGGGGGAATGGTAGACACGCTGGAGGGCAGGGACAGGATTCAGGGAGACTTAGACAAATTGGAACACTGGGCCAAAAGAAACCTCATGAGGTTCAGCAAGGACAAGTACAAAGTCCTGCACTTAGGACGGAAAAATCCCATGCACTGCTACAGGCTGGGGACCGATTGGCTAGGTAGCAGCACTCTAGAAAAGGACCTGGGGGTTATGGTGGATGGGAAGCTGGATATGAGCCAACAGTGTGCTCTTGTTGCCAAAAAGGCCAATGGCATATTGGGCTGCATCAATAGGAGTGTTGCCAGCAGATTGAGGGATGTGATTATTCCCCTCTATTCGGCATCTGGAATACTGTGTCCAGTTTTGGGCTCCCCACTACAGAAAGGATGTGGACAAATTGGAAAGAGTCCAGCGGAGGGCAACGAAAATGATTAGGGGGCTGGGGAACATGACTTACTAGGAGAGACTGAAGGAACTAGGCTTATTTAGTCTACAGAAGAGAAGACTGAGGGGGGATTTGATAGCAACCTTCAACTACTTGAAGGGGTGCTCCAAAGAGGAGGGAGCTAGGCTGTTCTCGATAGTAACAGAGGACAGAACAAGGAGCAATGGTTTCAAGTTACAGCTGGGGAGGTCGAGGTTGGATATTAGGAAAAACTTTTTCACTAGGAGGGTGGTGAAGCATTGGAATGGGTTACCTAGGGAGGTGGTGGAATCTCTGTCTTTGGAGATATTTAAGGTCCGGTTAGACAAAACCCTGGCTGGGATGATTTAGTGGCAGTGGTCCTACTTTTAGCAGGGGGTTGGACTAGATGACCTCGTGAGGTCCCTTCCAGCCCTATGATTCTGTGATCTGTAAATGAACATAAGAAACACACAAGTATACCCTTTTGGATTAATCCACCAGTAACATCCATAGGGCCAATAGTATATTATCATAAGACTGAATCATTTTGGTTTTAGTCATTTCTTGTGTATAGATTTGGAGTTGAAGGAAAGTTGAGATCAATATGCAGTCCTCAGTTCATCCAGCAGGTGTCAGTAGATATATAGAAAGAAGTGAACACAGTACAAGTGACTTTATTTGTAAAAATAATGCTACCATTTTTAGCTGATACATTTAGTTAGAAAGATTTGTTATGGTAATTAAATGTTCATATGAAACACAAGGATCCAAAATAAAAACAATAAAGAATAGTAGAAAGAGTTCAGTTATCAAATTTAGCATTACTTTCAATGTTTAGTTTATGAAACTATTCATTGGGATTGACTCAATCACATCAGATCGACCTAAAATTTTTCTCCCCAAAGAAAATTTAAGTAATTACAAATACACTTATTTCCACATAATTTTATTTTAAAAGGGAGGAAATGTACATAAAAGGCAGCATGAGGGAAATGCCAGAAGTTTCTTTTTCACGTTGCTAAGGTGTAGCAGACATGATAAACTATTGTGAAGTACGTATTGGGTAACAGTCATATCCCTTACTCTTTCATTTCTTGAGTTTAATTTATATATACACAAAACATGATATTAATGGATTATTTGTGATGTTATTGAATTGCTGCTATTTATACTTACATACGATATTCTTTTAGCATTTTAAGTTTAAAAGCTCTAGAAAGATGTATCAATCCCATAATAGATTGTGAGTGGAAAGTTATAACTAAGTTCTCTATGTTCAAAGACAAACCTAAATTTAGTTTCCACAAAGTACGAAGAACATATACTATGGCTTAATAGTAGAGAATTTGGGGGTATTATAAATGAGATGAACTGTTTTGTCAGTCATAATTTTAGTGAAGGATTGGAACTTCTACTTGGTCTTTTGTGAAATGGCTTGTATGACCTAGTTAAGACACATTAATAGCACCTTGTTATCAGGTGATAATGGTATCATATGCCATATTTCATCACTGTACAGTTATGTGCTTGGTCTTATTTCTAAGATATATAAATAGAGCTCAGATAAGCTTTCCTGGACCTCTTTGCTATGAAAGAATAGGTGCTCAGCAAGGTCTTCACACCAATGCCAGGAGATATTTGTAGACTAGAAAAAGCGTAAACCACTCTCTCAGCAAAAATGTAACAATATATCTATTGGCAAACCTTTTCAAATGATTTGTTTTTAATATAGGGATGCAGGATTAGTAATTAAACCAGTATTTACATAGTGTATGGGTAACAAATTTACAATGTAGAAATTTCCATCCACTAAATCTAAGCACACTTTTTGAGTATTTCAAAATGTCATTTGTACTACACAAATGTAACATTTGTTTTGGAGACTATAATAATCGGGGCCAAATTAATCCCTGATATAAACTTATTCAATTCTGGTGCAAATGTGTAATGGGGTTCTATAAGCTGGTTCCTTTCCACATGACTAGACATATTATAAATCATTCTCCAACATTATAAAATCTGTAACATAGCTGAGGCTTTTTCTGGTATCTTAAAAGTGATGTGCAAAGGGAGGAACAATCACATTTGTGGTCTATGGATGTGCCTGTTATTTTAGGACGTATGAAGAAGGCCTGGAAGGTATGTGTCTAGGATGTGGAAAGAAGTTGCGAGAGAACATTAGACATTTGGGTTTCTAAATATTTCATTGCCTAATAAGTTTAACATAAGATCTTGTTCCAAAGGGGCAACTGCATTAGTCATCAGCAAAACAAACAAGGAGTCCTGTGGCACTTTTCTAACAAACTTATTTTTCACTTGAGCTTTCCTGAGCGAAGTCCTACTTTGTCAAATGCCAGAAGTGGGACTTCACCCACAAAAGCTCATGTGAATAATACATTCGTTAGTCTTTAAAAGTGCCACAAGACTCCTTGTTTGTTTCAACACAAGACACCATGCATGTGAAACATGAGTAACAGAGCTAAATAGGTTTGTAATCAAGCTGATTAAAAGAAAAACTCCACTTTTCTGGCTCACACTCTGCGAGCTTGCAGAAGGTGAGGCGGTTTCAGGGAGAACATTAAAGGAGTTGTTAAATTAGTGAACTGTTTCAGCCACTGGCTTTGGGTGCAGTCTCAGCACAGGGCCGCTGCTGTTCAAGGCCAGCTGTTGCACTTGTTTGCCTTTTCCCTTCGTTTTCTCACACAAAGTTTAAACAAAAGTAAAAGGCTGCTGGCAATTGCACCGTCAGGAATCCCTGCACCATCCTCATGCATGCTTTAGTTTTGCTTTACAAGACAGTGCAGCGCGTGAAAGGGGAGAGGGAGGAATAAGCGGTATTCCTACCCGCTTGCAACGCGGGCAGCCCCTTGCTGGGAGTGGAGCGGGCTGGGAGCTTCACCCAAGCGCTGCCCAGTGCAGGGCGGGTCACTCTCCCTCCTCGGTTGGGGCCTGGCGGTGCAGATTCAGCCCCTCGTGCTGAAAGTGCCTGGTCCAGGTGTTAGCAGCACAGCTGGCTGTAGCGTGCTGCGAAGGGGCAGACGGGGACGTGGCCCTGACAAGCACTGCAGGGAGGGAGGGAGCGAGCGGCGTTTCCACCCCACAGTCTCACGCGCGCGCGGAGCCGAGCGACCACCTGCGCCAGGAGCCCGGAGGCAGAGGCGCGCGCCGGGCCGGGCAGCAAGGCATGCGCACTGCAGGGCGCCCTCTCACCCCGCTCAGCTATGCCAAGTATGTGAGCGGCGGCGCACACACAGCTCGCCCGGCCATGGGGCGCCGCCAGCCGCCAGCGCCGCGCAGGGGGGCGCCCAGCACCCTGCGGCCGGGGGGCAGCCGCTCGTGAGGCGGGCGGGGCGGCATGGCTGACCCTCTGCGCAGGACCCTCTCCAAGCTGCGGGGCCGGCGGGCGCAGCGCGGGGCGGCGGGGGCACCGCAAGGTAAAGCCCGGCAGCAGCGGCGGGAGCCTGGCGGGGACAGGCACGGCGTGGCCCCGCAGCGGCGGGGGGCTCTGACCTGCTGCTCCAGGCCCCGCCCGCGCTGGGGGCTCACCGGGGTCCGTCCCGCCGCGGCAGGTGTCCCTCTGCCGGGCCCTGCGCTGAGAGCCTGGGGGGCAGCGCGATGCGCGTGGGGAAGCTGCAGGCGATGGCGTGCACAGGGCACCTGCCGGCCCCGGGAGGAAGGGGCACAGCGGGGAAGGCGCTTTCCCCGGAGCCCAGGGCCCGGGCGGCTCTGTCTGTTCAGCCAGGCCTCGGAGAAGAAGGGCCAGAGCAGCGCCGCCGGAGCAGAGGGGTCCGCTGACAGGTGGGGCGGCGGCCAGACCCTGCCCCTGGTCTCCTGCCCCGTCTGTGGTCCGACTGAGGCTGCAGTTTGGAGGCATGAGCAACCCTTTCGTGGGGTGGTGGGCAGATGCTGGTGTCACGTCCCTAAGAGCGGGGAAGTGTGTGTGTGGTTAGTTGCATTGGGCACCTGGTGTGCTTGGTTCTGGGGTTGGCATCAGCGATGTCAGGTGTTTGTGCTTACACGTTGTTTGTGACCTTATAAAAGAAATTCACTTAAAAAGCCTAGTTCTGTCTGTAAATGAGACAGGAGCGGTGTGAGATCCTGGATTTCCCTCTGAATATTCCCTTTGGGCATTTTCTCGATTTGATCCAGGCAGGTTGCTCTTGCTGTTTCGGTCCCTGACAGCACTGGAGTTGTGATCATGGCAGAACATTGCCATTGGCGGAGTTATGACTTGTTCTTTGGCATGCATTTTCCATTTCTTCAATGAAATGGCTTTTTCATGGTGAAATGGTACTTTTTTGCTTGTGGAAATTGGCTTTACTTTTGCATGGAAAACGGGTGAAAGATTGAGGTGAATCCACAAATTGGTACTCCACCAAAATATAAAAACTGATTATATTAGCTCTGAAGTGAACTCTTATAAATATACCCAGACTGTTTATGTTTATTAGACTTTTGTAATTTACACTTGTGTTACTGTATAGACCAGAATAAAATGAGTTGCATAAAGATTAACCACTATAATATGTTAAAATCATAAAGCAATCCTTTTTTAACTAAAAAAACCACGTTTACTTGCAGTAAATTTAAGTAGGGATGTAACTGAATAAATATGATGCCAATCATTTGGGATGGTCTTTTATACACTATTGTGTATTTTAGGCAGCATACACATGTGGAAGTGATTTATTATTGTAATTATAAAGTTTAGATATACAAAAACAATAATCCGTTCATTATTGTGGCCAATAAAACCCATTTCATAAAACTGAAAAGGGTTTTAAATACAGCCACCAGCCTTCCAGTTGAACAAGATTAGTTTTGTGTACGTTCTTAACAAATCTGCCTTTTTAACCAACCTTGTTTGCTTTATAACTTAATGCAAATAAACACAGTGTGCTTTGGCACATCCAGACTTAGAGCTTGACCCCCTGCAATCTCTTCCTTGAATGAATAACCCTAGGTGTAAATGCTGCTCATGTAAGTAAGAAGCTGCAGAATTGTGGCCCCCTACTTTGTTCAATATTTGAATGTTTTATAACTCCCAGGGTTTTTCTTGGTACTGTTGCTTGCTTCATAACTCATTAATTTATTTTCCTAGTATACTTGAACATTTGCAATTTTATTGTTAGTTTGGTTTGAACAGAAATTTAATGAAGTCTAAAATAATTCTGGTCATTTAAGGGGTTTAGGAGAGGGCTTCGTGAAACTCCTCATTCAAAAGTAATTGTTGTAAACAGCAAAAATATGAATGACCTAATTTGATCTAGATGTGGAGGAAGTGGAGAAACTCTCCTCCCAATTAATTGAAAGCTTGCTTGTCTGTCTATCCTAACATGCAAGACTTAGAAAGGTAGAGTGCAACATTTTGTTGAAATATTTTCTACACACGGTTGATAGGCAATAATGGTAACCTTGCAAGCCCTGATCCGCAAGTATATGTTTGTGGAATTGGGTCCTAATCTTTTATAAAGAAGTATTCAGTTGTTACTCAGTGTGCTGCAAGGTAAATTGAACCATTCATTTTAAAGAAAATAATACAAAACAAACATTGGACTGAAGCGCTTTTGGGTAGGATCACCTTTTGTTCTGTTCGTACAGCACCTGGCACACTGGGATCCTTGTCTATGATTGCGACTCCCAGATGCTATGATAATACAAATAATTTTGTCTAGAGTATATTATTATAAATAAGACTGTCTTGGAACAAAGGGTAAAGAACTGGAAACTCTTCAGAATATATCAGTGGAGCTTATGAAACTAATTGTACTCTTAGAGATGTTTCTGTGAAATGGCACATTTTTATTGTCAAGACAAGGCAGTACTTACATATGTGAAATTTTAAAATTGTACATTTTTCACAAAGATCTATCTGAAGCTTTTGCTGTAATGACTAAATATAGTGACTTCTATTTCTGGTTGTTTTCTTTTTTTTTTTATTATAATACAAACATTGAAACAACTGCAAAAGTAGTTGAGTTAGCAAACTTCAGAGGTGACATTCAGAAATTTGGTACTTTTGTAAAGTTAAAAATATTTAGGCACAGATGTTTGTAAAATGAATTCCTTTAATTATTTTAAAAAATACATTGAGGAGTCAAGGTAAATCAATACATGCATGAGTGCAGATATTCATGTGGTATATTGAAAAATTTATCTCCTTTCTCTGTGCTCCTCCCTGTCCTTTTGTATGCATGTGTGAGAATTCAAAATAGAAATGCCTTTTGAAATCAAGGCTTTGATCCTGTGATCCTTTAGGGGTGTGCTTACCTTTACTACTCCAAATAGTGCCATTGACTAAATGGCACTGCTTGTTACTGAAGTTAACCATGTGTGTAAAGGATTACAGGATCAGGGTCTAAGACCATATAAAAGAGATGTGCACAACTTACAAATACAGCAGTCTGTCACTTGGTTGTAAGTGATGGGCTTTCTATTTAAATATAAGTATTCCATTTAGCTGATTCTGAATTTAAGCTAAGCCTTTAAAAAAAAAAAAAAAAAACTTGTAATATTGACAATGAATTTGGGAAGCATCAAACTTGCTTATTATTGTCTGCATAGAATAAGAATGAGAATAGAATTTCTAACATTGTTTGTAATACACAGCAGTAAATCATGTCATGGAAAGTCATTCAAGAATTCTGAACACATTTATGTTCCTTAGTAAGCCTTTACAAGTGAAGTCGTAATTGGAATATTGAACACTGTCCTGGTATGTGTTGTCAAAAGTACTTTGGGCTTTTGCTGTTCTAGAAGCAAAAAAGTAGCTTAGGCCCAAATTTCAGACACATGATAGGTTTGTATATTTGGGCATGTGAATAATTTTGAAGAGTCTGCAATTCTGAGGATTTTGTTTTCCTAACTAACATACTTAAGGGCACATATTTCTGTGCAATGCTGGTAGTAATAAAGATATTTTTGTTGTAGAAACAGAATACTTGAATGTGCATCTATTGACATTGTTACATAGGAACATTTTCTTGGGCTGTTACTGGAAAATTTAAAGCAGCAATCAGATGTAGAAAGTATGCATTCCTAGCATATACTGTACTGGTTTAAATGAATATTTCTGACTTTGTGTAATATCTAATTGCAAATGATACATACTATTAAATATAAATGTTCAAAATAGCAAATGTAATTATTTGGAGCAAGACTAAGGAAAATAAAGGAGTAAAGAAAATAGTTAAAAAGCAAGTTGAAATAATTGCCTTTTCATTATATTGTAGACGGAAATATGTCTCCTTATTGAGATTTTCTTAGTAAACAGCCAAATTCAATAAAGACTACAATAGCGCTTGTCTACACTGGGTCTGTTTAGTATGGGTGTAGCTACGCTAGTGTAACTGCACTGATGCAGTGTGTGTATCTACACTTGAGATTTGAAACAATACAGCAGTATCTGGACAAAACAAACCCAGTACACTCACTGTAAGGAGGATTGAGTTGTTCACAGTTAATACTAGTATTGAGTTCAAATGGGAAAATGAATGTGATCCTTGAATTGTCCTTAAACAGTATGTTTGTTTTTCATAAACTGTTACATACTGGTAATTTCTGCAATATGGTTTTCACAGTTTTTAAGCTGCTTGCACTATGCACACTGAACAAGAGTGTTGGAAAATGTAATTGAAGGGTTTGGGGGTTTGTTTGTTTTTTTGGCTTCTCACACACTATTTTGGTGAAGTTTTATTTTAGAAGTATGCCTAGTTAAATGTTCAACCATTATAAATCATCTAGATTTACTGCAAAACAGTACTCCTTCAGAAAACGTAATTGTTAAAGTAGTTAACAAGAGTATTTTAAGTATTAGTTGTTCAAAAAGTATTAAATGCTGTCTGCATGCATTCTTTTACAAGTATTCATGGGAAAATAAAATGACTAATTATACTGTACAATCTTGATGCATAGTTACAGTAGAAATAAAGGGGGCTTGTTTTGCAAATGTGTGTGTTCATTTTGACGTTGGGTAAAGGTACTTCACATTTACTTATTAAAATGTTGATGCCTGAATTTTGAATTTTACATTAATTTTAACTTAAGTGCTGAGAGCTAGGTTAAAATAAATGCAATGAACAATCAACTTTGTAGTACTATGTAATTTGTATATCTGGTGTTATTCAGCAGAAGAACTGCAATCTATCTATTTAATGCAGTGAAAACTTTAAACCTTCAGATTGTATATAAAGGCACAAATAAAACCTAAATGCCATGAATCTAAATAACACGACTAGCTTTTTTTCATTTTTACTGTTCTTTGATAAAAAGAATACTCTGTCATGTAAACATTTCTGGAACAGGGCTTTTTGGCTCAATAAAGTTTTAAAAATAACTTGTTTCCTAGATAAATTTTAGCACAATGAAACCAGTCTTAAGTGACTGTTGTGTCTCTTATTTTTTACATTTTGTTTTGTAATCTACAGCAGCCATCAAAGTTCTGATAGGATTGGTTGCTTAATGGAATGTCTAATAAGTAGAACAGAATTGTACTTGATTTAGAGCAGTACCTTTGTGACTAGAAGTTGTCTATAAAGTTGATCTGGGGTACAGGTTTCATTCCAATTGTACTACCCAAGCACTTCCATTTCTGAAGTAGTGCATTAAGACATTGAAATGCACAGAGCAACTTTACTATTTGATCAGTTTACATTTCAATTTCAGTGTTAGTCCTTCAGTATTTTTCAAGTGACAACAATGTGGGCAGGATTTTAAAGGAGATATAAATGTCAAATGGAAATAGTGCCTCAAATGTTTCTATAGAAGTGCAGTTAACATTAAACTCTGTTTGGGAGACAGAGCCTTTTTCTCTCAAGTGCTTTTATAGACTTGGATGCTAGACAGTTTTTTGGCAGCTTGAAATTACATTTCACTTAGAGCCTAATCCTGTGAAGCAATGGTCTTTCTCTGGGAGCTGAGTACCTTCATCAGCTCTCAAAAGACACTTGTCACATTGAAGGATCTAAACCATAGTCAAAAATATCATGTATGTCATGAGATATATTAACTTTAATATGGTACATCTGTTAAATGCATATTATTGATGGGAATGTCAGATTGACTGATTCCCCACATTCTATTTTGTTATGTGCATATTCTTGGAATGTTGAACAAGTACAAGCATGTTTGTACTATCACTTTCATTGCTATGTCAAAAGATTTTTTTTTCTCTTTACTACATGCACACGTTCGGTCTTTTGACAGACTGAAATTAAGTTCACAGCAGCACAGCACGTCTTTTGTCCTGTGGGACCAGGTCTAATGTGGATAGGACAGACAGCATGCATGTTTGTGTTTTCATCAAAACTAGAAAACATGTTCTAAGCACCTTTTCCTTTTTTTAATAACAGATTTAATTGAAAATATTTACGTATCCTCAACAAATGAGAGAGAACTTAAAATTCTTATGGCCAGTGATGTCCTTGAACACAGGCCACAGCTTGACAGCATCACGGTTTCTAAGAAACGTAACTGGCTACATCAGAGTACTTTAAAAGCCCCTAATCTGGAAGAAGAAACTATCTGTAAGAAAATGCAAGGAATCCATGTACCCAAATCTCCCAGTCTGTTACCTGAATCTAAACCACCACAGGTTCCTCCCAAATCAGCTGTAGGACAGGAATGTCCTGAAAGAACCTATAGTTCTGTAAATGCCCTTCCTAATTCTACAAGCCCTTCAATTTTGAGGAACTGTACTTTAGACTTCAGTGAGGATAATGATGCAGATGATGAAGGAGAAATATGGTATAATCCTATCCCTGAAGATGAAGAGCCTGACTTCCCCAGAGTTCATTGTTTTACTGGAGAAAACTCTGTTAATGTGGACTCCCATACCACCACTTCCAAGACGTTGCCCGGGAGTGACTTGATTAAAGTAGTGGGGCATAATAAAGGCCTTCCAAGCTGCTCGAAATCTGCAGGAGACAATCAGATGGCTCAGTCCAGTGAAATTAATCAGGCAGATTCCATACATTCCATGGCGTATGTGCAGCTGCACAAGCAGAGGTTTGCGAGCAAGACTCAGAGTGGGACAGCAGTAGAGGAGAGCTCTGCATTTAAGTGTTGTTCAGCAGGTAAGGAGGTTATGGACTATATAAATGTTACACTCCTGTCTTTTGGTATAGCAGAGTTAATCAGTGTTGCTTTTTTTTTCTTCATTATGAGCATTTCTATAAAATTGATGAAAAGTTGATTATAAAAGATGTAGGCCATAATTTTCAAAGTTGGGTACATAAAGTTAGGCACCTAAATAAGTGTCCTAATCTTCATAGGTGTTGAACACCCACAGATCACATTCATTTGAAAAGGCAACATGAGTACTCTGCCCTTTGTAAAACCAGGCCATTTACCTGTGTCTAACTATGAATTAAGGTGCTCAACTGTAGACACTCAAGTTTGAAAATTATGGCAGTTATCTAAAATATGATTTTTTTGAAATTTAAAACATTTCTGTTTTGAAAAGTGATTGTAAGAGTGATACAAGAATGGTTTTCTTTTAAAGAAGTTGTGCTGTCTTTTCCCTGTTTATTTTATTCATCAATGGGTATCTTTACACCGTGATAAAAGGCCACGGTTGTCCCATGGCAATGAAATTACTGAAGCCTGGGCTCGAAGACCCTCTCCACCTTGTGGGGGTCCCAAAGTCTAGTGTTGAGCCTGAGCATGTACACTGCAGTTTTATAGTCTGACTCCCCCAGGGTGAGCCCCATGAGCCAAGTCTAGCTGACTTAGGCCAGCTGCAGATCTTGCATTGTAGACATACCTTAAGTGTTTTATATTCCAGTCTTAATTACTCTTTCAGCTAGTATGTGAATTCAATATTCTCCTAAAGGTTCGTGTCAGCCCCTAAAATGAATAGATTCTCATTGACAAAGTCAAGCAACATGCTGATGTTTGACTTGTAATATATTGAGAGAGAGAGAGAGGTGGTCTGAGCACAGGAATGGGAGAGGAGATACTCCTGAATTTTAATTCCAGCTCTAAATCTCATTAACTTTTTCTCCTTGGGCAAATCACTTAATTTGTTGTTCTCAGTTACTCTTTATTAAAGGGGCATATTAATACCATGTTGTGAAGGTTAATTACTGGTTTTTGATAAACACTTTTTATATGCAGAGTCTTAAGCGCTAAATTATTTTGCCTAAGTGAGTGTTGAAAATGGGACTTAAGAGACAAAGTCACCTAGGGTACATCTATACTGTGCCAAAAAAAATAAAATAAATAAATATCATGGTTGCAAGTCTCAGAGCCCTGTTCTACAGACTGGGGCTTGTGCTATGGCACTAATAGCGGCGTAGACGTTTCTCTTTGGGCTCTGAAACCCACCCTGGTGCCCTGAGGTCACTTACACATTTTATCCTGTACAACAAACCATTTGTGCTGTCACATCTAGGAACCCACATTTTGTGCTTTTCTTTGGAAACCTTTGTGTGTTTAAGCTCTAAGTGAGGGTCTAGAATTTCTATTCAAGTTTCAAATGTTTTCCTTTAGGAACTGTTTTTCTTTCTAGTCTATATTAAATAACTGGTTCTATTGCATTTGTTTGCAACATGCAAAAGAATAAGTAGATCTCCATAGGAAAGCCAAGTGAAAGCTAGCCCTACAAACTGTGTTTGACCCCAGTTTAGCAGATTAATCTTTCAGTACATATGTACTCTTAGGAACATTAATGGGGTCACTTACTCCTTTTGAAAAACTAAACCCTTTTATGTATTAGGCAAAACTCATTACAGTTTTTCATATGGAGAAACAAAATTAAATCCTTTCAGTTTAAATTGAACCTTAAATGTATGTCTATAATGAAGTCTAGTAAAATTGATTATGTTTACTCTGTATTGAGCTAATTACGCTATTTTAAAGCAGCTCTCTTTTTCTGTGCATTGAATAGTGATCACATTGACTGGATTAACTGATGATGAAGTGGGTTCCTGCTATTAAGTAATTGGCTTTATTGTAGAAGAGTGGTTAGTGCTTCTTTTAATCCAGTTAAGGTGTCTACAGTTATTTTCAGTCAAATTTAAAATGACAACTCATCCAGACAAATTTACCACATGAAGGGCGGCATGGCCAATTTAACTTATTTGTATTAGAAAGAGTCTGAATTACACAGGCAATTGTTATGAAATGTCTATATCTTCATATAGACTCGAGTACATGAAGCGGTAACTCTTGTCAAATGCACCGGTATTGTTTAGTAAATCTTCTTTTACCAGTACAGAAGAGGTCTGAGCAAGGAACATATTAGGAATACCGATAAAAAACATCATAGGTTTTTTAATTTTGTGGGTTTTTTATGATTAAAGTGTTTTTATTTGTGAATGAGAAATTTTCTCTGTTTTTCAGCTTCCAGTGTTTTTGCAGTAGGTTGACCTATAAATAAAGTTACTAACATTACTATTGTTTTTAGATTGAAAAGAGTTTAAAATGTATTTTTATGGGTTTTTTGCATTTCACTCAATTACGACAGTGAAATGAGTTATACTGATTTTTTTTTTTTTTTGCTAATGCAATGTTCCTGTCTTTGAGTTTCAAATTGCAGAGTAGAATGTTTAAATCTGTACCAACTGTTTTGATTATTTTGTTTTGTTTTTAATTTCTTGAAAACACTGCTATTAGTACTAGGTATTGAAAACTATTCTTTAGTAAAACACAAATACTAGAATTTAATTACTTCTCAGTAGCGCTAAATAAATTTGTTAGTCTTTAAAAGTGCCACATGCCTTCTTGTTTGTTTTGCTGAACTGGACCTCTTTGGAACCTGTTTGCTTTTAGTCCTTCTTCACACAAGTATTCCCAGAACTAGTAGGATTACTCATTTATGTACTACTCATGTATGTGAGGATTTGTAAATTAATTTCCTTAATGCATAGTCCTGGCTATGCTTAGTATTTTAAAAGTTAGGCCTGCTCTATATTAGAAAAATAAGTGCGGTCGGTGGCTGATGTCAACACTACCCTTCTTAGATCAGTGAAGTTGAGTCCTCACCAGGAGAAGTGGGAGGGGCGGTGTGGGGAACTGAGAGCCCAGTTTCTGAACTCAGCTCCTTGGGCTTTTCTCCTCTCCATTCCCTGCTGGGAGTCTGGGCTTTCCCTCTCTCCCTTCCCTGGGGGAAGCTGCCTGGGTGTTCTCACCACTGGGGAGTAGGGTCCAGTTACCTGGGATTTTCCTGCCTCCCCCACCCCCCTTGGGAGCTGGGCTCCTTTGTCCATGTCACATGAAATTTACAAGGCTGCTGGGTTCCCTGGAGTGGAGAAGTCCCTGGGCTTCTCACCCAGCTAGGATCAGAGACCACTTACTCAGTTCTGGGGAGGGCTTTCTTGTCAATTTTATTACTCCAGGGGAGAATAACAAACAAGGAGTCAGGAGAATGACAACCACATAACTGATGTAAGGGACACAATGTCTGCATTGACACTACCTCACTCAAACTAAACTGATATCAGCCATACATCTCTCCTTAAGGTGGCTTTATTATGCTGGTGTAGCAGGGGAGTTAAGTTGCTGGGAGAAGCATTGTAGCCTGTAACCTCCACTGTTTTGTCAACAAAAACTGACTTTTGTTGACAAAACTCTCTGGTGTGGACCAGCCCTTACTGAGAAACAGAATTAGATATTATTTAACTAGTTCCAGATATTTAGCATTTTCCCAGAGCAGAATTGCAAATATAACATTCTTAGAAAAGTGCTTTAAATTCTTCATAACAAATAAATAAAACAATGCATTTTAAAAATAAACTAGATTCCAAATGAGAAAATATAGATGGAAGTGTGAGCTGATGCTTTGCAGTCTGTAGGGGAGACGTTTTATTGGATACAAATAGAAAGCATGCTGCTTTTTTTTGGTATGCATTTTAAGGAGAAGTAGATGTAATTTTTAGTTTGTACATCAATTTTTTTCTAAACATTAATAAACAAAATAAAGAATTGCATAAAAATGAAACATAACTGTATAGCTCATTCAGTGCTGGCATAACCTGCAAAATGCTCAAAAATGACGCCTCTGTGGTTTACATCTCAGAATTGTGACATGTTACCTTGGAAAACGTGTATACAATTTTTGTTGGTGGGTGTTTTGTAATGTGCTAGTTTAATAGGAGGTGTGGTGTTGGATTTTGGTCTAAAATAAATTAGAATAACTATAATTGATGTTTCTTATTTGTAGTGTGGACCATGGATTTGTGACATTGGGTCTGCTGTGTCTGTGCACCTTTGAAGGCAGACCAAATCTGTCTGTCATTGAAGCCAGACCTGTCCTGGCACCTTTGGGAAACCTCCACTTCTTTGTCTGCTGCTTCAGAGGCAGGCAGGCAGATCAGCCCCTCCTCCTGCAGAGCAATTGTTTTTTAAAAAGGCATTAAATCTCCAGGCTATCACAATCTGCCTTTTTTGGCAGAAGGGATTCCTTTTATCCCAATGGTTTATGCCTTCTCTTCACCCAAAGCACAGCGTGGTGGAGAAGACTAAGAAGAGAGGGGAAAACCCAACATTGTGTCTCCTGCACCTCACTGGTGATTGAGTGCCTTCAGGGTGACCTGTGCCTGTTCTTTGACTGCTTGTTCATGTCAGTTCCATGTTAGCTGTGTGCGCACCCATGTACCCATCTACTGGAGATTTTTGCCTTAGTGGTATTTGTAAGGCCTGCTCTGTGCACTTTCTGGAATCCCGCATTCATGCAGTGGAATATGAGGTGCCTCTGACCGTGTACCCCCTTAATTTCTTCTTTCTGCTTCTGATGGTTACTGGAATGCCTTTCTCTTGCAATTGCAAGTGCCTCAGTAGTGGTTGATAGTTGTAGATAGTTAGTTTACTAGTCCTGCTAGGCGTGTCCACGTTGGGATGGGACTTGCCCTGTTCCCCAGGTTTTAAGCAGTGTTCTGTTTTATCATAATCCTTTCTAGTTTAATGGCCCCCACAATAGCTGTTTGAAGTGTTCAGGGGAGATACACAGAGGGGACCAGGACTTCAGACCATAGGCTAAAAGAGACATGGATCTTCACCTGAAAGCCCTATTGATATAGATGGCGCTCAACCAGCCTCAGAACCATGGTATTGAGTATCATAGATCGGAAGGGCTTAGCCTTCCCAAACGGTCAGGTGTGGATCAACCTATGCTCTGCACTGAAGCTCCATCCCCTCCTACTGCATCCTGCTCCTCCTCTGTGCCCCGGCCCCTTGCTCAACCCTTCTCCTGAAGTGGACTGAGGCTAGGGCAGTGGTTTGCAAACTTTTTTTCCTCTGGACCCAATTGAAAAAACTCATTTATGACCGTGACCCAACAATGACATCTTTGAGCAATGTATTCCAGGCTTTTGGTCGCAGCGGCAGGGGGTGCCATGACCCAGTACCTGAGGGTCTGCGACCCGGTCCTGACCCCTGGTTTAAAAACCACTGGGTTGGGGTGTTCCAGCCATTGGTTCAGACCACCCGGCAGCCAGGGCCAGGCCTGGACCTTGCTCCAGGGGCTGGGGGCGCTGGGGCCGGTAACTCAACTTGGCAGCCTGGGACTCAAGTGGGCAGCATAAGCTCAGCAGGTTCTGATGGGCAGAGCAACATACCTGGTCAAATGAAAGAGGTTTTCTTGTTGGGACTGGGACTGGAAACTTTCTCCTCGCCAAACCTAAGTACAGTCAATGCTGAACTACCTATCACATCTTAAACACCCCGGCCTAGCCCTCTCATCACTTAATATTCAGCTGGAGGCTGTTTTACCTTCCATTCTCCCAGTCCATGGTAGATCAGTTTTCTCCCATGGCATGATGATTGGGGTCTTAAAAGGCCGAGAGAGACTTTACCCACAAGCCAGAGATCCTATTCCTACCTGGGACCTGAATCTAGAGTTTTCAAGGCTCAGGCCTCCCCTTCAAGCCATTAGGTTCCTGGTCTCTGCTGCTCTTGTCCTGGGAGGCCTCCTTCCTGGTGGTGACTTACCTCAGCAGGAAGTTTTCTGAGATTAGCATACTCAACTCAGAACCACCTTACACCGTGTTTTGTAAAAATGGGGTCCAGGTGCAACCCCCACCCAGCCTTCTTACCAAAGGGATTGTCACAGTTCCACAATAACCAGGACATATTCCTGCCTGTGTTCTTCCCGAAAACGACACAGATCCAGCAAGGCGTGTAGGTTGCACGCCCTGACCCTACATCAGGGGTCAGCAACTTTTTGATATCTTTCAAGATGTGATGCTCATGTCCATTCCGTGTTGGGTGCGTGCGCCCCCACTTATACTGTTAGCGGAGATTTTTATCTTACTGGTATCTGTAGAGCCAGCTCCAGGACCCATGTTCATGTGGCGTTACATGAGGTGCCACGTGCCCCTTAGTAATCTTCTTGCTGTCAGCTCCGACGGCAGGGATAGAGGGCAAGTCATGAGATGGACATGAGCAATACATCTCGAAGAGCAATAGTTACAAAAGGATCAAGTGCTTGCTCATTTCAGTTCTATTTCATCACAAATTAAACACTGTGACAAGGTTAGTCAGAGAGCTAATATCCACACTTGTAGCTTCCAGTAATAAATCTACTAACTCAGCATGTTCAGGGAGATGGTTGAGGTTTATCATTGGTACCAGAACAAGGGTCTCACCCACACATCTGCAGATTCTTTAATTTCTTCAAGATAGATGAACTCGGACCAGGTCAGGCAATTGAGACACTCAGAGGTCAGGTGTCTGCTTTGCCTAGCATCCTTAGGGTGGCAGACAAGTAATAGATTTCATCATCAGATGTCCAGTATGGGGTGGGTATATTTATTTATTTATTCTTTTTCATCCATGTGAAGTACAGAGACTTTTTTAATGAGATCCTAGCTGGTTCTCAGTGCCCTTACAGGCCATCCATTTGAACCAGTTTTGAAGGTGTGTCTCATTTATTTTCTAAACATTAAATCAGCCTTTTTGATAGCCACCATGTTAGTTTGCAGGCTATCTGAGTGGGGACCTCTTTTCCTGGAACCTCATTGCTGCATCTTCTATGAAGATAAAGTGGTACTAAGAATCAACCCAGTTTTCATGTCAGGGATTAATATCAGTTTCCACAGGAAATTATCCTTCCATCGTCTTGCTAGCTCCAACACCTCCCACTGAGAAACTGGCATGCTTTGGATGTCTGCAAGCTCTCAAAGTATATATTCATTGCATGGTTTGGACCAGAACAGGTTTTTTTATGCTTTATTATCCAGTGTCAATGGGTAAAAAGGGCTTCAAAATCTTCCATTTCCAAGTGGCTAAGATATTGTATATCAGAAATATAAAAGTATAAAATAGTAATAATAAATAATAAATAACTTCAGCTTCCAAGAGCAAAGCCGCTGCTTTGGAGCTGTGGCAGCATCCTTGGCAGAAAAACTTCATACAAGGAAAAGTGGAAAGCAGCCAGCTGGCCATCTGTTCATATCTTATCCAGGTTTACCAGCTGGACATGCTATCATTTTCTGATGCTGCCTTCAGTAAAGGAGTGCTCCTCCAGTAATATCCCAGTAACTATTAAGAAAGGGTTACCCCCTTTCTTCCATCTATATATAACTGCATGTAGTCCCCACCACCACACGCTCAATGTACACTCTGAAAATTCCAATATCATGAATCTGTGGACCTCATTATGAATACAAATAGGAAAAGGTATCCCTTCCTTATTTGAAAATCTCCTTTCTTGGAGCAATGAGGTCCAGAGATCCACCTCACCTGGGGAAAGAGAGAGGATTATTGGTGCACACAGCTTCCAGTTATTATCTGGGGAAAGAGAGAGGATTATTAATTAGAACTCAGCTTCTTATACAAGTACACTGAATATCTTGTTCTGCAGGAGGATTGTTCTGTTTAGTCTTAACGCTGAATTTTCCTTACCAGTATGTAGTTTGAGTTTGCCTAGGCTGTGGAAGTCTCTCAACTGACAGTGTTCATAGAAAAAGTCACACTTAGCCTGCCCTGATTTGGTAGATTTTGGGCTGCTTCCAAGGCCACATACAGCAGAGACTCAGTGTCATGCATCTGTGGACCTTGTTATTCCAAGAAATGAAATTTTTAGGCAAGGCCCAGATAAATTTTCCTATTCTGCATCTCTGGTATACCAGTCTAGTAGAACTTCCGGGTTAGTCACTGATTAGGAAAAAGCATTTATACCTAGATAGCTGATTCAATGTAAAATCCTAGTGGAGATGTGGCACAGGTAGTTGTCACCTTGATGTAGCTGGTGGAGGTCAACGCTCTACTTCCTACCTGGGATTTACTTTGGCTAGCTTGCCATTACTAGGTGTTTGGATCTGTGGTTTTGTGAGTAAAGGCATCGGTGCAAATTGCTTGTTGGTAATGACTGTAATATCAGGATAGCCTGGGGTGCTGGGGAAAGGGCCTAGTGATCTTTAGTGTTAGGGCTTCATCAATCTTCATGTGCTTCATTCTTTCTCAACAACTCCCTGGTAATTAAAGTAGCTGAACCCTTCAGAGGAAATGGGACTGTATGTTGTCATCTTTACTTGGGTAGTGCTGGAACAAAGGGAGAGAAGCCAAGTCAGACAGGACAGAGGAAGAAAGAGTTACATCTCCTTCCAATAAATTACAGATGGAAGAGGGCTTCCTATCTCCCCTGTGTACCTGAAGCACATTTGTCAGAGCTTCTGAAAGTGGATGGCCTAGTCACATATGTGACTGAGGCATCACTTAACAGCTCAGCCTTGCAGGCAGAAGAGACAAAAAAGACCTAGCAGCCAGTGTTGAAGTAGTTATGGTGTCCCTCTTAGACTGTGATTTGTGCTGAATAACTTTTTATGACCTGGCTTTCACTAAGGAGCAGGAATTGTTTTTACATCTTTGGTAAGAACTACAAGAAATGGGGCTGTTGGAAGACAGGCAGGATCAAACATGCATGCTTATATGGAAAGTGACTGACTCAGGTCTTTCAGACTGGTGTCTCAGAGCTGGAAAAGCATTTACACTAAAAATTGGCAACAAACTCATCATAGTTTGTAGATTTTGAACTTCCAAGTTTGGCTAGTGAGCTAGACTGCTATTATACGTCGGTTTCTTCCTCTACAGAAATATTACATGAGCTATCTGGTGCTCAACAAAAATCATTATTGTAATGGACAAGCAGGTCGTTCCGCTAGCTTGCCTACATTATGTGCCTCTGGAGGCTACTCTCTAGTCACCACCTCTTTAATTTTGTGGATTACTTAAAATAATTCACTTAGTCTATTGGGGAAGCACATAGCTATGATTGCTGAGTGGAGGGGTTTAATCATATAGCATCTCTTCTGTATCAGGAAAGGTTTTTAGCACCATAATAAAAGCAGCAAGGGGGAGACTTTTAACCTTGTAACAACCTTTCTACTCCCACATACTGTATCATAGACTCTAAAGTCAAAAGGGACCAATATGATCATCTAATCTGACGTCCCGCACAATGCAGGCCACAAAACCTCACCCACCCACTCCTGTAATGAACCTCTAACCTATGACTAAAAAACAACGAGAGTCCTGTGGCACCTTATAGACTAACAGATTTTCTTCGGCATAAACTTTCGTGGACTATAACCCACTTCGTTAGATGCATCTGACGAAGTGGGTTATAGTCCACGAAAGCTTATGCCGAAGAAAATCTGTTTAGTCTATAAGGTGTCACAGGACTCTCGTTGTATTTTGCTGTACAACAGACTAACACGGCTACCCCTCTGGAAATTTCTAACCTATGACTGAGTTATTAAAGTCTTCAAATAATGATTTAAAGACTTTAAAACACAGAGAATCAACCAGCAAGTGAGCCATGCCCAATGCTACCGAGGAAAGCAAACCTCCTCCCCAGCACCCAAGTCAATCTGCCTTTGGGGGGGAATTCCTTCCTGGCCCCAAATATGTAAATCAGTTAAACCCTGAGCGTGTGGGCAAGTCTCACCAGCCAGTCAAGAAAAAATTCTCTGTAATAACTCAGAACCCACCCCATCTAATGCCCCTTCCCAGGTCACTGGCATATCTATCACCAGTAGTAAAAAATGGACAACTGCCAAACTAAGCCGTCCCATCATATCATCCCCTCCATAAATTTATCAGGGTTAGTTTTGAAGGCAGTTATGTTTTTTTTGCCCCCACAGCTCCCCTTGGAAAGCTATTCCAGAACTTTACTCCTCTGATGGTTAGAAACCTGCGTCTAATTTCAAGCCTAAATTTCCTGACGGATGGTTTGTATCCATTTGTTCTTGTGTCCACATTGGTGCTGTATTCAAATAATTCATCTCCCTCCCTGGTATATATCCCTCTGATGTATTTATAGAGAGCGATCATATCTCTCCTCAACCTTCTTTTGGTTAAGCTAAACAAGCCATGCTCTTTAAATCGCCTCTCATAGGGCAGGTTTTCCATCCCGCAAATCATCCTTGTAGCCCTTCTTTGCACCTGTTCCGGTTTAACTTCATCTTTCTTAAACATGGGGGACCAGAACTGCACACAATATTCCAGATGAGGTCTCACTGACACCTAGTATAATGGTACTAACACCTCCCTATCTCTGAAGCACCCCTGGACCGCATTAGCTTTTTTCACGGCTGCATCGCATTGGTGACTCATAGTCATCCTGTGATCAAGCAGTAAACCCAGGTCCTTCTCCTCCTCCATCACTGCCAACTGATGTGTCCCCAACTTATAAGAAAAAATCTTATTTGTCCCTAAATGCATGACCTTGCACTTCCCGTTATTAAATTTCATCCTATTTCTAATACTCCGGTTTACAAGGACATCTAGTTCCTTAATCCACCTTTCTATTTTCATATTAATCCCCATCGTTTCTAATTCCCTATATGGAACTGTATCAAATGCGTTGCTGAAATCTAAGTAAATTAGGTCCACCGCATTCCTTTTATCCAAAAAATCTGTTATCAAAAAAGGTGGTCATGTGGGGAGGAACCCAAAATATATTTCTTATCCATTGGTTTAAAGAAGGAATGATTATCAATTTACTTGAATTAGTTGCAAATATTTAATGAACACTTCATTTAAAAATAATTTTTGACCCTTTTTCTTTTCATTTTGCTAAAGTGAGCAAAAATTATAATTCCTTATTTCTTAACTAGTGTTGTTCAAATTTGGGGAATCATACATTCTTCATTAAAGACTGTTTATAAAATTCTATTTTGAAGTTTTATATCAAAACAGGTTTGGAGCAGCCTGAGCATAAGAAAACTTAATGGGCCAAATCTTCAGCTTGTGTAAATCACTGTAGTTCTGTTGACTTCAGTGAAGCTATGCCACTTACAAGAGTAGATGATCTGGCTCAATATTTTTACATGGCTTTTGCCTTAAAAGAATACCATGTGAGTTTTTCCCCTCCACCCCATGACTTGGTTATCTTACAAAAAACAGTACTGGGGGATGAGGATTTGGGGTGTGTGTGTGGAAATGTGTGTGTGTGTGTGGGGGGGGTGTTTATAAATATTCCAGAATTCATCAGTGGGCTGAGACAAAGAATGAGAAATCCAGATGTAAAGGAAAACTGGTTAAGACACTGAGTATGAAGTTCTCTCTCTCTTTTAAAAAAAAAAAAAAAAAAAAAAAAAAAAAGAATGGTTTTAACTGTAGTGTTTGAACTGCAGAGCTGTATATGATCTTAAACAGATGTTTTCAGAAGTATATGTGTCATGCTTACCAAGATCAGTATTTCTGGCAAACTACAGGAAAAGGTTATACTAAACAGCAGTTTTAGTTCAATAGTAGTTTCAGGTTTTCATTTGAGTTATATGTTTGGATGTTTGTCTTAAAATGGTAGCAGACTGTTAGAATTATGAGACTGACAAACACCTGTCAGGATAGTCTCTAGAATGCTTGGTCCTGGCCTAGATGACCTCGCGAGGACCCTTCCAGTTCTACGATTCTGTGAAGTCACCTGATATATATTTGTGTTGTTCTTTCACCATAATCCATTACTTGTAATTTTTATAGGTATTTATGGTAAATTTTTTAAAGCTTTAAAACTTCCAAAAATGGAGGAAAAGCTGACATGTAGGTCATGGCAATCAAATATTAAGCCTTTAAAATATTATTTGTTGGCAATCAGTGAGACAGAGATTTATATAGAAAGGCAAGATGGGTGTGAGGTCATATCTTTTATTGGACCAGCATCTGTAGGTAAAAGAGAGAAACTTCTGAGTTTCCAGAACCTGAAGAAAAGCTCTTTTCTCCAGGTAAATTGAGCTAATTTATTCCCTTAGGGCACAGTTGTATAGACATTAATTAACTGCATTAGGGCTAATCTGCAGGATTTATGGAGACTGGTTTTAAATATAAAGCTGAGGGGAAAAGAATAGTATCTGAATTTATAAAGTACCGCAATTCCCACTGGACTTGTCTCTTTTCAGTTATGAGAAAGCCTTTACAACTTTGTTCAACTGCATTATTGCACAAACATAAACATTTTTTAATTAGACTGAATAAATAACTCATTGAAGTAATCAAGTAATTTTTGTTCAATATAGTGTCCTTCCAGGAAAATGCACAACCAATCTAATGTAAAAATATGATACTCTGAATTGAGGTGTTCTGCAAAAATCATCTCGCTCGCTCTTACTTACATGTTTATAAAGCCAAAAACTAAAAGTGTGTAAAGCTGATTTATATAGAAGGTGTAAGTAGTGACGGTCAATTACATTATTTTAACTGGATTGTTTTTTCAGTAAGATTGAATTTTTGCAGCCTGGTGTGTTGGGGCAGTAAATTACCAAGCATTTGTTTTTGTTTTTTCATGGTGACAGGTTGGTAGTCATTGAAACAACAGGTGCTGCTTACATATCATTTCTTCCTGACATCCTTCCTGCGGGATGTTTTTCAAGTGTAACAGATATGATCATAAGATTCTGATTGAGTGATGGTAGGAAATTAGGATTGTTTTTACATATAATGTTCTGTGTTTGTCAAATGGTAGGTAACCAGAAGCAGCTTATTTCCTTAAGCAATATTGTATAAAAGCTGCAGAAAGTGGACTGTTGTGCAGAGTAAAAAATTTTTAGATTAACCTCGTCCGGTTACATTTTGCAGATTGTTAAAAGCTGTTTAGTATTCTGTTTTGAAAATCATGTGCATGCCTTAGCAACTTTCTGGCTTTACTGGAACAACATGTGGCTTAATGCTCATGGAAACACCAGCCTGCATAATAGTTGACTGTTAAAGTTTCAGTCAGCCACATGTTTCGTTTTAACTGTTCAGTGCTGAACACAGCAGAAGTTGGACACACAAAAGTCAGAATGTTAGATTGACTCTTCAATTCTAATGAAGCGGAGGGAACTTTAATACGTTAGCTAGCTTTTCTATGGCTGTGCCAGAGACTTTTGACAGGAAGTGAAGATTAATGTTAGGAGGCTGAAGTGTGGTACTGATTACTATAGAATGCTTCAGGCCAGCCCACCAGTAGCACTGTGCTGTGATTTGCAGTACAAGGGAAGGCTTTGTCCAGATTTATCAAATGCCACATTTCTTACTAGCTGCTTGCCAGAAAAGCACAGCAGGGATGCTAGAAATGTCCTTTCCCTGTTAGGAAACTACTTCAATAGGATACAGCAACTTAGGCAACGAGAAAATTCAAATATTCCTCTGGACAACAGATCTTGTATGCTATGTTTCCAAATTGGAATTTTTTTATTATTGGGAACATTTTTATTAAAAATAACTAAATAAATAAATTGCAAAAATTGTCTAAGTGATACTCAAGTTAGTCCCCAAAAGTTAGACTTTTGTAACATCTGCAAAAGCAAATTACAAATAAGGTTTTAGTAAAATAGTGAAACTGGCCTATATGATTTAACTGTTCAAGCTAAGTGAAGTGCAGAAAGTAAACTAATGTAATGGTAAAAGTAAATCAGGTTAGCAGAGGAAAATTGGGACAATCAATTAATGACTGTAGAGTGCCTTGGTTATGTGAAGTGCTGTGAGTTAAAGTTTGAAAGCATTTTAAAAAGATAGTGATAGTGATAAAAGTGAAGACATCTTATTATATGTGACCATATGACTTATGGAATAGCCTTTGTAAGCAACACTTGCTGATTTGCAGGTTCTCCCAGTCCCATATTAGCAACAGAAATATGTCCTTGAAGTTTTTTCATTGATTATGACCAACTAATATGCCAACTAGAAAAGTATATTAAAGAGGGTCAGAATGCACAGAAGCTATGTAACATGTAGTCCTGTATGGATAATCATGCATTTTCTTACCCAGGTAGATAGTCAAAACTTTCCTATCTTCATAGTTGTCAAACATACAAGTTTGGGGATTTTTTAAAAAAAAGTATTCTGATCTTTTCCTTTTGTGGTGGGATGGGAAGAAGGTATGATTTGTACAGTCCTTAAAGGTGCTCAGAGCTAGTGATCTCTTGCAAAATGGACTGAAATTCTCAGTGGAGATGGCTATATTGTCTGAACTGTAGAATGAATATGGTAGTAACTGCTACCAAAGAGGAACATAAATATCACGAGAGAAAAAGATGACTCGAAATGAAGAGACTGTCAATAAACAGTATGATCTGGCTTCTGCTGATCAGTTGGAATGACTATGTATACCCCAGTTAGAGGCAAAAAGGCATCCTTTAAAATCTGGAAGCTGAATCCTATAGAAATATAAAAACAGACAGAGGCATAAACTCTGGCAAGTCAAGTGTAAAAGGTTGGTTTGGCGGGCTAAAAAAGAATTTGAAGAGCAACTAACCAAAGACTCAAAAACTAACAGCAATTTAAAAAAAATGTATATTAGAAGTAGCCTGGCTAGTAACCATCAATGGACCTATCCCCCATGAACTTATCTAGTATGCACTCAGAACAAGGTGTTACATCCTTGCGCAGCCTGTCAAAGTGATGCACGATGTTTACCTCAGTAGATCCCATATTTATTGAGTATTGACAAACTAGTAACTTGATTCCTAGTTAAGGCATGTTTATTGTTGCTAACTGCTGTTAATGGGCAGCTTTAAAAAATGCACTCCTGTTTTTATTTTTGTTTTTTATTTTCAAGGACCTAGAATCATATCTGCCAACAAAGCTGAGACAGGAGCACCAGACATTTCTCCTCCAAGTCCTAATCCTTTGAAAAAAGGAGGCTCGATTAATTGGCCTTTCCCTGATAAGATAAAATCTCCTAGAACTGTGAGAAAACTTTCAATAAAAATGAAAAAATTGCCAGAACTCAGTAGGAAGCTGAGTGTCAAAGGAACCTCAAGCTCTAATAGTTCAGATAATCCTTCTTCCTTGCTGAAAGGTGACTGTCAGGATACAAGCTATGCCACATCTTTGTCATCTTCTGGAAACACAACAGCAGCTGCTAGCAGAAATGTTATAAGTCGGTACCATCTTGACAGTAGTGTATCGTCACAACTTGGCTACAGAAAGAAAAGCACAGGGAGTTCCAAATCTTCCAGTAAAGGTGGTTACCTCAGTGATGGAGACTCTCCTGAACTTATAACAAAATCAGGTAAACACAGTTCTGTAAACAGATTTGGGAAGGGAAAGGAGGCACCTCCAAGTAACAACAATAAAACTGAAATAGACATTGATGCCTTTAGGCACTACAGCTTTTCTGATCAACCTAAGTGTTCCCAATACATATCTGGACTCATGAGTGTTCACTTCTATGGTGCTGAAGATTTGAAACCACCGCGGATGGACTCGAAAGATGTCTTTTGTGCAATTCAGGTAGATTCAGTAAACAAAGCAAGAACAGCATTGCTTACATGCAGGACGACTTTTTTAGATATGGACCACACTTTCAACATAGAAATTGAAAATGCCCAGCACTTAAAACTAGTAGTCTTCAGCTGGGAGCCTACCCCCCGGAAAAATCGTGTTTGCTGTCATGGAACAGTGGTTCTCCCCACTCTATTTCGAGTGACAAAGACTCATCAGTTGGCTGTCAAACTGGAGCCCAGAGGACTTATTTATGTCAAACTGATTCTTATGGACCAGTGGGAGAATTTTCTTGATGGTCTAGTTGCAGATCGAGAGCCAGTGATATTTGGAGTAGATGCTCGAAAAGTTGTTGAGAAGGAAAATGTCGGCTTGATGGTACCGCTTCTGATGCAGAAATGTATTATGGAGATTGAAAAGAGAGGCTGCCAGGTATTGTAAACGCTTTAAAAAATTCTCATATTTCACGTGGTTGGATTTCTTTTTGCACCATTATGTTTAGAATTTGAGCAGCGAGCAAGGGAATCCAGTAAGTATATTTCCCACATTGTGTCTCTTGTCTTTGTTTCTCCTCTTACTTGGTCTCATCACTTTGTTGTTCAGTGTTTGTTTCTTTCCTATCTCTGTGTAACATGGAGAGGAACAGTGAAGCTGAGTAAACCTACCACTTTCAGCTTCTTCATAAGGGAGGCCTGCACTTAATACCAGTGACGTGTTAGGACTATGAGAACATAACTAAAACCATAGATAATGGCGCTTGGAGATTAGGGCCCACCATTTCCTAATTTCCAACCAATGACTCATTCCACAAGAGATTGCTTCTGCATACACGTTGAGAAAAAAAAACAATGTAAAATTCTGAAACACCTAAAATTGAGGCATTGTGTGATCCAAAATCATCATGTGCTGTCTTCCTGGCAAAACTGCAGTTTAACAAACATATTCATAAGCCAGCAAAGATCAACTCTGATTTGTCCTTTAGCCTTTTCTTTATTTATGCTACTATGCAGAACGCATCTGTCTGCCTTTAAGCATAAGCAACTGCTTGGGAAGCCCGAGACTAAAAACTTCTCAGGCCAAGTCTGATCTACCCCTTCTGGCAGTTGGGCAAAAAGGAGACAGAATTCTCATTGACTTCCCCTGCACCTCTTTTTGCCTGCCTGCCGTCGTGGGGGAAACCTCAAAATTATAAGCTAAGCTTTGCAATCTAGTTGTCAAGCAGCGTCTTTTGTTCATTTTGTGTAGTTTATGGTTGACAAGTCTAGTGGTTGCAAAATGTGTGTGAAAAGGAGCGTGATCTCCATCTTCCAATTATAGAAAATGAAAAAAAATTCTAAAAAAAGGAAGGTGCACAGTTCTGATGGCAAACTTCTCCTCTGGCCAGTTTAATTGAAGTTAGTGGAACAACTTTCATACAGTGCTCTGTAACACGTGTGAAGCCCCTCTCATTCAGGGTCTGTCCTTCTGTTTTGTGAACCCTGCAATTTAGAAATAGCCACATCCACTGGTTGTTACATTTTTAAATTTCTATCATATTTGGTGAATTGTTCTGAGCTATGTGGTTTCACCACTCCCATTTTTCACTTTGGTCATGAGGTTCCCATTTTAGCACAGTACTTGCAGACCATATTACACAAGATTACCAGAGGTCTATGAATTCATCTTTTCCTCTATTGAATGGGAGAACTACCAGTACATTTTGTAAATAACGCATGTGGTAGCCCAGCTAAATCTAGAATATCTTGTAAGTTTTTTAATAATATTTAAAATGTAGACGTGTGTTCTCATTAATTATTTTGGTGTTGAATATCATTGATAACTCTGTGCTTTGATGGATCTCTTACATTAAAGCTTTTCTCCATTTTGAAAGTGAATGTGAAAGGGCAGTCATAAGGGCAAATTCCCATTGCAGTTTTCAATTCCAGTGCATTATTGTATGTCCTTTCATCCTTCTATCTTTGTAGTTGCTAGCACCTAGTCATGCTGATGATATTAGTCAATCAAGACATCAGTGATCATTGAACAGTTGAGATCTGAGTTGTCTTCAGGTGCCTGGTGTTTCTAAGCATGAAATTTAATTTGTTCACCTGCACAAACAAGACTGAGAACATTAAATGTACAGCGCATGTTAATTCCACGTTTGACTGATTCATATAACTTTTGGATTTCTTAATGAACTATAGCGGGATGTAAGTTTGTTTTTTCTGCCAACATCACTGGTCTATGGATTATTTAACAAGCTGTGATGGTAAAAATGTTATGAGTAACAGTTTTTTTGTCTAATAGCATATACAGGACTGCTTACTGCTCTGTTATATGGATGTGACATCCATTGCCTTCATTCTTTTACTGTTCATTTACATCATAGAATCATAGGACTGGAAGGGACCTCATGAGATCATCTAGTCCAACCCCCTGCTAAAAGCAGGACTATTCCCACTAAATCATCCCAGCCAGGGTTTTGTCTAACCGAACCTTAAATATCTCCAAAGACGGAGATTCCACCACCTCCCTAGGTAACCCATTCCAATGCTTCACCACCCTCCTAGTGAGAAAGTTTTTCCTAATATCCAACCTTGACCTCCCCAGCTATAATTTGAAACCATTGCTCCTTGTTCTGTCCTCTGTTACTATCGAGAACATCCTAGCTCCCTCCTCTTTGGAGCACCCCTTCAAGTAGTTGAAGGTTGCTATCAAATCCTCCCTCAGTCTTCTCTTCTGCAGACTAAATAAGCCTACTTCCTTCAGTCTCTCCTCGTAAGTCAGTAAGTCTTCAGATAACTGAAGACTGAATTGATTCATTAGCATATGCTCAAATAAATTGTCCTTTTTATAAGCCACCATATATAATATAATTCCAAAGGGGTAGCCGTGTTAGTCTGTTGCAGAAAAACAAACAGTCCTGTGGCACTTTTAAAGACTAGCAGATTTATTTATCGCATGAGCTTTTGTGGGAGAAAATCTAAATAGATCTGTTAGTCTTTAAAAGTGCCACAGGACTCTGTTTGCTTTTCATGTATAGTAGAGGACTCCTGAGTTCTAGTCCTTGCTCTGCTCAGGAGTTACTGTGTAGCCTTAGGCAGTGAAATGGGGATCCAAATAGCTCACTCTTAGAGGTTCTTTTATGTTTTTAATTTTTAATGCTTGAGAAGTGTTTGGCGAAAGGGTGTTATCAAAATACAAAGTTATTTTTAATAATAAGTACGGCAAGTTAGAACATGTATGAGTATATGCGCCAAATGCTCTTCAATGCATGATGATCCTGTTTAGGTACCTTTCTCATGTACCTGACTCTGTTAGATTACTCTAGGAAATGTAGCATCCTTCTTTGTATAAAACCCGTCATGTATCTGGAAACATGTTGGCATATCTTAACCAAAAACAAATCTGAGAAGTGCTATCTGATGATAGAGTACATCTGTTGTCCCCATACCACAGTGGACATGATATCAAATATCATCATATAGTGATAATGATATAGTTAACTGCTTATGAAAGAAATCCTTTTGATTTTATTTGATTCACAGCATGTCATTGTTTCTTTATCCATGGAAAGTGTGGCCATGTTTCACAGGCACAAAGCTTGTGTGTTGAAAGTCCTTCTAATCATCAATAGACTAATAGCTGTCAAATTATTTTAGAAAGTTCGAGACAAATTTTTTAATACAAATTATTTTCTGATTAATCTCAAAGGAGTCACTGTGTTATAAATTAAACAGGTACACTAGCAGTGTAAAAAGCAAATAAATAAATAAAAAGTGCAAAAGCGGTGAGCTAAACGAGTAGTAAGTGGGTTGTGGTTTCACCTGGATTACTTTGCATTATTCATTGAAATTATATCCCTTGTCAGTGGTTATAAAGAGTAAATGTGGTTAGAGTTCTAGTTTGTGTATCACAAGAGAAGAAAATGAATTTGGAAGTTTTTTCTTTTTAAGAAGTCACCTGAAAGTGAGCAGCAAAGAACACTTAGATATCTAAAAACTTCATAATTTTTGTCTTTTTCTGTATTGCAGTTTACTGATCTAGTGCTCCTTTACAAATTATTTTCCCCTTACAGAAGAAATTCATTCAAGTTGATTAGGCCATTACTCCCCTTCCTTATCAATAAAAAGATATTGTCTAGTATTTAGGTTTGCTTTACATGATATTTAATGCTAAGTCCTGCAATTTTTTATTATGTAGAGTTTATTAAAACATTTACTCTTAGAGAGAACATTACTAGCATCTGGTATGGATACATAAAAGCCTTTTTGTGCTCTTCCTGTGTGATTCAATGATAAACCAATAACAATCTCTTTGTGTCAGAGCAGTATTGATTCAGTATTCTGGACTGTGGACATTAGCTGCATCCATAGAAACAAGCTGATAAGAGCTTGAGACCCAGTATTGTGGAAAACATTATTTATTTATTTACTATTATAGCCCAGACTGTGAACATTGTTCAGTATTGATAACACGTGTTGCTGCTTGTTGTTAAAAGATTTTGCCATATGCTTTTATTTTTTACTTTACTTTTTGGGTACAAGTATTTTTTCATCCTTAGCTGAAGACATTGTAAAACATTTCATTCTTTTCATGCCAGTTATTTAAGTAGCACTATTTAGTGCTCTGTAACGGGTAAAATGTCACAGTGTGGCCGTGATTTCACTTCTAGGTTGTAGGCCTGTACCGATTATGTGGTTCAGCAGCTGTCAAGAAAGAGCTTCGAGAGGCGTTTGAGAGGGATAGCAAAGCTGTTACTCTCTGTGAAAACCAATACCCAGATATTAATGTGATAACAGGTAATGGACTTGCTTTTGTTTTTAATGTATAACCATGGGAAACCTGTATCTAACTAAATAAAACTGTGCTTTAAAAGGGCTCATTGCAATGTCACTTGGGCAATCCCTTAACTGCACTTTGCTGAAAAAGAAAGTGAAAATGAATCTTAACTTTTGTCATGTAAAAATTAGATGTGCCAGTAATAGAAAAACAGTGTAAAAACAGCTTATTTACAAGTGGTGGAGAAAGTGGAATGAGGTTTGAAGTGACTGGAGGTCTCTGTGGAATGCCAGACCTTTGACTATTTATTCTTCGTGTTGTGTTAGCTTCTAGGAGCCCTAGTCATGGACCAGGAGCCCACTGGGCTGAGTGCTGTGCAAACACAGATCAAAAACACAATTCCTCTCCAAATACCAAACAGTCTAAACGAAGAGGCAGTTTACGACCCAGTCCTTGGATTAATTTTACAAATAATTCCATTCATTTCATTGAGACTACGCACAGTACTGAAAGTTAAGCATGTCCATAAAGCCTTGCAGAACTGGGACCTTAGAGCCAGTTCCTGCTCCCATTTAAGCCAATAGCTTAAGCGATATGTACGTGCATCTCACCTGCAACACTGAGTAGTAGGAATGTTTGATTTTTTTTTTTTTTTTTAAGATGGAATAATTTTTTTGACTAACCATAGCTTACATAACAAATATTAATCATCTAATTTCATGCTTCTTGTTAAAAACTGATTGCCTGCAGGATTTGGGAAGGAGGTTTTCCTTCATATACATTAAGAACTTGAAAGTGTACTCAACATGTGGTAGCCAAGAAGCACGTTTGCTGTGCTAGAACACAATGTAACTTAAAAAAAAAATCAATGTTGTGTATTGTTTGGGTAATTCATTTAATTTCAAAGATATTGTTAGTCAACTTTGTATTTTATGCATTACTATTTTAAAACTATTTAAAAAAATGTAACTGCTTACGGATGGCTGAGGAGAAGAAAAGCTTTATCATAAGATTTTAGGCAATTAACTTCACTGTTTTTTGCTAAATAATATCTTTGCAGAATAGAATTTGACCAATCTTATTTACTGTAGCAATCTCCTTGGCTAGTTTTGTTTCTTTAACGGTTCCCGGTACTGGCTACTCCCAAAGGCAGGATATTGGATTTAATGGTACATCCTTTATTTTGAAAGGTTGCACAGTGAAAACTCTTGTAAAAGATTCTTTGATTTAACTTATTTTAATATGCTCCCAAGAAAAAGTGATGATAATTCTTAGGACCAGCTTCTTCCAGAAATTTGTTATGGTCCTGTGTTGCTCTTGATCACTGTAAATAAATATTGGAAATGCAGATGACTGCTACTGCTTAGATTTGTGAATTAACTCATAGAAAAGAATAAAATTGTGTCAAATAGCTGAAACCAACTCCTTATGGTAGGCTGTAATTAAATAATGGCAAAACAGATATAAAGCTAAGGCAAGTTTTGGCTCAGTAAAAAAACCTAAAATCGCATCTGGCGCCTTAACAGAAAGCTTCCTGTAGACTGTTAACCTTTGACATTTACAGAAGCAATTCAGACACATGGGAGACTTATAAAAGAGTTCATATCCAGAACAACTTGTTAAATTTCATATGCATTCCAATTACCTGGACAGCTCGCTATTCCAGGTAAATCTTTGTTTTAAACTCGGGTTTGACCTGAGATAGTGCTGAACGTGGAAAGAAAGCCCTGGTGTGTTCCTTTCAGCACAATCCCACAATAGTGTGGAGAAATAGAGATCACTTTAATTTTGCAAAATGCACTGGTGAATGCTTTTGTTGTTCTTTACTGTTAAGCTTTCTCTGAATGAATGTGTAGGGTTTCCTGTCCCTTCCTGACTTCTTGTGTTGAACTACTGTTCTGTCAATATCTTACATTCAACTTTTGGTTTTGAGTTTTGTTTTTTTTAAAAGCAAGAATTAAAGATGCTGCTTTATACATCATTAAATATATACTGCTTCGTTTCTGAACAAAAAGTGTGTTTTAAGAAATCACATTTTAAAAATAATTTGCTGCAGCACCTTTCCAGCTCACTGGTTCTCTCAGAGTTGACGGGGTTGTACGAGTCGGTACACTAAACTGGTAGCTTCTGCAAACTGTAACCCGTTCTGTCATTGGTTACATTCTAAACAGGTCAGTCTTCGATGCGCCTCTGTAATGCCTGCTGACATATGAGAGCAGAGGTGTCAAGCATGCGGCCCATGGGCCATACGTGCCCCGTGATCTGCTCTGCTGCAGCCTGCGCTGGTTCAGTCGTGTAGCGAGGGTGGGGCCAAGCCCTGGGCTGAACCTGTCCCCCAGGGCCAGATCTCATGGGCTCTGGCCCTGCCACTCCTCGCTGCAGCAGCGGCCATCCTGGGGGGAGTTGTTGCAGGGGTGATAGGCCGCACTTGACGGTGCGTGTGCTCTATCCCCAGGCTGGCTGGGCCGGTGCATGGCTGCTGCACTCTTTTGTAGCCAGCCGGACTCTAGCCCTGTCCTGGGGGGTGCTGTGGGGAGAGTGGAGTGGCCTGGCCCGGCGCCCGGTCTGGGGTGAGCAGTGCCAGTTTGGGAGAGCGGGGGCAAAAGTGGGGGGCTGGGGGTTTGGGGCAGCATGAGCAAAAGCAGTTTATTTTTATAAACCGGTGAGGTTTATTTTTTCTTCTATCAGTTTGTGGCCTGTCAGATTGAGTCGCTGAGAGAAAAGGCCCCCAAGGCTAAATGACTTTGCTACCTCTGTTTAGAGACATCATGCATCCTTACAGACAAGGATGGACAGATGTCTGTTAATGTAGGTGAAATCATCACTGTTTTTTGTTGCTGAAGAACAGTTAATGTTGTAGTGTAGTGTTTGCAATGCTAGGACTGATGTGTATGATTAACACTTTTATAAGGCAAGTCACGAGTTCCCTAAAATATGAATCACAGACTTTAAGGTCAGAAGGGACCAGTACGATCATCTAGTCTGACAATCTGAATCATTAGGATAAATCTTAGCTCTTTTGAAAGCTAGTTTTTTATTTGGGCCCATTTTGAAATTTGAGGAGCACTGTTTTTCCAAAAGATTATGAAGGTATTTTCTTCTTTGGATAGTTCTCCAGAGCTTAAGGAATGAACATATAATGATTAAATCTTGACTGAGAAAAGCTCTTGAGACTAACACTGGCTTACACACAATTAATTTTGCTCGTGGCTCAAAATAAAGTGGGCTGCCAGTTTTAGGAACTAGCCAGTAGTAATGTTGTTGCATCATGTCTGCTTCCATCCATGTGAATTCACATCTCTGAATAAAGCTTGTAATATAGTTAACAGTTCAGTGGATCAGAAAAATGAGAAATTAATGAAGTGGATGGTGGTTTCTGCTTGCTGTCTAAATTTGTTCTGTGTGGTGAGTGGTTGTGTGAAAGAGAAAGCGGTAGTGTGCTAGAGGTGAAAAGAGAGCAAAGCTTAGTTTCATAAAAATAACTGCAGCCTTTTACAGGGCTAATGCAGCAAAAGGATTGAGAGGTCAAAGGTACTCTATGGTTCCAGAACTGTTCTCTTATTCAAGGATTAAGCAGGAGAAAGTATTTGCCGGTGGGGAAGGAAACAGGATCCTGTGACTGTGGACTCTGTTACATGAGTTCAACAGAGATGTTTTTAAGAAATGATTGTCCATGTTCTCGCTGCATTAGTACTCTTTCCCAGTTCCCACTGCACAATAATTCTGACTTTGCATATCCCTTTGGAAAACAATATGATCTATACCTTTTTCTCTTGTGCTTCACAAGTTACTTGCTCTTGCTGCTTCTGCTTTTGAAACAGTACCCCAAATCACCATATACAATTTTTTTTGCCAAGTTTATTGCATAAATATCCAACACATGGAATCCAGGCCTCTAAGGTAAGGGAAAGAGATAGAAATGTAGACTATAAGGCGTAAGTCATTTAACAAAGAGTATTGTGATCAAACTATCCACTTAACTATGTCCAATATGATTTAAAAGTAGTACAAATTCAGAGGGAATATGGGATAGGTGTGCTTATTTTTCATTTCCCCAATAGAACATTAATATTTTTTAAATGCATTGTAGACTGTTACATGTTGTGCGATGATCTCTAAAGACCTGATGGTGAATTACTACCATTTGTTTCTGAATACTAGCTATATATGTTACCTGTCCTCATGTTCTCAAGTTATACTGAATTCAAACAAAGGACCTCCTGAATTCTGTATTGTAGAGGGAACTTGGTTGCGCACACTACAGTCAAGGTATCTATGTAGTCCTTTGGTTCACTCTCCCTTCTACATGTCTAAAGTGTTAATTTTGTGGTGTCAAAATTTTCTTTCTAGGACTCTGCCCCAAAGTGCAATTTTACTTTGTTAAATTTGCACAAAATCTCTTCTGCTATTCCTGACTTCGGCATTAGTGGGAGGGGAGAGTACTCAGCACAGTTTACCACAAAAAATACAAAACAAACAAACCAAAAAAAATCCCCAAACCCTCGCCATGCTTTTTGAAGAGGAACACAGCAATAAAAAAACACTGTAGTCTGAATCTTGAGATGGATCCTTGAAAAGACATGCCTTTACTAGATTTAAAGGAAAGGTAAAAAGTTTTGATTTTAAAATAGATGTAATCAGTACACAGTATCTCAGTATCCTGTACACTGTGTAATCAGTGTTTGTGGGATAACATTTCTTTAGGTTGGAAAGTGTGGACTTAAACTTAACTGCATGTCTGAGGAATGCAACCCATTTAGCATGTCTGTAGAGCCAGCTCCTGTTGAAGATAATTATAAAACCCACATTGGTTTAAACTGGAGCAGAATTTGGCTTCAGTTGTTGACTGTTTGTCTCAAGGAGTTTATAGTCTCAAATTGAATAGCTCGAGATTTATTTTTTTCCTTTTTCCTCTGCTCTCTTTCTCTTTTGTCCTTCTTTCCCCCTGCAGCAAGTAGATCCATGGTCACAGAATGATATGGCTAGAGCAGCCATTCCCATTCGTTGACATTTTCATCTATCACCTCTTTGACAACTGTATGTGCAAGCCCAAGAAGTGCAGAACTCCTGCAATTCTCACAAAATATCGCAAGAAATTATGAAGATCATGCCTGACATTTGCGACAGTGGTTGTAAGAATCTACTTCTGCAAATTTTCTTGTCAAAATGTGATTCCAGAAAACACTGATTATAATAGGACATTATTGCTATAGTCCCGATATTAAGATATCTCAATGAAGGACAAACAGAAGGCCATTTATAAAGGTTATTGTGCAAAGCATCAGGGAACAGAGGGCAGAGGAAAAGGAAAAGAGAAATGTGATTCTGTGGGATGCAGCAGCCAGGAAGTATTTCACTATAGCTGCTTCTTGATGAGCATCTCTCTCTGTCCAGGGCAGAATCAAAGAGGATGGGGAGAGTTAACTTCAACACTTACTAATTGTCATCAGTAGTCTGAACTCTTAATACTTCATGGTGAGCAATGTTTCAGTTACTTACAGTAAATATAAAAGCACTAATCATAGCCGTTTGGAAACAACAGAAACACAGGCCAGGTATCTGAAAGCAAAAAACCCCACAATCCTAGGGAAAACAAAGAAAACTCCTCAATATATATATAGCTTTTACCTCTTCACTCTACCTGCTTTTATTACTCTCATTTCAAAAACTAATTTAAAAAAAAAGTCTCTGTGCCACAAAATGTCAAAGCATGTTGTGCAAACAACCAGTTTAATTAAATTACTGCTCAGTTAAACAGATTATAATCTGTTATTGCTTTTTAGCTAAAAGTCATAAAATGTTACCATAATTAACCTAATACATGCAGCAGGCACTTTGTGTAGTGAGAGCATCTAATGTAAAAAGAGCATGATAAAGCTGGAAGTAGAGGTATCATCTTAAATATCTGCCAAACACAGGGCTTGTTACTCCCCAGACCATCACAGAAATACCATCACGTTGTATTCTTTAGCAAAGCAAGAGGAGTTGTAAAGCTCAGTGCAAAGCTTGCCATGTGAATGAGCTGTGCATTGAATGGTGTCATTGAAGATTTTGTTAAAAGTTAATTTCACATAATTACAGCATTAGTAGTTTTTAACATTAACTCTCACAGGCTTTTTATTATAGCAATAATTCGCTACTGGTTAGTGTTTTCTGGGATCACATTTTGCAGAAGGAGATCCGTGCAGTCACTACTGGACATATCTGGCATGACCATGATGATTTCTTGCAGTGGTCCATGAGAGTTGCAGGAGTTTCTGCCTTTCCGGGGCTTGGGCATATAATGCCAATGAGATGATGGTTGGAAATGTCAGTGAATAGGGATGGCTCCCAGCTGTATCATTCTGTGACCATGGACCTCATTGTTGACTAGCGCAGCAGCTGTAAATGCTCCAGATGATTAGACAATGGGAGGCTGGGTGGGTTGATATTTTTGTTTTAGGGAATGGCTGCTCTTTCCTGCTTTGGGTTAGAATTAGTGCTCCGTCTATGGCTTTCTACTGATAATCAGGCACATTTTATAAACTAAAATAAGAGTCAGAGAGATGAATAGAGAGAGAATTAATCCCCAGGCATACATAAAGCAATGTGGTATTAGGAGCTTTGGTGAAGCAGAGAGATTTAGGTCATTCCTAAAACAATGAGTGTCTTGTGGCACCTTAAAAACTACCAAATTTCTTTGGGCTTAAGCTTTTGTGAGCTCCACCCTACTTCGTCTCATGCATCTGACAGTGGGTTGGAGCCCACGAAAGCTTATGCCCGAAGAAATTTGGTAGCTTTTAAGATGCCATGGGGCTCTCGTTGTTTTTGCTGTACACAGACTAACACGGCTACCACTCGGGTCGTTCCTAGTTATTGTAGCTCTTCCCTTCCCTTTTGTGAGATAGCAGATGTGCGGGAAGGCTTTTAGCAGCCTCTCTTTCTGCCCCTGCCCTATTTCTTGTAAATGGCAGGACCTCGGAGTGACACTTCCCAATCAGTCCTTGAAAGAACTCTGGATGAGATCACTGGTGCCATGTGTGCGTGTGTCTGTCCATACATGCATCTTCCCTCTGGATACCAGGCACCTTTTGTATGTTTGGCATCACCTGAAGAAGACATTGTCAATGGGGGCCTCAGTTTAAGTTAATATAAATGCAAAATAGTTATTCCGGTAATTAAGACCTTTTATTCTATTTTCTCTTGGGTATTCAGGCTCTGAATAATGCTAGATTGTAGTACTGCACTGCTTTTTGTTCTGAAGGGACAGAATCTTCTACGGAAGATGATAAAACCACCAACAGAGAGGAGCTAGTGTAATAAATAGCATTAAGAGCCTGTAATGCAGCAGACCCAGCAAGTAGAGTGGAGCACAACAAAAGGGACTGTGGACGAGTAAGAGAGCAATCGCACCACAGTGGGGGCAGAGTTCCAGTTTTGAGGCACTTGTAGACTTGCACTGAACACCAATGAGAAACCTTGTTAGCATAAATAATCCTGTATTGAAAGGAAAATACCGTTCTGATTCCAAAGCTGCTAGAGTTCTGTCAGTACTCTAGGTGTGTTTACGGTGTTTCAAAACTTTAGAATGGCGGGACTATTAAAACGTCCAGGAGAGTGCTGATTGAAAATAAAGCAATTAATTTTCATTCTCTTGTGGGTATTTTATACTACTATGAATTGCAGATGACAAGTTTTGGTGGAATGCATTTGTGACCTGTTAGAACTGGAGAGATTTTATCATGTACCAGAAAGAAAAAAAAAAACAAACCTCTCATGTTAGCACTCATTACTGCACCACCTACTGTGCACAACATAGGCTGTCTCTAAAGTGCTCTGTATCCCAACTCTGCAAAAACAGAGGAAGGATAGTGCAATGGATGGGGACTAGCCTGGGACTGGGGACATCTGGATTCAATTCCTTGCTCTACCACAAATTTCCCGTGACCCTGGCAAATCACTGAGAGCATGTCCACACTGCAGTCACAGGCAATGATTGAATCTAGCTAGCCGGGTAATAACCCAGGTTTCTGGACAGGGCTGTACAATCTCTGCTGAAGCCCAGGGTGCTACAGCTGCATTGTTCTGCTACCCAAGCTAGCTAGGTTAAAGCGAGGGTGGGTATGTCTCCTGGGACTGCAGTATGTAGGCATGCTTTATGTCTCTGTGCCTATTCTCCCTTCTGTACAATGGGGATAACAGGATTTTCCTGCCTCTCAGGAATGTTGTGAAGATGAATTCATTTAAAAATTGGGAAGAGCTCAGATACTACAGTAAATATAAAAGAGAGAGGTCTGAGGTGAGTCTAGTACTATAGGCATATATAGTGCCCCAAAATGTTATGAGGTAAAGACATTTCATCACCAGGCAGTGACACACTGTGTAATTCCAGCACTTGGGAGCTTCCCAAGTAATACTGTTTTATTGTGTGCTTTTTTTCCCCTCCTGCAAATGTCAGATGTATAAAACCTGCCCTGAGTATTCTGTCATTGGATGGGTGCAGGCTATGTGCCTTACAACTCCCAAGAAATTCTTCAACGTGAGAGTCTGCAGCTTGTTAAATGAATCGATTCCTGTGTCTTTTGTGAAGGTGTTCTCAAGGATTATCTTAGAGAGCTGCCCTCTCCCCTGATAACTAAGCAGCTCTATGAAGCAGTGTTAGATGCGATGGTGAAAAATCCCTTGAAAATGACAGCAAGTGGTTGTGAAAATGACCCAAACAACTCTGCGCATACGGTGGCCCTTCTGGATTGTCTGCCAGATGTTGAAAAGGTGAGTACTGTCAGCCAGCAAAAATAATGATAAATCACCAGTTGCAGAAAGTAAAGAAACCCTTATGTACGACACATAAATTCCTCTATTTGTAATTTATGTACCCACTTGATTGATAACTCTTTCAACCTCTCTCTAACTTCAAAATCTGCATTGCTGAGTTTATCTTGTACTCTGTTTTGCTTTTCTCTTGTACAAACTGAATTAAAAATGGCATTCGGGTTTGCTTTGGTTTTTTTAATTGTTAGAAGGAAAATCTTGACTGAGCTATATTAAAGTCCCATAACCTTTTGTTAATCTTTGGTATGCTGCTCAGTGATTACTTGGGGAGCTGGTTTCTTCTCCTCCTCTAAACTCTCCAAACAACCCCATAAGTTGTGGTGTCATAGATGCCATGTTCCATCCCACCGAATACTTCAATCAGTATGTTTTTGACAGGAAAAGCGAACCTTCAAGCATTGTCTGAAAGGCACTCAGTAAATTTCTCTCATTGAATTATCATTATTAACAATAGTGCAATAAATCTTTAACCTGGTTTATTGTTGATATAAATAGATTTTACAAGAACAAAAGTTAAAAGTTAACGAAAAAGAATAAAAGCTGACTTAATTAAATTGAATCAACTGTAAATGGACAAACAAATGGTTTTTAAGTAAAGCAGAATATAGTCAATGTTTAATCTTTAGCCAGCAGGTGTGCTTGTGTTAAGTATTTTATTATTTAATTTAAAAGATGAATAAATATTCCTTTAAGAAATTTGTATGGACTTGACTACCAGCTGTTTGTTGGTTTTTCACTTCTGTGTTTTAAAGTGCCCAGGATTTAGGGTGGGTGTTTAAATAATAAATAAAATAATCTCGTGGAGAGCAGCTAGTTTGTGCTGCAGGGATGAATCTTATTCTCCATTGAGGAGGCTGCATATGAGGTGGTGAAAGGAGCAGCTCCTGCATCTGTGTGGTTGTACATTATTCTGTTTTCTGATTGGTCATTGACAAGGCTGCTTAACCTCTTGGGCCTGCCCTTTAACAGATAACTTTACATCGCCATGCTCTGAGAGATGCACATCCTCTGGGTATGTGATGTATTGACTGAGGTACCGTTCTTTGTCTTCTTCAGGAGAGATTAAAGGTGCAGCCTCAAATGCTTTAAGCAGATGCTAACCCCTCATTGGGCAGATTAGGCCAGGCTGGTTTTTGGGGTTGTCTATTCGTAAACAAAGCCATTTTGTTCAACATTCAAACTATTCCTAGAAGTTGCCCTTACTAAGGGGTGTGGGACATAGGACTTCAGTGCCCATGGCTGACAGTTCAGCAGTTTTCAAGAGCACTCAATTCATGTCGGGCCAGATTCGACCATTCATACTCATTTTGAGTAACATCGTACTCTTCTGGTCCACTGGTTTTCAAACTATGGGTCGGGGTTGAAGACCCTCAGGTACTGGGTTGTGGCGCTCCCTGCAGGCGCTGCCACAAGACTGAAATGCATTGCTCAAAGATGTCATTGAGAGAGCCCTGCAAATCCGCAGATACCCGCATCATATCCGTGGATACAATGTGGATATCCGCAGACCATTTCTTACAGATGCAGCTTGGATACGGATCCACATATTTTTATCTGTGTAGGGCTAGAGCCCTGCAATACGCAGATATCCGGATTGTATCCGCATTTGCGGATATAACGCAGATATCTGTAGACCATTTCTTGCAGATGCAGATCGGATACAGATCCACATATTTGTATTCACATGGGGCTCTAGTAATTGTTGGGTTGTGGGCATAAATGGTTTTTTTTTCAACTGGGTCCCAAGAAAAATTTGGAAAACCACTGTTCTAGTCCAACTTGGTTCAGTGGAAGAAGCGAGACAATGTGAGTAAAAACACAGAATCTAGTCCTTAATATTAAATAAAAGATACTGCCCCTTCACAAAAGAACCCTTGGAAGCTAAGCATTGTGAATGCTGGAAAAGATGTAATTTCTCATAAGTCATTTCAATTTAAGACCCCCTGGGTGGCCAGAGACCTGGACAGAGGCCAATTTTTTATCAAACCAGACTGGCTTCTTGTGGGTATTCTTCTGTTGCTGGAGCTCTACTAAGTGCTTGGTTTTTTTCCACTAATGCATGTGAAGACCATATGGATCTGAGATATTGAAGAGACAACTTGCTTTTTACCCAGGAAGTCTGTCTTACCCAGCCTGCTCTGTAATGGAATCCAATACAATTTCACATTCAGTACCGCAGTGATTGCGTTAGAGAAAAGCTTTAGACATACAAATGGTACCCCTGAAAATACTTCTATTGAACACCAGCCATAGGATAACACAGTGTATTTTAGCTGTATCTAGTGACCTGAAACTTAACTTTTCATTTTAGGCAACCTTAAAGACGCTGCTGGATCACCTGAAATTGGTGGCTTCTTATCATGAAGTAAACAAAATGACATGCCAGAATTTAGCTGTCTGTTTTGGGCCTGTATTACTGAGTCAGAGGCAGGAGACCTCCAACCATAACAACAGAGTCTTTACAGACTCAGAAGAGCTTGCTAGTGCTCTGGACTTCAAAAAACACATAGAAGTTCTTCATTATTTACTCCAGCTATGGCCAGGTAATAATGTTTATGAAAAGATTCTGTCTGATGAGAAGGCAGTATCAACAGAAAATAAAAACTAAAATAAAAACTGCATCTTTTATGGTATGACTACAGAGTCTGGTTTACAGGATATACACGTGGTATTGGGACTGTCCCAACATACAGCTTGGTGATTAGAGACCACAGTAATTTTATTATCTAGTAATCTTTTGTTACCTAGTAATCTTTTATTTTATCAAAATGTGTCATTCGGTGGGAGATCCTGTCCTTTGGTGAGCTATTTACCAAATGAAATTGACAAGATTTAAAAGTGTACATACTAAAAGCTTTTAGTGCATTTTGTGTGTTGTGCTCAAGCAACTGTGATGATAGAAACAGCAAAGCTGGGGGACCCCAAAAATCCACCTAGTGGGTAATGCTACTACACATGACCTAACCTAGGGTTCTGATGGGATCAGCTCTTTTACCTGCTTTCTCCTGAACCGGTCTAGATTCTTTCTCTTTTATGGGTTCTTGAATTGCACAGACAGACGTGCTGAATTACTGTGATTTGTACTCCAGTAGTGGCTCAGGGCCCCAGTCAGGATTTGGTTCCCAGCTCCATAGCCGTGTAAGAAAAGGCTTTGGGGTGATAAGTAAATAAACCAAGTTCTGAGGGGTGCAGAGCACTCATAACTCCGATTCACTTCACATGGTTAGCAGCTCTTGGGAGCAGGCTGTAGCAGAAGGGAAGTGAGACTTGGATATTTTTAGGGAACCTGCCGGAGTGGAATTGAGTCCTGGTTGGATCTGTGCTTCAGAGACGGAAGGGTGCTGCTCACTTCAGAGGCCTGGTCCAAGCCCATTGTAGTCAATGGAAAGATTTGCCTTAATTGCAGCGGGCCCACTATGAATTAATTAATTAATTTTGTACTTGGCAGTCAGCTAGTGTACTGGATCCTTTCCTTAGGTAAATACTGCAGTAATCCACAGTTAACAGGCACAGTTATTGCAGTCTCATTGTGGTAAGCTGGAGTTTTGAGACAATTACTGTGGGCAGTACTTCAGTATCTTTTTATTATAATTATTGGAATCTGCTGGAATATTCCCTGGCCAACAGAATCCATCAATCACCTAGAGATACTGAAGTGAGAGGAGGACGTCTTCTGTTTCTTGACATGAACCATCATTGAAGCCCACATAATTTCATAGTAATCTGATTCATGTCAGTGATCAGAGGTAATCTAGTCCATTACTCTACCTGCTTGTTAACACGTGTTTCTCAAATGTAACACAACAAATGCTTTTATTTTTGAAATTTAAAAGGTTAATTATAATGATTTCACGAAATAGGTTCCCATCTGTTTTGCCTTTAGAACATACTAAAACATCTTGGGAAACTATATGATTTGCATTAAAGTGTTCATTGAAACATGAGATAAAATTAGCTGTTATGAGGTTTAAACCAAATCCAAGTCAGATTATATTTTAACTTAAACAGAAGAAATATTTGTTCTTTCATGTAAAATTAGCAACAGATCTATAGGAAGTGTATGACTTGGCATTTCTTTTGAGATGGCAAATAATGCAGATATAGATGAAATATGAAGGCCATCATATATTCTGTATATGCCATGCTTACTACAGAAAATCTGTTTCAGAAATGTTTGAGAATAAATATTTACGTGTCTCCCTTTGCCAATAAAGCCTTAATACAAAGAATCAAAATACAGGACCAGGAAGGAGAGGGAAAATAATAAGTGTTACCAAACCTAAAAATTACCTGAAACAGTTTTTCCATGCATCATAATGTCATAGTTGACTTTAAGGTTGGTATTTTTCACTTGCTTAGAATAGACTAAGAACACTGTTCCTATTAGAAAAGAGGTCATCTCCACTTTTCCAATGATGTATAGTAGTGGTTCTTCAGCTCTTTCCATCTGCAAACAACTCCCAACAGAGAGCTACCCAGTTCCTTCCTGGATGGGTCTGAAAGCATTTAATTCTGGAGGGGATTCCTGGAACTCAGGACTGTGAGAGAGAAAGAATTAATTTTTTCTTTGGCAAATTGTACGAGAATAAATGAATAAAAGTTAATGGCCATTTAAAATTGTTTTAAGTTTTGGAGTGTTTTCCTGGAGAGAAGAGATGGATTAACAGACAAAGTGCAGGTAAGGGATATATATGAATGAATGTCTGCAGTATGTGGGAATAAAGGTCAACTTCAAAAGTTTATTAATATTTTGGGGCTTTTTAAAGATCACTAATATATTTACTAATATATTTTGAAGGAAAAGTATTTGAAATCCAGTTATTTATATTAATCTTGTACTCCAGCAGCTATGCCATTGCTCTTGTTTTTCTGCTAGATCTCAAAATGGGCCCTACTTTATCTAGCCAGAAACCGGGTATTATCTATTGAGAGTTTTTTAGAATGAAGTCAGAGAACTGTTGGAGAAGGAATGAGCTGTGTTTCGGTGGAGCTGTGAAAAGCTAGGAGTAAAATGAGGGAACAAGTAGAGGGAAACATGAGGGTCTTCTGCAGGCTCATTTGAAATGATGAGAAAACTCCCTAATTTCTGAATAACCGTGGAGAAGTCTCTTTTAAAAGGTACACCAAAGGTTTCCTGTGCTACATTAGACACTGACCAGAATAAATAATAGTGTTGACAGACAGTGACTCAGCCTCCACGTGTACCTCTTTATTGCTATCGCAAGCAATAGCTTTCGCTCTGGAAATATCACTAGGATCGGTGCTGCTACTGCAACAAAATATTTGGCACAAAATCAGCCTGCACAGGAAGTTAATGCCATTTTAAAGTCTGACAGCTGCTGCCGTCATCTGCCTGTGAACACCTGCTTATGCTTTATACCTTAGCAATGGAAAAGATGAGTTGGTGGGAAATTTAATTGTGTAGAAGAAGAATAACCCGGTGTAAGTATGCAAACGCTCGTCTCTTTGATTTGGGGCATTTTGTTTTGACTGTTGACATTTCTGGTGCTCACAGCCAGTCAGATATTCTCATCCATCAGACCATCACTTTCTTGGTTGGTTACTTCTGACTGTCACACGGCAATCATGAGAAGCCAGTCAGAGGCCCAGAGGGGCTGTCCCCATCAGAAGAGCCTGTGGAACTGGAACAGCTGTTTATAAAGAAATCAGTGGCAGTACCCAATCTTCAATAGTCTTCTGGTCTGACAGTGATGGAACTGACTCCACAGTCAGGGCCAGGATTCCTATTCCTTCGAGATTTAACAAATGTACACCTGTTTCATTGTGGATGTCCTTTAGCACAAGGACTCATCAGTCACTGAGTAATAATGGAGCTGCCTTGCTGTAGGTTTGGCTAATTCAGCCTACAGAAATGAAAACGAGGGTTGTATTTCTAGTTGCAAATTAAGGTGGGATTTAAACAGGTTGGTTACTTACAATTGCTTCTGCTGGGAAACTTAAGTTGCTAAAATGTAACTTTAAATGGGCATGTAATACTGTCAAGCAGGCAACAGAGGCTATAAATAGGGAAGAGTTTTCCACTCTAATAAAAGTGTACCTACAACCCAGTACAATTCCTTTTGGTTTGCAAGAACTGTGCAGAACAATAACAACCGTGAAATTAAAGTAAAATATGTAAAATCATTAAATACTCTGAGGATAAAAACAATGACTCGAAGGAAAGATCATGGTCTAGCCTCTTAAACTTAAATCTTCCTGTAGATTTGAAAATTTTATAATGAACGTGTTGTTGTGCAATACTTCACTTTCCTTATTTTTCCAAGTGAAAACAAATGGTCCTTGTTCAGTGGGAAAGTGTAATGCTGGCAAGTTATCAGTAACCCAGGGACCCTTAATGGAGTGTTGTCCAGACAGAAAGGCTTTTGTTAATGTAGAATAAAACAAAAAGCCAAGAGAGTTTTTGACAATTATTGTGGTATACCTAAAGTGAGAATTATGTCTTAACATAGAGACCAGTTATATGGGTCCAGTGAGGAGAACGCTGGTGACCTACCAGGACCTCACCTTCTATACTTAAATATAGAAGACATTAATTAAAAAGAGACCGTGTCTCAATCGTTCTGATCTTTAGGTATTTGTGTATACTACATTTCTAGCAGTGAAAGAAAATGCATGACCTGCTTGTTTAATTTCAAGAGGTAATAGTTCACTGCACAGCAGAAAGATATTTAGGAGGCATGGGTCAATAAAAATATTTGTACTGTTTACCATAGGAAGCGGATAACAGAGGAGGAGTCTTAGTAACTTATGCTGTGTAATCATGAGTTCAGGTAACAAACAATCAAACCTATTTGAGTTTATTTTGTCTTTGACATGGAATTGTGGCTGCTTAGATAAATTAATACAGAAGAGCTTCTATTGGTAGTGCACAAAACTTGGGACAAAAGAGAAATGCAAGAGTTTCAACTGATGTGCCTTCAGCTTCTCTAGGTGTTTCTCAGTCATGGTATTTTTATTGTGTTTTTAACCTCTACATTCTGTGCCTGCTTTTTATTACACCATTTCGTTTGGAAGAGGCTTGTGAGCTAAGCTGTTTTTCTTTTATTTGACCATAACTAGATGGTGATTAACTCAGTGTGAGTTAATCAGTCCTCTGGATGTTTTCTATTTTTAAATAGACTTTTTCAATTGCAGTTTAAATATGGCATGAATCTTCAAAAATGAGCTTTCCATTAGATTTTCTTTGCAATCTAAATTACATGAGAAAATGGCAAAAAATAAATAGTGGAATGTGTTGGCCATAAGTTTGCATGTATTACTGCATGTTCTGAGTGTGAAAAGTAGAGTGAAGTAAATGGACAACCTTTCTTTGTTGGTCTCTTCTAGCAGTATGATTATGGTCTTCATTAAATTTCTTTTTGTTCTAGTGCAATGCTCAACTACCAAAGAATCAACACACTCAGACATGTTTCCAGAGAACCAGTCGTCTTTGAATTATCTGAGACCCAAGAAGCAGCGGCCTCAGATGTTGAATTTGAGCAGTCCTGAAATGTCAGGGTTACTTAGGCCCAGGCCAGCCAGACTGGACAGTCCTTCAAGTAATCGCTATGCAGGAGACTGGAGCAGTTGTGGGGAAAACTACTTTTTAAACCCAAAGGAGACCCTCAATGAAGCAGACTATGATGATGTTCCTTCAGAAGATACAGAAAGTGGGGAAGATTGCAGCAAAGTAGATGGATCAGATCGACTGATAGCACACCCAAAATCCAAGCCCAAAGAGCATACTTTTCAGACCTATTTGACAATGCAAACCATCGATTCAGTGGTGGACCACAGAGTAAACCTCAAAGACCTACAAGAAAGTATTGATACTCTGATAGGAAACCTGGAGCGGGAACTTAACAAAAACAAACTAAACATCACTTGCTAATAATTTCCCTGCATGATGCTTGCTGTCAGTACCTTCCCGTTCCTCCTGTCTCCCAAAAAGGACTGCTAATATGTTGGGTTTTTTAAACGCTTTGTGAATAATCATGGCCTTCCTGGGATAAACACATCCAGTCTAGCCATTCTGTTGCTGTGTCTAGATTTTCCTCTCATCAGAAGTATGCATTGGCCTCCCTGGCTGTGGTTTACGTTGACCTTTTAGACTTCATGAAATGATGTTGGAAAATAGTGATCTCTTCCATCTTCCCCCCAAGGTACTATGCACTTATGAAGCTTGGAAAGTATGTGAGAGGGTGCCATCTTTGTCTGCTCTGTGTAGCAACAGCACTCTTCGTTCCTGAAACTTTAGACTTGGTGTGGACATTCCTCTTAGTAGAGGATTAGTGCTTCATGACCTGTGATATGCAGCATGAACTGTAGGTAGATCACATTCTACCATATATGTCACCTTTTCATTTGCTATGCAAAGTCTGCTCTGAAAAATGCTTTTTATACTTATATAAAAGTTTAACTGTACAAATATTATTGTATTTCTGTATTAACACTTCAGTAATTATTTAAAAAATGCAAAAATTAAATATTTTTCTAACCTGTGTGTGTGTGTGGTTATATTAGGAAGCAGAAAATGTAAATTAGATAAGGGTACCATTTCTAAAGATACCCACATTGTGATGGCAAAATAAAAATTCACTTGAGCAAAGTAGAATTTGATTTTACGAGAGAGAGGACATAGTGAATGATTAATATAAATGACCTTATGTATCACCTGTTGAGCTCCAGTTCATAGCTGTTGACTATTAACTACATTAGGAAACCATCCAGTTTACTTGTAAGTATTCCAGCATTTCCTAAGTATTTCCAATGAACATGTCTGCTTCCAAGGTTGCCTCCAAGCAAAGAAAGGTGGGGAAAGGATTGTGTTAGCTGTTTACTTTTAATCTTTTCAGAGGTATAAAGAAGATCTGAGAAAGTTTTGAGGGGTTTGGGTTTTTTTAAAGATTTTGTTTGCCTTTCTTGGTGCTTATTTCTTTCACCTTTAGAAATAGCAGAAGACTTTCAATACCTTTGGAGGTCATCTTGTATGTTCATTGGAAATTTTCTTAGCCCTTACTTGAAGGGATGGAGACGATCAATAACTGAAAGGCAGAACTCCCTCCCCCCAAATTTTAGTTAAATAATGTTAACAAAAACAAACAAAATCCAGAGTTTGAAATGAAATGAAATAAAATAAAAATCTCATTCCCCTATCTGTTAACCAGATTTCATTTCCTTGCTATCTCTCATCTTTACAGTTAGACCTTCTCTCGTCCATACAGTTGTCCATGACAGACAACTGAATTTCTTTAATAAAAAAAAGCAGGGAAAATATTATTTTTGTTGAATTTTAAAAAGATCCCAAGCCACCGTTATAACATCACACCAAGCAAAGGGCACAAAACTGTTGTTTTTTCTTTGCAGATCACAGCATTTTTCCTGGGAATCCAAACATTGTCTGAATCAGTTAGCAGTATAGAATTTATTTTTATTCATTCTTTTCAGTACATCAATGTCCTCCCCATATCTTTCCTGTTGCCCCGTGGTAAGTGCTTTTTAGCTAGTTCATCCTTCTATATGTTGCCAGGTTTTATAATTATTTATTTACAGTAGAATGGGATTGAGAATGAGGTTACCCTTTTGCCACCTTTTTCTAAAGGAATATTTTAGTGTTTCAAATGGTTTATTCATCCTCATTAATTTATTTTTGTTGTAAGTGTTAAAATACGCAATACAATCCTACAATATTGTTTTAAAATGTAAATTTAACCTGAAGCATTTATCAATAAATCAATGTATTTTTTTAAACTTTTATACAAAATGTGTATAATTTTTAAACTATAAATTTTAATTCTAAATAAAATTTGAATTGAGAACAAAATTTGATCTAGTCTAGTAAGTTATTATTTAAAGACAGGTTCAAGTATCTACTGTATATATGCATTGGCAGAATATATTAATTGTTCCATAGATACACCTATGGTTTGCTGAAAACTTTTTTTCAGTCTGTCTTGTCTATTTCTTGGACTATCATGTTTCTAGATTGCTTTTGAATTCATATAGGATTTTTTCTTTTAAAAATTGATTGCAAAAGCTATTGTGTTAATCTGTTTTTGTAAGCAACTTTGAAAATCAGTATTTTTGACAGCAGTTCTTGGTATATTACAAATAAATGTTGATTGTTTGGGGCATAACCTGCTTCCATTTTGTTTGTATGACTATATTTAGCATCAGAATGTTTTTACATTAAATAGTCTTTGGTAAACTAGAATTTTTTTTTTAATTCTGTTTACAGTATAGATTGTGAATTGGTTTCATTATGCAAAAATATTTGGTGAAATGTCTTTGTTTTTAAAAGGTACAAACATTTATTTCCTGCTCTAAATATTGGGTTAACATTTCATGCAGCAACACATTGCTTTATCAAAATTAACTTAAACTTAGTAATCAGCTGACCTGCCATGAACTACGTTAATTTAAGTCAAGCTCGTGAATTGTTTGTTTATACTAAAAATTCCCTGTTTAGTTATCTTATGTAAGGGCTTTAACTGCAGATAAGCAAAATTTGTTTTGCAGTTGAATAACAATGGTTACCACGTTTTGTTTTTAAACTGGTTATAACAAATTCAGCATCCTGTAATACCTTTGTGTCCTGTAAACATGCAATGCATTTGGAGACACAATTCCTCTCGCTTATTTTTTTGTTATATACTATGCCTTTTTACATAACTCTATATATAATAGTATTTGTTCAAGTTGCATCCTTCTGTCAAATAGCTCTGTAAAAGATTCTTAAAGAGCAGGATTAGTATGTGAATTCCACATGACCAGGGAAGATAAATGCAGGGATTAGAAGAGTGTGATGTTTAGCATTTCTCTTATCAGATAGGTTTTCATATGGCATGGCTTGGTTTCTGCAGTCTTTACTCAGGAAGAACTCCCAGTGAACTCTATTGATAAAGCCTGAATCACTTATTTTGTAATAAAATACAATTTCTTGTTGTTCATTTTTGTGTGTTTTTCCAGTATAGCACAGGAAGGCGGTAGTGCAATGGCTTACAGTTCGCATGGCCTCTAACTCCCGTAAGGGATTTAAGAGCTAGATTTTAGAGAGCACAATGTAATTAACAGGCAGGCAGTCTTTGGGCTATGTGGGCTATCTGCTGTCCCAGATAATGAAGACGTTCGATGCCGATTACAGAAGCATGTTCAGAAATCTTACCCAATTCACACATAGACAAACTTTTCCCATAAGAGGAATGTTGTCATTTATATATTTCTAGGTGTGTCCATAGCATGCCAGGGGGAAGCACGAGTCACAGGATTTAATTTAGAGTCCCATGGAAATAGGAGACTGGCATTATAGGCCTGCACTTCTGATAATGCTTAGCCACTGTCCTGCAAAATAATCACATCATTTTTCATCAGTGGATCTCAAAGGTAAGAACCATTTTGCATGGGGGGAAATGAAGACTGGGTTTGGATGATTTGCTCTCGATCATACAGCAAGACAGTGGCAAAGCTGGTTCCCTGATTTCCTATCAGTGGTGTCTAGTCTTCTGCATCTCTGGCAATGTACATCTGAGTCTCTGTTGCAGTGTGTCCCTGCTTTGTGAAGGGAATGTCAGCTGCTTTCCTCAGCTGGAAGGTGGTGTTTCTCATTGTTTACTGGCTAAGCTTCTGAATATTGGAGGCCTTGCCTACACCAGAAAGTTTAGTCAATATAAATGACAGCGATGATCAAAAAGGGCTTTAATGACTATTCATCGTGGCAAAGCACGTTCCACGAGGAGTGCTCTAGCAGTGCCCTGTGGGGCAGCTATCCCACAGTGCAGCTTGCCACCTCATACCGCTAGGAGTTGTGGGAAACTGGAGAGCATCACAGTGCATCATGGGTGTGGGTTCAACATCCCATGATGCTGTGATACCTCTCCCATCATTCCATGGGTTTCCAGCTCTTTTGCAGCATTTTCCAACTGCTCCCGTTTCCTGAGTGCCCCTCATCTCTATATGAAAAGCCGGATCCTGCCCTGCTCTCCTCTGTTGTTGTCAGTGGTCTGAACACATTGCAGCTGGTCACGCCGTATATCACTTTCATCGACACCAGCCCCTTTTTTTAGGTGCCAGGTGCCTTCTTTCTTTGGCTTCTCACTCGAGCCTACCAGCAAATGATGATTTTTTTTGTGATGGTGGAAACTGGACCCCTAGGAACTGGACTCAGATGATCAACACCTTTCACATGGGCTACCAGGTGCTAAGAACTTAGCTACTAATGACACCGGCTGTATTTGAACCACGGACCTAGAGGTGAAAGGCTCCTTCATACCATTACTGATCCCCAAGCATCCACTTTCACTTTGTCTGGTCCAGTTTGAAATGACGCCAGCAATAGATTCCCAGCCCAAAAGACCATCTTGTCTGACTTCCAGTGTAACACGAGTCCTACAGCTTCCCTGAAATGATTCCTAGAGCACGTCATAGAAGGCTTCCAATCTTGATGGGAGTTGCTGTCCCTACGTTGGCAGGTGGTTCCACCGTCTAATTCAGGCCTCGATAAATGTGCCGCACACCTCGGGGCCAGGCCCAAAACTGAGCATCTAGGTGAGCAGCACTGAGGGGGGGCCCCACCGTCGAAAATTGCTGCCACCACTTTCGGTGAGGGTATGGTGCGCGAAAGACCCCCACCCCGGACAAACGCCGCTGCCTGGGGCGCTTTCAGCGGCGGGGGGTGGGAGAGAAGAGAGGTGACACTTTCATCGATGCCAGCCCCTTTTTTTAGGTGCCAGAGGGCATTCGCCTCCCCAACTACCGCGGTGCAGCTGGGCACCAGGGGCAACTTGATGCCCCTGGTTTGTTAAGCCCTGGTCTAATTGATGATGCTGTATTGAAATTTTATTCAATAGCGTAATCTTTCCTGTGCGCAGTTATCATCTTGGCCTTTCAGTTGACAACCAGAATCAATGATTACTCTTCTGGGCAGGTCTGCACCCCGGTGGGCTTTCAGCAGCAGTGAAAGGGAGATCCTTAAAATACCTTGCGTATCTTCTCCCTTCGACTGCCTACCGCCTACTTACCGCAGTGTCTTCAGTGCGCTGAGTCGAAGGGAAATGCCCTCCCATCAACTCAGCGCTTCTCTACTTAGCGGGATAGTCTTTAGCAATCAACTTCCTGATGGGCTGAGCAGGTCACAGACTCCATCAATCGATTGGAAAGATAGATCTGACAGCAGCAAATTTGCCACCGGCTAGGGCTCAGTCACGTGAAACGCTTCAGTGGCTACAACTGCCTGTAGCACTACGCACCCTGCAGTCAACTTGTAGCCCACTCTTTAATCTGTGAAATCCATTCTTCTAGGGGCTGTATTGTCAGCAAGTTGTCTACTCCATGTGCAGTACCTCGTGCTTTTCCAGGAGCCTCATTTTCAGACTATGCCTTAGAGTTTGCCCTCTGGTGGGACAAGTTGCATGTTTTTGCTTGTCTTTAAATGCTCTTGCAGTTTTTATAACTGTGTTGTACCTATTCAAAGAGGCCTCCAACATGTTAACAATAAGTCAGGTTCTTGGTGGAATTTGGGTGAAGGTTTATTGAGTGAACCGAATTGTTTTCCTGCTGTGCAACGTGTTTGGACGTTTTATTGACTTACCACTACAGAAAGGTAGATGAAGCTGTTTCAAAGTGTTCTAGATGCAGAGGGAAAAATCCCCCACAAGAGTGGATTAACAAGTCAGAGATGCATCTGGTCTCTCTGTTGCCAGTCCACAAATGTCTCACCTGACCCCAAGATGTAGCAGTTTTTCACAGTAAAAACACTTTAGTGTCTGAAATAGTATGTCATGCTCCAAAGCAGTGGGTTTCAAGTAAAAGATGATGGTTTCTCGCATCTGCCAGCACCAGTGGAACTGTGGTGAAATCATTTTAGCTCGAAGTGGATGTAACTAGAAATCACTTTCTTAAATAATGCCCCCACAATTTGATGACACTTTTGTAATCATGAGTGAAGCATGACATGTACCATACTTCTTCCACTCTTTCAGGAGGCTCATTTTGAGGCTATCCCTGGGAGTTTGCCCTCTGTAGGACAACCTTTTTATGCATAATTAAGCTGGGGAGCTTACTGCTGCAAAATTGGTTGGATTGGATTGGATTAGACCCATACACTAATAACACACCAGCCAGGGTTAAAATAGAGACTAAAACATATTCCCAGGATGTAACCCTCATGTATCAGGCTATAAATGAACCACCAATTGACAGATTGAGGAAGAAATTGACCCTGGAGGCAAGTTATGTCATTATGTTTGTTATGAAGATTGTTGCTGTCGCCCTTAAAGGATCTGGCTGCTGAGGAGAACACTGGACTACATGGAGTTATAGTCTGATGATCCCTGTTTCTAATTCCAGCGATGTCAGGGAGCCTGGTTAAAATGTGGTTGTTCTGTAATCTGATTACTTAATGATTCCAGTTTGTAGTGTAGATTTGCCTTTAATCATGTTTCATAACCGCTCTGAAACCTTAATTTCTCGTTTGTCAGAATAATGCCTTAGCTTGTGTGTTGAATACGTTACAGTCCACTTTGTACCAAGAATTGGAAACACGGCTGTTACCAAGTGAGGTGTCAGCCTGTTGGAATTAGGTTTCCTGGTGTGGTTGAGGGCTGTAGGCTGTACGCTCTTGTAGTCCTGCCTGCATACTCTAAGTAAGAAGTTTGGGTTATTTTAGATATTTTATAGATAACTGCAAGATTTTTAACAGGGAAATCCCTTCTATCAAATGCTCTGTAAAATATCACGCTGGTGCCTGGTGTCTTTTTAACAATTTAAACAATGAATCAAAATAAGATTATCTGGTTGGGACAAGTTATCTATAATAACCAAGAAGTAATATACTACCCTGTGTGGGCCGGATCATTTTCTCCTCAAACCAATGGGAATTTTGCTGTTAGTTTCAATAGTAACAATATCATGCCTTGAAGTCTGTACAGAATGTTCCCATCTATGAGTGAATGCATGGAGCACAAACATCATAACAGCAGCTTTTTCTTGTATCCAGGAAGCCTGCGTTCCTATAGAGAAGTGCCATCTTGCCCAAGCTGAAGGATCAGTAGTGGAATGGAAGATGGGAAGGTATGACCTGCTTTTAACCTCTGCTCCAACCATTGGGTCTTGGGAGAGAGCACCGGGACAGCCCCATTGTTTTCAGCAGGTTCTTCTGAAGTACTGGGGAGTCTGGGGGATGTAGAGTGGTTGCCACAAAGAATAACTTTTAAAGGTTTTTTTGTTTGATTTTTTTTTTAATGGTTTGAGGGAGAGAATGAACAACTGTGATTTCCTCTTTTTTTAGTAAAGTTGACAAACATGACAGGGACTTTCCCTGTACATTCAGTGATAACTTGATTGACTTTAGTCACCGTGTATTGTAGTTCTGTTAGCTAAAGGTCTGTAAAAGCTGGCCTGAAAAGTCTTATTTTCCTCTTAAAAAAAAAATACAGGCCTCACAACCAGGAGACAGGACTTTTTAAGTTAGCTGGTGTTGAGGTAGTTGCTGTATCCAGACACATCAATGGTTTTGTTAAATGTTGGTTTAACGAAGGGAACTGCATTCCCCTTTCATTTTACCTCCCACTGTAAATACATTATAGATATCGGGAAATGGGTATTTCGGTTTACTTTGATTCTGATGTAGCGATTGCCTAACATGGAGTAGTGACATAATGTGATTATAATAGTATTTAAACTTTAAATTAAAACTGAAATGCTGGTAATTTTATAGATATCGTTTCCAAATGTATGCATGCGTTTTCCTTTTTAAAATGTTGAATTTGCATTTACTCTAAGCCTGACTGAAGCTTTAGCAAAAAGTAACTATACCTAACGAGAGAGGTCTTGAGATACTATCCCTTGTGCGTTTATAGGATATTTTTACATTTTCTTAAAATGTATTTGTAATCTTTCTATTTTACTCTAGACAGGTGGCTCTCAGCTATCTTGTTCCCTGGTTTTTAGACCATCATTGGCTCTGATGATACAGTGCTCTGTAGTTAGGTATCGTTGGTCTACAGAAGTTTCTCTTGGCAAAGTCCACCATGTGTCAGTTTTCTTTTGCATTTTCGTTTCTACTCCGACGACATGGATGCTTGTTTGACAGGAGTCTGTGACCCTCAAAACAGCTCAGTGAGTAATGGAAAGAGTGAATTCACCCGTATAGAGTTTAATCTGTCCTCCTCTGATACATTTAATTTCCACTTGACAGGCCCTACTCAGTTACATGGTATCTGACCTGACTTTGGAAACCTAGCAACAGGCAGAACATTGCATTATGTAAAGACTCATCTCTGCAGAGAAAGGATGAACATTAATATTAAGAAGGCTGCTACTCATTTACACTTTTGGATATTAAAGCTATTGCAGAACACATGCTTCTCTCAGGAATAACTGCCTTTCAGTGGAAATGCAAATAGCAACATCCAATATGTGCTTAGTAAAAGCTGCTCTCTCTGATAGAAAATAATTTCCTTGGGGGAACAACATATTTTATGGCTCAAGTCTCCTAGTTGTTAAAAGCATTTACTAATCTTAAATTAGGAGTCATTTAATAATCTGATGAGTGAAATGATGATTTTACACAGAGATTTTTGAAGAGTTGTGCAATTTCCTGGATTTGAGGTGCTAATGGTGCTCCTGGGGATCAGATCTGTGATTTTGGATCAGCAAATTTTAATAGGAAAAGGACGAGCCTCAAAGTTAGAATACACACAAAATGTATTACTGGTTAAAACCAATTATATGGAGCTGTAAACTTACATGATACTTCTGCAAATATTAGCAGTGCTTGAATCCAGGGCAGAGGCGGCCTTTGGCTATTGGGGGCCCTAGGCGAAGGCACATTGCGGGGCCCCCTATAAGCCTGTGGGGCCCCATATAGGCCCACAGGGGGCCCCTGTTGCCAGCCCCAGCTCCCCGCCGGCCCCAGCTCCCCACCACCAACCCCAGACACAGGGGCCAGCTCCTCCGCCTGCTGCCAACTGAAGCAGACATAGCTTTTGGGACAGGCAAGGGGGTCCCTTACAACTTGTGGCCCTAGGTGTGCGCCTGCTTCGCCTACCCCAAAAGCTGCTTCTGATCCAGGTTTTGATGTGGACTTCCCTCTCATTTTAAGCACATCTAGTATCAAATGGAGACTTGAAGATATAGGGGGTAGAATATACAGCTTCCAAAAAAAATCATACATATTAACTAACTTCATGAGAAATCAGCGTATGATTTTTTTGGAAGCTGTATATTCTACAAAGTTAGACTGAGCCTGTCAGGTCATTTCATTTGGGAGATGAAACAGCCATTATATTATCTCTGGTCACTGCCACTAGTTGTTAAAGAGTCAAATTAGTGGCCTAGAGATGTAAGGCCCTATATCTCCATTACTAACCTGGAACCCCCTAGTTCTTCACAGAACAACTTTCACAAACTGCAGTATGCAAATACATGTTCTAAGAAGCTACAGTGCCTCTGTGACTACCCTCCTGCCCATACTCCCCCGTTCATACTTGACTTTGAACCTTCAAACAACAAGTCAGACAGGAAGAAATAGAGCCTCCTGGATGGGATTTATAGAAACACATTAAAATTTGTGCTCTCCTTTAACTATCCACAAAATGTTGGTAGTCACAGCACAGGAAAACTAGCTAAGGAACACCACACTCTGAGGTTCTACCGTTGTATCGAGCCACTAGAGCAATGTTCTTGTAGTGGCCAGGATTCATCAAAATCTCTGGGTCAGTGCTGAATAGCCCTACCTCATATCTGTGTATTGTTTCCTCTAACAAACATATCCCTTTCCTTACAGGCATCTTCCATAGAAGAAACCCTGCCCATACTTTGGAATCTTGAAAACTGAGATGGGACTCGGAAAGGATTTGAACACAGATGCAAAACTTGTAAAGGGGCATCAATTCACACCTCAAATAGGACAGTGCATTGCCTGCAGTTCTTTCCCACACTCCGTATTTAACGTCAGAGTGAGTCTTACACTGTCTGCCAAGCTTTGCACCCCAATCACCTGACGGTTAGAATGGCTGCTCTGCTCTGCGTGGGCTTCGTCTTCAAACGATGTGGATATTGCAGGTAATGCAGAATACAGGGACCTGCTTATGAGCTGGGCTTTCATGAAAAGAGCGCAGGACACAAGTGCTCCTGATCGGCCCAGGTGAAGTTAAGGTGGTGGTTGTGATATTTAAAGCACTGAAATGCTTGTCCCAGCTAATGAGACTATCTCTTACTTGGTGTATTACCAGGACAGTTGTGCTGGCAGGACACTCCTGGGATAAACCAAAGGCTGGTGGCAGAGTGTTAGGGGTTTGGAGTTCTCTTTCTCCCTTGGCTCAGGACAGTTGCATTTGGGACCTTCAGGTATGCTGCAAAAGTAACCTTTTCTCCCAAGCTTTTCTGGGGGAATCAAGTGTTTTGGAACTGAGGTAGGATGGAACGGGAAATATTTATGGGAGTTGATTAGCGGGAATTTGAATACCTGCATTCTAAGTCGAATGGAAGCAGTTTGCAGGGCGGGATGTTGGTCTTATTTGACTTACTGAGTAGGTTTTTTCATTGAATGTTTTCTACAGCAGGAACAGCACTGGATAGGTGCAATGTAACAAACAAGTAGGCCAATTTAAAATAGCATCGTTAAACCAGGAGATGACTCATGTTTAACTCTAGTCATTTAATGAATGACCAGGCAGGAATATGCACAACACGTGTTTGTTCTCTTACCTGCTGCCTGTGAGTAAACATTTTAATAAAGCTAGTGTGATGATGTTTGTTAGGTGATTTTTATTTACAATTCTCCTACTGAATGTGCTGTAATTAAACATAAACTAGTTTCCCAAAGAAGTAAAATAACCTATACTGAAAAAAGAAGGGGGAAAAAAGCACATTCACCAACATGTTAGTTGTTTCCTGTTCTAGGCAAATCTGTCTGTCCCTTTCAGTAGCCCAAGTTCTGTTAGGATCTTCTTCTCTACATCCAGAAAATCTACATAATTCATATTCATCTCCTCTTCCATTTGTTCTCTTGATTTCTGTCCACCAGCCACTTTCTGAGGAAAAGTAACCAATAGTTCATTATTCAATGCTGTTAGCTTTGCAACATTACTACAATTCCATTGCTTTTCATTCTGATTTTCAATGCAGACTATTTCACCTCCATCTTTTTAGCTATCTAATCAGGAACTGAGACCCAGATGCACAAATACAACATTTCATCAGCTAGGGAACATCATTTATTAGTCAGGTTAACACAGCGCTATTGGGTAGATTTAATTTTCCACGCTCTTGCAATAGTACTTCCATGGATATGCCTCACCTTCTATTCGAGGCTCATTTCCTTTCACATCCACACAGGACTCGGGGTATCTCATTCTCTATAGAATACTACACCTCCCTCTCCCTGCAAGGGGAAATTGTTGCATCTGGCATATCCCATTGTGCTGTACTACTTTCAGTGGGAGGAAGAGTATTGCATGTAACACACTCCCCACAAGGTGATATGGAGGGCACACAAACAAGAAAAAAACAAATGGGATTAAAACATTAAGTAAAATATCCTATGGGAAAACCATCTTTGTATGACTGTTGTAATTCAGTAGCACTAGCTTTGAGCAGGCAAGGCTCACACCTTAACCCTTAGTCACACCAGGAATCATTCCTTACATGACCAGTCCTGTTAAGTCCAAGGACACAACGGCTGTATGTAAGGCACAAATAGAGCTGAAGGTTTAGCACCTCTGCCTGCTGACTTTAACACATAATACTTACAAAAAGAGCACCTACATGATGATTTCAAATGAGCCCCTGGGGAAAGGAAAAAGAGCCAACTGAAAAAATGTTCCTAAACTGGGTCCAGTTGATCTTTGCTCTAACTCTAGCGCAATCAAAGGAAGTGCTGCTTGAGTAAGGACTGGAAGGTTATGCATGAACTAGCCCAGTATGTTCTCCTCCCCAAATATGAGAGTGTTCAGTTAGATTTACTTTAAAAATAGCAAAGGCTATTTTAAATTTATAAAGCCTAGCCACTGGAAATCTCAGAGGAAATATAGCCTAGAACAAATATAGCCTAGAAATAGACAGGCATATTTTAAAAATCAAAGTAAATAAACTAGCTTTTCTAACTCCTGACCATAACTTACTGTCTTCTTCCGTTGTGTTTCCAGCTCCAGTTCCTTTCTTTCTTTGGCTCGGAATTCTTGCCGCTGTTCAAAATAATCCAGATGTTTGATCTCTCTCTCAAAGTAGTGCAGAACACTGGCTCGCTGTTAGCACAAAGGCAAGCATGGTTTGTGATGATCACAGTTTATCTTATTTATCACATTTTTCAGCACATAATTCATCTGCGATAATATTGCACTGCTTTAAAGCATCCTTTTAATTACTCAAAATGAAATAAGAAAGTCTGTAATGATGGGATATATCAACCATTTCTGATGGACCTGATCATTGTTACCAGTCTCCCTATACTAGGGTTGCTCTATTCACCGAGGGGCAGTAAAATAACAAAAGGCATGGATTAAAACTGATTTATATATTTTGGTGCAAGTTTGTGTGTAGCTAAAGTCACATTTATAGTCTCAATAACAACCTGACTTTATCCACTCACATTCTCAAACAAAAGTAATCCCTGACAGACTTGCACCAAAAAACTAAATGGGTTTTAGGACAATGGTTTAGTTAAATCAATCCAGGTCTGTGTGTAGACCAGCCCTGAGTTACCTTTATGCACAAAGCCCTCCTCCCAGTGCGTCAGTACCGGAGTTAATGATGATACTATGCACCAATTTTCCTAACGAGATCCTAGAGTTTTAACAATGTCAAGATTTTAAAGTAGATAAAAATTCATGACTGGTGCTGGATTGACAATTTTGTCCAGTAAAGCTCTCTACTCACAAAAGAAGTACAATGGGAAAAGCCATACAAGTTTCCCCACATTGTCCTGCTAATGTGTTCCTACCCTGAACTGGAGAGGTTCTCTTTACTGAGACGAGGGTACCAAACAGGACCAATATTCATATTGTTTCATTTTGGTTCCATACCTGTACATTCCAAGTATGAGTGTGTACATGGTAAAAGGAAAGTTTGGGATAGTGTGTAGGAGTGTTTGGAAGAAGGAAAGAGAATAAGGAGAAGAGAATAAACAGGAGAAAAAGAATTAATCGAATGGGTGAGATGGGGCTCTTGTTTTCTTCTGTAGGGAGAAGGAACTGGGAGAAACTGAATGAAAGTAGTACAGAGAGAAGATGTGCAAATTCAGGACCTAATTTCACAAATTATTTCCTAATTATTTGTATTATAGCTCCAGGCCCCCATTGTGGTAGGCATTGAACAAACACAGAACCAGACTGTCTCTGCTCCCAGAGAGTTTATAATCTAATTGTTTTTACCCCAATGAGTTCAGGGAAGTTAGTTATATGAGTAAGAGTTTGCAGGATCAGGTCCTAAAAGATCAAAAACTGGATCCTGAGAAGTCCCTGACTTCCTTTGAGCTATGCAAAATTTAGAGGGAAAAAAATCAAGGCAAATATATAGAATGTCATCTTTGAAACCTGGTCCCATTTTATGCACATGGCAAAAAAATCATATTCTACAGTTTGGACACTTTATCTACGTGTTTCCCATTATCTGGTTATAATGATGCAACAGCTGGTTTTCCTCTGAGGGCTCCTCTTTGAGGACTTATGGGGTCCAGCTTTGGTTTATGAGATCATGGCTATGAGTCATATTGATCACAAGTTAATCACCTTTCATGTGTAGGAATACAATAACCTGGAAGGATTCACCTGAAAAACACTTTCATGAAACTCCACAAGATGTGTGGTCATTTAAATGATAAGTAGAAAATGTTACAAACCTCATTACTGGATGGGTGACTTAATGCCCAAGAGATTTCTAAAATATGCAGTGTTCCAAAGTCATCAGATATGGCTAAAAAGTGCTGCTTTGCTGTAAGATTATAAAAATAAAAACAACCGTGCTATAACTAAGGATGCAGAAAGTAAATTAAAATGTTTGTTTCAGAGTAGCCGTGTTAGTCTGTCAGCAAAATAAAAAAGGAGTCCTGTGACACTTTTAAAGACCAACACCACATTTATTTATCACATAACCTTTTGTGGGTACACTCCCACTTTGTCAGATACATGAAATGGAAAATGGAGCATTCAGCTAACATGCTTCATTTTCCATTTCATGCATCTGATGAAATGGGATTGTGCTCATGAAAGCTCATGCAATAAATAAATAAATGTGTTGGTTTTTAAAAGTGCCCCAGGACTCCTTTCTTGTTTTGCTAAAATGTTTGTATAATCCCCAGATTGCCAGCCACTAACTGATAGGCTAAGAAGAAAATTCCCTTATACATAGATTATTCCATGATTGACCACTAGGGATATTTTTGCATCTTTCTCTGAGGGGTGTGGTACTGGTCAGATATTGCATTAGATGGGTCACTGGCCTGACCCAGTATGACAGTTACTGTGTTGACATCTTTTAAACCATGAATTCTAGCATTTACTGATACATTTTCAACAAAGGCCTCTATTCATACAGAATTCCAAATATGGATATTTGAGTCATTGCGTATTAGTTTTATTGTGATTTTGTGTAGAGAACTTAATCATGGATTGGGACTTTACTGTGTTAGGCATTGTACCCATGGAAAAGATGGTTCCTGCTCCACAATGCTTATAATCTAGGGTCATCATTGGGCTTGTCTGCAATTTCCATGATTTCCCAGGGGCTAGGCAAGTACAATGTGAAAACTCTTATGTAAAGTTCCAGGTGTTTCTGTAACTCTCTATTAAAAATAATGTGAAAGATATTGATGCACAGCTTCAGCTATAAAATATTTAAACTTCATAAAATTCTTCAGTTTTAGCAAAATGCTCAAGAAATTGTGCATCTCGATCTTTTTAAACAGAGGAGTGAATAGCTCCAAAAGCTTGTTTTTGTTAGATTTTTGTTTTTGCAGCAAAAATAGCCTTCTTTTGTCTTATTTTTCTGACAGTTTAAATGTCCCTTATTATACAGAAATTTTACCTTTTCATATTTGCTGAAAGGAAACAATAGTTTATATTCTGTAATAGTATTAAAACAAAAGAAACAGTGCTTAATTTCTTTTCTTGATACAAACACGAAAGCCCCATGCTGAAAAGCTTTATGCATTTGTTTTACTTTATGTACTGTGTATAGTTTCACTGACTTCAGTGGAACTATGCACAGTGTGTAAAATTTAGGATATGCATAAAACTTTGCAGAATCAGGGTATAATTTATTTTTAAAATAATAATGGGCAACATACAAGAGACGATCCAGGGTTTGATGCAGGTGATCATTGATATGGAGATGTTCTGGGTCTGGGATGGCTCATGAGTTTTCTCCAGCAGGTCCCAAATATCAATATTTCCATCTTCTCTACCAACGAAGAAAACTCCTGCTCTTGATAAGGACCAATGTCCTACAGTATATCTCTTTGATGAGCAACATGATTGAAGAATTGGACCACTCTTAATTTAAAAAAAAAAAAAAAAAAGCCAATGTAAAAGAAACAAAACAATTACAAACAAAATCCAGTCAGAACTCTTTCCAGTCTCCTGCTTTTGTAATTTGAGAACCTTCACCATTTATGAAGCTTAGTCTATACTGACAGTGGAAAATCGCTGCCGTCAGCCCACTCTTCCGCATTCGATTGAGTGCTCCGGAGTTCACCCTAGTAACTCCAGCCCTGGAAGTGGTGTATCGCTATGGCAACCGGGCAGCATTTCCGGTCACCTTAGCCAAGTGTGTAAGGGGTAATTAGTCTCAATAAGTCGTCAGGAGATATGGAAGGTATTTTACATACCTTGTGCATCTCCTGTCAACTGCCACCGAAAAGTGTGGCAAGTGTAGACTAGGGCTGAGTGATCCCACTACATAAATGACCTTTGTCAAATTGCTGACTGGTGAAAAGAAGTGTTGTGGGGAAGTGGCAAGTTAATGCCCGCTCCCTCAGTTGTGTGTGTCCATTTACTTATTGATAAACAAGCCTGCAGTCTCACGGGTTTGCTAGGTGCAAATAAAGTCCTGAATTCCCCAATGGCAGCAGTTGTGAGAAACACCTTTTTCCTATTTGGTTGGCCAGTCTCGTTGGTACAGATGCTACCATCGTCAGCCTGGCCTGTGCTATTTCTGGGCAATAATAGTGCATTTGCTACTAATCACTTTGTGTTAGAACTCCAAAGGGCAAAAAGAAATAATGAACTATTGCTTGATTTCTCTATTACTCTGTTATTCACGTTACTTTTGTTTAGTGAGGGTCCCTTACTCCTGTAGCATTGTTTTTATTTAGCACATCCTGTCTCTGTTCTCAGGCTATATCTATACTGACAGTGGCAAAATCGCTCAATGGCTCTGGAGTTTGCAATAACCCCAGCCCTGTGGAAATGACGTAGGGCTCAGGCGACCGGACGGCATTGCCATTCACCTTAGCACAATGTGTAGGGGGAGGTAAGTGGGGTTAGTAAAGCAATGGGAGATACGCAAGGTATTTTACGTACCTTGTGTGTCTCCCATTGACTGCCACTGAAAAGAGCAGCAAGTGTAGACTAGGGCTCAGGTTCCTCTGACTGACAACAGATTGCTTGAAATGGAAATAGCCTGGGCAGAACCCACAACTGTCACAAAAGCTGGTATTAGAGAAAGTTGCTTCCTCTGTTGGAGCCAAGTTTATATAACTATTTTTAAAAGCTTAGCTCTGAGAGGAAAAAACAGCTTTTTTTTATTTTTACCCAATTTATTTTCAAACTGGCAGGCTCTGCCAGCTACCATAATTTCCACGTGTACTATTCCTGAGGCTATATCCTATAGTTATTCTATTCTTTTCTCCATCAATTATAGTATGTCTGTTGCCAATGTAACTTACTGTAACACCTTCTTTCCATATGGCAAAATTCCAGCCTCCAATGCTAAGAATGATGTCTTTGAAAAATGGAGATCTTTGTACAGTATGGACAATTCCATCATGGATGATGTATTTGTTAGCTGGCTTCTGACCTGATTGATTGAATGAAAAGAACAATTATTTACCCATAATTTTCCTGCAGTCCTTATCACAGTGGGAGTTTCTCTGTAATATCAACTACAGAATCAGATCCATTACTTTTGTAGATTCTCTCTCCTGGGTTTTGTGCTTCAGAACCATGTGATCTGAAGCTGACTAGCACAGATATAGGAAAGTGGCCTCAACCTAGCCTCCAAATGTGTGCCTACTTGAGGTTTGTCCAAGAAAATTATTGTGATGTCACATTCCCATAGTTATCTGCCAGTTGGTTAAAAGTAAAACATTAAGTACCGGATTACAGACTCTGGCATTTTGATTGGTATACTCTCTTCTCTTTAAGTCTCTGTTCTCATTTTCTAATGCTCTCCCCGAGGAAAGAGATCCCAGTGGGGAACTATACCGTACTTGCCCTTTTCATTAGTTCAAGTATCATAATGAGCTTTTTTATGTTTGGTGTACATTTCTGTGAGAGACTGACACCATTCGAGAAGTTTTTAAAATGTGCTTTTGATTTGTCTACAAATTGAATATCTTTAGTCATCCTATGAATTAGTGTATCAGAGGTCAGCTAGCAGTTCTTAGTTCAAGAAGCAATAAGACAATAAATGCAACTTTAAACTTCCAGCTTCTCACAATTTAACTAAATCTCCCTCTGTTATAAACACATTTTTTTTAGTATCTATCAATTAGATGCAAAAGCAACAGTAATGCAGTTAAAATTAAAAAGCCAGGGAATACATATGTTGTGGTTCCGATAGCAATATTGGCATCTAAGTTGTATGATATAGTTTTCTTTGTTTTTAAATTGTTAGATGCATGGTTTAATATTTAATATAGTATTGTTTTAGTTTTTAATATATACCAAAAGCTACTCAGAAGGTACAATATGGCTCAATTAATGTCACTTTGAGGACCTATTAGATTTGCACACATTTTCATTTTAATTGAGCTGCTAAATGATGTATTAATATAAGTTTTTTTCCATTAATTTTGGTTTGGAAAAACATACTTTTCTCTTTTAAATAGTTCCAATTAAGCTTTAAAGTTCTGAAAACAGTGATGTGAAAAGACTTTGGGATTTCTACCACTGCTACTGTGGCTGGAAATGGCCTTCTGCAAAATTGTTTAAGGGCATCAGCTTACAGCCCCATCTCCATTAAGAAATCAACACATTGCTGACAATAGTTGTAATAGGTCCCACTGAACTGGTGTTAATTACAAGTATAAATGCGACAACACTGTTTCCAGCATCACTGATCATGTATTTGGTAATGGTATGGAAAAGAATTTTCTTAATTCTAGAGTGGCAGTGAAATTGTTTTCAACACCAGTTTGAGTGTTCTTTGTTCATATGTGTTGCTAGCAATAAGTAATTCTTCCTGCAGATAGGGTAAGAGTCCTACAAAGCCTATGTCTCTGTGTAAATAAAACCAGACTTAAATCTATATCTGTAACCTGTATGTCAATATCTATCATCCATCCAATCAGTGTAAAAAGGCAGTTTTGATTGATGGTGAAAAAAGGAAGGTTACTCACCTTGGTGCAGTAACTGGAGTTCTTCAAGATGTGGGTGCTTCACTGTGGGTGTTTGCACGTCCTCACATCACAATTGAGAGATGTTTGAAGCAGTGCTTGTTGGGGCCACACATGCGATGCGGCAGTCTCGCAGCATGTCTTTGGCCCCTTTTTGGAGCGTGCGTGGCCCCAACCACCTCCGTTCCTTTTCTACCCAGTAGCCCAGTGTTAAGACTCTGAAGTAGAGAGTGGAGGAAGGTGGGTAGTGGAGCACCCACAGGGGGACAATCTCGAAGAACTCCAGTTACTGCACCAAGGTGAGTAACCTTCCTTTCTCCTTCGAGTATTGGCTCTGTGGGTGCTCCACTGTGGGTGACCCATTAGTAGTGTCCTGATTGGAACAAGGGACTTTGTAGTTGTCATTGTGTATGGATGCTAACACTGAACGGCCAACTGCCGCGTCTAATCATGCTGTTCGTTGTAAGGCATAATGTTTGACAAAAGTGTGTGAGGATACACGTGTAGCTGCTTTGGATATTTCATGCATCAGTACATTGTAGAGTGGGACCTAGTATGTTCTGGTGGATTGGTAACTGATAGTTTGTAGCTCTCATATGTGCAGCTTGAGATGAGTTTAGATAATCTTTGTGATGAGATAGTGTTTCCTTTGCATCTGTCTGCTATAGAAACGAATAGTTTAGGGGTAACTGAATGTTTTTGTTCTTTCTAAATAGAATGTGAGGGCATGACATACATCCAGAGTGTACCGAGAAGGAGGGTCTTTGTGCGGTTTTGGGAAGAAAATAGGTAAGTGTATAGCTTAATTGATGTGGAAGGAAGAAGAGATTTTTCAGGATAAATTTTGGGTGAGGGTGTAGAGTGACCTTGTCTTTGTGAAAGATGGTGAACATCTGGCTGACGTGATAGCTACTAAGAATGTTACCTTCATTGATAGGTGCAGCAAAGAGCAGGTAGATAGTGGTTCAAAGGGAGGTCTGGTAAGAGTTCGTAGAACTAGATTTAGGTCCCAGGTGGTTGTGGGGTGACAGACTTCGGGATATAGGTTTGAATACCTGATAAGAAGTATTTTGTTATAGGGCGTGTGAAAATAGAGAAGGATTCCAGACCAGTATGGAAGGTGGAGATACATGCTATATATACACGAAGTGAACTCACTGATAGTCTTGAGGCCTTTAGATGTAGAAGATAGTCAAGAATAGAGTGAATGGGGGCAGATACTGGAGCAGTGTGTCTTAAAGTGCACCATTTGGAGAATCTCGTCCATTTTGTGGGGTAGGTTCGTCTGGTTGATGGTTTTCTACTATTCAGCAGGATGTGCTGTACATGTTCGGAGCATTGACGCTCTTTGTGTTGGATCCATGAAGGAACCATGCTTTTAGTTGTAGGGTTCCTGGGTTTGGGTGAATGATCCAGCCTTTGTCCTGGGAGAGGAGGTTGTGGAGACGAGGGAATATAACAGGTGGCTTGATGGACATCTATGTGATCATTGTGAACCATGGTTGTCTCAGCCAAGTTGGGGTTATCATGATTACTTATGTTTTATCTCCGCGGATCTTTAGTAGCATTCTGTGTATTAGGGATATTGGAAGGAATGCATAAAGTAGGTTCCCGGTCCAAAGGAGCAGAAAGGCATCCCCTGATGAGTTTCTTGCTATGCCTGCACATGAGCAAAGTAGGGGGCATCTGCAGTTTCTGGAGGTACCTAAAAGACCTATCATCGGAAAATCCCAATATTTGAAGATAGAATTGAGGACTGAAGAATGTATTTCTCATTTGTGTTGCTGCATAAATGATCTGCTGAGATGGTCGGCTAGAATGTTGTGCATTCCTGGGAGGTAGACTGCAGAGATAGTTATGTGCTGTCTTATGCACCAATTCCAGAGTTTCATAGCCTTTGTGCACAGGGAATTGGATCTTACTCCTCCTGTTGGTTTATATAAAACAAGCAGGCAATATTGTCCATCATGATCCTTGCATGTTGCCAAATTATGTAATGTTGAAAGTGTATGCATGCGTTCCACACTGCGCGGAGCTCTAAAATGTTTATATGTAGGGATGATTCTTGTATTGGCCATTTGCCTTATGCTATCAGGTGTCGAAGATGGGCTCCCCATCCAGTGAAGGAGGCATCTCTTGATATCATGACTGTGGGTATGTCTGCTAGGAAGGATATGAGGGATAGCAGGTTTCTTGGTATGGATCACCACAGGAGGGAGTCCTTTATTTTGGTGGGTAGTGACACCATTTTGTGAATAGAGTGTTTGTTGGGCTTGTAAATCCTGGCTAGCCAGAGTTGCAAGTGCCGCACGTGGAGTCTTGAGTGTTGGATGACAAATGTAGTCGCTGCCATATGGCCAACTAACTGAAGACCTGTCAGCGCGTTCGTAGTTGGTGCATTGCATATTGAATGTACTAGTTGAGTAATCCTCTCGAATCTGTGGTGAGGGAGGAAGGCCCTTGTGACTGGAGCATCTAGACATGCTCCAATAAAGTCTATAGTTTGAATAGGTATAAGGGTTGATTTTGTCATGTTTATGAGAAGACCTCGCTTTTGGAACAATGATATTGAGAAGTTTAGATATTCCACTGCTTGAGCCTGCGACCATGCTTTTATTAGGCAATCGTCTAGGTACGGAAAAATTGCGATGCCATTCTTTTGAAGGTGAGCTGTGACTACTGCCAGTACCTTCGGAAAAACTCTCGGGGCAGTGGAGGGGCCGAAAGGTAGAACTGTGTACTGGAATTGGTCAAATCCTATGGTAAATCTCAGGAATCTTCTGTGAGCTGCGTGAATTAAAATATGAAAATAGGTATCTTGCAAATAGAGGGCTGCATACCAGTCACTGATTTCCAGAGCAGGGATGATAATTGAGAGGGTGACCATCCTGAACTTTTGTAGTTTTATGAATTTGTTTAGTTTCCTGAGGTCCAAAATGGGTCTCCATCCTCTCGAATTCTTTTCTGTCAGAAAGTATGGGGAATAGAACCCTTTCCTCTTGTGTTGTTTTGGAAGACGTTTTATGGCCCCCATGTTTAGGAAGCGCAGAACCTCTTGGCGAAGGAATTGTTTGTGAGTTGTTTCCCTGAAGAGGGATGGGAAAGGGTATTGGAAGGTAGGTTTCCACACAAAGGGGATGATGTAACCAGTGCTGATAATTTCCTGGAACCATTTGTCCGTAGAGATTTGTGTCCATTGATTGTAAAAATGGCATAATCTGTTCCGGTAAGTCAGTGTAGTATGGTGCTCTGTACAGTTGGGGAGGTTGTGCGAGCCTTGGACCACATCTTCAAAATTGTGGTTTGGATGGTGGAGCTTGTGAAGATGAGGATTAATTATTTGGTTGTCTGTGATGTTATTTGTTGTCTGCCCCTTACTTGGTCTTGTCTTCTGTTGTTTGGCCCGAAAGGATATTGGTGTTGATATTGTGAATTAAACATTTGATACCAATACGATCTCCTTCTATTAGCAGGGGTATATATGCTGAATGATCGTAGTGTGGCCTGTGAGTCTTTAGACATGTGCAGGGTCTTGTCTGTCTTATCTGAAAACAGTTTCCTTTTATCGAAGGGGAAGTCTTTGATAGTTGCCTGGAGCTGCTTTGGGAGGTCTGCAGAATGAAGCCATGAAGAGCGGCACTCCCATGGCGATGGTTCGAGCAGTGGTGTCAGCAACATCCAGAGCTGTTTATAAGGCTGTTTGTGATGCTAACTGACCTTCATGGATGACTGCGAGAAACTGTTGTTTCTTGTTACTGGGACATATTCAATAAAATCAGCTAGTTTCAGGTAGTTGTCATGGTCATAATTGACTAGTAATGCCGAGCTGCTGGCAATATGTAACTGTAATGTTGATGATGTATAGAGCTTCCTCCCCAGGAGATCCATCTTTTTATCCTCCTTTTCATGAGAGTTTGATCTATTGTAGAGTTGCTTGCCTCCATGATTGGCGACCTCTATGACTAGTGAGTTGGAAGGAGGATGGGTGAACAGTTATTCCGAATTTTTTGCAGGTATATAATATTTTTTGTCTGCCCTCTTACAAGTCGGTGAAATACTGGCTGGTGTCTGCCATATAGTTTTGGTGGGTTCTAGCAGGGCTTCGTTCATAAGAAGTGCAATTTTGGCAGATGTTGAAGTCTGTAATATTCTGAGCTATTTATGCTGCGATTCAGCAACTTCTTGCATTGATATTTCCAAAGCGTCCACAACCCACTTGAAGAATTCTTGAAATGGTTTAAAGTCATCTGTGGTGGTAAGCAGAGACGATATAAGCACCTCATCAGGAGAGGATGAGGAATTGTGATGAGGAGAGGGTGAAGGGGGAGGGGTCTCCTTTATTAGCTTTAGGTGTCTGTGTCCCCCTTTGTTTGGGAGCAGGTTTAGCAGCTGTCCTGTGGCCCCTTGAGGTGGAAGATCTGCTATATCGGTCTGTGTATGGTGACCATGGTTCCCACCAGTGCCAGGGAGGAAGAGAGGGGCCATGCCAGGGGTAGGGGAGCATATCCTGGTATGGTCATCCTCTGGGCCCAGGTCTATAAGGAGATCGGGCAGGTGAGGATAATGTAGCCTCTTACTCTTCTCCTTTTTCTCATTAAAGAAATGAATTGGGGAGGGACTTCTCTCCCCTGGTGAGTGGCTCTGAGGAGATGAGTCAGTGCCAAATAGTGAAGAGCCAACTGGTTGGTCAAGAGTGTCTTCAGAACCGTGATGTTTTGATTTGTTGCTCCGCTTAGGGTGCTGAGTTGCAGTGCCGCCATAGTAGTAATGGGTTCCGCATCTTCTGTTATCTGGGCCATGGTAATCTGGGCTGTCCCTTGGGGGGAGTGGAGCCCAGGGCCAATTGGCCTGGGGAGCCCCCTACCCCCAACCCCCTACACTGGAAGCAGGCCCGCTCTGCCCCCGGGGATCCCAGCCACCCTTCCGGGGACCCAGAGCTGCCACTGCCATTGGGAGCCAGCCTGGACTCTGGCTCTGGCTGGGAACCCGAGGCCGATACCAGGAGCCAAACCCGATGCCGGGAGCTAGCCCGGCCGCAGCCTGGGAGCCCAGGCTGAGACCAGGAGCCGGCCCTGGGCCCAGCCGCTGACCAGGCAGCAGGAACGGGGGCAAGGGGTCTAGCCCAGAGCTGGGCTCTGCTCCCACTCCACCCCTGGGCTGGGGGGGTTGCTCCACCCTGAGGGTCAGGGCAGCCGGCCCAGAGGCCTGGCTCTGTCCTCTGACCCTGCCCCTTGTTTGCAGGGGGAGCGAGCTGCATGGCAGTGGTGGGTTAGCGATGCGGGCCCCGCACTGCCCTACTGATAGCGGGGCAGTGCAGGGTCCGCAAAACCGCAGGGCTCGGGGCAATCGACCTGCTTGTCCCCCTCCCCCAAGGATGGCCCTGGTGGTGATAGGTGCTGTTGGAGATGGAGCCACTGGTGCCATTTGTTGTTGCAGTGCTGGGAGGCATGTGGGCGGAACTGTCGGCGCTGCGGTCGGGGTCGGTGCCAATGACTGTGTGCTGTAGAATGAACGGTTTCGTCGGACTTAGCCATTGAGAATTTAGGCTGTGAAGGTTTAGGTCTCAGTTCAGAAGAGACAGAGCAGGGCCGTTTTTTGGGATCAGAAGCCTCTTTAGTATGGGCTCTTCTCAGAGAGAGAATTCTTTTTGTGAGCAGAATGAAGTGGAGTAAGATGTCTCTTCAAGGGATGGGATTCCTGAGAGTCTGTCTTCTGCTGTCCCGAGTCAGATGCAGGGCAGAGAGACTTCTCCATTAGCAGGAGTTGGAGATGTAGGTCTCTGTCTCGCCTTGCTCAAGTACTTAGATTCCTGCAGTGAGAGCACTTTTGTGAAATGTGCTCTTCTCTGAGGCATTTTATGCAAACAGCATGCCCATCGGAGGGTGGGATAGTGTCATGGCATGACTCTCAATGTTTGAATCCGGGAGAGCCCGGCATGGCTCTGAGGGGAAAATGGAAAAATAAAAGGTTTTTTGGTGGTGGTGGTTGGTTTTTTTTAAAGAAGGGAAGGGAAAAAGGAAACTAAAACAAAATAATTTTGCGGAGAAGAAGAATAAAATGAAGGTAAGTAGGCAAGAAATTCTGATGAGCAGGAGAGTAGTTTGCTATGACTGTAACCGCAGATGGTTAAGAAGGAACTGAGGCGGTTAGGGCCGCACGCGCTCCAAAAAGGCACCAAAGACATGCCACGAGACTGCTGCGTCGCTTGCCTGGCCCCGAAGAGCATTGCTTCAAAGATCTCCAAACTATGACACGAGGATGTGCCAACACTCACCGTGGAGCCCCACAGGGACACTACTTGAAGGAGAACTTGAACTTACTAATCAGTCTTCCTGAGTCACTCTCTCTTTCCATCTTCCAGTCAGAATAAATCATTTCACCATCCTGTGATGCCAGAGAAATCAAATAAATGCAAGTAGGGGAGCTGTGTGAAATATTTATAGCAAAGGCTTTAGTCAAAATGTGCCTATATTTAGTTTGTAAAATTGGAGTCTCTTTACTAAATGTTATACATTTTTATATACATTTTGTTACTGTTTTACATGTTTTACTGTTCACATGATTGCAAAAATGGAGCAAATGTTCACATTACTTCATCAGGTTTTGTGTTGTGTGGTTTTGATTTTAAAAATACCATAATGATCAGCTTTTATGGGGAATTCTTTGTGTAGAGCTGGAGTAATTAACGTGTATGGTATGGACCTTCCCCTATGATTTTAGGAAAGAGTGACAGCAAGAAAAAAAATATTTCAATGGGAACCCCAAAATGGAAGCAATGTAGGAAATTTAACATGACACCTTTTAAATTCAATTTTGGCAGTTAGATCTAGTTTAAAGTGGGCCGAAGCTGGAACAATAGGCGTATTTTTATTTCAGGGGAAAATTGAAAATATGATTAAAGCTTTCATGAGACATTTAGGGAAAACCGTACGATATAAATTACAATCCGAATGGTTCTGGCAATGGGAATAACAACGTTTTGTGTGTTCCTGGATTTAATAATTAAGTTCAACACCTTTTGGCTGGGACTTCCAATAGAACCTAAGGGAATTAGCCACCTAACTCCCATTGACTTTCAGTCCCCGCCTTTAAACATGAGTGTATAGCCTAGTAATCTTTTCAAGTACAGTATGTAAAGAAATGTGTGGGTACAAAGGCAATACAAATTCAGAAATGAAAAAATTGCTGAATTCATAAAGAAAGTATGTATATTCAATAGTCTTTTCAGCATATCCCACTTCTTTTTAAAATGATCATCCTAGATTATAATCAGAATATTTGTTAACTTACTTCAGTTCCAACAAAAAAATTGGTGGGGATATTCTCCAGTATCTTGAGAGCTTTGGCTGAAGGGATTCTTAATTGCTTATAAGGATTTTCATCTCCAAACATTTCTGGTTTGATTTGGGATTGCGTTTTATCTTGAAAAAAAAAATGGATACAATCATTTGATTATATAGAGAAATTTACTTGATCAAATGATTTCTTTTCCTTACTAAGGGTAGCTCGGGGAGAGGGATTAAAACTTTTCAGATGAGAGCTAAAGAAGGGAAGAAAAATCCAGAGAAGAGCGAACCTAGTATGGCAGAGAATGGAATGTTACTTTAAATCCAGCAGCGGGAAAGAGACTGAGCATATACAAATTACTAGCAATAATGGGCAGGCACAGCAGTATTCTTGTGGTGCCTGCCCTTCACTTTTTCATAATATTTCCCACAGTTGCTCGCCATCGCTGCAACTCCACTAGTGACAGCCATGCCAGGAACGTTACAGCAGGCCAGTCACAGGGCAAGGCTACATGGCACCGTGGTTAAAAAGCCCGATCTACACTAGTACTCCCAGAGCTGTAACACCAGTGTAGCAGTGGGTGTAGGGTGATCACCTCTCCCAAATTACATGGGACAATCCCTAAACACAGAATTCAAATACCAGTCTTGTGCTGAATGACGCCAGCACAGCATCTGGCCCAGATTCCCTGTGGCACTGTTCTGTAGCCTTTTCCTGGGGGAATGGGCTAAGTTGTGCCTTATCTCCTCCCCCCCTTCACCATGAGGCCTCATCCCTGTTCCTTCTCTGCCCCCTCCCCACCCCGAGATACTTGCCCTGGCCAGGCCAGAAGCTGGTCCTGGGCTGTAGTAAGAGCTGCCCAGATATCCCGACTTGCTGTGGGGCAGGGACACAAGCTGGGGGCTGCTCTCAGGCACCCCAGCACCCTGCCCAGGGCAGGCGGAGGGCCTTCTCTAAAAGTATTATTTTATAGGGACTGATAAGGAGACACTATTTCTGATACAAAGTGAGCATCTTAGAAGACTTGCCTCAGGAGTAGAAAATGAGAAACAGTTTAACTTCTAATGAGATGTGATAACCTGTGACCCACTGGTAAAGCATTATATTCTTCTCCTACTGAATGTGCTCAATAAAGTCTTTCCATGCCATATGCCAATACATTTAGGAAACATTTCTCTACAGATTCATTAGTTATGTTGTTTATCGTTTATTGTATATACCGATAAAATCATCTCACTAAAATACTTTTCAAAAATATACGCTGAAAACATTACCTGGCATTTTGTAATGGAAATGCTCTTCGACTAGGCTAATTTTGGTAGGACTGTAGTCTCCACTTGTGGCACTCTTGCATAGGTTTACCTGTTCAGTATGAAGGGAGGATTTGGTAACTCATTTTGTCAAACACTTGAGGCAGCTAAATTGCTTTCTGTTGTAAGGAGAAAGACCCGTCAGCCTGAAGTGCATTCTTCAAATTCCAAAACACCTGCTTGTTGACTCAGTGGTCTACTCTACATTCCACTTTTCCTCTGAAATTTCTCAGTGTGGCCATTTCAATATCAGCTCCATGGATAGAAGTCCCACTGGCCATTCGTGTTTTAACGAACACGTCATTTAGATCTGCTATGAGCAGAACAGACAACCTAGTGATAAAAATGCTCATATACACTACTACTGCCACTGGAGCTTGCATTTAGTCAGCGTACAAGGAATTTAAAACGACGTAAGAATTTCTAAGTTTGGAAAGTGTCTGTCCTTTTCTGTTGATGTTATAGGGATAAAATATTGTCTTTCCCTACATTAATCACAACAAAATTTAAAGGAAAATCACAACACTGAACATTTCCATCATAAGATGGAGTGGGGGGTTGGAGAGTGAGCCCACATGCACTCATCACCCGGTCATTGTGACCTGGTGTACAGGGCCACTCAGGTTTGACTAGTCTGGGATTAAGGTTGGGGCAGAGGGTCATCTGTGGGTAGTTGGTGCCACGTCAGCAGGGCAAGGAGGCAACACCAATGAAGGGATTTTTATGTATATTGTCTCTGAAGAGGTATAACTGAATTTTTATATCTGTGACTGTGCACACCCTTTTCTCCTAAAACCATGACTTCAACTAAATATGCAAGATTGATTTTAAAAGGCTGTGAAAAATCTGCATGCCTATACATTATATACAGTACCTTAATGAGAGGTCTCCAGGAGAGATCTAGGTGTTTGAAAGTAGTTGGTACATCAGGGGGAGCCTCGATAACCTTCTCTTCTTTAACTTTCTCAGCTGAATTCTGGAGAGGAGTTTTGAGGGCTCGAAGATCCCAAAACAATATGGAGCTCCACAAAACCAGAGATTGTAGATTATTGCTCTTCATATGCTTAAACATCATTTTAACTTTTCAATGAGGTTTTGTTTAAAATAGTTTTTTATATTCTATTTTCAAAATTAGTACAGCACTAGATGCAGGTTTGGGGAGCAGAGAAATGGTCAACTATTAGTATAGTTAGTATTATAGCTGCTTTCATACAATAGTTACTCCACATTTTGCCCTCCATCTGTTGTTAATTATATACTGTAGCTAAATAAGTATCATACAGTTTGCTTAAGAAAACAACATCCTTGGTGGATGAAATCCCCTCACTTGCATAGAGCTTAATTACCTGGTCTGAGAACAAGTCTGCTATGAAAACCTACCAACTGTTCCAGCCTCTGTGTTGCAATACCATCCACAGCCCTGCCATCCAGTTGAGAAATATAAAAAAAGTCATACTGGATCAAACTCGGGGCCCACCTAATCCAGCATCCTATTTCTGACAATGGCCAGTTGTGGATGCTTCCTGAGTGAAATGAACTATACAGGCAAAAAGGACTGTATGCAGGTCTAACTGCATCCACATCACGGCTTTTGCCAATATAAAAATATCATTAAAAAGTACACACACTAATTGATGTTACTATTCAAGCAAATATTTCCGGTGTAGAGAGAGCCTTAGCTTATCTAGCAGCTTCCCATACATAAATGCAGTTCTGTGGTCTTCCAGGCCAATCTATTTGGGCCAGCCTTTTCTCTGGCACAGAAGGAGATGAAAGCACCTGTAAGGGTGTCCAGCCCTTGGACCCTAAACCCTGTCCTTTTATGGGGCATAAGTGTGCAGTGGTCTGCTAGTCCTCGGCAACAGGATGAATTTCACATGTTCCAATCAGGTTGGTTAATTCCACCATAGAATACGGGCTGGCAGAGTTCACAGAGAGAAGTAGTAAGGTGTATTTGGGAGCTGATTGGTGACTGTGCCTATGAAAACATTTGTAGAATGCAGTACCAGTCAGGAGAGCAGGTTACAAGTTGCACACAGACTCCAGCTCTGTTTTCAAAAGTAATGCCCATTCTGTTAACCTACAATAATAATAATTAATATTGGGTGAGCGGGGATGGGAAACGGCAACAAATTATCCTAAATGAAACCAGTAGTAAATTTGTACATTCCCTTCAGGAAGGCCTTGATACACATATCTACAGTACCAATAGGGGGGTGTTGCTACTGTCAGAATATAATTATTGATAAAGTACAAATGTATTAACATTCCTTCCAATGAGAGAGAAAGAGAGAGAGACAGACACACACACACACACACACACACACTCACTCACACTCGCTGTCCTTTCCACACTTCTCGCTGGATTGTAAACAAGACACTGAGTCTTAAGTTTTTTAGGTGACCTAAGGAGTTATTGCTTTCACATCTTTGTGTCAGGCTAGAAATTCCCAGAGTAGAGTGAATATACTTTGAAATCCCATCTCTAGTCATCAACACATCAATAATGTAATTATAATTCTGAGTAGAGCTAGAGAAACCTTACAGTACAGTCAGTTACATAATTGAGTCAGCTATAATAAAAGGTACGTGCAATACCATCCTAAAGAACAGTGAGCGTGAGAGGGCAGGACATTGGTATTCTAGGATCCAGTCAAAAATACTAAGGCAAAGTACTATTCAGATTGTTACAAATAATTGCATCTTAACACCTGATCTGCAATTTACATTATGATTTTTTTATTAGTGGTTTGGAAAAAACGAAGATAAAATAATAAAATATCAATTGAAACTCACCTCAAAAAAGTCTGGCAGCCAATGGATATCTGTTATTACTGTTTTATGGCCATATTCTATGGAAGAGACTGCACAATATCTCACAAAATGTGGTTCCTTACCACTTTGTTGTGCTTGTATAAATGTTGGCTAGAGAAGTTTTTAAAAGATACATTTTAAAAGTATGTTTTGCAAAATACAACATCAGTTATCATGAAAAAAGGAAACTTCACATATTGTTAATGATTATGTCCCTTTACAGTATTTTACGTAAGTCTAGAAACCTTTCTAGGGGTATGATCCAAAGCCCATCTTTTGAATCAGGTCCTGGCATACCATACCATAAAAAGAATATCTGCAATGCAATGTATCGCCAAAATAGCATTGTTTCTTACACTCTTCTCTCAGGCCTTCCATCTAATTACCCACTTTGTATCTTCTTTCTGTTCTCAATTTCATTCCTTCTTCCATTCCATCCATCCTGCCTGGAACTATCTCGTCTCATGAGCCAAACCTCCTTTCCTCTAGCCTTTAAATCTGTCTTTTAAAACACACTTCCATACACACTAAGCAGGGCAACCTTTCTATGCTGTGTTCAGTTTATACCGTCACCCAATGTAATTGATCTGATCTAGTCAGTAGCATCCTTGGGCTAGGCCTGAGTAAACTGTTCATCCTCAATTAAAAACAATGTATCTCTGGTTTGTATAAATTACAATACTATTATTGATCTGGGTTGATGATGTAGCTATGAGACCTGGATGAAGATTTATTTTGTCTCATGTACCTGACTATAAACAGTCTAGTTAGTACTTCATTGTTGGGCTGACCTTTCCACCATTTAAAGCCTGGATCCCCTTTTCCATATGTATTTCCTAACTTCCTCTCACCTTTGGGTTTTTTTAATTCACAGTAGGGAATGACTACAGCACTAACTACACAATCCAAATACTAACCATATTAACAGTAGTGTTCTTGCTTCCACCAGCACCAGTTTTAGCATTCTGCAGCTTCTCTTCATACTCAGAAATGTCCCACAGTACAACCTGTTAGGAGAAATGAATGTCATTATGAAGTGTTTTTTCTGTTTGAATGATAGATTAAAACATACTTCTGAACTGTACTATGTGCACTGTTTGCGACTACCCGGAGAAGGAAGGCTACTAACTGTACCACAAATATACTGCCTCTGCAGAGCTACACTGTAGCAATCTCATGCAACAGATTGCAAGTCTGAGAACCGTCTTAGCCAGTTAACAGTTGGGTGGTCTGTGCAGCTTCTCTTGGACCAAGCATTTCAAAGTGTCCTCTTTAAAAGTGATTGCTGAGGCTATGGAAGGAAAAACTGTTTCTATGCCATCACATCCTCAGGACTCAAAAAAGGATTAGACATTTCTTTGCATGATGAAAATGCTTACAGACAGAATAGCTCATTTATAGGGGATGTAAACTTTTGTATTTCACAAAAACCACTAACTGATGAGAGTTAAGAATTAAACTTCCCCAGTCCATAAAAATATGTACTCCTTTACTGAGCCCAGGAGATCAGAACAATTCAGAAATGTCGTGTGGCTTGACAGGTTAATGCTATGTGTATAAAGAAGGCATTTATTTTTTATCAATTTGAATGCTTTTCCTTTCAGTTTCATCAGATGTCTCCTTGGTTTTATATGATGAGAGAGTAAATAGACATGCTCATCTGTATCTCTTGTTCCATTTATCATTTTATATATCTGTCATGTCCAGTGCTTTTTTGTTTTGGTTTGGTTTTTTGTGGGGTTTTTTTAAGTGCTGGTACTCGGCCAGGGACCTGGGGCCACCGCCGGTGGCAGTAGGAGCCAGAGCCGCATTGCTGTGGAAAAAAAAGGTGCTGGTACTCAGTACCCCTGAGTACCATCACCAAAAAAAGGGTGCTGGTACTCAGTATCTCTGAGTACCATCACAAAAAAAGCCCTTATCATATCATATTTTATTTATTTATTTCCTCTCTAGAACTAAAAAGCAGAAGAATTCAAGAATTCAAAAGATGGGAAGCATTCATTTTCTAACGCCACAATGAAGTATGAGCAGGAATATGGATCTGGACATGACCTGGTGCCACTGGTAATAAACACGTAAGTACTGTTGGTCCAAGGAAAAGCCCACCGTTCTGCCATTTGGGAGATGAAGGTTAAAGGCAGCATAGCCCTACCTAAAGACAAGCATCTACTGAAACCAATCATGAAGAAGTTATGATCACAGACTGCTTTGGTACCATCCATATACAGCAAGTAAGCCAGACTGATTTGCTAAACCAGATCCAACAGCTCCACAGGACAGAGTGTGTGTTTGGAAAGAAGTCTTATTTCTCAGTGGTATTATCCATATGTACCATGGATTACAAGGCTCTGATGACACACTCTGAGATTTCTTGCACCTTCCTTTGCTGTGTCTTGGTGTTGTCCCCTGGGAGACAGGATATTGAACTAGACAGACTACTGATCCAGTCTAGCTTGGTAATGTCAAGTGTTTATTCAATGAACTGCTAAGAGTGGATGAAAATGCTCAGATTCTGGAACCAAGCACCCTGCTTGGGTCTAGCACCTTCAGTTACCGTAGCCACTTAGATATGAAGAGCAAACATTTTTAGTCGACTTAGACTTGGATCCCTTTAGTGATTTGAGCACAGGAAGAATAGTATGTGCAATACTCCTAAGAGTGGCAATGTGCCACAGCAATTTGAAGGAAAAGAAACTTGAAATGCTCATTCTGATAAATCACCTAACAAAACAGTATGTATTAAAAGGGGGGAAAAAATGAGTCCCTGAGGGCCATTGTCTAAGCAGTTGTCAACAGTATGAGGAATTTCCTCAGATAAGATAATGCCTATCCTATCAGCATTATTTGGTGTAGAATACTCTCTTGTGCTGTCAAACATCTCTCATAAGAGGGATTTAGACCTAGATATAGGTAAGGAACCACTAGGAATGTGGTTCCTTAGGAAACTACACTGCCATCAGAAACAGAGAAGGAAGAGGGGAATAGGAAGTAAAGTCCAGGCAATGGGATTTCCTTGATTATCCATGGGTTAGAGACTTCATTCCCCATACCTGCACTATAAGGGTACAAACTCTGTTACACTATTCTAGTAGGATAATCTGTACAGGAGCTGAAACCTGGGAACTTTTCCCGAAACTGATGTGATTTGGCTATGTGTATTTTGATTGTACTTCATTAGTTTATGCAAGCTATCAAGTTTGCTGCCATATTGCATTTTCCATTTGTTCAAGAATACTGAGTAATTACTACGCCTCACTACTGCTTAATGCAGATACACTAATGTAGTAAATTAAAATTTTAAAAAAGAATATTGTTCTAGCCAATCAATATAGAAAACAACAATTTAAAAAAAGGAACCAACACCTGTCCATTAATACAGCCTCCAGCAATGATATTGGGATCAGATGGACAGAACTCAAAGCAATAGATGTCTTCAGGGCACTCCAGCATTAACTAGGGGGAAAAAACAACAATTGAGAAATATAGCCATGTTGGAAAGATTGATCCTTTGTTGTTTGAACACTTGGAATATTTTAAAATCATGTTTAAATACCTGAGGGTGAATGGGGTCAGAGAAACTCCAAAAAAGAATTGGTGACTTCTGCAACAGCAGTTTACCAGATTGGCTAATTCGTTCTTCATGAGAGAGCCGCTCTGTTACCGACACTGCTATAATCCCTGATTTAGGGAAAACAAACAACCTTACTGTTGATAAAAAGGAAAATTTTAGTACTTCAAAAATAAATAAAGTGCATGCCCACTTGAAATGTTGATGGTTCTGTTAATTACTGCTGTATATGTGACATGTAAAGGGAAAAAATTGGCTATGTCTCTTTTTTATATACATACCCATTTTTTCGCACTGTAAGTCACCTTTAAAGCAATAATTTTAGTTAATTATTAGGCTACTTATAAATGAGTGATGGAAGCTCAAGGCCAGAATAGAACTCATTATTTTTGTTGTGTCCTTAATTTATAATCTCCAAACTGGAATAATGTAATAGCCCTGGTTTAGCTTCGGGCACCCAATATCAAATCAATTTCTTTGTTGTTATAATTAGAAAAAGGACAGATTTCCTGTGCACCCCGCAGTGTGGCTACTTGTGTGCTCTCAGCTAGGCTAGAATGCAGTTGTACCTTCAAAAAATGGAATATGTGGCATTGCAGTACACCAAAGGGAGCATTGGGAAGCACTCAGAATGTCTCCTGGGCCTGCCTGCGCTCAAGTGGAGCCACTCCCCTTCATGGTCTGGCATTAGGGTTGCCTCATAGCCAAGTGAGGGGGAGAAGGTGAAAGAAAAGCAGGGCCTCATGAAGACAACTGTGTTTCTAGGAGAGTATCAGGAAGATATTAGACACCGCACAGTTGGAGTCCCTTAAACAGGTCTCACAAGGGAGAAATGCCCTTCCCCCTTCTTTACATTTGCAAAAGAAATTATCTGGCCCACAGTGTTAGCTCTCTGAGTTCTACACAATATCTGCACATATCCTTTACACTCATCTCAAATCAGTGGTTTCCACAAAAGTACTAAATAAGTTTTTTATTTAAAGGCCCATAAAACTTCTATAAATTTAAACTTTAAAGCTCTGACTATACACCTCAGGACATTTCAGGCATAAATTGAATATTCTATAAGCATTACCATAAATGGTTGGGTGCCAGCAAACACAACTAACTGTTCTGTGCTTGAGATAATGCAGGTCTGTAAACGATTGGTATTCCTTAAGGTAAGCGTCTGACTTGCCACCAAAGGCACTTTCATCTTCGGCTAATGCTTTCCAGTCATCAAAAAAGGCATTCATAATTTCATTTTGCTGCAATGCTATTTCCACTCTGTTATGAAAAAAAATAATTAACATTTTCAGAAATGTCAGATGTGAGTACTGAATGGGATAATTACCTACTCATTCAGTAAAGAGACATCTTTTATTTAAAAAATAATGATCGTAAGTGGTATAACCAATGCTGGTCACTACTCTCAAGAGAGCTCTTCACATTCAAATACACTTCTAAACAATAGGCACACTGTGCTGTCACTTCACTTGTGTGTGCTCAAATAAATTTGACTTCAGCGGGGTGGGATTAGGCTCTTGAAGTTTATCATCTAATCATGGAGCCCCTACTTACCTGAAGAGCCCCAAAGACTTCAGTGGTTTTCTCAAGCGAGTAAGAGCTGTAGGATTGGGCCCTCACAATTTATAACTCCTTCTACTTAATCCAGTAGAAGAGTCATAGGGCCAGGTCCTCCGGCCGCCGTAGCGCATCTGGTGAAGACAGTCTATGCTGACAGGAGAGAGCTCTCCCATCTGCCTAATAAATTGCTGCCATCAGAGACAGTAGCTATGTCAGTGGGAGAAACTGTCCTGCTGAGATACTACTGTCCACACTGACCCTTAGTCAGTATAATTTATGTCGCTTACAGAGGTGCTTTTTTCAAACCCTGGAGCAACGTAAGTTACACCGACATAAGTGGTAATGTGTATAAGCACTCAAGTGGTATAAATAGATATAGCTCCAATTATTTGAATAGAGCTAAGTCCATTTACACCTCTTGATGATCTGGCCCATAATTTTTTGTTTGCCCATGAAAGTGAACATGTCATGGATGTATTACTCGTTCCCATGTAAATGAACGTGATGTCAAAAACCTATTACAGTATCAAGTAAGAATTAAAAATAGGCTAGCAAGATGCAGAATATAGAAGCACAGGAACTAAATCATTGGTCCATCTAAATTAATATTCTGTCTCTGAGGCTATGTCTATACTGACGGCAGCAGAGTCGCCACCATCAGTGCGCTCTTCTGTGTTCGATTGAGCGGTCTGTTAAGACACGCTCAATTGAACACAGAACCGGAGCTGTAACTCCAGCTCCATAACTGGAGAAGCACTAAGCCAACCGGGTGCCATTTCCGGTTGGCTTAGTGCAATGTGTAGGCAGTACACATTTTACATACTTTGCATATCTCCCATCAACTGCCGGTGAAAAGCGCGGCAAATCTAGACTAGGGCTCAGAGTGGCCAACTCCTGAGGCTTCAGAAGAAGGCATTAAAGCCCCCTGACCAGATGACTATGAGGAACGTATTTCAATAATTAGAAGTGACAGTGTGGAGTATGGAAAAAACAGATTAAATGAATGAGACATATACTTTAAATTGCAGAATGTTGCAAGCTTCTGTCAGTAAGAAAGTTTTTAATCATGGCTTAAGAGCTGATTAACTTGTTTTGGAAATTTGAAATAACATTCCATAAACCACAGTATCAGAGGAGCATGGATCAGGAACGCATGCATCAATGAATCCAATTTTTGTCTTGATTTTAAAACCAACAGTTTTAAACCTAAGTATGCATACTTCTTGTATAGTTATATTGTTGAAGGTAAACTTTAATGTATATTATTGCAACATTTTTACCTCAAAACCACTGAGATGATAAATTCTTTCAGATCATCAGATGACAAATGCATCTCTTTTTCTTCATCTGAGAAAACTCTAGGAAAATATTGTGTGGCTGCATTTCTTGGATAGGTCCTAAGCAATTTGGAGAAAAAAATTTACATAGGTAAATTTATTAACGTTTAGGGGGGGAAAAAGCTTTATGAAGTACAAAAAATAGAAAGCTAACTATGTTAATTTTTGCTAATGTTTCTAAGCTGATTTGAGTTGATCCTACTTTGGTAGAGAGAGAAGAGGATAGGTGCACAGAATTTTAAAAGGTAGTCTCAGAAGACCTGCTTTGTTGTAATCACGCTGGATTTACAACTGTGTAACCCCATTGACTCCAGTGAGTTATTCCTGATTTAAATTACTGTTAGTGAGCTCACAATCAGGGCATAAATTAACAAATAAAGGATTGTATCCCCTTATAATTACTAAAAACTGGTTAAATCCGTCTCACACTTACCATTTTGTTTGGGTACTCATTTCCCTTACTTTTGGAACCACTTGTGCACCAACATCTTTTTCAAGCTTCTTAATGATGAAATTTTTATCCTGATAGGATGTACAGTCAATGTAGCCATCTTTCACACTTGAAGCATTTCTATCAGTAAATTTGACCTTTGAACCAAATTCTCTGCGCACACGAGAAATCATATATTTCATCTGAAATACACCCAAAATAAGATATTTTCTGAAGTAACCATAGGAAAACTTTTCTTAGAGTCAAGTCCTTTGACACAATGAGGTTCAAAAATCTGCAAGGTCACTTCTGCTGGTCACTTGTTTAGAGGTTTTGGAATTCTATACCCCTCTCTTGAGCCCAAATCACCAGTAAGTGTGTGTTATTGTATCTTATTATCTTTTTCAATTATACAGGAGCCTTTGAATATTTTTTTCATTACTCCTAGCCCTTAAAAGTCTAATCCAAGGGTCTACAACCTGCAGCTCCGGAGCTGCATGTGGCTCTTTGTCAGCCTTCTTGAGGCTCTGGGACCCACCTCCCATCACCACCGGGGGGGCCCGCTCCTGGTTCCAGGTTCACCACTGGTCCAACCCCCTCTATCAGGCGGCTATACACAGTGTGGCTCTCAAAACACTCAGTTATTGAAGGAATTTTTTACAAATGGCTTTTCTTATCTTTTGGGTTGCCGACCCCTGGTCTAATCCTTTTATTCTAGGATATCAAAATTGTCCCTTTGCCTATGTAACTACTCAATTCTCGCTTGGTGAAATTTACCCCTTGTTTGAGAGCCCCCACAAGACCTATACACCACTTAAATTCAATGCTATGTCAGACAGCAGATTCCAGAACATGAAGGAGGAGAATACTGCATCCCATTTAAATTGCATCGAGAATTTGGACTTCCCTGAGATCAATAGTAGTTTTGCCATTGACTTCTACAGAGCAGGATTGGGCCTTTAATTAGTAGAATATAATTACAATTATCTAAACTGAAGTGTAGCAAAGAGATCAAAACCACCACACCAAACCTTATAAAGAGTGATGGGGATGCTTCAAGTGGCCATGACTTCTGGTCCTACATCTCCAACAGCAGAGTGCCTCAACTGTAGTATAGGGCATTGGATCAGGTATGGATTTAAATGGAAAAGGAAAACATCAAGTCTCTTCCTGCAACGCTTTGTTTTTCTTAGAGAGCTAGTTATTTCAACTCTCCTTTGACGAGATCACAGTCAAAGCTGGGATGACCATAAGAATTTCAGGCATCACACTAAATTATCTGCCTTTGGTTCATTTAAGGAACATCTTTATTTTAACAGAGAATTTATGTGAGAATATTAGTTTGATTGAATGAAATCTATAAATTCTGACCTTTCTAAGAGATTCCGTAACTGATTCTTCTTCAATTTCTTTTTCACTGCCAAGAGAGACCCAAGGTTTGCGGACAGGAGGCTTATAAACGTATTCCTCTGGTGTTCCTTCTTTAGTTTCTTCTTCTTCTTCCACTGCCTCTGGAGGCTGTAAGACAAAGTAATCGCAAGGAATATATGAAAAACTATAAATATTTAAATATAGGGACAAATTATAGGCTCAATGCCAATTCTTTTTTTCACACTACTCTCAATATAGGCAATGTCGCTGCTCACATGAGTAAGGATTTGCAGCCATGTCCTTGCATGTATATAAGGAGTGGGGTGTCGCCAGTCAGTCAGTGAGATATAAGAATGAACTGAAGTGAGTGAAAGCCCAGCTGTGCTATTGTGAAACTTTATTTACTGCATAATTGTAAACGTGTACTTGTGTTTTAAGACCTGAAGAGTGTAAGTAGCGACTAATAAAGGACCTCTTTAATGAGCTGCCAGAGATCTGCTGAACCCTTATCTACATAGTAATATAAAAGAAATACTGTTCACACAAGGATCCTTGTGCTGAATCCAATAGCTTTTTTCATATCTTGTGGCTGCCATTCCCTCAACCTGGTTGTGTCAGATGCAGGGTCATCTTTAGATTCAGTATCTTTCTTCAAAGTACTGCAGAGGTTCAAAGGATATACACGCTGTTTTCAGCATCAACCATTCCATGGATAATGTTACAAATCTGACCATGAAGCTCTTAAGTGACGCTCACTGGGAGAGCTGCATTGACCACATAAGGCCAGTGAGGAACCAAGCGACTAAGGTTTACAGTACCCTCATGGAAATGGCATAGTCAAATAAAGCTGAGGCCAGAATCTGACACAAGGTACAAAGTCTGGCAAACCAGATCATTAACTTCAAATTTATGGTTTCAATTCTGGTTTTGCACGATATGCTATTACAGCTATATGTTGTAAGGAAGGCATTACAAACTCACTCAATGGACATCAGAACCACTACGATTTAGATGAGAAGCCACCTTGAATTCATTGTGGATTACAGAGACAATGAATTTGAAGATGCCATAACTGCTTGCCAAAGAGATGGTGGAAACTTAGGAGTTGAGTCTGTCTTCAAGGAAGCTCATCCATCAGAAGAAGAAACAATTTGATCATGAGAGCAAGATGAAGTGATGGGAAGCTTGGAAGATAAATTCAAGAGGGAGTTTTTTTGCTTGCTTGTTGACACTGCTTGAGTGTCCATTGAAGAAAAGTTTGGACAAATGAAACATAAGAAAAGACCTGAAGGTTTTTGTATGTTTTAGTAAGTTGCTGGTGGACAGGAAAAGATTTTTGAACAATTGTACGGACTTTAACCAGATACTGACACATGGTAAATATTTGGACATCAATGATAAAGTTCCCTATTTCAAACTGGGCAACATACATCAAATTTTGCCACACTCAAAGCACTTTCTACTTCAAATTCTCCAATTCATTCATGATGCAGAGCTGATAGACACTTTTCCTAATGTGTGGATTGCTCGAAGAATTGTGCTCATGCTATCGGCCACAATCATGAGTGGTGAGTGCAGTTTTTTGAAGCTCAGGCTCATTAAAACATATCTTCAGTAGACAATGGCTGATGAGAGATTGACATTGCTTGCTATTTTATTGGCAGAAAATGCCATTGACCAGTCTGGATTTCCCTGACATTGAGCTGCAGTTTGCAAGGGCAAAGATGAAAAAAGAGACCTTTTGAACTAAAGGACTAGCCTTAACATCTAAGGCTGTCACCTACTGTACCACTGTGTAATACTGATTGACCCAACTTTGGTGCACAATTCAATTTCTTGATATTAGTACATTTCAGTTATTCCTAAAATTAAAAAGTTTCTATAAGCTTAGAGGAAATTCATTTTTCATTTGCTTATATATGGCATAAATAAACATAGATTTATAGATCGTAGTGAGCAAATATATTGCTTAGATGACAGGGATAAATCATGCAGCAAAGCTGTGAAATGGACTAAAATGCAGTAAAGAATAAGATATTCAAAAGTTTAATAAATGGAGGCGGAGACATCATTTGGTCTAGGGCCGGTCCTGCTTGTCGGTCACAGAGATCCACTCAGTGGTGCTCCTGTGCACAAAGCTTTGCAGAATAGAGATTTTTAAATTAAAATTCCATGTTAGTAACCTTTTGCAAATAGTCCTTATATATATACACTCCTGTGTATAAATACTTGGAAAAACAGGGTCTAATTGACTATACAAAGATTGTTTGTAAATGTACAACACGAAAAGAAGCAACATATTTGTCTCTAATCTTTCAGTAATTTTATGTGCTGCAACAGTAAGAAAAAAATCAAAATCAGAAGTGGCTTTCAGTTAACAAGGTAATATTTTCCTTTAATGTTTACAAATATATGAACTTGGGGTTATGTTAGCATTCAAAAATATACTTTCTAAGTACAATTTGTGGAATATATATTCTTCTTTTGAAGATTCATTAGCCCATTCATTATAATGTGCAAAGATAGAGATTTTGCACACGTGATTAGCACTCATATGAGAAATAGTAATCTTAACATCAATCAAGAGAAAAATCCCATTGATTTCAATGGAGTTGTGATTTCACCAAACTTTTTCCAATATGAATTAGAGATGTATTTTGCATGTTAAGACTAACTTCTCTGTAAAATGCTTGCAAGTTGAGTGTTTCAAATACTTATGAGTGAGTATAATACAGATCTTCTTTTCATGTCAGTGAAGAGGATCTATAGCAACATTAAAAAGAAGAATCTGACTAGCTGCTGTTGCATCCCTAAAACTCTGCAAGATCTGGAAAACAAAACACATTTCAATAAAAATTAAAATCTCTGTATATGAGACAATTGTTCTGATACTGCAGTATAGGCTGGAGCGTTGGGAGTATGAGGAAAGCTGATGAACATATGATATTGACTCTAGAAATGAACTGGCTGACGGGAATACTGAGAATTTCAAGACTTCAGAAAATAAAAAATTACATAAGAGCATGGTTACAGCAAGAAATAATGCTGAAAATCCAAAAAAAGATAACTACAATGATTGGCATGTGTGTCAAGAATTGACTCAGAACAGATACCAAATATGGCGATAGGTACCAGGGTGCAAGGAACTAGAAAGAGAAGAAAACTAAAGATGTATTGAATAGACACAGTGAAGAATGACATAGAACAAAATATTTAGAGATGAATAAAGCTGATACAAAGTGGAAAACTTCATTCAGCTCCATCGTCACTACTGAGCTGATGTGGGAATGAAAGAGAGAAAGAAGAGAAGAGACTATACAGATGTCAGTGTGTGTGTATTTGTAGCTCTTTGAGTTTTTTTTAAGTACATAGAATAATGTGGAAGTGTGTTTGAATTTTCTTACATTTAAAAAGCTTTCCTTGGCCTCTTCAGTTGCAACAAGATAAAAATTCTGTCCATATTTAAACTCGGTATCTAAAACTACCAGAAGTTCTTCCCCTGGATAGTCCTGGATGAATAAAAACAGAAAGGTTTCATTCATTCAACTTTTACATCCAATTACAACTGACATATTAATCTAAGATCTGTAAAACTGTGAGCTAGATATTTAAGTAGTCAATACCAGAAAACCGAATCTGAAGGGAAAAAAAGTTAAATGCAAAGAACTGTAATTATGTACAAGAATTACAGAAAACAAAAAGCAGGTAAAGTGAGAAAAGGGCTTGATCCTATGTTCATTGAAGTTAATGGCAAAGTTACCATTGACTTTAGTGGTGCAGGATCAGGTTCAGAATTTATAACAATTTATAAGCACGGAGGGCTGTTTTGCCCTCAAGTGAATGTGCAATTCTCATGGATGTCAGTGAAAATTTCAAGATCATATCTGAAGGCATACCGAGATGTATTTCTATTTTGTAATTTACTAATATTTATTCCTTTTTCAATTTCTTTTTAAGGATTGCATATGAATATGAAAATACATTTTCCTAGAGTATTCACAGATGGACAGATGAGGATGGGCCTTAATCCTGAAAATACATGGTAGGAAAGTTTTAAAGTTAGACTGAAAGGGGTTACATACTAGGACTATTTTTTTGACTGGGTGGAAATCAGAGACTGCAGCTCTTGTCTTCATGTCCTGAATTATGTCCTCCTTTTTCAGAAGTTTGTAGGGTTTTTCTTCTGTGATATCTTCATTTATTCGACAATTAAATATTTCCTGTGTTTTTTCAGTGAAAACTAATGGAAAGATCTCTGGGTGGCCTAGAAAAGACAGGGCAGAGTTGGAAGATGAACGAAAATGTTTTCCTTTGAAAAACTGACAGTGTAGGAGATACGTCCTAAAGAAGATCTAAATCTTACTTGCTGCTAGTAACACAACTTTGGAACCTCTGTATTTATAGTTTTTGGAACATTTGGCAGCATAGATTGTAAATTCAGTATGGAAAGACAACATCATCATGTTTTAAAAGTTTCTACCTAACACATTTTGCATAATCAATATATACTGTTTAAAATAAAATTATCAAGAAAAAAAGAATGAATTCACAATCATCCTGTGCTATGCTATAGCAGATGTTTTGTGCTAGGCGTTGACTGTGTGCATGAAAAAGAAACATTTATTTGTTTCTTCTCTCGCATTCACAAAATAACAATCAGCTGATTTCTTTAAGATTGTGGATAGCCCGATATATCTAAGTTATGTCTGTTATTTGGCTGTGTGTGAAAATTTTGTGTCACTGTGGATAAAATTTACAGTATTCAGACCACGTGTGTATCTATAAAACCACGCTAATGTACATAGAGGACAAATGCCCAGTATGTTCTTGCTTGAGTTTTGTTCAGTATTGCTCATTAAGATGCTGGGAAAACTTCATTCCACAATCTTCATTTTGCCTTATTCCTAGCTTGTGTTGACCATTAGGGAAGTATTGGTCCTTTGTTAGGGGAGATGGCCAGTGATACATTGAAAAAGAACAAAGGACCAAGTGCTCTTATGGTTGCTTGTGCACATCCTCTGCTCCAAAAACCAGCTCTCGATGCTGACAATTATGTGCAATTAGTGACTACAGATAATTGTTACTGTTTTGATTGAAATTATGCAAAAGTTGCAGCAAGACAACTCATACTATCTTGATGCCTCTGGCTTCCTACACTTCGTCATTCTGGGTTTTGACTATTATATTTGCTTTGATCAATGACCTTCTGGCAGTAAATAAAGATAGGTTTCTTATAGATAGTTGAATTTGTCAACTGTCTTTGCTACAGTTAATTATGAGATTTTGTTAATTTACCTGAAGACCATGCCGAGTTTAGACAGAGCTGCCCTCTGATAGTTTTGTGTGCTCAGCATTAGGCAATTACTCTTTCTGTCTCATGGATTGTCTCTCATGGAGTGCTGCAGGCTCCTCTCTAGCACTTCATGTATCTTATCCAGTATGCATGAGACCAGTAGAAGGATTAGCAAAGAGGCATGGACTGAAATGCTTTCAATATACTAATGAGACCCAGCTCTATGGCCCTGACTGAGGAAAGCCCTTGAGTCCATCCTTATTCAGGACAGCAATTAAGCCCATTGTTAATTTTAAACTCAAGCTTATCCTGAACAGAGAAACTTCTAAATCAGGACCCTCATTCCCATTTCATAATGTCCAGGATGCAGTTGAGTCTATTTCTCAGTTACTGGATGTGATTGAAGCATGAATAGAAGCAAGTTGATTGAGACTCAAACCAGATGAAACTGAGGTGGCAATGGCTCTTTGACTGAGAGTATGTATCCATCATCCGTTACTAACTGAATTTTGTTAGGTTCCTACCCGCTTTTAGAAAATCAAAGAACATTGACCAGGGCTGTGACTGTGATGGTAGACATGCTTTGAAAAGTCATCTCAAACCTAATCCTTTTAGAATTTACAAAACAATTAATCCTTTTTAATCTCTATCATCCTGGAAGCTAAATTTCTTACTTCATATCACTTAATATGTAATGTTTGATAAATCCCACATTTATCTTTTAAACCATTTCACTGCTGCTCCTCCACTGCCTCTGCTCTGCTGCAGTCATCCAGTAAAATGAATGGAATATTAGGCCATTCCTAATATATTCTGCAATACATCCAGTGTATTCTATCTGGACTTCCTATTACACAATACTGTGTAGCGTGCATACAATATACACACAGCATTCATGTGTCTATTCACATCATGAATGCTAACTAACATTTCACTGCTTTCCTTTTCTATATCACTTAGCTTCCAAGAGTCTCTATGTTCTCTCTATCAGATATCATATTATATTATTAGTGCCCCCGTCCCCCTGCCCCACCTCAGGATGAGGAAGTCAGGACATGAATCGTTTTTTGGCTTAGCATTTTGACTGTAAGAGCCAACTGCGAAGAATAGTTTGCTCCAGAGTGAATTGAGGCATTTACTCCAAAAGAATTTAACATGTTGTCCTGCAGCACTTCGCGCCCCGGCTGGATGTGGCCAGGACACAAACAGCAGGACCTGCTTTTACAAATTACGTTTCCTCTTCCAGAGCATCTCTCTGAGAAATAAAATGAGCAGTTGTTCTGCATGAGGATGGCAACAGTGCAAACCTCCCAGTTCTACTACTGGGGAATTATACAAGTAACAACCTCATGGACAAATCTGTGCGTGTCATATCTTCCCTGCTCTCCCCTTTCCACCTCTGTTCCTGGGAGCCAAGAGGACAAAACTCCGGATCTCTGCAGTGCGCAGACAGCAGGATTTTCATTTATTTCAGTCTGCAGTTGGCTCAAGAGAGTGATTGGACAGCGGAGCAGAGGAAAGCACAGCATGTGCATGTATCAGTCCTCAAGGATTTGTTGCTCCAGAGGTGTCCAGGGCTGGTGCCTGTGGTGCAATTAAATAGACTGGTACCCAAAGGAAAATGAATATAAGCTTCCCATCCCAATCCATAACATTATTGTGAACTTATCAGAAAGGAAAGAAAATTCCTCCCACCTGACAAAAAAGCGAAATGAAACCCAATCAATTAATCAGTTAATTCTCTCTATGTATCAGAAGGTCCTAACCAAAAATAATGGTGATTTTAAAATAAAACATTTGTCTCATAAAACAGATGTACTGTTTTCAATTGTTAATAGATGATTTAAAAAAAAGAAAGAAAGAAAAAAGCTTAAGCTAGCTGCATAAAATCTTGTCCTTTAATGTTAATGGGTCAGACCAATGGTCCATCTAGCCTAGTATCCTACCTTCTGGAAGACAGTGGCCAATGCCACGTGCTTCAGAGGAAATTAACAGAACAGGTGATTCAATCCATTGGCCATTTCCTGCCTCTGGCAAACAACAATCCCTGCCTATCCTGATTGATAATCATTGATGGACCTATCCATCCATGATCTTTAGTTCTTTTTTGAGCCCCATTGTAATTCTTGGCCTTCAGAACACCTTCTGGCAAGGAATTCCACAGGTTGGATATGCAATGTATGAAGAAATGCTTCCTTTAGTTTAAACCTGATGCCTATTAATTTCATTTGATGCCCCCTAGCACTTCCTTATTTACTTTCTCCACACAAGTCATGATTTTATAGATCTCTATCATACCTCCACCCTTAGTCATCTCTTTTCCGAACCGAACAATCCCAGTCTTATTAATCTCTCCTTTCCTGGAAGCTTTTTCATACGTCTGATAATTTTAGATGCTCTTTTCTAAACCTTTTACAATTCCAATATATCTTTTTTGAGATGGGACAGCCACATATCCACGCAGTATTCAAGATATGGGTGTATCCTGGATTTATAAAGAAGCAATACAATATTTTTGTCTTATCTACCCCCTTCCTAATGATTCCCAGCATTGTGTTAGCTTTTTTAACTCCCACTGCTCATTGAGTGGATATTTTCAGAGAACTATCCACAATGACTCCAAACTCTTTCTGGAACGATAACAGCTAATTTAGACCCAATCATTTTGTATGTATAGTTGGGATTATGTTTTCCAATATGCATTACTTTGCATTTATCAACACTGAATTTCATCTGCCATTTTTTTTGCCACTTCATCTCTTTTCTTAAAGGATTCCAAATCATAATACAAAACTTAGGGCTGACCCTGAAACTCGTACTCATATCAGTAGTTTCCCCAATCAGTGCTTTCTTGAGTATAAGATTTTTAGCATACAGTCAAAAATGTTCAGTTGTAAGCTCTTCTGAGTATAGTATTCCTAACTGACTGTACAGTGTTTCACACGTTTTGGATGACACTGACCAAAATAATGTATGCAGACTTATAAAATGGGTTGTGGCAGTAAACTGGTACAATCAGCATGACTGGGATGGTGACCTTACTCATGACTGGCAAAGGTCCAACTGAACTATGCTGGTCAACCCCAATAAATGCCAGTGAAACCTTTAAATTACCCCACACCACAAGTTTTGTGCCATTTGTTCGGAAAGGCCTTGTATTTGTATTTGTGGATTTTCTGGAGAGTCTTGGTTAGAGACCAGGTGATTGACATCATGTGAATTCTTTGAAAAGTTTTTAAATGACAACTGGAATTTCTTTGGCTAGTTCTGCAAGCCACTGCCTTGCTGAAACAGGCTCCTACTTGTGGAGCTGCTAATGGTAGCTGGAGCCCCCAAAGAATGGACTGTAAATCAGTTTCCAATCAGATTTAATAATGGCTTAACAACAATTAAAGGAACTCTACCATTTAAACAAAATATTTCAAGTTTTTCTTTTGACTGAAGGTATTTTACAATAACACCATCCTGTAAATACACTTCGCCTCCCCCTGACAATCACTGCTCTCCTCAGCACAAGCTGTCCTCTCCTCTTTTCAATTCCTGATAACATAGGCTGCTAGTTTGGAAAAGCTCTTCCAATCCAGCTCTCCTCACCAAACTGCCTCCTGATTAGAAAGTTGTACTGTACTAGTTAGTTCTGGTAAATGTATTCTTTCATGGTTTCTAATTCTTTCCCATCCATAGCAAACTTTACTCATCTTTCTTTATTATTCCACATTATTAACCTCCATGATTATGAGCGGTGTAAAATACTATAAAAGTATTACCAGAAATCCTGATCAGTAATGGAACTTACCCATGCTAGCCATAGAGAGGTCAACTTCCTCATCTTTTTTACCTGAAATACAATAACAAGATGTTAAGCTGGCCTTCTAAAAATCCTAATACACTAGTTATCCTTGTACAGACTTTAACTTGGTAGGGTAATATACAACAAGTGGCAACACATTCTTTATAATGTATAAAGTCTAACCTGTGAAGAGGAAGCACAACACACTTTCTACTCAATTTAGATTTTATGAAAGAAACTCCCAAATCATATTAGAGTGGATATCTGTGTTTTCATGAGGCATTAGTATTTCTTTGACAGAAAGGTAAAATTAATGTTCATTGTGAACAGGTGCTCATAACAAAGAGGAAACCTGCCCACTTATGGCAAAAATGTAGTCTCTGCATTCTTCCAAGCACAGGAACTACTACCTGATAGCATCCCCTGGGAGATTGCCACCCCAGAATGATCATGACTGAAAGGGATGATAAATAGCCATGTACTCTAAACCAGTGGTTCCCCACCTATGGCCCAGGGGACAAAATTGGCCCTCAGGGGCTTTCAAAGTGGCCCTTGGCTCCCCTCCTGCTGGGTGCAGAATGGAGTCGCTGCCTAAGGATCCAGGTGGAGCGCATTTCCACAGGGCTAAAAGATGGATGCAGGCTCCTTGCTGCAGCCTAAGGGACAGGAGATTAGCGCTCCCATCCCACTGGCTGTAGCAGGGAGCCCAGCAAAGCACTCTGACTCAGTCCATAGACGCTGGGGTCCTTGCTGGAGCCAGAGGGAGAGGAGGGGAGCACTGATCTTCTGGCCCCCCCTGGCTGCAGAAGGGAGCAACTGCCTTGGGACCCAGATAGTGTGTGCTGTCTGTATGTAAAATTCCAAAAGGGTAGCTGTGTTAATCTATTGTAGAAAGACAACAGAGAGGCAAACTGCTTTTTTGGGGGGAGGGGAAGGGGAGGGCTGCTGGCAGAGGCTGGTGGCCCTTCAGGGCTGTAAAAATGATATCTGTGGCCCTCGAGCCAAAAAGGTTGGGAACCACTGTTCAAACCACTTTGGTCAGTGAAGCTGGCTGGTATGCAGAGGAGCAGATGTTGCAACCTTTCTAAAGGGTAGTGAAGTGGGAAAGCTCCCTATGCCTTCCATGGAGAGCCAGGAGTAATTGTGCATTTCTGAGCTCAGGTAACAGGAGGTACAAACTGTACAATAGGGTTTGGGCAAGAAGACATTAACGGTGTGGCCTGCTGTCTGCTCAGCTGCACATCACCCGCTAGACCAATGGCCCCTAAATTGTGTGGCCATTCAGGGGTCTGTGTAGTAGGGCCCAGCCAGTGCCCATGAGGGGTGGGCAAGGAGGTCCATACAGCCCTACTCTGCCCCTTTTACTCACAGTTCCAATGCACTACACCCCCATCTCAGCTCCAGCCACAGCCACAGCTCCATACTGGCCCCTGCTCCGCCCACAGCCCATTTCTACCCTCATTCCCTTTCCACCCTCAGGCCAACTCCACCTCTTCCCGAGCTCCTCCCTCATCCCCAGTTCTGCCTCAATTGCATCTTCACCCCGAACTCCTGCTGAATCAACTGGGTTGTACTGGGAGAAGGGCAAGAAGCCATGGACAGATTCTATTACTGGTAAGGAAGGGCACAACAGGAAAAGTATACTGCACTAGACATGTTGATTGGGAGGGGAAGAAGTGATGAAATGGAGGAATCAGTTTTCAGGGAACTGGCTTCCATGAAAAAGGAAAGATTACTTTTATCAGCCTAGGAGGAATCTAGTTGAAGCAGTCTGGGAAATACAGACTGGGGCATTTCTGATGGGAAGAGTGACTCAGGTTACCCAATGTTCACTCCTGATGAGGGGGAAAACTGGCCATGTTTCTCTGTGGTAAGGGACCAGCTTTCCATTGGTTGTCTGAGTTAGGTCACGACTATCTGAAAGCTCAGTGAGTAGAAGAGACCACCTGGGAGGGTTAAAGAAGATTCCTTCAGAGCTAAGGGAGGGCTGACAGCAGAATGGAGGGAAACTGGAATCTTTTGTCCCAGCCTCTCAACCAAAGGACTCCCAGGCTTGATCTACACTTAAAACTTACATTGACGTTGCTGTCAGTGAGAAGTGAAAAACACACACAAGTAGGCCAGTAAATGCCCCCATGTAGACAGCTGTGCTAACAGAAGAGTCCTTGGGCTAGCTAATGTGGCTTGGGGAGGTGCTGTTCCTACTGTTGGTCTATGCATTGGGGGGTATACCAGCCAGTGGCACGGCATGTGCCCTGAGTCCAGTGGGGCCCAGCCACCAGCAGCCGCAGGGTCCACTCCCGATCGCTGCCAGGAACTCAAGGCCTGGCAGACAGTGGCTGCAGGATCTGGCCCTGACCACGGCCAGGGACCCACGCGCCAATGGCGGCCCAGTCCGGCCCCAACCACAGCCAGGGACCCAGGGCCAGGTGGTTGGGGGCGGCCCTCTCCGGTGCCAGCCCCAACCCAGGCCAGGGATCTGGGGCCAAGCCCCAGGCCACCAGTGGAAGGAGCATGATCCGGACCCATTTTCAGGGCAGTGATGCCCCTGTTGATAGATCTCGAAATGCATTACAAAGGAGATAAGCATCATTACCCTCATATTATAGTTGGAGAAAGTGAGCCCCAGAGAGGGAAAATGACACGGCTAAGGTCATCCATCAGGTCGTTGACAAAGCTCAGAACAGAATTCAGGTCTGCTCAGTCCCTGTCCCGCACTCTAGCTACTCGACCACACAGTAGGCCTTAACTACATTTCTCTAAATTGTGTGACGTGATGTCCATGCTGTTTGTGTTTTGGTCCCTTACTTGCTAATTCACAAAACAGTAATAATTCATAACAGGTCTCCCAGTCTGGTGCAAAATTTGTGCATTTTTAATGTACTTAGTATATTTGCAACATTTTAAGCCAAGCAATGTTAGTAGCTGCCACGTAAACCCCGGCAATATCTTTCTTTACCTCCATAGCATCATACATACCAAGCTGTTTTCGCTTGCCTTTGGCTGATCCTTGAACTTTGGTTTCTCCTTTAGTTTTAAGTTTCTTTGCTGAGCCTTTGGCACTTAGTACAGAGGACTTGCTGGATTTTGGACTTTCTAACATGTTTCAGATATCTGTCTGGAAAGATACAGAGCTTTAAAAAACTGAAATCAAAGGCTCAAGTTTGCCACTGGCCAAAGTGAGAATTTTGACCAAGGCTTGCATTTACACAGCTTATCATTAAAATAGTTTTTATACATGCTCAAAGGTTTATGTCCCAAACTTAATGTACTTTGGAAGTGGCATCTGATAGTTGGAAAGTCCTGCTGCTTCTGTTTTAGGGCTTGTCTACATAGAACAGCAAGGCACACTTAGAGGCATGTGATTTCTAAAGCACACCAGTATGCTTCGCACAAACTGGCATTAAAAGTTCCATGGTGCATTAATCTAGTGCAGTCACTAGGAAACTTTTAGTGTGCACCAGCAGAGTCTATGTGGGCCAGTTATCATGCAGTGCGGTACACTTTAGAAATCATAACCCTCTAGTGCATACAGCTGTGCTGGGTAGACAAGCCCTTAGTAAACTAGTTATCAAATTGATTGTTCCAGGGATGAATAATTTAAAAGGAAAGTAATATAGTTAGCATAGGTTTAACACAAACACAAAGCTGTGTGCTTTGGCGAGGTAATCTACATGAATCTTGTGGGGTCGATTGGTGTAATTCTTTGTCTCCAGCGTTTCTAAACACAGACAGTAACATAGCTCCACACAGCATTTTTGTCAGTTAGAAGTAATCTATTACCAAAAGGAATATTTATCTGTGTTTTTACTCTAACCTGAACTTGTTGAAGCTACTGTCTCAACACAGCATAACATAACTAAAATTGTGCTATCTACAATTTTCAATGTCACTCCTTTCTCTCACCTAACCCTCTTGAAGACAGGTAACTACCACCTGTGGAAGATTCCAGTTCCACAGCAGTAAATTCCAGTACAGTGAAGGTAAGATCAGTGAAGTCCAGATACAATGACCAGTTAATTGATATGCCATTCTCTGACCAAAATTTTCTTTGTCAAGGGGAAAATGAGGGATTTGTGCTGAGTTCAGTCCAAATTCACTGTCTCAAGCAAACCATGCTGTTTCTGCTATTCATCACTGTCAGTTAACGGTCCATAATATTTCAACTGCTGAATATTGTCAGCACAGTTTTTCTTCAATCTATCCTAGAATATCAATATCCACAAATCACACAAGCTAGAATATTTGAAAAAAACATAGCCCCAGATTCTGTTCTCATTCCCACCACTGTAATTCTATAGTAATTGGCAACTTGTAACTGTTTCACTCCATTAAAGACAAACTTGAACAACTGTACAATAGTTACATACAGATCACATATATTTCTTTGATTTCATTATTCTCTGCACACATCCGGAGGCTCAGTCAGTGGCAGTCCAGCTTATTTCATTCTCTTTCTTCCCTCCAACCAACCCCAAAAGATAGGGGAGAGCATTTAGGAAAGATGTATAGAGTCTCTTTTTTTTCTGCTTCAGAATGGTCACCATAGTCATAATACATACAAAAATCAAAAGAAAACAGCTTTCGGATTCTTCCTTCTTTTCCATTGAAATAGTCCTACATAGCTTTTCACACATATAATGAAAATTATTTTAATATTAAAAAATAATTAGAAGGGCAAAGATAACCGGTTATAAGAAGGGTCTATTCTGCTCGACATACATGTAGATTCCTGCCAAGTGCCAATAATATGGGCTAGGCAAGGCAAAACAAAAAAACCATGAAACACAGTTTCAGCACCATCATGTGGAAAACATACACATAGCACCCAATTAACTGGCAGTTTTTATAACCAGGTTGATCAGATATTATTATTGAATGACCTGAAGGCTGGAGTGGCAGTTTCATTGTGCCACAAAGTCCCTATCATATGGTGATACAAATTTGAAATTTATTTTTTGTATTGTAAGCTCATTGAGGCCAGTGACAGATCTTCATAAGTGTTTATATAGAACCCAGGCTGTTCTGGGTGTTACCACTCTACTAATAGTAATAACAGAAAGGCAGTGCAATCATATTACGGGGCAGAGGGAGTGTTTTTCATCACTCTATCATGATTCAACACTTTTTCCCAGAGAGTCCAGCTCTGTCTAAGGCAAGCTCCCTCCAATCTTCTTTGGACAAATGGACAGCATACTCACCACTAAGGACCTGAGGCTGAGGGCAGGTGAGGTTTAAATAAAATAAAATGATACTAGAGGCTCAGAGATTTCCCAGTGGAAAAACGTAAAGATATTTTGAGAAACCTACAGTAGCTTGTATATTACAAGATATAAATGTAGATCTATGTGTTTGTAACTTAAAGGATCATCATGTCTTTTAGTTTAATATCTTTCCTCCCCAAATTGAGAAATGGTGCTTCTCCTTTTTGTGCCACTACTCTCAAATCATTATCAAAGGAATAAAAAATCAAATATGTTCTCCTGTACACTGGACAGAACATGTACAATTTTAATTTGAAGGCAACCACTATCAAAGAGAAGTAGAACTGGTGATCTGTTATTCTAGATTGGGGACCTAATCTAGCTCCCACTGAAATCAATATACATTTTGTCATTGACTTCAGTGGGAATCAGGTCATGCTCAAACATAATGGAACTTGGTGGTCCCGTTTTCTCTTTCACCATAAAAAAAAAACAGAAAACTAAAATCTTGAAATAATCTGTTTTTCCTCTCTTACTAGAGTATGGGAATGACAAATGATGGGGAATACCTGCATTTAAAAATTTTTAATAATTACTGATTGGTACAAATAAGGTTCCCTTGCTTAAATCCATTCACAAATGTTCAAATACAAACCACCTATTTTTACCTAAGTCATGGCTCTAGAACAAGATGGGTCAATGTTTCAGAACTCTGAAACTGCTGCATTTCTGGAACTGACATTTTCTGAGAATTAACAAGGATTTACAATTGAATCACAATCTGAGAAAAAACTTATTTACTAATCTTACATGGAATGACTATAAAGTGAAAGATTGAAAGTTTGCCCACTATCACTTTACCAAACTTTTACTTAGACTTGGTTGGATATCATGAAACCTGTCCATAACAATTTCTACTGAAGATTGCTAATGCACAACTAATGGAAGAGTTCCACTTACTTTTCAACCAGTTTTCTAGAAATATATTTATGCTGTGCATAAAGTGTACTGTTTTATATTCTTGCACTGAGGCTTTGCATTTAGTAATGTGCTTATTTTATAGTTCTGAGATGTGCTTTACCTCTCAGTGTTTTGAAGATGTGCTGGAACTCTCTAATTAGAGAGATTGTATGCTGCTCCAAAAGATGAGAAGAAAGGAATTCTGTTCTTAGGGACACCTTATACTAAAATTTTAGCTAAAATGATAGGGAAAATGTGGTCAGAACCTCCAACCAAAGCCTTACAAAATATCCTACATGGGACACCAAAAGGGAAGGTGTAAGATTCACAAATGCAAGTATACAGATCAAGTCTCCTACACACAGAAAGTCATTAATCATCCATGTCCTTTTAAATTGAAAACAACTCTTCCCCATTGACACTTCCTGTGGTCCTGATCCTACAAAGGGATCCTGTGGTGTTCTAACTTGAGCCAGAGGCTTGATGCTCCTGCATGAAAGAGAATGTTTTTCAACACAAACAAAGTGGACAGTAATTCTGAAAATTAATTGGAGGGCAAGTTGAACCACTGAATATATAGTACAGTCACATTCCCTTACCTCACCACTTCCTTATTAGCTACTGAAATAAATCTAGATAGGAAATTGTGACTTGTTTCTAGTGAGTAATTAAAACCATAAGTCACATGAATAGAAGAAATACCAAAATATCTGAGCTTGATCACATGGCTGCTTTTGGGCAAGTTTTTTAAAAAGAATAATGGTGTATAAGATATCCCTGTGTTCCATTTTTTTTTTTTTTTTGGCCTGCCTTTAAAACTACTGTGATGAGCAAAAGAATTAAACAAATTTCTTTATAATAAATTGTAAAAATCGCTCCAGTTAACGTAATTCTTCCCCCTTCATCTTCTGTTGGAGGAAAAGTTATAAGGGCATGGGAGTGTGAAAGGTAACTGAGTTGAAGGGTGGGAGATCAAATCAGGAATCCATAGGGGCCACTTAGTGTTCCATTGGTGATGCACAGAACCTCCCAGTACCAGCTAAGGGACAGATGATCATACATTTATTACAATAGTTAGAAAATAATCTAATTAATCTTCCTTTATAATACTGCAAACAACAGATCAGTTCTGATTTAAAATTTATCACTGTAAGAGCATATGATTGGCTGTAGTTAGGACACTCTTAGGGCCTGATCTTACTCCTACTAAAATCAACAGCAAAATGTATGTAGATTTCACTGGAAGCAGAATCATCTATCATTTCCTTCTGTGCAAAATGGATGTTTAGTTCCTATCCTCAGAGAGATCTCTATGAGTTCTTATACTGCGTAAGAGTAAGACTCTTTTCCATAGTCATAGTCATTTACAGTTTTGTATATTTATGTGCTTCTTTATTTGAGAGGGGGGGTTAGATAGAAGCAGCATTTACTAAATACCTGCATATTGAACTTAAAAAAATAATTGGAGTGTGCACAAAACACATATACAAAGAATAGTTATTGAAAACATAATATCACGTATAAACCCCTATATTAAATAAACCAGATATCTTATCTGTTGGCTGTTTTTGCCCACAGATACAAGTAATTTATTATCTAAAATCTTTCATAAACTATGAGGAGTTAATTTTCAACACAAATTGCCAGAACAAGATAATACATTAACTGGCAATGTCCAAGCAAACTTGTAAATATTTGACAACTTTGCATTTGATATTCTGCAGATTAATTGGCATCATGGAACTGACACGCTGTCTTGAGCCTTAGACTTTCAGAAGAAAAATGATAAATAGGATGTTCTCCTAATTGTTTAACGGACTGAAAAATTTAGACTTACTAAACAAATCCACTAAGTTGCTGGGTGCCACAGAAGTAGAAAGGTGATTAGTTAATGCAATGCAATGGATGCTGACTAAACTGAGAAGAAAGAATGATTAATTAGTGGTCTAAGTGAACCATTTAAGGTCATGTTTGTGCGTATTACTAATTTAAAGCTGTGATTTATTACAAATTAAAAGAACTGAATAATCAAATATACTTCTACATAACAAAACAGTACAAGTAATGGATCAAAAACATACTTTGTTTTTTTGTTGTCTGTGTCACCAGATCTAAATGAAAGGGCAAATGAACTGACAATTTTAAAAGTACACTTCTATCTGGAAAAAAAAATAGCTTCTATTGTTAACAGTAATAGCTAAGAACAATCAAATCCATTTAGAAGTCCATATGTTAATTTTGATTAACTTTATTTAACCTGCCCAACACTTATAGGTTTCAATATGCCCCAAATATATGTATTGCCAATGTACAACTGCATTACAGAAGTTCTTTGGCATGAAGCTAGAATTTTTGGCAGCTGAGGCCCTCAGCCAAGAAAGCACTTGAACATGAAACTAATGCCACAGTAGTCAAACACATGCTAAAATGCTTTCCTGAATCAGGGCCTGACTAAGTGCCAGATGGCCTTTGCCACCTGAAATGACATAAGGAGTCAGTTCTAGACTGTCAGAGATTGTGAAATATCATCTGCATGTTTCTGATACAATTATCAGCAATGACGAAATGGGATTTTCTCCCACGAAAGCTCATGCGATAAATAAATCTGTTAGTCTTTAAAAGTGCCACAGGACTCTGTTGTCTTTCTACAATAGACTAACACGGCTACCCCTTTGGAATTTGACGACATTTAAAATGTCATAGTTGGATCTCAATCACCCCATGGGAAGCAGGGGGCAGTGCAGACCTCTGAGAGAGAGAAGGCTTCTGGGTGTGGACTCAGGGAGATTGCAAAGCATCAGGTTACACCAGGTTGGCTTTTTCAAGGTTTTCTATGCAACCACAGGGACTAGAAACATAGTATTTTTTTAAATAAAAAATTGGCTTCTGGAGCACAATCCTGAAGCACTGGGTATGGCTTTCAAGGTAAATTCTAGAGAATGCAAGAATTCCTGACTACAGATTTCAGCATGCTGTGGCTCTAATTTGATCAGATTTTCAGCTGCCTTGTATGAGCTGTTTTTGCTAATACTGCCTTATTCTGAGCAGAAGTGCTGGAAACATGGAAATCTACAGGTCCCAGAATGTTCATTTTGATAAGTGTGGACAGTGCACTCTTGCAGAGATCCAACATGCAATGCACCATTTTGACTTAAGTGGAGGCTACACTGCCCACTGGGAATCTCTTTGCATACACTGCAGTTTTCAAAAATAAAATGAGGCCTATGCCAAAAATTCGATAGTGTACAAATGGAGGAGTAGGTTTGGCTTCCAGGGTCAGGACCATTTTCACATTGTGTTTGTTGATAGAAACCATCAAAATGAGATTCAATCACAAATTCAAAATATTGTCCAAAGCCATATTTTCGGTTCCTTTCTCCTCCTATTTCTCCAATCCTGATGCTTCTTTTCCTCCCTCTTTTTCAGTGTTTATGCTTTCCCTTTAACCATATTTTGCCCCTCATTTTAGATGGCAATTCAAATCCTTCTCCTCCCCCCAATTCTCTCTCTCAAAGATTTTTGAATGCTGAGCAGGGCTGGTCCAACCATATAGATAATCTAGGCAGTTGCCTAGGGTGCCAGGCTTTAAGGGGTGCCAAATTAAATGGAAGCATTTTTTTTCTCTATTTAAAAGAATCTATTATGATGTTATCTCTTATAATGTGTGGACAGGGGTGCCAAAGTCATAGTAAACCTAGGACACCAAAACCCCTTGGGACAGCCCTCATGCTGAGTCAGCCTTTCTCTGCATCCTTTTTTGGTTCCAAAGGGGTAGCTGTGTTCGTCTAGTTCAGCAGAGCAAACTAGGAGTCCTGTGGCCCTTTTAAAGAGGGACACATTTATTTATTGCATGAGCTGTCATGGCAGAAAATCCCACTTCGAAAGATGCTTTGAAGATGGGGAACCCATTCTGTAAATTCCCCATCTTCAAACTGCCTGACGAAGTGGGATTTTCTCCCACGAAAGCTCATGTGATAAATAAATGTGTTCGTCTTTAAAAGGGCCACAGGACTCCTGCTTTGTTACCCGGTTTTTTGTTTTGTTTTTGTTTTTTTGGCTTCACTGCTCTCTCTTTCCTCCGGGCAGCCCCATCCCTCCTCCTCATTTCTAAGCCCCTTGTTCCCCTAGCCCTTCCTCCCACGCCCCGCTGGGGCTGGATGCTGCACGCCTAGGGGCTGAGTGTGTGGGGGCAGGGCGGGGAGGGATGCGGGCTGTCACTCACTGAGTGGGGATGAGGGGTTACCCCGCCCCTCTGGCCACATGCGGGGGGGGGGGGGGGGAAGGATTTGGGTCGCCTTGGCTCCGAGTCCTAGATGGGCCCCCCGAGCTCGGCGGCTACCCCCACGCCCGGGGCTGGAGCGATGCCCCAGCTAGAGCGACCCCTGTCTGCACGCGAGCTCCGGTACCTGCCCGCAGGCTCAGCCGTGACCCTCCGCTCCGGCTCCGCTGCGAGGCGGCGTCGTTAGGATGCTTCCGTTGCTAGGGCCGAGAGACAGAGCTGGACTGACGGTTCTACCAGGCAATGAGCGCCTTAGCGTTCGATCCGCCCCTTGCGAGGGGAGCCGCCATTGGCTGAGCCGGCCGGGGGGGGGGCTGTTTTAAAGGTAACCGCTAGAAGACTACAATTCCCGGCATCCTATGCGCTGTTATTCGCTTAGCGCTGGTGTGAGACCGCGAGCAGAGCATGCTGGGGATTGCAGTCTTTTGAGTGGAGCGGTCTCCTCTGGAGGTCTGAGGGCAGCTGCACCTGGCTGCGAGGAGGAGGCTGTTGTTAGCTGTCCCCTGCAATCTGGTTGGAAGGGGAAGGGATTGGGAGCAGAGCTGCTGCCCCCCGTCTCAGCCGTAGAGAGGGCGACACCTCCCTCCGGACCTTCATCCCAAGCTGCTGCTGGAAGCCGCATGCCTTGTGCCTGCTCCTCCAGCATAGCCTCTGCCACTGTGTCAAGAGTCCCTCGAATATCTTCCCCACCTCTACCCCCACTCAGAGGCTGCTTTGGGGGTAGGTGAAGCAGGCTCAGGCCTAGGGCTTCAATCAATAAAGGGTCCCCTCACCTGCTTCGCCTACCCCAAAAGTCACATCTGCCTTGGCTGGCAGCACCAGCAGCTCATGGCCCAGTTCCAGCCCTGACCAAAAATCCACCTTGTTTCGGGGGTCGTCTTGATGAGAGGTCACTAAAGCAGGGCTCTGAGGTCTCCACACAAGGATGGGAATGCAGGTGGTGTAGTGACTTGCAAAGGGGTAGCTGTGTTAATTTTGCTTACCTTGCCCCCCCACCTACCTCCCTGCTAATTGCTGTACTCCACTGTTTGAATCCTAACTATTGCTTTGATTTGCTGCTACAGGCTGACCAGACCCTATGACTTACATTTCCCTGCATTTATTTTCCTCCCATTCTGTAAGTTCCCCAACTTCAAGCATCAGACGAAGTGGAATTTTTCTCCCACAAAAGCTTAAGTGATAAATTTGTTAGTCTTCAGAAATGCCACCAGAATTCTTGTTTGTTTTGAGTTTGTTAGTAAAGTTCCTTCTTTCCCTAGTGCTCTTACACATTTTCAGGGGTGCAGGAGAAGCATTTAGATTGCATTACTCGATTGTAAGCTCTTTAGAACTGGGGTTCTGTTTTTTGTTCTGTGTTTCTACAGGGCCACGCTCAGTGGAGCACTTGACTGAGCTCTGTGGTTGTTACTGCAATACAAGAAGAATCACCATGTAGGAGACAGGCATGACATTGTCTTCCATTCCCTTCACCACAGTCAGGAGGGTCCTAATCTTCTAAGGCTCCTGATGCTATCTCTGTCTCCCCGTTTAATTATAGGAAAAGCTTTCTTGCCACTGCTGAGTCTGTCACAGGTGGTGCAAGAAGACTGCAGGCAGATCAGTACTTACTACTCACTCTTTCCTGGGGTAGTTTCTGTTTTTTTTGAAATTCCCCTCACCTCAGGCAGCTGTACCAAAGTGATCTTTTGTATTGTGGATTGGGAGTGACTGAGCCCCAGGAAAGAGTCTTATTGTATCTTTGAAACCCAGCTAATAACTTTAATAGGTTAATTATATTTGATGTTTATTATGACTGCTTGTGCAGAGCTATAGTCAATGGAAGTCATTCAGCATAGCCCATCCCCCCTGCAGGCTGCTCTTTGTGATCATGATTTTGTTACTGGAAGATGAAAGCTTCTATTAAAGACCCAGATGAAACTAATTACAACATAGTGTATTCTTTCTTCCAACCCAAGAACACTGAATTAGTGTTCCACTGTGTGTGTTTCAAAACATCTCTAACAGTCTGTCTGTGACATTACATTAAAAGAAATAGTATATAATAGTCAGTGCATATCAAAAGTTCATCAGTTATAAGGCCTTTCTTCCAACCGTTTCAAAGCACCTCACAAACTGTAGATAATTAAATCTCACAATATCTCTCTGAGATAGGCCAGGAGGACTAACCCCATTTTCAGATGTGACTTATTCAAAGTCAAACAGGAATGTGGGAGCACTATCGGGAAAACCACTCACAGCTCCTATGTTTAACCCTTCCACAAGAGTAAGAAAAATATATAATCTATGCTAAACATTTTTAACAAAGTATATTAAAGTAACACTTCAGTTCAAAGCTAACCTAAATTTAAACTATATGAAAATATCCTTAGAAACATTTAATTTTATTTACAAATCTAGTGGGTGAATAATTTTCAATTCCAATGCAGTTTTATACAGCTAAACATTCCCCTGCCATGCTTGCAACCCAAACATTACTGAAGTGAGAACCTGAAAGGGAAATGGCTGATAAAATGACAATGACTTAACTGATTCTGAATGTCCAGTTTGAAAAAAATGCAAAAATCAGCATAATGACAAGTGAAAGATGTTTAGAATTTTCCATGCTGATTACTTAGGCGCTACTGTTTGTTTTCCACCTATGATTTATATGTCAGCAGTGTCCTTTATGAACTAACCGAGAGATAGCTTTTTAGACCAGAACAAGAAGAGAAAGAATTGAAAGAGACTCCCATTTTTCTAGAGTGACAGATAAGGAAGATGAATGAATGCTGCAGTAATTTGGCGTGTTGTTTGGATCACTATCTCACACTAGCGAGACTAAGGTCTACTGCATCCTGGATTGGGGGGTGGGGGGGGAAAGCGGATCTAGTAAAGAGAGGAAAAAATACTCTTCGGGAGGAGGTTGCTGGAAGAGTTGAGTGGCAGTCACGTGCTGACAGAGCTGCTGCTGAATCAGTTAGTCCCTGAGATTAGGGTCTGGGATCTGCTGCTGTCAGACACCAACGCTTCCTCTCCTGCTCGCGTCCGAGCTGCATATGCAGCTATGAAGCCAGCTGCTAACTGAGGGCTCCTCGCAGCAATTTGCACCTTCGCAGCTGCCCTAGGTGAGTTGATGCGCAGGGACTTAGCGGCATCAGGTGGCTTTGCAGGGATGCTAATAAGATCGCTCTCTGCAGGCCGCTGAGCGGCATGTTGTATAAATAACATTTCAGGGTTGCTGGTAAATAAGTAAATATATCAGATTCTCTAGCTGGTGCTGTTCCGGGGAATAATTTAGTAGACATGGAGGAGAAAGACACAGGAGCAGGCTGCGAAATGCAGTTTTTCTATCGTTACCCTCCAAAAGGTCAGTTTCTGTGCAGTCTCTCAGTGCAGAAAGGTGGGGAAATTGCAGTGAAAGGCGCTGGAGAGTTATCTTGGGGCTGTAGAGATCTGGAACCAGCTTATTTCCTTCCTGACATCTTGTAGCCCCTTTAGAGTACTAGGCTGTGACAAATTGAATGAAGCTATAGAAAACACAAGTAAACTATTTGAAACATGGATGTAAATGCCTGTTGTTGTAAGTTAGTGATCCCTTTTAAAACTATCTGCACATAGGCCTTAGTATGAGTCCTTTTTGCTTTAAGGAAAGGTTACAGCCAGGGCTGGCCCAACCATATAGGAGAGCTAGACAATTGTCTGGGGTGCCAAATTAGATGGAAGTGTTTTTTGGGTTTTTTTTTTTTTTTTTTTTTTGCTATTTAAAAACTACATCAATGTTATCTCTTATAAATGAACATAATCACATGCTGTTGGGTGCAAAAGTCATAATTCACTAAGGGTGCCTAGACCCTTGGGGTGACTGGCTACAGTTAACCATGTAACACTGTTTCTATGGTAATAGTGTTGGTGTGGTTAAAACTACTTAAAATGCTACTATGTTTCCTAACTGTTACTTTTCTTAATGATGTTTCAAGCCTGTAACTTTTCTTTTTAAAGCTTGTAAATACATTTTAAAGCCTTGGCATTTTCAATCATCTCTAGTACAATCACTGTGTTGGGGAGACAAAAATACTTGGCATGGAAGAGCATTGTTGAAGACAGGACTATGGACTTTGCTCTTAAAAGTTTTGGCCTACGAAGAATAAAAAAGTTGTTACAATTTAAATTGTACTCTGTCTGATGAGGTTTTTTTTAAAATGACACTTCATTACAAAGAAACTGAAGTTGAGGTAAACACCACCCCATACAAAGAAATTCAAAGCTATGTCAGATGGTTTTAACTCTAATTGCTGCTTGCGTCTCTGGGTGTTATAGTATGGATTAGTTAGTCCTGCTTCTTCTTCAAGCTTTCAAAAGTACTTTCCTACTCTTTAGGGAATTAATAGCACACAGACCCTGTCTTCTGCACTGGCTTGGGTTTAGTGTTATACAAGGACTTCAAGTAACTGAAGGAGAGATCAAACATGTCATTAAAAATTCAGTATTGTGTTGTGAATGAAGGAGAACTTTTGAGCGCACATTGTTTTTAAACTTGCTTTTTTGGTCTATTTAAAATCTCTTTCCAGTAGAGTCAAAGCTCAGAACAGGGGAAACAAATCTAATTTAACAAATAAAAATCAATCCTTTTGTAGACCTATTAAAAATAGCTGTTTTTAGTGAAACATTACAAGCTCTTGACTTTAACTCCAGAACACCCCAATTAGATGCTTTTGCGAGGAAGAATGTAATAGTGACTTTTTGTAGTTCTTTAAAAAATGCAATCTGGGGCTCTAGCACATCAAATGTCAAAACCTCCATGCTTTGAATCAAGGATACTGTAGCAGCACCTCAGTTTTGGATCAGTTGCTGCCCCTAAATTACTTGTATTGGTGAAAAGGAGAATTGACATTTGACAATGCTATGAGCCATCTAAACTTGGAAGGGTGAAGATTAGTCCTTGCCTTTGGCCTAGTTCTACTGTTGAGACAGCAGGTTTGAAGATGTAGGGGTAGATAAGTCCCCTTAACAGCTAACATGCAACTAATGTTTTTCTGATTTATTTCCCTCTGTCTAAAACTTGTCTTGTATTTGTAGTTTTGGTTCCAGAGAAGAACAGAGCTTTGGCAATCAATTCAGTAATCCAAAGGGACTAAACTGTCACTTATAAATCATGGTCCTGATATTTCAATCTCCAAATTCAATAGCATCTCAAAACTTGAACTGAGACTAATTATTACTGGAGGTCTAAAGAAGACATATGTTTCATTGTTTTGTGCAGTGTAGCATGTAAATGCTTTCAACCTGTTTCTAATTGGAAGACTAAAATCTAGGGTGTTTGTGTATAAAAAAGGTGGTCCGCTGTTTACTGTACTCATGCCTGCATGTTTCTCCATTGAAATAAACAATAGTGGTTTTTATTCCAGAGATGGAAAATGCTGAGGTGGCTGTGAGCAGCTGCAGCTCTCATGATGATGATAATCTTTACGGCTACAAACAACACCCATCTGTTTCACAGGAGCTGCTTTTGGAAGACCAGTTTAGAAGGAAACTTAAATTTTTTTTTATGAACCCATGTGAGAAATTCTGGGCCCGGGGCAGAAAACCTTGGAAACTTGGGATTCAACTTCTGAAAATAGTGATGGTTACCATCCAGGTGAGTAGCAGAGGCTTTACTTGCTCTGGTACAGTGTGATAGTACCAACTCAGGCTTTTCTTAATAAGCAACTTTGGAAGCATTGAAAATACAGTAGATATTGTGGCGTGCGTTTGATTATGAATCTTGTGGTATGTAAACCCTCCATCTCTTCCCCCCCCTTTTTTTTAAACACATGAAGATATGTCAGAGTGGAATTGAAGTTCTCTCTCAATCCTTTAAGTTTAGTTTGCTAGACCAGGCCTTTGACTAAAATGTGATTACCTGCCTCTGACACCTTGGTGGGGAGACAAATTGGGACTCTAGTCTTAAATCAACAATCTTCTGTAACTTTTGCTTATGGTGTACCATACTTAGTAGCTTTCTGCTGTGAAAGCAAGCAGATGGAGGAGAGTGGTCTCACAGGCTGAGAGTTGGAGAGAGACATTCTAGGAGTCTTAACTTCTTGACTAAAAACCTAGTGGGCTGTGTGTATTTTCTACTTGGTAGTAAATGTAATATGATGTATGGATAGTCTTCCTCCCACAGTAGCTTAGAATTTGGGCAGGTGAGAATTAGAAACTAAATTGGAAATAAACTAATGTTGTCACTGTTTTCAGGAGAAATAGGCTGTGCCCATACATGAGTAACTTGAGATCTTTATAAGCCTCTCTCCAGGGTTTGTCTACATGTATGGCTCTAGGGTGATAAATTGAGAAAATCTTAATGGTGATCTAGCTATCTTGTCAAGAAGGTTCACTTCCCGGGAACGTCAAGGCCCCCAAACCCTTCTTTAGTCCAGTGATCTTTGTTTCCTGGAAGTCTCTCTTCTTCATTCATCAGCAGTAAAACTACTGAAGAGAATTCTAGGTTCTTATGAAGCCTCTATAAAACTCTTCTGCAAATGTATTACCCTGGGGAGAAAGATGTATCAACAGGATTTTGTGCTATTGAGTCAAAAACCTTCTAATGCACAGTTAATTCACTTCTAATATCTCTTTAAAAACTGCTTTATGTAATTGCAGAATGTGATGCTAATGTAGCTTTTACTTGGGTGCAAGAAGTTCAACTCCTTTTCCTTTCCTACACCATCCCAGCTTTTCTCCTGCACTAGTGACAGCATGATTTGAAACCTGGTTCCAACTTTGTACCTATTTCTGAGATGTCACTCTGGTATCTTTTGCTTTCCAAAATAACTCTAACTTCAGACTGACTATCAAAACCTGTGTGGTGACTCATTTGTAGTTTGGATAGGAGATGGGATGGCTATTTTTTTAAGCTGTTTGATTGGCCTCTTCTTGGTATGGTAAATGACTTTCCAAACCCAGAAAGTGGCTGTAGCTATGCTGAAGGAATAATTTTTTAAGCTATATATTCTTTAGAGGAGCTGGAATTCCCCATGTCTTTTCCCCCTTTCTCTCACCTTAGAAAAGAAATAGCTGGTAGTGGGAGCTCCATTTCTAGTAATAAGCTAATCAAGCTATGACTGTCCATAGGAGGTTTTTGTGAAGTTGAGGGAGAAGGTAGCTATAATATAAGCCAACTTTGCTTTCAAACTGCAAACATATTTTCTCCTTTTCAGTTAGTAGTTTTTGGGTTAAGCAATCAAATGGTGGTTGCTTTCAAGGAGGAGAACATTGTGGCATTCAAACACCTCTTCTTGAAAGGATATACAGAGAGAATGGATGACACCTATGCTGTTTATACACAAACAGATGTCTATGACCAGATCTTCTTTGCAATTAACCAGGTAAAAGTTCCATTGCAATATGTCTAAAACTTAAACAGCTTAGAAAAATATCAAATGGCCTGTACAACATATCTTGATCTATTTCTCACTTTTGTGAGATTGAAAAGCAACTGATCTTCTTGGAAAGAAATTGAGTTAAAATCTGGAGGAGTTCCCCATTTTCAAACTTCTTTGGGGATGTGGGAAGGGGAGACTGGAGAGAAGAGGAAATGCTAACATTTTCTAAATTAAGAGGGCAGAGTATCAGTGAATAGCAACTTATACCTACTGCAGCTACTGTATTGATATTGTCTACAAATGTAAATTCATAACTGGAGTCTACTACTTTAGAAATAGCTGCAAGATTGTTGCTATATAGTAATGTTACTGTCCTAGTTGTAAATTCAACTAAATCAGTCTGCCATCATTAAGATGCCCTGCTGTCTCACAGTTGACTCCCTTCAGGCTAAGGAATGACTACATGCTGAAACCAATCTTAAAATGGGTATGAAGGAAACTTCAATTTTAAAATCAGTGTCCCTTCCCTAGTGTGGAGGAGACCACAACTCAATTTCTTGACTAATCTCTGGCTTGCTGAGCAGAGTACAAGTACTAGGGAAGTGGTAAACCTCATCCAGGGGAAGGGAGTTTTACTTAACTGCAACCCATTGGGATGAATAAGACTGCCTTTCTGGCAGATGATGGGATAAGACTCCCCCCACCCCAAAGTAAACAATGTGGGGATGTATCTAGAAGAGAAGGAGTTTTGGCAGATCTCTAAGACTCTCGGGGATGAATGAAGGTTCATAGAGATCCAAATAATTGTTTCCCTGGGAGACTAAAGAGAGCTTAAAAAGTGGAGGGGGGGGGGAAGGTAGTGAGCTGGGAAAGAAATCTACACTCTCAGATCCTGGAGGTAGTTCTCTGGCTTTATTTCTTACTGGCTAAGAGCTTCCACTTGTTTGTTTTGGGTTTTTTTTGTTTTGTTTTTTGCAAATAGACCTCAAGTTCTCTGCAAGGTCCACACTTTCAAAGAGATTTTCCTTTATCACATTTAAATGGATTTTGCATTTTGCATCCAGAGGTGAATTATGAGCCCAGAGACGCATACTTGTCTATAAATACTTCATTTTGGTAGTGCTAAATGGGGATCTATCAACATAAATATTCTGACTTGCACCTGCAGTTTCTTTTTTGAAGGTGCAAATTGTACCTGTAAAATAGTCAAGCCGGGTCCCTCACCATCTCAAACATGTCCTACCCCACAGCGGTGAGTAAAAGAACAGGGAATTGATCATGTCTAGTTTGAAATGTCAGTGTTATGGATTTAATTTTCTACTTGATCATGCTAGGCAAAAGCAAATATTAAAGCAAATATTTTCCCCTTGCTCTTCTAGTTCTTATGTAGTAATAAGTACCCCACCATAACTGTTTTATGGCTGTGATATAGTATCTGTAACTAACCCTACCTGGGGCCAGCCACTTCTGTTGGTCTAAAAGGAAACCACACAATCAGATTTCTGCACTGGATGAATGTGTTAATCATACTTCACAATTTAAACAAGACTCTGGTAGTCTGATGTTGTTCTAGGGACTTATGGCTGAAAGTACAGAATACCTGGCAGCAACAAGAGATGATCAGGATTACCCAGTTCATGGGTTTTTTTAGTGTGAACACTTAAGGCTAGAGTCACAAAGAAACTTAAGTACAGTAATGCAGAGCATCACCACACCTACATTTTAGATTCCTAAAAAAACAAAAAACACTGGGATTCACAAAGCCTGGATTAGGCACTTAGGGTCCTTGTACATTTCAAGGGTGATGGTTGCCTCAGAATGGGATTTGCCAAAGCTATTGTGCTGGGAGATGCCTCTCCTAAAGTAGCCAATGTAAAGTGCCAAGATGATAGGTGCACGCTGAGTCCTGCACATCTCTTGGTGATTGCAGCCTGGATTTTGGCACCTGAGATGCCTCCATCTGTCTCAGATTTTCAGCTGCAAACTCTCTCTTGGTGTTGGGTGCCTATGCTGTTTTGGCAAGGGAAGGGGGATTGGAAGAGGAACAGGTACCTCCTCACTTTGTGCCCAGTGATTAGGGTATTCACCTGAGATCTGGGAGACCCCCAAGCTCAGTGGTTCCGAACTTTTTTTGGTTAAAGGGCCACAAATAAGTTTACAACCCTGAAGGGCTGCCAGTCTATTTAATTTAAAATTAATTTTTTCAATTACAGTTAAACTAAAATTTAATTAAATTTTAATTCTTAAGATGTTTTCTTTTTAAAAAGGGCTGGATGCAGACCCCACACTGGAGGAGGATGTCTGTGGGAGGCTGGCAGGCCAGGATGGCAGTGCTTGCACTCCCCACCCCTTTGCTGCAGCACTTGGCCAGCCGGGGCCTAGAACCCCTGATCCCACTCCCCAATGGGGTGGATTATGGAAGGACCCCACAATGGTGGTCAGCCTTGCCTCCCCCCCAGGCCTTGATTCAGCCCTGCCTGGGGCCTGCAGGTTGCCCCCCACCCGGTGTTGCACTGTTCCCCTGCCTTCAGCAGCAAGGTGGGAGCATGGAGGTCCAGCCTCTGGGCTACTTGCTCCACCATGGAGGTAGGCTGGGCTCTGTGCTCCCACCCTGCCCCTTGCCTTTGGCTTGCCCTGAGGTTATAGACTGCTTTTGGCCTGTGGGCTGGGGGAGTGGGAACCCCTGCCTTAGTTCAAGCCCCCACTCCATGTGAAAGGAAGAGAAGACTTGAACAGGGTTTTGTCACCTCTGGTGATTGCTCTAACTACTGAGCAGATGTGGGGCTTCTTCACTGTGGCTAAATTAATTTAAAAAAGTCACTGGAGGAGGAGAATTGGTTCCAGGTTCTTAGGTGAGTGCTCTGACCACCAGACTATATAATCGTATTTTCTCTTCTCCTCCTGCAATGATCTATTTATCACTTATTTTATCCAAAATAGACCAGCTCCAACAGGAGATACTGAGGGAGCCCCACATGAGAATATCCTTTAGACTGAAACCCAGTGGTTAGCACACTTGTATGAGAGGTGGTAGATCCTTGTTCAAATTCCTTGAGAGGAAGTAAGTGGGGTAGAAATCTTCCACACTGCAAATGAGTACCCTAACTACTGGGTTAATTTATAAGGCATGTTGTCTAGTGTATGTTTGCCTATAGGAGCCCAATCTGGTGACTGATTCTGGAGACACTTCCTAGATTGCATGCCCTGGATGAGTTTGTGGAGGATCATCTGTTCCTGGGTTTATGCATTGCTCTGGGGCTTAGGTGTCCCTTAACTGCCAAAGGACAACATTGTTCTTATTCCAAACTTCTGGGCAATTGTGTTTGAGGGAAGGGGTCCTATTTCTTAAGATATTTAAGATTCTAGGGGCCAACTTCTCATGGTGCTGCCTGACTAGAAAAGGAAATAGGCTAGTGTCCCCATCGTAGCACTAAGTCTTGAAAGTCACAGTCAACTCCCTGCTCTGCCACAGACTTTGTGTGACCTGGACAAGTCATTAAACTTCTGTTTGCCTCAGTTCCCCACCCTATCTGACAAGGGGGTGTGACAGTATATACGTTGGACTGTGATGCACTCTGATACTACAGAGCGTCTGACGAAGTGGGATTTTCTCCCACGAAAGCTCATGCGATTAATAAATCTGTTAGTCTTTAAAAGTGCCACAAGACTCTGTTGTCTTTCTACAATAGACTAACACAGCTACCCCTTTGGAATCTGATACTACAGTAATGGGTTGTAGAAATAAAAACTATTTACAGCAAAAGGGTTTTGGAGAAGTTTGACCATCTATTGTTTTGACTTAGTACTTACAGCTGCGCAAAATATCTGTTGGCAATCATGCTTATGAAACAAGAGGAGCAGAGCAGACAGCTATGGAAATTTGTCAACATTTCTACAAGCGAGGAAATATCTGTCCTGGAAATGATACCTTCGATATTGACCCAAACATTGAAACTGGTGAGATTCTTACCTGATCACTTTTCTTTTTCTTAAAAATTTATATTCAGTAAATTTTTGTTTTTCAAGTTTTCCCAAAACTACTTAGTATTTTATAGCCGTATTAAACTGTCATGGAATCTACACATCTGTTTACTTTCTTGCATAATCTGTGCTGGATTCTGTGGTGTTATGGGTTCTTTAAACATTTATTGTAACCAAATGTGTGGAATGTGTAAAGCTTTCTAATGGCTTTTTTTTGGTTTGTTTGTTTAAAAAAAAAACAAACAAAAAACCTTGAGATTCTAATGCTCTTGTATTGAGGGAAATAGCACTAGCTTTAGACAATGCTTTTGGTATTTTTGACTGACTTGTAGGTTTTTCTATGGCATCCATCACCATATTATGCTAGCTCTTTGCATTTATTAACGCAATTACCAATGCATCTACCATCACAACACCCCTGAGTTAATGAAGTAAATAAGTGTTAATTCTTTAAGTGCATCTTAAATCAAAAATGCATTGAGTTGATGTGCAAGGAAGCTGATATTCTTGCAAACATCTCAAATGAATCAGTCATTTTAGAGGCATTGCTATTTTGATGACTTTTTAGTAAATGGCTCTTATGCACACTGGGGGCAGGGAGGTGTTAAAACCAATTAACCAAATACTTTAATCCATCTGGTATCCTTGTGCTGCTTTCTTTATAACAGACTGTTTCTATGTTGAGCCAATGATGCCTTTGGAAAACAGAACACTGGGAAAGCACAAGTTCAATTTCACCTTGGACTTCCATAGGTGAGGTGGAAGAGTGTGTGTGTGTGTGTGTGTGTGTGTGTGTGTGTGTGTGTGTGTGTGTGTGTGATTCTAGTATGAAAAGCTCATTCAAAACTTCCCTTCTAGACTTGTAACAGTGCAGCTTAGTTTTAAACTGAAAGCAATCAATCTCCAGACAGTTCGTCACCATGAGCTCCCAGACTGTTATGACTTTACTTTGATGGTAAGTAGATGTATTTTTCTCAATGTATTTTCTGTTCCCCATAGTAGTAATTCTTAATACATCTTGTGTCCTACCTAGCCCGCTGTATTTTACAAAGCTAGAGCACTATGGGATAGCATACACTTTTTTCAGGAGTCTTGAGGTTATTAAAAAGGAACAATCTGATTGTCAGAATGCCCTTGTCCATGTCTGCTAGCTTCTTTCTACATGCAAAGTAATTCTGATTTATCAAAATACAACACCCACTATGAAAACCTCTTTAGATCGTTGGATACCAGTAAATAGTTATAGTGGGTAGGTAGATGGTGCTGCTATAGCTTACACTAGCCTATAAATAGTTGAAGGTTGGTGTTGTGGGAGCCACAAGACATTTGCCAACCTAGGTTGATAGGCCTTCCTGTTAAACCATTAACCAATGCTACCAGGCAGCAAGTATACAAAATTAAAACTCTGCTTCTGAGCACATTAGAACTATATTAAGAGAACTTTCCCTTTTCTTTAAACAGATCCTCTTACAAATGGTTATGTGCGGTTCAGACTAAAATGAGATTTGTAATTTAAATTGACTTTATTTATGTTCCAACAAATAAAATGTTGAGTAAACAATTCCTAGCAAATAACTAATTAGACTAACTTTCTGCTGCATATTTTTGTATATAAACTGGAGGATTCTTAGTTGGAAATTATTTCCAAGCTTCATAATTTTCTTCCTATTCAAATAAGAATACTTTTTCATGGGCCATTGCTATGAACTATATGGAAAATTTCTAAGCTTTATGTAAGCATCTGTAACTTGATACAAAATCACTGTTCTTTATACAGATAGTATTTGATAACAAAGCACATAGTGGAAGAATTAAAATAAGTCTGGACAATGATATTGCTATCCGGGAATGTAAAGATTGGCACGTTTCTGGATCAAGTAAGTAACAATACTTAAACATTTCTGGATGCCTTTAAATCTTGTCCCGTTAATACAAGTTCATCCACTCTGGATAAGGTTGTGTTGCATAATGATCTTTCCTTTTCATTTGCCAACTAAGATGAGGAATTTATGTAAAAAGAATTTGTCCACAGAATTGGTCTCAAATTTAGGTTTTTGCTCATATCTTTAACACTTGAATTTTCACCTGAAATTTTGAGAATCCTAAAAAGTTCCTTCAGCACTTTGATCATCAGGTAGGAGCACACAAGGAAGACAAGGTTATTGTGGAGAAGCTAAATGAATTTTTTGCAATTGGTCTTCAGTGCAGAGGATGTGTGGGAGATTCCATTAATTTTATGTGACAGGTCTGAGGAACTGTCCCAGATTAAGGTGTTGAAGGAGGTTTGGAACAAATTGATAAACAGTAATAAGTTACCAAGACCATATGGTATTCACCCAAAAGTTCTGAAGGAACTCTGACAAGAAATTGCACTACTACTAACTGGAATGTAATCTAGTGTTTAAATCTGCTTCCATACCAGATGACTAAAGGATAGCTAATGTGATGCCAATTTTTTTAAAAAAAGGGTCTAGAGGCAATCTTAGCAATTATAAGTCAAACTTCCGCACCAGGCAAACAAATTGAAACTATGATACAGAACAGCATTATCAGATGCACTGAGGAACATGATTTGTTGGGAAAGAGTCAACACTGCTTTCATAAAGGGAAATCGATTAGAATTAATTGAGGGGGTCAGCAAACTTGGACGAAGGTGATTGGCTAGATATCGTATACTTAAACTTTCGGAAGTTATTGACAAGGATCCTCACCAAAGGTACTTTACTAAAGTAAGGAGTCATGGGGTAAGAGGGAAGGTCCCTTCATGGCTCAGTAACTGGTTAAGACAGAAAACAAGATTTAGGAATAAATTGTCTATTCTCAGAATGGAGGGGGGTAAATAGTGGGGAATACAGAGCTAAATCTCTATTGGGATGAGAGTTGTTCAACATGTTAACTTTTTTTGCTAAAATTTATAAATAGCGAGGTGGCAAAGTTTACAAACTATACAGAATTACTTAAGATAGCCAAGTCCAAAGTTGACTGAAAAGCTATAAAGAAATCTCAGGCAACATAGCAGATAAAAGTCAATGTTGATAAATGTGAAGTAATGCAAATTGTAAAACATAATCCCAGCTAGACCTAAAAATGATGGCCTAAATTAGCTATTACTAAAAGATTCTGGAGTTCTTGAATAAATGTTTGTGGCTAGTGGTTTTGAAATGTGCAGTAGTGGTTAAAATCTAACTGTTTGGAATCATTAAGAAAGGAATCTATAATAAGCCCTCCTTCCCCCCCAACACAATGCCATTCTTATAATTCCATGGTTTTCCTACACCTTGAATACTGCATGCAGTTCTGGTTGCCCCATCTGAAAAAGATGATACATTAGAAATGGAAAAAGTACAGAGGACAACAAAAAATGATGAAGGGTAAGGAACAACTTCCAAATGAGGTGAGATTAAAAAGACTGGGACTGCTCAGTTTAGAAAAGAGATGATCAACGGGGCAGGATATGATAGAGGTCTAGAAAATTGAGTGATATGGAGAAAGTGATTAAGGAAGTGGTGGTGGTTACCATTTTTGCATAACAGAAGACCTATGGGTCACCCAATGAAATTAATATGCAGCAGGCTTAAAATAAATAAAAAGAACTACTTCACACAATGCACAGTCCACCTGTGGAATTCATTGCCACTGGGTGTATAAGTATAGTTGGATTCAAACAAAGATTTGATAAGTTCAGGAAAGATGTGTTCATCAATGGTAACTTAGCTAAGATGGTCTGGGATGCAACTCCACACTCAGGGTATTCGTAACCCTCTGACTGCCAGATGCTGAGATGAGATGGATTGCTTTACAATTGCCTTGTTCCATCCATTTCTTCTGCACCGTCTAGCATTGGCTGCTGTCTGTAGACAAGATATTGGGCTAGATGGCTCATTGATCTGACTCATTATGGCTGTTATGTATTTTTTTTTTTTTTTTTTTTTCAACAAAGACCAGCAGTGTAAGTCTGCCAAAGCTGAATGATGGTAGTAAAAGGTAAAGTTAGTTCACTTTTATTCTAAGATGTTCAAATGCGGTATCAGTAAACTTCCTCACCTGTTACTAGGGAATATCTAGAAGTAAACCAAAATGTTGTTAGCATTTGTAACAGACCACATGAAGGATTTGATTGATTTGAAATAAAGATGTGATGCATAGTGCTATTCTCTGAAGTACGTAGCTGCGTTATAAATCATTTTGAACCGGTGTGGTCTTGTACAGCCCTGACTGCATGTTGGTTTGAAAGTAATTAGTAAACATTAGAGTTGGTCAAAACATTGAAACTGTTTGATCAGAAATGACTTTCTTAAACCAGAAACTGCATAACTGGCTTGTCAATTTGATTTTTTTTTTTTTCTCCCCACTTTTTTCCTCCTCCTTTTGCCACTAAAGATTACTCTACACACTTAAAACTTGCTGCTGTAAGAATGAGAGCATCTCCCACCAACATGGCATGCTGTCCACACAAGTCCTTATGCTGGCAAAACTTGTGTTGCTTGGGGAGTGTGCATGTGTGGGGTTTTTTTTTGTCTGTGGCTCTCCCCCCCCCCCCCCCGTGCAACTCAAGTGTTGCTGTCAGAAGTGCTAGACCAGACCGAAGTGCAGTAGGATGAATGAGATCCAGGTTTTTACTTTGCCACATTAACTTTTGAAAAATTTGGACTTTAAAGACAAAAAGCCAATGGCAAAAAAGAAGAAAAAAAAAAAAAGAAAAAAAAAATTTGAGGGAGAAAATGAGGGGGTGCAAGGGTGTGTTTTAATGAGGGAAGGGAGAAAAAACCTATCCTGGCCATCAGTCTATTGCATTCAGTGGGAGGAGGGGGAGCAGGAAGGGAGTGCAAGGGGTAATAAAACAAATTTTTTTAAAAAAAACTTCTGGTTTGTGAAACCTTGTTCTCAAGTTTTCCCCATTCTTTGACTAGCCCTACTACAGCCTTTCACCAGCTATTCGCTAGATGGCATGCTAGCCCCAATGGATCACTTGTGCAGTCTAAAAGAAGGTGCTTTGGATCACACAAGTGATATATTCAGATGTGCATGTTTGTTTAAAATGTGCATCAAATATTATTCTTGCCACAGTCTTCTTGATTTAGCAGTCTTAAATCTGGTGAAATATACTAGCTAAAGGTACTTGTTTAACTAGTCAAAAATTGAGCTGCAAACATTTCTTACCTTTGAACACATGCTATATATGTGGTAGAGACCTTTGCAGATCCAATGTCAGCATGTATCTTTGTGCCATGGTGCAGCAGTGACAATTCTGAAGTCAGTCAGCACTTCGCTACCCTCTTTAGAGGTTGAAATTGATAGCTGCCTTGTTTCAAAACCTATGTGGATTAATGGCCAGTTTTAGAACATTGGGTCTCTTTTTAAAATATACAAGCTGTCTAAAGCAAGCACCATGTTTTCAGTACTGGAACTTTAATCCTTCTTTTCCTGATGGTTATCTGCTTCAAATACATTCACTTTCTATGAAAACTCGAGGATAAAATGTCTTAACCTTTTAAGCAGCTAACCTAGTTCTGGTGCAAGCCTTCACCCGTCTATATCTGAGACTCTCAAATTCTTATTATATACACCTTTTAAAAAGGCAGCATTGGTGACTTTAGAATAACTGATGTCCAGTGCAGCTTATAATAGTTGAGTTTTGGCTATCTGTGCAAGCTACCCACAGTGCTCTGGGAAAGGAAAGATGTATGGTCCAATGGTTAAGACAGTGGGCTGCAACTGAAATGTCTGGAGTCAGTTGACTCTGCCACTGAACTTTTTTTAAGGCTTTCTTTCCTGTAGCTGTAAAACAAGGAGCAGTATCTCGGGGTTACATGGGCCACTGGAGATTCTTTTAATATTATGTGGGGTTAGTTTAAGGCAACAGGGTTCATTTGCAAGAAGATACTATAAAATCATGTTGCCTTTTGATCTAGGGAAACTTTGGGGTGGGTGGGTGAGTGAGTGAATGAGAAGCACTTTAGTATTAATATTCTCAGTCAAAGCAATGCTTGACTGTCTAGACAATTGTCCTCCTTTATAGATCTGAGTAGCAAATGCACAACAGACAAATGTAATTCTATCAGGTTAGCAACTATGTACTTGTTCCAAGACTCCAATAGTATTCGCATGTCGGTGCTTGACAGCACGAGACTGTCCAAGTCAGTAAAACATGCGATCTGTCCAACTTATTCCAGTAAAGAACTGAAGACGTAAACAAAGCTGAAAGCTGTTGCCTCTTGAATCTGAAGGAAGCAGGAGATGCATAAATAGTCGTGACTTCCCAGACACCTTCCCTTGAGCATAAGTGTAATATACTGTTGTGTTTAGGTCTACAACTTAATGAATGTTCATTTCCCTTACTAGGACATTTAACTTTATGCTCATACTTCTCCAATAAGCCTTAATGGGTGAAACTTTTTTATCTTGATCCAGACTAAATATACATAGTGATCCCAACCTTGAATTAAATAGATGCTCTAGATGGAAAAAATAGATGTTTGGGTTGTTGTTGTTTTTTTTCTTTTGCAGTACAAAAGAATACTCATTACATGATGATCTTTGATGCCTTTGTCATATTGACTTGTTTAGCCTCATTGATCCTCTGCACACGATCAGTGGTTAAAGGAATTTGGCTCCAAAGGGTGGGTATAATTCATCCTCAGGAATGTTTTGAGCTTTTCAAACTTAAAGCTTGATTGTAGCCAATTTCTCTTTCTTCCTCTTGTGCCCCTCCCCTCCCCCAGGAATTTGTAAGCTTCTTCCTACATCGTTATAAGAAAGAAGTATCTTTCACTGATCAAATGGAATTTGTCAATGGGTGGTACATCCTGATTATTGTTAGTGATGTTTTAACTATTGTTGGATCAACACTAAAAATGGAAATACAAGCCAAGGTAAGATGTTCACCTACTAGATAGAAGCAAAACTATTTGTTTTTTAAACTCCATCCCAGTCTAATTTCACAAGTATAGCCAAGCAATACCCCTTAAGAAGTTTGTCAGTAGGAACCAAAAATAAACGGTTTAAATTCATTAGGCATTTCACTTCAGGTGAACAGTGATGGGCCATTAGATTTTTGGAATCATAACTATCCTTAGACACCCATCTGCCTTATCTCGTCACTCTAAGAAATTAACAAATTTTTATATATCCTGTCGACTTTGCTTTTTCCTTCTTCCATGTAGTGCCAGCTATAATTAGTGTATTTGGCATTTTAGGTTACGAGGGTGTGTATAGTACAGGGCTTGCAACTGTTTTGATGGAAGGACATACTCCTCAAAAACCACTTCACTGCAACTCTATCTCCCAGTCTCTAGCAACTAAGCAAGTAACCTTCAACCTGAAAGATCTCTGGAAACACCTCCTCTATAGTAAAGATGGCAAAAATGATTTGCACCCTCCCACATTCAGTGTTAAATGCAGTGCTGTTTTTTTAAAGTGCTAGTACCTGTATCTGGATAGTAAATTTGAAAAATGCCTCCCCTACCCCTTTTCTTCTGGTGGCACGCTCCATTCCTCTGCTGACCCCACCCCCAGCTGGGCAGCAGGGCTGGCAAGGGAAAGGAGCCCCGCACTTCTTGTCCCTGCTCACCCTGCCCCCTTCCCCCAGTTGGTCAGTGGGGCCAGCAAAAAAGTTGCTGGTACTCTGTACCCCTGTGTACCATCACAAAAAAAGCACTGATTAAACATGTGCAATCTCTACTACACTTACATGCTCTAACCGGTTCTTGTGCTACCACTTATTTTGGACCACAGCATTTCCACTTCTATCTGAAACTACTTGCTTGCGTATTAAAAATAATTCTAACAGAAGTTAGAGACACAAGGTGGATGAGGTAATATCTTATTTGACTGAAGTTGATATTTATTTTAATACTACGTTTTTGATTTGTATAGAGGTGCTCGTCCCAGGACTTGGGTACTCAATTATTTTTAAAGAAAGTCGTACAAAAATCAACAGAGTATTGTGGCACTTTTAAGACTCTGTTGTCTTTCTACAATAGACTAACACGGCTACCCCTTTGGAATTTGAGTACAAAAATCAGTGATTTATAACCCATGTTGAACAAGAATCGCCCAAGAGCTATAAAGATATTCCCTGCACAAGTATCCAATGCGTTACACAGTGCTACTTGCTCTCAAAATTCTAGCAGATAAGCAATGTTGCATGTTTTTAAGGGCACAGCTTTAGGCTAAGGTAACTAAAAAATAATTCTGAAAATCCAATTGATAAATTACTGTGGCTTTTTTAATTACCCTTGTAAAATACTGAGCTTACTAAAATACCAATTAGCTATAAGATCCATTCTTTGAAATAAAAGGAAAGGAAGAAGTACAAGGATGAATTAATGAGTCATGACCAGAACAAATGGTTATAAACTGTCCATCAAGAAATTTAGGCTTGAAATTAGACGCACGTTTCTAACCATTAGAGGTGTAAAGTTCTGGAATAACCTTCCAAGGGGAGTTGTGGGGGCAAAAACCATAACTGCTTTCAAATCTGAGCTTGATAAATTTACGGAGGGGATGGGATGATTAGCCTATTTTGGAAATTGACTGATATTTGGCTACGTGTGGTGGATTTACAAGTGGCCTAAGAGGGGAGAGTACATGGGGTGGGTTCTGAGTTATTATAGAGAATTGTTTCTTGGATAACTGGCTGTTGAGACTTGCCCACGTGCTCAGGGTTTAACTGATCGCCATATTTGGGGTTGGGAAGGAATTTTCCCCCAGGGCTGATTGGCCTGGGCTCTGGGGTTTTTTCGCCTTCCTCTGTAGCACAGGGCATGGTTCACCTACAGGTGAATTCTCTGTATCTTAAGTCCTTAAATCATGATTTAAGGAGGTAAATAACTCAGTCATAGGTTGGTGGCCTATTGCAGGAGTGGGTGGGGGAGGTCTTGAGGCCTGCATTTTGCAGGAGGTCAGACTAGATGATCGTACTGGTCCCTTCTGACCTTAAAGTCTGAGTCATGGTCTGGGGAAATTGGTATAAGAGCAAGGAGGAGTATATGTGATTGCAAGATTTCACTCCAATGCGCTGTTTTCTTATGGTTAAAAACTGGTATTGTGGGGTTCCATCTTTTTTTCTAAGCTTCCATCTCCTATGTAACTTGCTCACAATAAAGCAGAAGCCTCACATTGCAAGTCCCCCAGTTTAGCTTAGAATCTGAATAAAGGTCTCTTCCTTGTTGTGTGCTAACATCTAAAAGTTCTGCCAGCCAAAAAATGCCTTGTGCAGCTTAACAAATGAAGCAGCTGATTTAAAAAAACACGAGGAATGGAGCCTACACAAGTGTCTATTAGTCCTAAATGGAGGGTGGGGGGAAAGCAGTGAAACTTTGTCACTAAAATGAACCGTTATGCCCAAGGAGCAGATTTGAGTAAGAACACAAGTGCATAGCTGCCTGTCAAAGCAGAACTGCAGTTAAAGGAGAAGCAGAAGTAGTGAATGTACTAATTGGACATGATGGCTATAGCTATAAAATCATGTGCAAGATGCACTGCATTTATTTAAATGCTTCCTCGTGTCTTCCCTGTAGGATTTTGTCGACTAAACAGAATTGGTTTTGGTCAGCATTGGAATGGCAGATGGAGTCCTTCAAGCAACACTTGTTTTCCTTGGTAGAATTTCCTAGCCAGATCACAAGCTAGGACAAAAGGGGGGAACTTCTAGTAAACTGTGTGGTTTTAAACACTGTGTTTTCTTTTTTTATAGAGTCTGACCAGTTACGATGTCTGTAGTATTCTCCTAGGAACCTCCACCATGCTTGTGTGGCTTGGAGTTATTCGATACCTAGGTTTCTTTCAGAAGTATAATGTAAGAATCTCCTGGGATCTTCATGCTGTTGGTATTTATTTTTGTTTGTTGTTTCTGCACAACTGTAACACATACCTGGCTGGATTCTAACTGTTGATATTGGTTTCTGCAGCTGCTTATTCTGACACTGCGGTCAGCATTGCCCAATGTCATTAGATTCTGCTGCTGCGCTGCTATGATCTATCTGGGCTATTGTTTCTGTGGATGGATTGTACTAGGGCCATACCACGTTAAGGTAATGTAATATTCAGAAATATTGTACTGAACAAAGGAAATTGAACAGAATTCATTCCAAACAAATGCTTAAAATGTAAGAGCTACCTCTAAATTTCAGTTTCAAGGCTTACACTAATCTAGAAGGCATTTAAAGAATCAGAAGCCTTACTCTTTGTAGTCTGCAGGCTGAAGCTAAAATGGTGACTTGATCAGACTTTCCTCTCCCTCATTGAGAGGCCTGAGTCAGACATATGGCCAGAATGACTCCTCCTCACATGTAGTGTTTTGAGAAATAAGTTTTGTCTTGCACAAGACCAAAGTTACCTCCAAATTTTTCAGGCTTCTCTTAAAGGGAGACAGAACTAAGGCATCAAAATCAGTCTCTCTATCCTTCCTGTTAGTTCTCAGGTGAACCACACTGAATCTGTTGAAGAGAGCTGATCATCTATGGCCTGGATATGTTCAGTCCCTGCTGTCATATCCCAGTTTGCAATGAGATGCCTTGCACATGCTCTCCCTTCTATTCTAGAGCCTGTTTGTAGCCATTTTTTGCTAAGCAGGATGGGTCAACCTGAGCAGTTGATTGGGTTGCAGTGCATCATTCTTCCTGTAAAAGGTCTAGGACGGCTGAGGCAACTATATTCAATGGCTCTTTGCTTTCTTTTAAAACTAAAACTGCAGCAAACTAGATGGTATTAAATAATGTGCTTATGTTTTGGTTCCTCCTTCTCTAGTTCCGTTCTCTGAACATGGTTTCAGAATGCCTTTTCTCACTGATAAATGGAGACGACATGTTTGCCACATTTGCAAAAATGCAGCAGAAAAGTTACTTGGTTTGGTTATTTAGTCGACTCTACCTCTACTCCTTCATCAGCCTGTTCATCTATATGGTGCTCAGTCTTTTCATTGCACTGATCACAGATACATATGAAACGATTAAGGTAGGCATGGTCTTTTCTCTGATTGGAAGGAAAAAGGCAAGAACTGTCTGTATGTTCACCTGTGATATTACTAAACCCATAAAATACTTCTATTGGTCTTCTGACAAAAAGGCCTGCTGCTCCCACTGACATAAAATTGTCTACTGTGCGTATTGCTGTTACCATGATTAGCAAAGACTGGAATATTTCAGTACTGTTGTCAGTAGATGTATCTGCCTTGTAACTAAAATTGAAATATAAATAAAAATGTACAGAAACTTTTCTACTTAAATCAAATAGAACTTGCAGCAGTTAGTTGATCACACTGGCTAGAGACTTTCTATGATGTATTACAGAGCACTGAAGCAGATGAGGTGATGTACAATAACTTGGAGCATAAATCTAACTTGCTCTTCTGAAAATGTTAGTGATTGAAACTTTTGGAAATTAACTTAAGGAAAAGTCTAACAGTTCTCCTATCTTGCATTAGTTTTGATACAGCCAATCTACCTTGCTATTCCAAACTTTTACTTAAATGAAACTGAGTATTTCTGTACAGTATCTACTGCATTTCAGAATACCATCTCTTACACCCACTTTTTACACAGTTGAGAGAGGATTTAAATCTTAGCAAGACTATATACATATAACAATTCAGCTTAGTTTTGTAATTAAGAATGACTAAATCTTCAGCATTACCAGCAAGATGGCTTTCCAGAGACGGAACTCCATGCATTTATATCACAGTGTAAAGATCTACCAAACTCTGGCAGATACAGATTAGAAGAGGAGAGTCCTGTGTCGATCTTCTGTTGCTGTAAACGGTAGGTACCTGACTCTATTAATAAGGGACAAGTAAATTAATAGTTATCCATCTAACTTGAAGTCTTAGTGAGATTTGGTATATTAGAAATTCTTTCCAGTAAAGAACAGAGTATTTGGATTTCTAATGCAAGTCCTGCACTGTCCTACAGATAACTAGCCTCTTATTCAACTGGATTATGTTATGAAATAGCTTTTGCAGTAAAATATCTTGTCTTAAATTTGGGGTTTGAATAACTTTGGAATCAAAGCTGCTATTCATGCTAAAGCAATAGATGACTGTCCTGCTCCAGTGGGCCAGACAGAGTTTGTCTGCTATTGCCTCTAAATAACGGACCAGGCTTCTTAATTCAAAGAAGGGTGCCTGCTGTTGGAGCCAGAGTTTACATGTTCCCCACAGATGGCCTGTCCAGTGGAGGTATTTAAAATTAGTGGCCCATAGAGGATTTGGATTGTAAAATTTGAAGCTTCATTTCAGGAATATTCATAGAATGTCTTAGCTTTTTTGTGCAAAAAAACTTCTCATTTCTCTGTACCACCTTACTAATTCAAAGTCACGGTATTGAATGTGACCTTTGTTTCCAGCAGTATCTTCCAAATCAGCCATTAAGGAATGGGACTGAATAATTTTTAAAATTCCATGTTAAATACATGAAGTTAAATACTTTCTTGCAAATAGCTGACAACTTTCTTTCTTGAAGGTCTGAATGAAGATATTTAAAGGAACTTGGGAATGTATCTTGGAGATGCTTTAAAAAACAGCATGCTACTCTCAAGAACTGGATAGAACAAGTAGCTGGAAAACTTCTGAACTTAAAGCTCAAACTTCCTTTTCTTCAAAACAGTGCAAGCCTGTTACAGAACTTGTGAAACTTGAACTTCCAACTAATCTCTAGTTTAGGTTGTACTTTTCTAAGTGCATAGCTCTAATTGTCTCTTAACCTAGTTAGGATTACACTGGAATGCTAAGGGCATTAAGAAATTAGCTGTGCATAATTTTCTGGCTAGACTATCCAAGAGTGTTTCTACAGCAGTCTAAAGGTAAATAGCTGGACAATTGCAACTTCAGACTGGTCCTCAACACTACAGGCATTATGTAGGGATTAGCAACATTTACTGAGTTACAGCATTCCTCCCCAAAGGCCTTTGGTTCCCTCAAGTTTTCAATTTACCTATTGTAATAGTTTAAAACAAACAAAACTAAGCTTTATTAAAACATATTGGATATACTGCAGCCAGAGACAATGTAGTGGACTAACATAAATGTTGCTGTTCAGATCTAGCCCAGGGCAATAAACTAGCAGATATCTGTGCAAACAAATCATACCACCTGACATGGCTGGTAGTCTCTTTTTAGAGAGGCCAGAGTATATAGTCAGGGATAGGGCATGTACAGCTCAAGTGTGCTGACCAAGAAGTGTGTGGTTTTTTGTTTTTTTTTGTTCCTTTTTTTAAGATAGGTGAGGCAAAGGAGAAAATAAATATAAAAAACAAAAGCACTTTAAAAATATCCATTTTTATCTTTCTTCTAGTGCACAAGTCCTCAGACTTTCTGGAGTCCTAAATGAAATGTGGGGGGATTTTGACTCCCAGTACTGGAAAGTGACTAACATAATATATTACTGGCTGCAATTAGAAAGCTTCTCTGGAGTTTTGTGTTATGATACAGTACTTCAACAATTACAGTTCTGAGCTACTAAGCAATCAAACATCTTGCTTTGGAACCCCATTTTTTATAGAAGCTTTATTCTCTAATCTCTTCCTTTTAGGAAGCAAAATAGAAGAGCATATTTTAGATAATTGCATGTGTAAGAATACTATAGGTATAAAATGTACAGTGAAGTGTTTTATATTTGGTGTACAAACTTGGAAGACACTAAATGTATTCTATCTGAATGTCTATATTTTGTAAGAATGTGCTGAAATAAACGCTTGCAATTAAAGTAAGTCTTGCGTGAAAGTACTAACTTTAAGATGTCAAGTTTTTAATCCATCTTCTCCATGACCAGTACCCCTCTACTTCTGGCAAGCATTAAATAATGGACTGTTTTGAGAGGCATTCTTAAACTTTTGCTTCAAGTTAGCTTTTGGTCTCTACCAGATTAGCTTTTATTTTTTTTTCTTACTGCATTATTGCATCTTACCACATCACTACTTTTCTGGTGTAAAATCTTTTTACAGAAGTGGTACATCCAGCCCATCACAAGAGGGTCTAACTTAGTGGCAAACCGAATGCCAGAGGTAGCAGAAATGGGACAAACTAAACATATTCTCATTAGAAGCTTAATTCTTCAGATTAAACAGCTATTCTCTCTTTTAAAATAGTGAGTAGAAACAAAAAAGGCTGTTAACCTGGAGGTCCCTTTTTAATAACGCTTATTTTATCAGCATGCTGGCTACCTTGAGAATGCACCCCCTTTTTTGGGGTGTGGGGGGGTGGAGATCATTGCTATGCAAGCACAGATTAGAACTCGGTGCCTTTTTGGTAAGCAAAGGCAAGTATGACATGCATACAATTTTTAAAAAGCACTATCACAGCTGGAAGGAAATCTGCATGGCATCTGCCCTCAAACTAGTGAAACCGCACCATCTCTCCCACTTGCTTATCTCCCAACTCTTCCATCATAAAGCTAGATTAGTCTTCTCTTGACTTAAACCTGGCCTGCTATGACTTACCCCATTCAGCAAAAAACAAATATGATTACAACAGAACTGTTACATTTGTTAGGGAAACAAGGAGTCCTGTGGCACTTTGTAAAGACTAATGAATTTATCACATGAGCTTTTGTGGGTATAATATTACTGCAGTTTCCATTGAATGCATCTGATGTATGTAGGTGAACATGTACATGCAGCTCTACAGAATAAACTAAGTAAATGATGATTCTCTAGTTAAGTGGTTCCCAACCTCTTTGACAGGAGGGCCACAGATCCTTCTTTTACAACAAAAGCCACCACCAGTCTCTGCAAGCAGTGTGCCTCTACCCCCTGAAGGTAGACGGAATGTGTTCAACAACGAGGCGGCCTCTGCACTGAGCTCCCTTCTCTCTGGCTGCAGCAGGGAAACTGCACATGTCCTGGAGCCCTTTGCACTCCACCTGGATCCTTCAGTTTCCCCTCCTTCTGGCTCCAGCAGGGACCTCAGCACCTAGGGACCCAGGCAGAGAGCTTTGCTCTCTATTGGACCCAAGGAACGAGAGTGCTGATCTCCCACTTCCTTGGCTGTAGCAAGGAGCCTGCACTACTCTTAGCCTAAAACACGCTTTGCCTGGATCCTTAAGCAGCTTCCTTCTGCAGCCAGTATGAGGGGAGCTGGACTACTTTAGGCCCTAGGCTAGGAACCACTGCTCTAGGTTTTGGTATGGAGATGCTGCCTATGTTGCTGTCTTAAGTTTTGTAGAATCAACCTCACCTCTTCCACAAATCTCAGTGCTTAAGAGTTAGTAACACCTTTTATTAGGTTTTATTTTATTGTGGGATAATCAAAATTACCTTTTAAAGGAGGCATGGTTTACCTAAGGTATTTAGTGAAACAGAGATGGCAGGAGAAATCAGTTGGATGTTTTACAGTTTCACTGCCTCTATTCACAACTCAACTGTGTAAAGTATGGCAGGGACTGTGGGATCAGTACTGAAAATACTAACAACATTCAAGGGAGAGAGCCAGGGCCAGATCAAGGCTTGGGGGGAAGGGGGAGAGTCCATGGCTCCCAACTCGTATGAGGCCCTCCTGCTACCGTGGCACCCACTGGTGCTGGAGGGAAAGGCTCTGGGGCCCACAGCCATGTTTTTGGGGGCTGTGGAGCCCCTTTAGGCCAGGGCCTAGGGGTGCAGCTCCTAAAGCCCCCCCCATTAATCTGGCCCTAGTTAGAGCCCAGATTCTCAAGAGATATTTGGTGCCTAAATCCTGTTTTCAATGTAAGTTTGGGACTAAAATATGTTTGAGGATCTGGACCTACTGCACACTTAAAACGGTTCCTTTTCAAAAGCTAAAATGTAAGCTTAGTGCTCTTTTGAAGAGAGACCTTTGAAGTTTAACTACTGCAGAGGAGCTCTGAATTAAAAAGGAATCTGGGGGCCTGCTCTTAAGCTACAACTGAAAGGCCCCCTAGCTCCCACAGTCTTTTCCTACACTACTTCTGCCCTCAACCAATGTTTGTGCAATAATATTTACTTATGTCTTGTTGGCTGATCAACTTTAAACAGGGTACTGTGAACTTGACATTTTTTCTTCATGTGAATCATTTGCATATGCTGTTTTGTGTGGAGTATCGTAATGGAATACTAAAACCAACTTACCAACAGCAAAAAAATCAAAGGAGGTTGTACTAGTCCAACTACTGAAACCATTAAAATATATTAAACACAGTCTGCAATTTTTTTCCTTTAAAACAAATTTAAGACTATCAAAAACAAAAGAAACATTAGGGAAAATATTTTGATGTTCAAAAAGGTTGGGCCTGAACTTCTCCTACTGAAGGCAACAGGTCCTTTGAAGTCAATGTGAAACCATATTTAGAATATTTTAATTGTACCCCTCTAAAGTAAATCTTGATACCTGCAATTTTTTTTGACACAACATGTAGCATCTACCCACGTCCTGCTTTAATCTGACAAAAGTTTAAATTATAAAATAGTTTCTACCTGTGAATAGTCTTTCAGATAATGCATTGGCCTTGGAGTTCACAGCTATAACTAAGAAAAATGCCAAAGGAAGGACCAGAAATACTAGTTCTGTATTTCTTAGTTTAAATAAGGAGCCATTTCAGTGCTATCCTAACTTTCATTTTTCTGCTTTTAGCAAGATTTTTTTTAAATAGGCAGCATCAATAGTTATACAAATCCAAAGCTGGTAGCATCTGCCTATCACTCCACCTCCTACACAAAAAAGACAAAAAAATTAATTAAATGTTATAAAAACATACAAATGGCAAATTTCCAGTACATTTAAACTAATAGAGGCAACAGTTCAAAAAGAAGTTTCTATATTGGGGAAAACAATCATAGTGGGAGTTTACTATGACTAAAAATTTAAATGTTAGAAGATGGGTCAGACCTGAGTTAGAGAATTGTTATGAACTACAGTAGAGCCTCACTGTTACAAACTGGTCAACCACACACCTCAGCTGGAGCTGAAAGTACACTTTCAAGCAGCAGCAGAGATGAAAAAAAAAGAGGGAAAGGAAAAAGATTTGACAAGATAAGGAAACTGTATATGTGCTTTTTTTCATTTCAATTAAGATGGCTACAAGCAGCATTTTTCTTCTGCATAAGGCAGTTTCAAACCTGTAGTGAGTTAAGGTGCAGTTAAACTTTTGAAAGAACAAGTCTTCCTTCAACCTAGCTCCTGCATCTTGGGGAGGTGGATTGACCAGCCTGAGAGCAAGGACTATCTACGCTGAAGTGCTCCACTGGTGTGGCTGCTGTATTTGCTAGTGAAGACACAGTCTTAGTTAACTTGCTCCACTGGATCCAGCGCTGCCAAGATCCAGCATTTGGAGTCACCAAGCTAAGACCCTGTCTACATTAGAAAACTAAGTCAATATACAGCCCCTGGATATGGCTGCCATCTGCTACCTTGAGTAGGTCCAGAAGGGTAGTCTCACCAGGAGCATTCCCACTGACCTAAGGGTGTGGGGTGGGGACCCCCTCAGAGCCTGATTTCTAGGTCAGTAAAACAAGGAGTCCTGCACCAGCTACCCCTTTGGAACTTGATTTCTTGGTGATTCCTCCTCTGGAGCCCCACAGACTCCCTGGTGGGCTGCCCTCTCCCCTCCTCTTCCCCAGGTGTCAGCCTCAGTTCTGCCAGTGTGAGGCCCAGGCGGCGCCTGGGTTGCCCTCGGCCAACATTCAAGCCCCACATTTCTCCTGGCGGTGGTTTGATGATGTAGGCACAGCCCAGTTACCCCGCGGGAGGAACACGTCCCTCTTTACCCCACCGGACTGGCTGACTTTTGGGAACCAATCCAGCCCCAACGCGCTGGCTCCCCGTGGCTGGGGTGCACGCAGCTCTCCTGGGGCAAGCCACGCTGGAGCCCCGGGAAGCCCAGCCCGGGCGCTGCGGGTGGAAGCGGTCCCGGAGCGAGGCAGCACGTGGCCACCATGGCGAAACACCGCCCGTCCCGCCGCCGCTTTAAAACCAAGGCGCGCCAGCTGCGCGTCCCTGGAGCCCCCTTGCTCGGGGGCGGCGCCGGCGCTGGCGCTGCGGCTAAGCCAGGCAGGCTCCGTCTCCGGAAGCCCCGACTGGCGCCCAATGCTCGGGGCTGCAGCCGCCGCGCGTGTGCCGGGCTCGCTCCGGGCGCCACGTGACGGCGGATCCGGCTGCCGCGGCGCCTTAGCTCAGCTGCTTCCCGCTGCGCGATGATGGGTCCCGCGCCCCGCTGCCAGCGCGCCGCTCCGAGCCACGGCGGGGTCCCGCGGCCGGTCTGCGCCATGGACCGCTCCGGCCCGGTGGGGTACCTGGCCCGGGGCCGGACGCTCGTGACCAGGTGAGCGCTGCTGCTGGGAGACCCCAGGTAACAGGAGCATCACAACCCCCCAGGGCCTGGGACTCGCGGGGCGCTTTGGTCCAGCGCTGCTCTCCGGGGCAGGTCAGCCGCGCTCAGGGGTCCCTGGCGGCCTCCCCGGGGGCGCTGTCCCAACTTAGCCGGGCATGATGCAGGAAACCCGGAAAGGAGGAGAAACGAAACTTGTGTGGCTCGAGTATTGCTAGCAGCAGGGATAAAGCAATTCTTTTCAAGTGGCTTTTTTGGGTGCAGGGGGGTATGTTTTACTTGGCATTTGGAGGGACCCTGAGCCTGCACTTGCATTGATCTAAGGCAGGAGTAATTCAAGTCCATGGAGTTTGGAGCCAGCTTGAAGTTTGTAGGAGAGATCAGAATGAAGCCCTCAGCCTAGTGCAGTGATGGCGAACCTTTTAGAGACCGAGTGCCCAAACTGCAACCCAAAACCCACTTATTTATCGCAAAGTGCCAATACTGAGGTTTTAGTTAGAAAAAACAACTGCCATAGGTTGTTGAACCCTGGGCGTGCGTGCCACCAGAGAGGGCGCCGAGTGCCACCTCTGGCACGCGTGCCATAGGTTCGCCGCCACTGGCCTAGTGTGACCGAGATCCCCTAGAACTGGTTAGATGCTCTTCTTTGGGCACCCTAAGACATTTGAAAGTCTCCCGAGTGGGGGAGACAAAGTTAGAGGCAATGCAAGTTGGGCTAAGAATTGCAGCTGAATTTTGGCAGCAGTAACAACAACAACAAAAGTTTTCATCCAGTTTAGTTTTAACCAGGTGTGTTGTTTTTCATTCCTTGAACAATTTATGGCTTGTATTGGAGCAGCTCGGCTCATTGGGTCTGTTTCCTTCCATATATTGGGTCCATCCTTGTGCAATCTCGCCTTCCTTACCCATGGTTGTATTGCTTCAGGAGTCAGCTTAAAGCAACTTCTTGTTTGGGGCTGAGGGGACCAGGCAGTGCTGTGGTTAAGTACTTATTTGGGGGTTGGTGGAAACCCCTGTTTTCTGGAACACTGAAGAACAGAGTTGTGTCTTTGAATGTAATATTTGCAGTCATGAGATAGATTGCCACCTCTGTGTTTGTGTGGGTCATGCACAGCCACGGAGACCTTTGGATCTGGTAATTCCCCTTCTAGGAGAATAGTCATAGTAGTTAACTTCTTTTCTTCCATTATTTAGAGTCAAATATACTGTGAGAGAGTGTTAAAGCAAACTAATTAAAGAGCGACAATGTGTCTCGAGACATTTGTTTTATTCTGCAGACGTGCTCATACAACACCATTATAGACAATATTCTAATTGCTTCCAAAAACCGTGCCTGGGTCTTGCCAAGGGTGGTCTCACACCTATACAGTTGTCTGCAACAGTTCTGTCCACCTACCTGAGCTTGTCTATACTGTAATATGATATCATGTTCAGACATGACTGAGAAAAGTTGAATTATTTGATACAACAGTGACTGATTGAGTGGCCCTTTGTAGATCAGGGCAGCGACTAGTTGCATTTAATCACAATTGTCTGACATTGAACCTGACTTTTCCTGGGCTAAGCTAACCCATCAGTCATGTGCACGTCACCTCTCTGTGTTAACTTTTCCAGATGTCCTGATGAAAAGTGCTATAGAAGAGCTAGGGATCATCACCGTTTTTATGGTTAGCATCTTATAAGCTTGTCTAAATTCTTCATAATTTTGTTTGAACAGGATAAAATTTTGTAATGTAGACAAATCCCTTTGTGCTAGATTGACCCATGATGGGTGGGGGTGGAGGAGCGTGGGTGTCACTAAGCTCCGGACTTCTTAGCATGGGAGTATTTAATAACAAGGGGACAGTCAAGTTGAAGCATAAGAGTGGAAAATAGGAGACATGAATTTTACTCCTGACTAATGCCTTATCTAGATGAGCACTTACGTTAGCTAAACTTTTGTCACTCGGGGTAAACAAAACCCACACAAACCTGAGCAACTCAAGTTTTGCCAGCATAAGCTCTTGGGTAGCCATGTTATGCCAATGGAGGAGAGCTCTCCTGTTGACATAATAAAACCAGCTCAGGGTTGGTAGCTGTGCTGGGGGGAGAACATTTCTCGCAAATGTAATGCTGGGCATACAAGCACTTATACTGACAAAATTTAATTCATGTTGTTCAGGGGTGTGTGTGTTTTTTCACACTCCAGAGGAGCAAAAGTTTTGCTGACATAAGTGTAGACAAAGAACTACCTTTGGGATTTTGAGCAAATCTCTTTGTATTTGGATATAACCTTGATTTTTGGCCTCTTTAAAATGCATGTTATTCAAATGAGACCATTTTAGCAAGCGATTCTTTCAAAACACAGAATAGAAATGTGTATTGACAACATCTGCCTATTCTTCCTCATGATAGACAATTTTACCATCTTTAGCAAGTATTGGACCTGGGCCATTGCTACAATTTTATATATTCCTAATATATTCTAAAGACTTCCGTGTTATTTTCCTTAATGTTAATAACTAGCAGTTAGATAATACAGCCAAATAATAAGGGAAACTGAAAGTATCGGTGAAAATCTCTGGTGATTAGGGCTGAGGATTATTGGGTGGAAAGGGCTGCAAAAGAGTGAACGTGTTATTAGTCAACTTGATTTTTTTGAATAGGTGAATGTAAAACAAAACAAAAAAATCCTATGTTCTGAATATTTTAAAGAAATATTAATTTAAAAAAAACAAACCCAGTTGATGTTTATAAGGCTCTTTTCAATAACTGATAGGATGCAGATTGCTTTCACAGACAGTAGTTAGTAAAAACAATAATTGTTTTCTCAGTTTGACAGCAATCTTTAGATATTACTTGAAACTACATTAGGTATACTTTTTTTTCAGCAGAAATATATGTTGTCAAGATAATTTCCCTTTAACCACTTTGGTTAAAAGTGGTCCAGTTTGGTGCCTTGTTTTACTTAGAGAAACTTTTAAATGGGTTCTTCTAATTTTTTTTACCCTAGTTTTTCTGAAACTCTTGGAATTTTTGTAATTCTACTGGACTTCCTCCTTTCCCCCCCACCCCCAGCCATCTCATACCTCTTTTTAATTGATCTGTAAAAGCAGTCACTGTGTAACAAACATAACCTTTGGGCTTCGGTGATAAAATCTGTTTCTACTTGCTTACCTGGGAGTGGTACTGTACTGTTCTTCTAGTCTTCAAAATTTCTTTTACACTCTTTATGAGAAGAGGGGTGGTTCTGCAAATCACTTGAACTTTGTGGGGATACACTTCATGCAACAGGCAGTACTTTATAGAGTTCTGAACCGTAAGCACACTATATATTGAATACAGACTAGGTCAACTGAAGATCATATATGAATGAATGCATGTTTGAAAACCTTAAAAGTGTATTTTCAAGTGTCAAGTAAAACTGGGAAATTGCTGTCCTGATGTCTAACTTTGTATTTTGGAAATATTTTTCTGAAATTCTAATGGGAGCAAGAGAACAAGATAGTAACCAATTTCAAATGAAATTGTTTTTAATTAGGAAAAAAGTTCAGTCCAGTTCAACAAGACTTGAACAGGAATTCAGCACAGGCTGCATTTGAAATAAAGGCAGGAAAGAGTGAGAGGAGAAAAGGGAATCAAAATTTTTTTTTCTTTTTTTTTTTTTTTTTTTTTTTTTTTTTTCTTCCCACTCCAATTTTGACAAGTGAACTAAATGTCGGGTTTTTTTGTTTGTTTTTTTTTTTTAATTAAACTTAAAACATGAGATGTTTGGTTTTCAGTAAATTTGGTGCTTGTCAAAAGTGCCCCACTGATGGGCCTATACACTAAAAATATACTCGTTTACAGGCAGTGAAAGTGCCGGTTTTCTCTCACTATTTTATCAGTGAGCATCAAAGACTAGCTTTTTTGGCCTAAAAGTGCTTTTCTGCAGTGTTTTAAGGTTAAAAGAAGAGTGCGCTTTATATAAACAAAATGCTTCAAAAATCTTTAGATTTAATCAATAGATATTTTAGAAACTGCTTATTATGTATAATATGTATATGTATGATTATAAACTCCTTTCATTGGATGGAGGTATTTTGGAGAAAAGTCAATTAAATGCTGTTTTGAGATGTGCAGTTAGGATAGCATAATGTGATGAAATGGGTTTGGTAACTCTGCTGTAATAGAAGACTGCTTCTACTGTTTTACTATTAAAAATTTCATTCCCGTTTGTACAACCCGCTTAAATTAAACTGAATGTGTAATATATGGAAAGCTTCTACCAAGACATTCTGAGAGTTTTAAATTAATATATTATTTATGGCAGAAGTATGATGGCTCAACCCGATTCAGACCTAGGAGAGAATGCTCTAAAGGAGGATTTGAAGTTTTACTTTATGAACCCATGTGAAAAATACGAAGCCAGACGTCAAATCCCATGGAAACTGGGGTTGCAGATTCTAAAGATAGTTATGGTTACGACACAGGTAATTATATATATATATTCTTATAAAATATGGCACAGTATGTATATGGTGCAACAAGTCAATGGTTTTGATGTGTCACTGCCCTTGGTTATTCTTTTACTTTCTAACCTTCCTTCCTGGAGCAATTCCAGGTTCAGAGGTGAGGAAAGAACACTATAAGAAGAGTAGGAGTGGTTGCAGTTGGAGAGAACAATAATATAAACTAAACTCCTAAATGTTATTTGGTCACCCCTTTGGTGCTAACTGGAGCAGTTTCACTGAATGATTAACAGTGAAATTGAGGGTCAGATACTGCCAAAGACAGTTGAAAGTCATCCTGTCATAGATCATGTAGTTTTGAAATACTTGGCTTTATTGACAGTGTTGCAGGATACACTTTGCACCGTCTGCTCTCTTCTGCATGTCCCCCCTCGCCCAATAGGCCAATGTATTAGTACTGTCACCAGAGACCCAATCCAGCAAGTGCAGAGTCTGCACTGTTAATGTAATCCGCAACTTTGAATATTAGTTTGTATTTGCAAATACTCTTCCGACTGGTGAACATATTGCTGACTGGAATATTAAAATCCTCTCCCTCTGCCTGCAAGTGAGGGCTTACAGCCAGTGTGTTAATCAGTGAAGAGTACTAGAGCAGTGGTTTTCAACCTTTTTTCTTTTGCAGACCCCTAAAAAATTTTGAATGAAGGTGCAGACCCCTTTGAAAACCTTATTTACTTTGCAGACCCCAGACTGAAAACAATTACTCTACAGTAATATTACCACTACTTGCGTACAGTTGTTTGCTAGTAGTTTTGTAGAAGGATGCGTGAGGAAAAGCAAAAACATAAAATGGAAATGCTGATTTGTTTAGCTTTCTAAAATACAAGAATCTCAGGTGTGAGATTTAACGAAGTGGCCTTAGATATATAGTTCTGAAACAAACACTCAGCTTCAGGGGTCAATGCCCATAATTAACAGACCTGCTGGACTCAAGCAGTACCTCCACCCTCTTCTAGCCAGAGAGGGTGATCTCAGCCTTTTTTAGAAAAAAAATTCACCACCATTGCTGATGTCCGTGCAGGAGTAGCAATGAAGGAATCACAAGCTGTAGGCCTCTTAACTGCTATGTTGTCTAGACAAGACTGAAGTCCTGTTTACAGTAGTGCTCAATAACTGGTAGTGAAGTCTTCTTGCTGTTGAGAACAGCCAGTAGGACTTTCTTGGGTGAGGTGGGGTAGGGAAGACTACTGTGGGCATAGCCAACATGCTATCAATTCCATTAGTGTGTCTTTCAGAGTCTTACCGCAAGCTAAGAGGTAATATTGCTGGTTTGATTCTACCGAGCTGTTAGTGGTAGTTTTTTTTCCTCCCCATTGTCCAGTTCTGGGAGACTTGAGTTATTACACTGCTCTCTAGCTTTTGTACATGGATGCTTAATAATGAGTGGAATGAGGCAACGTAAGTTAAGAGTTCATCCTAACCCATCCTATGCCCTGCATGACCACTCGGAGACCATCCTTAGTGCCTGGGCTGGCGATTAAGTTTCTGGATTGTGGTGCTTGCTGTCTCAGTGTTTGGTCTCTGTGTTGGGCCTGACTCTCCTTGGGCGGAAGAGATTCAGTACTCTTCTGCTTTCTGAGGCCACTGGCCAATTCAGGTTCCTGGGCTTTTTTGGACCTTTCAGTGGCTGTCGCATCTGGTCCCTGTTCAACAGCTGATTTGTGTAGATAGGGTGAGGAAGCAACAGAATCACTGGAGGGAAGTACATTGCTATATAAAGAGGGCAGTCTTGAGCCCTTGTAACAGGCATATGGGGAGGTCCTGATGAGCAACCCTTAGTTTTGGAGTGAGGCCAAACTCCGTATTCTTTCAGAATTGTCCCTCTTGGCTAGCTGTCTGGCTCTCATGTGAAACCATTGAGATTTCAATATCTGAAGCCTCTTGACTGGTGTGGCTTCTTGCATATGGTAGAGTGAAAGCAATTTGTCCTTTCTCTGCTGGATGGCAGAACTGTCGTCTGTTCAAGTATTTTAGTCCAGATTTGTGCTAGGGACTCCCTCAAGATTCCACATGGCCCCCAAATCATTACAAACTGCCTGAGCCTGCCTTTCTTTGCAGTCCTCAAGGAAAGTCTGTAATTAATTAATATTAGCTATAAATCGCCATGGATTCATTCATAGGAGTTACACTAGCAGCTTTGCAATCCAAAGAACATCTAAGTAGCTGTCCCAAACCTCTGCTAAATCTCCTGAAGAATCTTGCAAACTTTTTAGCTAGAATTCAGCTCTTGTTCTAAAGGCTGTGTGGATACAACCAGTACTGATGATGACCTGGAATCCCCTCTTCTGGCCATCCTGGCTGCAACCTGCCACATTACATAAGTAGGTCACTATGAATAGCATTGCTTTGTGTACTTATTTACCCCAGGGCCAGCTAGTTACTGTCTAGGGGAGACAAGAAAGTACTCATTGGAGGAAAAAAAGTAGATTTTATTTTTATATTTAAAGAGAACCTGCCAAGCGGTAATTCATATTTCATATACCATTGATGCTACGAACAAAAATTGGGGCTTGCTTACCTTTTTAATGGGGATTACTTTGTACTCTCTCTCCTCTGTAATTCTGTTGGTTTCTTGCAGATCTTGAAAATTATACATGGACTAGCCAAAGAACTAAACCTTTAAATCAGGGCTGAGATGAAAACTAGTGAGGGAGAGACAGAGCTTTGGTGGGACTGGGGTTCTTACATCCTTGCTGCTGAGTTTGGGGAGTGTGCTGGGAATCCAGTCACTTGGGATCTCTGCTCAGAGGGTCCATTTATGAATCGGCCTCTGAGTTATGGCAGGGATATGGGGAATCTCTGCTAGTCCACATAAATCCCAATGAGCAACTTCAGCACCTTCCTTTGCTGCTAATCATAAGTTTCCCAAGCATCACCTGCATGAAACGAACATCATTCTTGTAACTTTTAGTGCTGCCCATGGGGTTCTAAATAGTTTTGTTTCATTTTGGTGCAGTGCTCAGCAGCAAACTAGAGCTGTCTGCAGGCTCAGGAAGACAGCTTCCTAAGTGCAGTTCTGTCTTCACAAAAATACAGGACAGCACTCTTTTTGGTGTATGGTTAGATTACGCAGAAACATTTTTTATTTGCCACTATCAAGTAGGTGAGTTTATTTTTCAAGCTCCAGGTTCCTTCTCTTGTTCTCTCCTTTTTCTGCTCTTCCTCTATGACCTACCAAACAAAGAGTTCTGTGGCATTTTATTAATGTTTCTCATTTTTAAAAGTGCCACAGGACTCCTTGTTTGTTTTGCTGAATTAGACTAACACGGCTACCCCTTTGGCACTTGTGAGCTACCAGTTACCTTAAAAGTTACACAGTTCTTTTTTTCATGCCAGAATATATGTAGAGTAAACCACTTACATTTTTCTTATGAAAATTGTTTTTAAAGATCTTAAAGTGTGGTTGTAGTTAGGAAACTGGCACAGTAAAAATGGCAAGTTTTTGCTTTATTCCCACGAGCATTCAGATTCTTCTTACATTTCAGACAAAACCAAATTTTTACTACTTACAAAGGCTCTTCATTGCTATGGTTTAGTGGACTGGATTTTATTCTGCCTTTTGCGTCATCAACAAAACTGTCAGCTAATTCTAATGGCAGAAACTTTATTATGAGTAATATAAGAACACCGTTTGACATTCAGCTCTCAAAGTGAGTTGACAGTTTTTTTTCTAAGCAGATTTCATTAAAAAGTGTTTGTGTGATAAACTTGAAACCCCATTATGTAATTTTGTAGTCAACTTTCTTTACTGTAATTGTACTTTGAATTTGAAAAGCTTTAATGATTAAAGTGATTTCTTAGATTAGAATGACTTACCTGTTACTCCAGGAGGACATGAAGTAAATTAATTGCTTTTGCATTTTCAAGAGAAAATTCCTAGCTTTGCTGATTCAAATAATTTCAAAAACATGCACCATGAGTAAAAATTGTGTATGTAGTTGAGAAGTGGAAATGTTCTCCTGGGATGTGCTTGATGATGATGATGCCATCAAGAGGCTAAACTCAAAACAGAGTAGTAGAAATTTCAGTATTTCATGGTATATATATCAGTGAAATAAACTGTATTTTTTCATTCCTTTGTTTTCAACTTGTATCAGTTTATGGAAAATGGGATTTTTTTTTCCAGGCTTTGGCAAAAAAGACCCTTTACTCTGCCTGTTCTTTTGTGATCTTACATTATAATGGTAACTTGCATTTATTTTTAAGGAAACCTGATACTGATACAGTACAGAAACTTCTTACTTTACAGTTCGTGCTCATTATAACTTGAAGATATAAATCGTTGAGTTGCTATCATCAGTATGTTAATGATGAACAGTGTTCTGACTTGAATTTTTAATTTTATTTTAAGCTTATCCTTTTTGGCTTGAGTAACCAGTTAGTGGTTTCCTTCAAAGAGGAGAACACTGTTGCTTTTAAGCATCTCTTTCTGAAAGGCTATTCAGGAGTTGATGAAGATGACTACAGTTGCAGTGCATACACACAGCAGGATGTTTACGACGGCATTCTTTTTGCTATTAATCAGGTAAGTGTTTTGTGGGTCCATGCGAAACAAACACATTCGTACTGCTTAAAAATCATAGCTAATAAGATGTTGCTCGTTTTTCACTGTCTCTATTTTTTGACTATTAGCTACAACACAAACACTGAAGTTTGTTCATATTAGATTACTGACTTCCAAACTTGCTCTAGCAGATGACTTAGGTTTTACTTTCAGTAGAAATGGACCTGAATATAGCTACATTCCAAAAATGTATGCTTACCCCTGTAGTGAATCACTGCTTTGTGGCGGCATTGCCGGAAGTCTCAACAGGGGAGGCAGTACTTCTAGGAATAGCAGGGCACCAGCCTTAAGTTTTTTGTATGATATTTTTTAAAGGAATTTGAATACTATGATAAACAACTCCCGTAAACAAATTTCTAAAAAAAATTTAAATAAAGAAACAAAAGGAAAAACATTCAAACTAAGAGCTTGTGTTCACAGGCACATAAAATAGAAAATGATGGAAAAAATGATTCTGTAGAAAATAAGAAACCTTTTCTTTTTAAAAAAAAATCAGATCAGGCTCAGGTCTTTTCTATGGCCCAGTATAGCTCAAAACTGTGGGACTTTAAGTCACCCTTACTTGAGCCATCCTGATTCTGAGACCTATGGGCATTTGTCCAATTGAAACTCAATTTAGAGACGCTCAATCTTGTCTGACGGGAGGGTGGGGAGAGAGAAATCTTAAAAGCTTGCTAATGCTTGTCAATTTTTCCCAGGACTTAAAATCTTATTAAAATAAAAATGTAAAGGCCTTATAAATTCTGTTTAATATCCTGCTTTTTTTTTAACCTGGTCACCCCATGAAAAATATGGGATGATGGAGGTGATAATAGTACTAACATTATTTTTAATTTTTTTTTTTTTTAATATTCCCTTTTTATGGGGTAGCCTCTTTCCATCTAAGGATCTTGAAGTTCTTCAAACCTCTAAAAGGCAGGCAGATAATATATAGTTGGGGTGAGAATTGTTTTAATAGCCTGAGCTCTTGGATTCTACTCCAGGCCCTGCTACTGACTCAGTGTGTGACCTCTGATGTGTCCATGCAGTAGAGTAGAATTGTATTCACCTGCCTTGTAGGGATGTTGAAGTTTGATTAATTTTGAGATTCCTGAATCAAACTTGTTACGCAAGTACAAAGTGTGTATGAAAAGCTGATCCTGTGGACCATTAAACCTGTTACGGGAAAAAAAGCAAATTTAAATGGGCGTGGGCAATGAAAACATGTTTGAGAATCAGTAATTCTTTGAACAGGCTGATGTGAAGATGATTAAGTTAACTGAAAAAAATGTTTCATTTTTTAAACTAGTACTGCCAATTAAAGAATGTGTCCCTGGGTACGCTTGGTTATGAAGACGATATGTTAGGCTTACAGATCTGTAAACAACAGTACAAGAAAGGCACAATGCTTCCTTCCAATGATACGCTGAACATAGACATCGCCATTGAAACAGGTACAAGACTGCTATACATTTAAAAGAGGTACAAGACTGCTATACATTTAAAAGAAAATAAGTTGCCAAGGACATTTTATTTATTATAATGGCAAATCATCATCAAATTAGTATATTATTTGTATGACAGTCGTACATTGACATAAGGACATCAGTCCACTTCTGTTTTATTCTTTAATATACACATACAAGTTACTACTTGACATCTATTGACCTTCTGTCTGAGAGAAGCTGCTGGTCAGAGACCACACACTGAGTGTTGAATGCTGTCAACCTCCACTAACTTCAGTGGGAGCATTTAGCACCTCTCAGAACTGGTGCTCTACAGCCCTAACCCTATGAGCTGTTCCTCAGTCAGACATCTGCACCTTCTCAGGGACCCATCAACTTCAGTGGGACTCCACAGAGATACAGGGAGCTGCCCACATTGAGCAACTTGCCAGATCAGGACCTACATTTGTGTCCATCGGTATACAGTTAGTTCCGTTTTCTCCCTTACTTGATTTGTAATTAATAACCATTTTGTATGAAACTTGTAAAATCTTTTATTTTTTCCCCCATAGATTGTATTTACCTCGAGCCACAAGTGCTAGGCTCTAAGAAATCTGGTGATTTGAAGATGATAAATTCATCATTTTTCAACTTTGAATTTTATAGGTAAAGTGAGTTTTGAAGACCCGTCCATTGATACGAAAATCATGGAAAATATTGTATGTCATTTACTGTCTTTATTTTTACTGTTCAGGCTTATACAGGTTGAAATCTCCTTTAAACTTAAAGGCATTGACCTACAAACAATTCATGCCAGAGAACTGCCTGACTGCTACGCCTTTCAGAATACTGTAAGTGCATTTCAGATTTATACACATGGAAACAAGTGCTCTAGAGTTCAGCAAATTTCTTATTGGCATCCTGACTGTGAATTGGAAGAAATCCAGTGTGCACTTTCAGTATTCTGCCTCTGTTGAAACCCATGCAAAATGAAGTGATTGCCTGGGTTTAAATGACACAAAATCCTTAAGGAGGGCATTATTTTGTGAGCTATTATCGCAATAAGTAACTATTTACTTTCCTCAAACATGGGGTTCTCTTCAAATTTTGTAAATGTTTTGTTCTTCATGAGAAGTAAGAAGTTTTTGGGGTTTTTTTTTTTTTTTTAATAATTGGTTGTTTTGGCACTTGCATGTTGTTTCAGATATATTTGTTCATGTGTATATATAACTTTATTTAAGGCTTACCTAGATGAAACAGTACCAGTGGATATCAACAGCACTGTCCCGTGGGAGGAGCGGGGCCCCGGGCCAAGTGGCCAAAGCGGGGCCCCACCTGTGTGTGGGGGGAGTTGGAGCCTGCTCTGGGCCTGGCCTCGGTGGGAGCCGGCTCCTGCCGGGAGGCCAGGGCTGCCTGTGGGGTGGAGCTGGAGCTGGCTGTGGGGGAGGGAGCCAGCTGTGTGGGGCAGGCCAGCCCAGAGGCTCTGCCCTTGAGCCTGCCTGCTCCACCCTGGGGGTGGGGAAGGCCAGCCCAGGGGCCGGGCATAGCCCTACCGCCCTTGGCTGGGTGCCAAAGGCAGCGGGGCAACTGTGGGAGGAGGGGCTGCAGTGCGCGCGCGGGCCCCACACTGCCCCGCTGGGAGCAGGACAGCGTGGGGCCCATGTACCCACAGGGCCCGGGACGATCGCCCTGTTCGCCCCCACCCCCAGGGATGGCCCTGGATATCAATCTGTTCTTTGACTCTGCAATTTTTGACACTGTTAATTTGGCTAGTTTTGTTTTCACCAAGTGATAAATCTTGACACTTGTGTTTGCAGATTACTTTCAACAACAGAGCCCACAGTGGTAAAATAAAAATTTATTTTGATAGTGATGCTGATATTCAAGAATGCAAAGACTGGCATATATCCGGATCTAGTAAGTATGGTGCATATACACTCTGCATGGTGAACGTTTGATGTTTCCAGTAAATCTATACTATTCTGTTCTGCTTCGGAATATATATGGTAACTACAGAAAATAGCCATCAATTTCTCAATATAGACACAGTTCACGTCTGTGCAAAGTGTCAATATTTAGCATTACTGAAATGCCTGGACAGTATTGATCACTGGAAAATAGAAACTACAGATGGAAATGATGCATATGAGTGCTCCTTGCAGTATGCTACCTATGTGCTTTTTAAATCCCTACCCTGACTGAGACATTGGCATTAGGGAAATACTTTTTTTATATTCTTCCAAATCTTGACTGCCTCCTAGTTACATTTCCATGTACCACATTTATATTTACACCTTTCAAATACATGTGGGCTGAGAGTTGAGATGCAGCTGGCTCTGCCTTTGTCTCACCAAATCTTGTATTTTCTGCCTGTGTGTTACTGCCTTTGCGTAGTTTTTTCAACTCTGGTGTCGTTCACATCGTGTCCCAATTAGCTATCCTGTTTCTACATGTGATACTGGTGTTTGTTCTTTATTCCTTCTCCCGTGTCAGTAACAAAATACTAGACCTGCTTTTATTTAACACCAGTGTACCGAAAAGTAGCAGCCTAGTAACCATGAATCAGATCCTCCCACCTAGCTGAGCTTTAAGTCACTTTTGTGGATCCTGTGTTTTTGAGGATGATCTGAACAAGTCCACAGCAGGAAATAGGATCACAGGCAAGCTGCTCTAAGGGACTACCCTTACATATGGGCATCACTGGATGTAGGAAGACCCAGGCCATAGTGCTGCTGTCCGAACAGCGCAGCGAAGAGGACAGGTTTACGTGGTATTTAGAGATGGGTTGCACTATGAGATTGAGCCCGAGGGTCTGTTTCAGAACAGGAGTAAAGAACAGTAGAACTCAATTGTGAAAAACTGGCTTTACTTGACATTTAAATAAGTGTGTGGGGTTTTTTCTTAGCTATTTCTAAGATGTTGGTCAATGGACCCGGGGTATTGTGTAAGATTTTTAGTCCAAGTTATTTTCGTCATTTCATTACTTCAGACAAGTGGGTTGGGGCATACAGGTTAACATTTCATGAATCTACGCTGTGTGTCCTGCTGTATCCGCATGATGCAATAAGCAGTTGGCTCTGCTTGCTTGTGTAGTGATCTAGAAACAAATGCAGGCACATTGCACAAAAGGAGCTACGGTCTGTTGCTTCTCTGACGATAGCACATGTTGGTGACTGCTGACTCATTTAAACATTGTGTCGTGTCACGGGGTTCAGGCAGCATAACATATAGCGATGTACGTATTTTCAAACTGACAGAAAACATTACTGTATCTTCAGATCCCAAGATCTTGAGAGTCTGTTTTTTGTTTCTGAAGCTCATCAACTCCTCTCTAGAGAGAGAAGAATTTAGAGGAGGAAGGCACAGCAAGAAATACCTCTGTTTGGTTGTCACTACTGAGACTTGTGTGTTTTTATTGTTAATATCTAAGCAAATCATTGCTCTCTTCTAATGAAGAAACATATGCTTAATTCCGTTCTTTAAAAGTATCATGATAATGTAAATATCCCTTGTTAACCTACATAGTGATGGATTTAATAAGACTTTACTGAAAAGGGATATTTAATTTTTTTGTATGTTTTGATGTGTCTTTTGCGTTGAATGAGCTTAATATGTTAAATTGCAATTCTAGCATGGTCTTTTAACTCCGAATAAATACCCAAAACTCAAACATCTATGATACCTTTATTCCTATATCAAAATAATTCTTTTTTGATTTATTGAAGCCTGTTATTTATGTCCTTTATCAGAAACAGTGATTCTTCCCTGCTGGTTCTTTTGATGATCCATATAAATAAATCCACCTTCTACCATTAAGCCTTTTTCTGATGTCTTTAAAAATGAGAACAGTACTGAAGGCTCCCCTTCAGAGAGAGATTCAGTATGACAATAATATAAACCTGTTCTTCAACCTTTAATGATTGTGGCCATCACAATTACTATAAACAGCTGTGGCATAGTTGATAGATAGACCTTTGTGGAGAATAGTGGGAGAATCCCTGGTTAAGGAACAATATGTTATGTTTTCCTCCTAGCACATGCATGCACTCTCTATCTGTGATCATTTCTAACAGGGCTGTCTCAGTTGGCCATTTTTTGGATTCTACCTGCATATTAAGTAGCTGATCAGAAAACACTGAGTTACAGTACTCCTGCATTATAAATGGCTGACTTGTTTTAGTGTGAACTAAATATTTTTACAAAAGCAAGTTTGACCCTGAATTTCCCAGAACATAGATTATTATAAAAATCTATTTTAATTCTCTATATGTATACAGATATTGCAAATCAGTTTCTCGTTTTACCTGTAAAGACCCAAGTTCAGAGTTCTAGATCCCCTTGGATCAGATGATGTCACTTAACTTCAGTGCTGTGCTGGGAATGCTGTTCCCTTACCTCTAAATGCTACAGCAGCTCTCAGTGGCAACATGTGAAATGGATGCTTCTAATTGTGGGTCTTCATTGGTAAAAAGCCTTTTGGCTAACAGTGTTAATGGGCCAAATTATGCCCTCTATTATGAAGCTTCAATGAAGTCAATAAAATAGTACGGTTACTCTTGGTGTGTGAGCAGAATTTGGCCTCTACATGAACTGTTAATTTCAAACAGCTTAAAAAGAAAAAAATAATTTCTCTTTTGGAGCCCAGTCCCAAAAACCCTCTGCATGTAATACCCCAGTCTTTCAATTTAAAGGTCTACATGCAGGAGGCTTCTCATATGTTCCACATATATTTACTATATTTTATATAACTCATTTCTGTAGTGAGATGATGGTATAGTGAGTGCGGCAAAATTTGTCATACTAAACTTGCGAAGAGCTTTTATTCTATCATTAGTCTTCAAATGCTTATGAAAAGAATTCTGTGCCAGTAGAAAGATGTAAATATTTAATTGTTTTCTATTTTACTTTTATAGTCGTTCAGAAAAACACCCAATATATTTTGGTTTTTGATGGCTTTGTCATCGTCAGTTGCTTTGCTTCCCTTATACTCTGCACACGATCCATTATTCTTGCTTTAAAATTGCAAAAAGTAAGTATAACATTGTCTTGTCTCTCTGCTTATGTGTCTACTCAACTTTGGCTATTTTAGTTCACTAGGCAGTGATATGTTTTGGATTATCAGGTAGTGAATCTTATCCAGGAAAATACCAAAAGTATATTACATCTGTATTATATCCAACCTGATGATAGAATCTAAGTTTATTGTATGCTTGTACAGTACACAATGAAATCTCACTCCTGTTTGGAGTATTTGCATGCTATTGTAATGCAAATAAGTTCATTTCAGTGAAAAGTTGAAATTCTGGCCCCACTGAAGTCAATATACTTTTGCCATCGACTTCATTTGGGCCAGATTTCATCCTAAATCTTCAATTCCTTGGTTTTGTTTTTTTTTTGAAGATGCGTGAGCCATACATCCTCAAAATCCACATATGCCGAACACTTTTTCCTATAAGGGTGAAAAATCTAGATATTTAAATGTTCACTGGGTAAACTCCAGAGCGGAAATGACCTGATGCTTTTTGTGTCTCGTTGCCCATCCCCTCCCCAGCACACATCAGGGAATCGCCACACTTAGGAACACACGGAGGTACAGGAGACAGCGGGGGGAGGAGAGGACAGGCTACATAATTAAATATGGTTATCTTAATCAACAGTACTGTCTTTGTAACTGTCAAAAAGGACAAAGGTAATGGGACATAGTTCAGCAAAAGATTTGTTAGGCTTTGAGGAATAAAGAGAGCAATCCTGACTCATCAGTAAGGGATGTGAGTGTGTGTGCATTGGCAAGCAGGATGCAGAAAGCGATGTTGGTAATAAAGCAGTAATGATAAGTCGCCCTCTACAGAGTTTCATTTGAATATCCCAGAATTCTTTTCTACTACTTCTTCTGGTAGTATTGCAAATACTGCCCACGTATTACTTCTACAGTATTTGCTAAGGTATATTTTTCCAACAGACCCAACTCAAGTACTGTATTTGAGCAGTGCTCAAGAACTGGAGCCCCCTGTATATGCTTCCTTTTTCTAAAGAAAAGTAAGATCTGTAACCGAATCTCTAAATGTTTCTTACAGAGATTTGTGAATTTCTTTCTGGAAAAATATAAACGCCATGTCTGTCATGCCGATCGTCTGGAGTTCATAAATGGATGGTATGTCTTGGTGATTATCAGTGATGTGATGACAATCATTGGATCCATAATGAAAATGGAAATAAAAGCCAAGGTCAGAGTTAACGCATCTTAATACTGATTTCATTGTTTTAAACAAAGGATGTTTTTAATTAGACTAATGCAAGAAAAACCAAAGTTGTAATCAATTAACTGTTTTGCCACAGTGACTTGGTTTGCTGTGTCTCCCTTTGGTAGTATATTCACCTCCACCTGTACCCATCCTTTGTTATCTGTTGCCACTAGAATATGAATTTTCTCTGTCAGTGCCACCAACTTGGTTCAGTCAAACTCACGAGAGTCGTCTTCTGCCCCTTCCTTCTTGGAGTTCGTTTTCCTCTCAAGTGCAACCCCCCCCCCTTTTTTTTTAAATGACATAATTGTGGTACTCAACAGCCAGAAAGGAAGGCATGTAAGCAGCATCCTTTGACTCAAATGCCATGGGCAGGAAAGTACCTATTGTATGTTGTGTTGAATTGTCATCATAGGCATAACTCTCCACACACATGCACAGTACTGACTCTGAGCACTTCTTTCACTGCATTTTCTTGTGCAGTCCCTGTTTCTGTAAAAGAGTCTTCAGACTAACACACAAGCTCATAATATTTTCCTTACATTATTGACATCCTCAGTGTTAATAGGAAAAAATACATTTTTTACAATGAATGCAATATAGGTCATGCTCTTAAAAAATGTTCTCCCTTATCATTTTAAGGAAAGTGAATTTACAGAACTTGTATATCTATATTGCATCAGTAAAATTACATAAAAAAGAATGCAGAAGCTATAATATTGCTAAATGACATGTGTATACCAAGCTATCCTCTATTTAGTATAAGCACACACAAAGAATCTGTCCTTAAGTTACAGAATCATACAGCAAATTTTATTTCTGCATAAAATAGGATGGCAATGCAGAATACTCCTACATGCAAGACGCAGCAAATTAAGCTATGTAATGTTAAGTACCAAATTAGTAAACAGAACTGGCTACCAAAGCTGAAGGAAAAAGCTTCATGAATGGGGGGAAACAGTATTCACCTGTGTTACGTAAAAAGTGCTTAATTGAGATGCTGTAGTAGCCACAGAATGAGTCTTGTTGGTAATCGCTCATCTGCTGCAGTTCAGCAACAGCCATCAGATAAGGAGGAAGGTAGAGGAAGAAATGGAGAAACCTGTTTCTACTCTGGGAGAGTCCGAGAGCGAGGCTTGAGGGACACAGGGAGGGTCAACATGTGGTTAGAAGATATCCTCAAAAAATTGGAGCTGCTTTTTTAGGGCAAGAAAATGGTTGCTCTCTGAACAGAGAGCAGTGTCCCAGCAGCATTCTTCCAAAGAATCCCATGGGTTTTTGAGGACAAGTGGCTCCAATCTGCCCCTCTGTGACATGCTTGCTGCAGTAGAATCTGGAAGCTCATTTCTACCTTGTTTATTTGGCTTTATTCCTGAAATTGCTGCTGTCGAGTGGTAGTTTTTGTAGTCGTATGTATAGGTCCTGCACATGGCCTGAATTTGGTAGGGACTGTATACACCACATGTGCAGAATAAAAAGGTGGTTTCTGCCTCCAGGGGGCTTAACTAAGGAATGCTGTCCGCAGTCCTTTTTCCTTTAAAATCTGATGGTAACACACTGTCTCTAGCCTGTTCTCTGAATGAGGAAATCAAGGAACATTCAACAAACAGGAGTCTCCTCTAAACTGTCCATAAACAGCAGCTTGTGGCAGGAACTCTTCTATATTCCACTTCCATATGGGCTGTCAAAACTACACATATAACAGTAGTTGTAGTCAATCTTTGATTCTCTAGTCTGACGGTTACAACATCATTTTCTGTGCCCAACAGCTTTCTTTCACAACCCAATCGTAGTTTGACAATTGGTGTAATCATGTATCCAGCTGTGTGTATAAGGACATTCTGGGAAAATGTGGGCCTATCACGCTTCCTACATTCTTCTAGAATATCCTACTGTACAGAGAGCTGGGAGGAATGAGCACTGGCCAGATCAATTACACAGGCATAGTAAGGCAAATATAGCAGAATAAATATAAACTTGCTACCAGTATGAGTCAGCCTCAGTCTCAACAAGGGAAATGATTTATTAGTTGCTGTGATTATGAACAGTATTAACCGAGTATGTGGACAGGAAGCCCTTCAGAGTTGACTGTTCCAGCAGCTGTTACACATTCGTTTAAAGTTACAATGTAGCCAGCCTTATTTATGAAGTCTCCCTCTTATTAATTGTGAACCAGTGCTTAAGTAGTGAGTGAAAATTAGGTTTCTGTGTGATTAAAAACAGGAAACACGGAACTTCCTTGAGGAATTAATTTCAAAACTGTCCATCATAACCAAGGGGAAATCTACATAGTGCTTGCAAACGTGATGCAAACCTCTTGATATCCATGTGCACCTTTGCCCTTATCCACAGTACCATGCCTTTCTGTGTAATGCACCTCTCTCAAGCAGCCATATCGGCTTGATTTTAAGATTTGGCTATGCACATTAGCCATTGGAATTAAACTGGGGCCACTGAAATTGGTTAGGTCAGGTTTTTCATGTATTGTTCTTTACCTGTATAGTCCTAACTGAGATGCCTACTGACAGGTGAACTTCACTCACTTCTTTTTTTGCATTCCTCAGAACCTCACAAGTTATGATGTTTGCAGCATCTTCCTTGGAACATCAACTTTATTTGTTTGGGTTGGAGTCATCAGATACTTAGGATATTTCCAGACATATAATGTAAGCCTAGAATCAAACATTCAGTAGTTGCAACTTCTTTAGTTCTGTTCTTTTTATTCAAATTTCTTTAATGTGTATATTGTCCTCTTCCTCCCTTTTGCAGGTGCTCATTTTAACCATGCAAGCATCATTACCCAAAGTGCTAAGATTTTGTTGTTGTGCTGGGATGATTTATCTTGGCTATACATTCTGTGGCTGGATTGTGTTAGGACCTTATCATGAAAAGGTATGTGGGTATTTCACCTTTAAACTCTTCTATATGTACATTTCTAATTGTTTCCATACTCAGTAAGTGCTATAATTTCGGAAAGATATTCCATATTCATCATGTTATATATGTTGTTGTATTCCTGGTTTTTTAAGTTTAAAACATAACTCAACCTTCATTATGGAGCTGTGACACCCGCTTTAAGTTTTTATATGTTAGAGTCTCACTGCCTTTCCAAACAGTACACTCAGGATTTTTCAGATATTCCTCCACTGTTGTAATAGTGCAGGCGTGGCTGTGGTATTGCTGTCAATAGTGTGAGCTCTAGCATAGCCCGGGCAAAACACTTCACCCACATAGGGCCTCAGCAGCGTTTTGCATTATTCATCGTGTTCTCCAAATGTTCCCTTCAGGGTGAAACTTCTCATTGTTGATCTTGGCCCAAATGGCGGGTGACTTGGAAAGTTTGAGCAAAATCATTTCTTTCTTCTCTTTTTCAATGTAGATGCAAAAATATTACATATACTCTTCCCCCTGTATTCCAAACCTAATTTTTGTGCCTGCGTAACTCAAATGTGGTATGCTAAGAGCTCTAGTTTGTTTTATAAGGCCCTTCACAAAGGAAAGAAGAACAATTCAAGTTTAGAGAAGAGAGAAGTGGCGTTATGAACATTTAGCATCAGCATATTTACTAATGCTCATTAGTAATCAGAATTGTGTATTGTCTGGGAATATGTACAGTGTGACCAAATTAATGCAGCAATGCAAACATTTAATTTGATTTTTTTCAAACATAAGCTGCATTAATTTATCCTTTGCACTTAGGTAATGTATTCTGTCATCAGTGAAAATGCATGCAGACTGAATACTTGCTAAAGCTCCTAGAACTTTCTGGAGCTATCCTGCAATGCCCTATGCATCCCTTGGATCAATGATTCCCAACCTTTTTGGCTTGAGGGCCATAGATATTTTTACTACCCTAAAGGGCCACCAATTTCCACTAGCAGCCCCCCACCCTACTGCTGACAGATGGAAGGAGTTCAGCAAGGAGGCTGATTTCTCATCATCCTGGCTGCAGCCGGGAAATCGCACGCATCCTGTAGTCCCATGCTTTCCACCTGGGTTCCTAGGCCATGGCTCCCTTCTGCAGCCAGGGGGATGGGAGATTAGTACTATGGACTGAGGTGGAACACTCTGCCATATTCCCTGATACAGCCAGTGAAAGGAGAGCACTGATTTCCCATGCCCTTGGCTGCAGCCAGGGGCCTGGACCAGTCTTGTAGTCCTGCAGCAACATATTCCACCTGGGTCCTTAGGTAGTGGCTCCCTTCTAAAGCTAGAAAGAGGGGGAGCGCTGGTGGATCACCTTTGAAAGACTCCACAGGCCACAGGTTGGCAACCGCTGCCTTAGATTATACCATGGGGAACCATATGTTTTAGCTGACGCATTGGAAATATCACTTTTCCCTAGCTGTCGAGTAGCAGCGTGATCTGAGTAAATGAAAGAATTGGCAATGAGATACTTGACTATTCATATTGTCAAAACTTTGAGTCTGGTATGATTTTCTTGTTGAAGGTTGTGGCTTAGCTGGTTTTGTTTAAGGGTCTAGCAAGTTTTCCCATATCTCGGTAGAGGGCAGTGTTGTACTGCGTAGACCTGCCTATTATAGACACTTGCTTTACCATGTGGCAGCTGGCTGACTGCACACTCTGTACAGAATTGGAAGGAAGATACTCCCACATTGTGTTCTGAGTGCCCCAAACTGCAGCCTGATGTAGGAATGACTTAATTCTCCTACATACCAACGAACCAAAAGAGGCACTGAAAGCTTTGTCTGCAAAATCTTTTAATGCTGTCTGATGGTAGTAGTAGTAGTTTGCTGTCTCACCAGCCTGAAATACTCTGAAGCACTCTATTTATCAGTGAGATTGGCTGTCTCCTGAAAGGTAGGTCAAAGGTAGGACATGCCAGAAAGCTACATCATGTGAAGCAGTGAATATTGGAGCATTATTTTTAAAACAGTGGAAGAACTGATGAGTGATTAAAAAAAACAGGACGGTTCTCTTACATGTCCTCTTGAATCAGCTACTATCTATTACATTAGCTTCAGACATTCCCTCTTGGGATTGGGCAGGAAAAAATTCTCAGGTTTTTTTCATGAAGAGTTTCAAAGCCCCCAGAGCTACCCTTCTATTTCCACCCACTCTCTTTTGGGCCAGATATAATAGAGAACCTCTGTGCAGCAGAGAAGAGCTGGATTCTTCTCTTTCCATGTTGTGACAACTACTAGGAGTAACAATGAGCCGTGTGAGGCTTCCTAGCTGTTTCTGTCCCTACCCTGGCAGCTCACAAGCAAGAGAACTGAACAGGATCACTAGATGGCAGTGATTTTAAAATCATCCCCTCCTAATAGCCCTTACAATAAATTGGCCTACTCCTTCCCCATGCTTCAAAGAATAATAATCATAGAAATGTCAGACTGGAAGGGACATCAAGAGGTTGTCTAGTCTCATAGACTCAGACTTTAAGGTCAGAACGAACCAATATGATCATCTAGTCTGACCTCCTGCACAATGCAGGTCACAGAACCACACCCACCCACTTTGTAATAAACCTCTAACCTATGACCGAGTTCTTTAAAGTCCTCACATCATGATTTAAAGACTTTTAGGTACAGAGAATCCACCAGCAAGAGAGCCGTGCCCCATCTAACAGAGGAAGGCCAAAACTCCTCCAGAGTCTTTGCCAATCTGCCCTAGGGGAAAATTCCTTCCTGACCCCAAATTTACTGTAAGGGCTATTAGGAGGGGGGTGATTTTAGAATACAGTACAAGAAATGTTGCCATGCACTACCATCTAGCGATCATGGACAGCCCTTTCGCTTCTGCCCAGGGCAGCTCAGTGAACCACTCAGAGACAGAAACAGCTAGGAAGCTTCATGCTGCTCATTATTTCTTGTAGCTGTCCCTGAATATGTGGACAAGACTCAATAGCCAGACACCCAAGAAACAATTCTCTGTAACTCAGAACCTGTCCCATCACAGGCCACTGGCATATATACCCCCCAGTAGTCAAGATAAGTACATTTCCAAACTAGACTGTCCCATCATACCATTCCCTCCATAAAATTATCAAACTCAGTTTTGAAGCCAACCTGTTTTTTGACTCCACTGCTCCTCTTGGAAGGCTGTTCCAGAATTTCACTCCTCTGATGGTTAGAAACCTGTGTCTAATTTCAAGCCTAAGCTTCCTGAGGACAAGTTTATAGCCATTTGTTTTAGTCTTCCCCCTGTTCCCACTTTGCTGAGGCAGGACTGGATATACATAGACCATTCCTGGCAGGTCTGACCGGTTCTTACAGTATAACAACTTTTTATATATTTGAGGACTGTTATCCCTCTTTTCTCTACACTAAATGTGTCCAATTCTTTCAACTGTTCTTCATAAGTCGTTTAAGTGGGAGTTGCCCATATACAGTATTTGATCTGAAGATGTTATTTGATATGGCATCTCTGAAGACCTAACAAAATGCTATTTACTTAGGGTTTCTGGACGATCCAGCATTCTTTTTGGACACAGAAAATGTAAAACCTTAGTGGTGGGTTTTCTGGAGAGTGGCTATTGCTGTGGAGGGCCATTAACACTCAAACCACTGCATCAAATCTTTAAAATTTGCCACAGCTATTTCTCTTGCTGCCATATTTGGATTTAGAAAACCTTTTATCAATAAAATCTAGATTTTTGGTTCAAATCTGACAATTGCAAGACAAAACCATTTCCATCCTTCCCCCAAATAATGGAATGAGAAAATATAGCTGAAAAATATTCTTTCAAATTTCAGCATTTTTGTTACAGCAGTCTGGTCTGTAATGTCCCTACAGAAAGGCTAAAGGAACTGTGCGGGCTCCACTTGTGTGGTATTTCTTCAAAGTGCAGAGAAAATTATAAAGATTTTACCAATACACTGTTGGAAGGGGATTTTAAAATCTTTTATCCACAGTATAAGAAGAGACTGGGAAATCAGAACGTCGCTCATTGTGTGACCTTGGTCACTTAATTGCTATATTCCTTACTTTCTTTATCTCTAAATTGGGGATACTTTCCCACATGTGTAAAGCAATATGAGAGCCTCTAATGAAAGCATTGAACATTCGTGGTGATTGGCTGTTAGATATTTTAACCCGCTGGACCGTTCCTACAATTGATGCCAATACAAAATGATCAAGTACATATGGAAAAGGATTTCTCTCTTCCTTCTCAAGTCAAATGATCATGCCAGTTTTAAATGTATGAAATACATAAAAGAGAGATGGTGGTTGTGGGAGGCTTTTTCATGGGGGGGGGGGGAGAGGGGTATTTGCTGTGGGAAAAATATTTGTGGAAAAATTCATGCACAGTCTCTTTACTTCCTTTAACCTGACTGTATGTGGTCTTCAGATTCTAATGTTAGTCTTTTTCAATACTGTCTAGTTTGAAGATCTGAACACAGTTGCTGAATGTCTGTTTTCTTTGGTCAATGGTGATGACATGTTTGCAACGTTTGCTCAAATCCAGCAGAAGAGTACGTTGGTGTGGCTGTTCAGTCGATTATATCTGTATTCCTTCATAAGCCTCTTTATATACATGATCCTCAGCCTTTTTATTGCACTCATTACAGATTCCTACGACACCATAAAGGTAAATTGTGTCTTCAGGGGAATTTCTTTCTAATCAGTTATTCAGCGTTCTTTCATGTTATTTAAAACATAAAACTGGACAAGTGGATATGCTGATTGATTATGATGTATAACAAAGGTATTCAGGTATTTTAGCTTAAGATCTGGAGAAAAAATATTGGAGAGAATTTCCCTCAAGTGGTTTCCACACAAGCATCAGTTTGGAAAACTTACTTAGGTCTGATGTCCCCATGCCCAGTTTCCTACTATCTATTCTATTGGCTATATTACATTTGAGCCTGAACAGTGGCTTGAGCGGGAAGGGAGGAGATGTTGAATGCCAGTTGCTTACAGCTATAGAATTCTTTCCTGGAGTGTTCTTTTATTATCAAAACATTTATGCTCCTTGCTGAGGCCAGGAGAGAGTGATGTTGGAAAGATACCAGGGAGAATGAGGCAAGGGGGTACCCAGTTCAGCTAAAATGGTTTGGAAGTAGAGATTTGATATCTCTGTTCCTTGTGCTTCACAGAAATTACTGGGTCAATGACAAGTAGAGTGCGTGGAATGAAAGACCCTTTGAGTCTGGTACTAATGAACTTCTAGCTAGAGCTACTCGATCTAGTTCAAGTGAAAGATGGGGTGGAAGAAAAAATATCCTTCTCCAGATCTCTCCCTGCATTCTTGCCCTCTCTGTGTTTCCTTTACATTTGTATTTCTACATACTTAAGTCCTGTTGGCTAGAGTGATCCATGAGAAGTCGAGCTCCAGCAACCGGCTTTTGGCTGTTGTCCTTTTGTTATAGTGTCATATAAATAGGTTTTCAGACTACTGGTAAATTACTAGTAGCAATATGTGGACCACAACACTCCAGCTCGCCCAGGGCTCTGTGTCTTGTAAGTTTCTGTGTATAGGCATATGGTAGCTTCGTTGGTGCATACAGTGAGGTGCGGTCTCTTCTATTTTCTCTTTCCCTTTGCCTGATCATTTCATGTGGCTCCAGTAGAGTAAAGGAGAAGCAGCTCAGTTTTCAAGGATTCCAAGGCCAGAAGGGACATTTGTGATCATCTAATCTGACCTCTTATATTAACACATTAAAATTCCCCAAATTCCTAGAGAAGAATGTTGATTTATTGTTGGGTTTTTTTAATATAGCCCTTCTTCTCAGTGAACATCTTGACATACTTCAAAGTTGCTTTTCAGTATATCTGCTTCAAAGCTTTCAGACTTTAGATGCTGGGATTTTTAATTTATGGAGAACCAAACATATAAACTATTACACTTATTTATGGTGTATGTGTGTGGGGGGAATCAACATAGCAACTGTTAAATAAAACCATACAGAAATGAACTAGACTGCTATGCAAGTAAGGTGCAAAAAGGAATAACTGCACAGTATCTTTTCCTTTTTCAATGTGGATGTTTCTTTTACTCATTCTTCTGTTCCCACGATCAAATTATGTTAGTCTTGCTTTGTTTGCTGCAGGAGTGACAGTTTGATTCATATATTAATGTAGATTTTAGGGCTGATAATAGAGTGTGGGAGAGCAGTGTGGAATGAAGGCAGGTTTAAAGCAGTGACACAGAGAATGATTTCTCATGCACTGTAGATGAAGTGTTTTTGTTTTTCAGAAATACCAGCAAAATGGCTTTCCAGTAACAGATCTTCACGAATTCCTTAAAGAATGCAGTAGCACAGACTGTAGCAAAGAACCACAGGCTTCTATGCCTTTCATCTGCTGTTGTAGGAGGTCAGTATGGCAGTGTAATTCCACGAGCTATGTAATTCTCATAAGTACCCATGAGGTTAGCTGTCTATTGGAAAGTATGGGTTTCACTGTGGTAGGCACGCCCAGAAATCTAAATATAGCATGTTCAGATGTTTAAGTATAATTATCCGTTTCCATTGTGTTTACCATTAGAAAATGGCTAATTTTTTAAGGGTGGGGTAGGAGGAGAGAGATTGATTGGTGGAAGATAATGGATGATTGGCCAAAACTAGAACAGGATTTTTTTTTAAAGAAAAAAACCCATTAGGTAAGTTCCTGGAGGATAGGTCCATCAATGGCTACCAGCCGGGATGGGCAGTGAGGCAACACAATGCTCTGTGTCCCTAGCCTCTGTTTGCCAGAAGCTGAGAGTGGATGACAGGGAATAGATCACTTGATTGGTTGGATATTGGGCTAGATGAACCATTGGTCTGCCCCAGTATGGTCATTCTTATACCATTTTGAATTTAACTGTCATCTTTGTAAAGCCCTTTCAGACCCTATGGATGAAGAAACATGGTATAAGATTTAAATAGTATTATAAATATTTCTTACGCAGAAAGCAGTGCTGATTAGGTCAGAGAACTGAAAACCATGTTAGGAGCAAAGCTAGGCTCCAAGACTATCTAGACTTCTAGGAAGATGACCTGTTGACGGGGAGCACCAGTAGGGAGTGAGAGAACACCTGCTCCTTTTATCTTGCGTGACCCATCCCGTGTTCAAAACCATGAAATTTATCAGGCAAAACTAGTTCTGGCAACCTCTCCTATAGGTGCCATGGGAGCATTTCCCTGAGATCTTGGATCACCTCCACTGAACTGCCTGGTAGTGCCCATCATTAATAGGCAGGGCCAATATTGTGACCATGGGGTGGAACTGGAAGGCATCTCATCTGGTTCCAACCCTTGTGGAGGTGATGGGGCTAGTTGCAGGCTGTTGTGATCTTTCTCCTGGTGGGAAGAGGAGGCATAGGGACCATTCATCCTATAGTACAGACCTCATTCCCACCTGTTAATGCCGCTGAAGTAGTAGGTAGATGACTCTGGATTGCTGCCTGCAGGCAAGGCTCTAGTCATCACGTTGAGATCGATGCACAGCAGAGCTGGAGGCAGATGGAGCCGGAGGGCGTGATGCCATGGGAGAAACTGGATGATCAGCTGACCTGAACTAGTTAATAAATCCCATGTTAATAAATCACATGGAACAATAGATCTTACACAGTGAAGTTCTTCTGAACCACCATCTCTGCTTTTGATGTGTCCCTGGCTGAGGCTGAAGTGTCTCTTAGTTGAAAAGAACTGCTGGCTTAAGGAGAGAGGGCAGGGAATGGGAGAGGGAGAAAGAATGTCTAAGTACTCCACTAGTTGCTGTGGACGCTTCAAAGGTAGGAGGTAAAGTGAACATGTTGGTTAAACAAACCAGGAGTCCTCTGGCACTTTTAAAGACTAACAAATTTATTTATCGCATGAACTTTTGTGGGAGAAAATCCAACTTTGTCAGATGCTTTGAAGATGGGGAACTTAGGGCCGCTTCAAACCTTCTCTCTTGGGCTGCAGGCTTAGAGATTCCTTTCTCCTTAGCTAATTGTTGAACAGAGGGAAACAAGCTCAGCTTACATGGCAGGGGGTCCTGCAGCTGGCTTGAAACCTGGAGCTCCTTTTGAGCTCAGGGACTTAAGTTTCTTTGTTTCCCAGCATTTCCAGTGCACTTATTTTCTGTTGGTTTTCAGAAACTAGTTGGAGCTGGGAGTTGAGGCCCTGAAGTAGGAAATTGCAAAATGTACCAGGGAACAAGGGGGATTATCTACTGCCCTGGAGGTAGAAGCAGGCATGTTGCTGCATTTACCAGGATGGGCAGGCTCACAGTATTGCTGCCCAGTGAAGGGCATGTTTTTGTAGACTACATGCCTCCACACGTCTTCAGTTGGGCATGTCAGGCAGGGGAGACCTACATGGTAACAGGTTCTGACTGGTGAGTCTGTTGTCTCAATTGTACAGCTTAGTCATTTTTAGCTCTTTCTCTCTTTCTGAACTTCCATCTTGCTGTTAGATGGAAAAAATAAGCTGTTTGTACTTCAGTCTGATCAGAGATTGTTAGTGACCTTGGAAATTACTGGAACTAATTGATTCATGATTAGATTTTCTTTCAAAGGGTCAATCTATTTTAAAAAAACCTGTTTCCTTTTTCTGGGAGTGTAATAAGGATGGGCAGGATAGGTAGATCCTTAATTATCTAAGAGAGAGATGGGGAACTCAGCCTGGTTAACTTTAAATATATCAAAAATTTTATGTTTTCCTTAGGTACAGAATGTAAAAGCATCAACTTTTTTTTCTCTCCTTTCCCCCCTTTTTACAGACAAGGAAGTGATGACAATTTGATACTTATTAACTGACAACCTGCTGCCATAATATGCTGCTCAAGAATGTGCAGAAGGAGCAAACTGCTGTGGAAAAATATCCCCTCTTCCCAAATTTCAAGACGACCTGTCACTTGGGGATATTTCCTTGTAAACGTTTTGACCCTATTTAATTAGGTTGTTGGGGAAGTGGGGGGGGAAAGAGGAAGGTGAGCAGGGAGAAAAGCTGCTAATGGTTGGTGTCAGCTGGCTGACAATGGAAACTAAAAAGCTGCCTTTATTTGGACTAGAATTATGAAGAACTGGTGACTATTCCCATTCTGGAGTCCACCTTCCTAGGCCTGAACCTGAGAGACACTTCTCGGGAAGCTATGGGAGCTCTGGCCCCAAAATGAGCATCTGGTTCTTAAATATTTATATTAAGGAACTTTATTTAAAAAGAATTAAATACTTGTTTTTAAGTAGAAAGTTGAATATTGCAATTCTTGGTAAGGGGCATTTCAGGTCAGTATATTGGAAATGGAAATTGTAAATCCTATTTGGCATAAAACATGATTCAGTTGCTTGAAATAAATTTATGTACAATGCAGAGCTGCACAAAAAATGCAAAATAATGTCTTCCTGTTGTGCATTAAATGGATTTAAAATTGTTAAGCCATTTATATATTACTAAACTAACCTAACTGATTTTTTAGAAAACAAAAGCAATTTATAGGTGCCCGCTTCCTTTGTCTTCTGGCAGTGGGCTTACTCCACTATACCCAAAAATCTTCAGTGTGTCTGATAGGCAGCTGGCATATTCATTTGGGCACTTCATCGCATGAATTATTGGTAAATAAGTCACAACTGATGTGATGTGGGTGGAAGCTTCCACCAGAGGTATTGCATGAAGGATAACTTTAATGAAAACCTACCTAATTTCTGCCTGGTATACTCTTCAGATATGATGTGATAGTTCCCTACTGAACAAATCCCTTTTTAAAGGTACATTATTGGAGTACTGACTTACTGGTGGTTCTGTTCCAAGAACCTGTTGAGAGAAGGAGAATATATAGCAGTAGATTCGAAGATGGTTGGTTCACGTGCACCAAGATTTTTCAAGTGGTTAGTGATGATGTGTTTGTATGAGTGCCCAGTATGAGAAACCTTAAAGCAGCCTGATTTTTTTTTTTCAGACGAGAAAGTATTCCATACTGTCTGCAAATCAGGCTTCTTAAGGTATTTAAGTCTGGTACTCAAATTGAGTTATTCAGAATCATTACTTGCTTTTGAAAATCTTGGCTGTGGCAGCTGTCCCAGATGTGATGAATTACTACTTCAAGCATCTTGATTAATCTGAGCAAGCATCCACTGCATCATGCAAAGGCGGGTAATCACTGTTTAGGAAGGCCATGTGCTCTGGTGATGAGAGCAACAAATTGGGATTTGCATTCTCTTCTTGGCTCTGCTGCTGACCTTAGCCCCTCTTTCCCAATGGGACGTACACTGCTTATATCTGATGTAATGGGAGTATTGAGACCTAAAAACATTTGTAAAACACTCTTTGAGAGCCTCAGATAAAAGATGCGATTAAAAAAAAAAAGAAATATTTTATAGGCAATGAGCACTTTACTATAAAGCTCTCTCTCCAGTTAGATGTATACCATTCTCTGTGTATTGAAGAGCTTTGTCCCTAAAAGAGTTTCATAAAGAAGTGCTAAAATCAGCGTTCAGTGTATGGAACATCTAGTCACTGTTGAAGCTCTCAAGCACAACACTTTTCCATATTTTGTTTGACTGTAACTCATGTCTTGTTGAGAGCCATTAAATATGGTCTAGTGAGTTAGGAGGAAATTTTGGCCGTGATTTATTTACAAATAGTTGTTGTACCAAGAGTGAAACACTGTTGAGATTGTTAAATGATGGATACATTAATTTTAGAGGTCAGCAGCATAGACATCATATTTTCCAACAGTAGACCTTGATTATAGGACTGATGGCTCAGCCCAAGCCAATGAACACTGGAGCAAAGACTTGGAATGAAACAATCCCTGAAAATATTTATTCCCTTGTACAAAGATGATGTTACAGCTGGATGTGTTGCCAAAAAATCAAGCCAAACATGTTATCTTATTCTCTGAATACTGGTAACTTGCACCACGCTTCACAAACACATCATGTGAGGCGATACAGAGTAAAATTTCTGTGCTTAATTATGCTGTGTAACTGGAGTTAACTACCTTGATGTCAGTGGAGTTGCACTGGATTTACTCTTTTGAACTGAATTTGAGCTAGTGCCCCTTCTGGAAATAGCTTGCAATCTAATTTTGGTAGAAAGCAAATAATAGCCAGGATGGTCTGAACTCTGCAGACAGATGCTCCTAAACCCATTACTGGAGTTAGAAAAGTAGATTGTAGAAATGAGGAGTTAAAATTTTTTTTTTAAAAAAATCAAAGCACTTTAGGGAAATGGTAAATACGGAACGTGCTGCATAAAACTTGGTTCTATTCCTCCCAAGCCATAGGCTGGCGATTGTGTCACACACTCTGAGGAACTCCTCTCTCAGGCAGTGGGAGTTAATCCTGTTGCTACAGCATTAAGCAACAGGACTACCATCGGTCACATGATGGTGGTTTTCTCATCCTTTCCCAATGGGAAGCGGTGTGGGGGGGAGTGTTTTTGTTTTGGTAGGGTTTTGTTTTTTTAAATATCTGTCACTATGAATTTATTAGAGAAGGCAAGGTCAAGTGATATATCATTTTCTAATATGCCCTCTGCATTTAAAGGCCAAAGTGTCCTGAAAAGGGACAAAAAACTGGGCTTGTGCCTGATCACTATACATTAAAGCATAAAGCAATATCAAAAGGATGAGGTTTTTTAAAAAAACAGATCCTTTTTTTTCTGCTTGTTTTTTATATTGGAAATTCAGCTCCTGTCTGTTTGGCAGCGTCTGATGGCTGGCGCAGTAGTATAATCGTGACGGCACAACTGGAGCCTTAAGAGTGAGAACTAAACTGTTTGTAGGGGGAAGGGATTATTAGCCACACTGTGTAAAACTTTGTTTTTAACTTATTTATCGGCAATGATTAGCACTTCGCATGTAAGTGACATAACACCTGCAGCCCTTCAATGACAGTTTTGAAGAGCTCTCACTAAACATCCTTCCTGCCTTCCCATGGTCTGCCTGTAAAGACCAGACTTGACATTACTGACTTTGCTAAGGTACGAAAGACTCCTAGTTTGGTTATTTCATTAGTGAGCTGCCTTTCTACATCATAAAGAACCAAAAACCACAAGCCCAATTTTCAAAAAGTCCTTTACAGGCCGTTGTTTGTGTGTCTGTCCTTTATTGCAGGTTACCTACCCTCACACAGATCTTACTGATGTCAGAACTATGCTTGGAAGGCTTTGCCTGGAGGATATCGGTATACCATGCCAGCAAAGTGCTTCCAGTGTAGACTTGGGCTAAGGTTGTCAACACGGAGGGCTATACCAGAATAACTGTCCATCTAAAGTCAAACGATTAGATTATACTGCAAAAGTTTCCTTTGCAGACCAGGTCTTATTCTCCAGTAATCCTGGGGTAACTACTGAAGAGGTGTTAACACTAACTTCTGCAGAGTCTCCAGAGGCCTTACCTGGAAGGTGAGTACGACGATGGCTGAGAAGCATGATAAAGCGATGGCCTTCCTTTGGGTGTCTGTGAGTGATACCACAAGGTGAAGGTATCGGTCTTTAATTGTTCCAGGCAGGAGGTGGAGAGAGTACAGTGCAGTGCATAGCTAAGAAAAATGGTGACTCTAAACTACTGATTTATTAAGAGTTGGCATTTGACATCTGATGATGTGGTTTAGCATTATTGGGTTGGTTTTTAAAAAAAAAAAAAAAAAAAAAAGTGCACTTCTAGGAATAAAATACAATGGATGAAGTCATCAATAATATAGAAGTAAAATGCTGATGATCCTGAAACCGCAAGAAAGTTGCTCTCATTCATTACAGAGCAAGGTAACGTTATCCCAAAGTTACTTGGCATCTTCCTGGAGGGGTGAAGGCGGGGAGGAGGGGAGTTAAAGCTAAAGAAATACATAGGGTTTGACCGACACTTAAAAGCAAGGAAGGGCAGTGATAAGATTGAAAGCTAGCACCTAGATACCACGGTGATAGATGGTCTACAAATATCAGCAAGAGCGAGGAAACTTTTAGCTCAACTGCATCATGCCTAGCTATTACACAATGCACAATGAAGTGTTTCATTGACCTGGAGGACAAGAAATCCATGTGTCCAGAGTTAGTCTTTAAGTAGTGTTTGCTGTATTATCTCATGTTCTGTGCTGATGACACACGTGTAAGAGGGACCTTCTATTTAGAATTAATCTATATTCATGTCTCAATGGGGAGTTGGTCACAAATCATGACATTTTAGGAGCAGCTCACAATTGACATGAGCTGTAAACTGTCATTTTTCATGATCTCCATTCCTCTGCCATCATGCTGCCAGTGAATGCTGTATTCTTTTGTTTGGGCTTCAGAAGGGTGGACTATGGAACTGCCGGCTTTTGTGTAAACTTCCCCATTCATCTTGTCTTGCATTAGCAAACTCCCAGATTTCTATGTCCCCCTCGCCTTGGTTTTTAAATTTCAGTTTAGATCCCTTGGCTGAGTCTGTAAACATGCTGTTGAGGTGAGGCTGTGTGAATTCACTTGGATTAGAAGCTCTCTGAAGTAGGGACCATCTCTTCATGCTCTTTGTACAGCACCCAGGAGAATGGGACCCAGGGCTACTCAGTGTTACTATAATAATTTAATAAATTAACAAATCCCCAAACTGCTGATAAAACTAATGACCAGAGATTTGTGTTTTCAGAAATTATATTCTTAAAATAAAAGGGAGGGAAGGCATCTTTCATCATACTAATAGTGATAGCCCAGTTTTCTCTGTGCTGCTTAATCTGGGAGAATGCTTATTGCTCATGCTTCTGTTAGTTCAAAATTTTGCAGCTGTAATTTCTCATAATAATGAAATGAAATGTATCCCCTGGAAACTGCCAGGATCACTCCTCTTCTCTCAAACACCTGTCTTCTGTGTCCTCAGCCCTCCGGAACACGCAGTCTCCACCCGCTCCTTTAGATATTGAGTTTTTTCATGTGTTCCCTTCACTACTTTTTATCAATAGCTGTTTTTACAAGCTCTTTGCCTTTAGGTGCCCAAACTTGTCCTGGCTAGCAAAAAAATAAACAGTTCAGAATGTCAGTCAATGTAGTGGTGATCTGCATCCTCCTCAGTAACTGCGGGGGGAAAAAAAGCCAACCCACCATATTTAGAAAGGCACAGTCATTGCCACAAGAAACTCGCAGTCCAAGCCCTGTTGATCTGTACAGAGCCCCATAAAAAGTCAGTGTAGCCCCATGTGGGCTCAACAATCAACCAGTGTGGATTTTAATGCAGTGTCTGGGCCTAAATAGACAAGAACAGATGCGTGTTCATAAACTGTTAGTTCAAGGCCAGAAGGGACCATTGATTGGATCATCTAATCCAGGTGTGCCAAACCTGTGGGCCACGGGCCTGCAGGCCAAACCTCTTCCATCCAGCCCATGACTGCACTAGGTCGGACCAGACTCTCTCCCTAACAGAGAGACGGAGAGTGTGGTCTTGCATACCAGCGCTCCACAATGCTGCGAGAGTGTCAGGTCTCACGACATCTTGGAGCTCTAGGTATGCAAGACTGTGCGCCGCAAGACCCCATTCTCTCCCTAACAGAGAGAGTGTGATATTGCAGAATGCATTTTCACATACACAGCACTCCTCAGTGCCTCAAGAGTGCCACAGTATCTTGATTTATGGTACGTACGGCACACTTGAAGTACATTTTAAATCAAATCTGGCCCACCATAGCAAATGAGTTTGACACCCCTGGTCTAATCTGATTTATCATAGGCTATTAGACTTCTCCCCGTACCCCATATGAAGCCCAATAATTTGTCTAGCTAAAGTATATCATCCGGAAAAGCATCCAGTCTTAATATGAAAATTAAGAGACATCAAGAGACAGCATCTAACATGTCTCTGGGTGAAGGCAATTAAACATGGGGACTGATAATTTGTGCCATTTTCTAACCTGAGTTTGTCTGGCTTCACCTTCCAGCCATTAATTTTTTTTTTTTTTTTTTTTTTGGTGACGCCTCCGACTGATAGAGACCTTTAGTATTTGGTATTTTCTTCTCAGGAAAGTACTTTCACCTCTCAGTTCTCTTTTTGATAAACTAAGCAGATGGAGCACTTCACGTTTTACAGTAATCCTTGAAATATTTTTGTGGCTCTTTACTGCACCCTCTCCACCAATATTTTCAACATCCTTTTCAATATGTTGACACCAGAACTGTACAGAGTACTCAGGCACCAGTCTCACCAGCGCCCATCTACAGAGAACAGGTCTACACTTAAATTGTTGCATCAATGCAGCTGCACCGCTGTAGAACTTAAGATGTGGATAGGAGTAAGCTGCTCCCATCAGTGGAGTTAATCCATCTTCCCAGAAGACAGTAACTGTGTTGATGAGAGAAGCTTTCCCATTGACATAGCACTGTCTGCATGGGAGGATTGGTGAAACCCACACCCTTCAGCAGTTCAGTTATACTGGTGCAGGTCTGTAGTATAGACCTGGCTGGAGGAGGAATGTGAGTGAAAGAGAAAGCAAAAAAGCAAGTTGGTCAAGGGTATGTTGACTGGCATGTCTATTTGTTCCAAGGTGCATGGCTTTTGTTTAAATCATAAACTCTTCCGGATTGTCCCTCATCTTCTCATTGACTCCTTTACTTTGCTGCCTTCTCTCTTTCACTGCTTTCTTCTGGCCAACTGATCTATTTTCTGCATACCAACCCCATGTAAAAGGTCCCTCTTTTTCCTTCATTCTGCAGCCTACTCCTTCTCCATAAAAGGCTGATTGTGAGCTCATAGAAAAATGCACACATTCCATTTTAAAAAAAATCAAGCAGAAGAGATCTTATTCTTAAAATATTCATAAAGATGCCCAAATGTGACAGGTGGTCTCTGGTGATTCCACAAAACAACAGATCGCAGCAAGTACTTCTGGTGACTTTCTATCTTTGCTGGTATTTAAACAAATACTTGAAGGTTTAGCTTTTTCCTCATTTTTAATCAGCCTGCTTTTCTTGTCCATTGTATTTCTCTAAAGTGGAGGCTCCCAAACTTTTCAGCATCATGCTTCCTTTCTGATTTCTGAGAAACCCTCATGCTTCCCCAGCTCTCCTTTACCATCAACCCCCTTTTAAAAAAATGTAATTTGTGATTGTATAATTAAAAATGGCCACAAATAGGTTTTCTTGACGCAAAAATTTTTCGCTAAGAAAATTTCACAGCCTTGCACGCACCCCCTTTTCTTCATGCTCCCCAGTTTGTGAATCACTGCTCTAGTGTCTGGCAACCAAAATGCTTCCAGAATGATTAATCATGCTGGATTACGCCATGACTGTGAATTGGGCAGGAAAGAGGAGGATGACTATGAGAGAAAGTTAATTTGTTGGTCAGAATGGGTCATGAATAAAGATTTTTCCCAATGTTCTGTGTCATGTGTAGACTTTAACATTTACTCTTTGTCAAGTCTCTTTTTCATACATTCTTTGGCTCATTAAAAAGAAAACTTTGGAGAAACAATGTCAGAAGGGGAGAGAGACAAGGTTTGTGGTTTTCAGTATGAACTTAGTCTGTGAGAAAAGAGAGACTAGGTGTTTATAACACAAATACACTTCCAAGTGGCAATAAACATGTTTGTGGCAACTAATTGTGGTAATTAGCATGAAGTAAGCTGAGTAATGCAAATATATTCCTGTGCTTCCCAAGCACAATTGATGTGAGGTGTTTTACAACGCTGTTAAGCACTAAGGTGATCAGCTCCATCCACATGCAAAGAAGAGGTGGCAACAGGCTAGTCATCCACGTGCTACCTTGCACATGTTCTTGTGTGCTTCTCTTTCAGTCTACCCAGGCCCTATTGTAGAACGTAATGTGTGACAAGGACCAGAGTGAAGGATGCAGAAAACTGTGTGCGGGTAATTTTAAAATAGGTTTGAACTGATTTCTTTATGGTAACTAATTTTTCTGATTTCAATTTCATTAAATATTTTCATAACGTTCTACAATAACAGTGAGGGGATCCCAATCTTGTGTGGAATGGAGAACTGAGAATCATAAGAATGAAGCCCCTCGAAATGAGGTACAGCTGCTTGTGTACTGCTGTCCCCATGGAGGGTTGGAGAGGAAGGAACTTCAACTTCTCATTCCTCTGCAGTGATCATGCATCCGGAGGGTTATGTGCCCCTGTGCAACATATTGGCTTAGTAATTGGCAATAATATTTTGACATTTGATCTGCCAGCTATGTACTATGGAGAACTTTTTACACCTGTGTCATGAGCATGCAAAACCCTTTGCAGACAAATAATTGTCCAAGGTGGTTCAAGACTGACCAAAATAATCATGCTGTTGGTTCTATGAAAATATGAAGATGTGGTTTTTCAAAGCTAAAGGTTAGTGGAGGTTTTGGTTTCTCATTAATGCGGCTGATACCCTCCTGAATAATCAGTGTGTCTGTTTTTTCTGGGCACAAGAGTGATGCTTCTGTGCACTTCACATTACCTCAGCATCATGTACGGGTTTCTGCTGCATCTTCTTTTGTGTTGTGCAGATAATCTCTATCGCTTGAGTTATATTCTTCTGCATCCTCCTGTGTGGACTGCTTTGGAGATCCTCCTTGTTGCACTTCTGGTAAGTTGAACGTTAACTGTCTTTCATGGTCCTCATAAGTTTTGGCCTGATGCATTGTCACAGAGGGCATCCAGGATCAAACCAGTTGTTTGATAGCTTCTCTTTGACAGTGACCAGTACCAGATTGCCTCAATGTATTGTAGCAATGAGTTCCACAGGTTAATTATAAAGTCAGGTCTAAATAATAATGATTTCTTAATCTTGAAGTACACATCCAAAGGGTCTCAGGCCTCAAAGAAGGCAGCATTTTTATTTTTTTTTTAAAGAATTCTTGCAACTCAACCACTACCCCACACTTCACAATTCATAAACCATGCTGCCTCCTCTTTTGAATCAAATACATTCTGATCATTACCTGCTGCTGTAAACAGGCTCAGAGTACACACCTAAGTGTCATTTTCACCTAACAATTCAGATCACTTCAGCCTCCACTGCACATATACAATAGCAAATGGAACAGAAAAGAAACCCAGTAAAATAGTAACCTGCCTCCTCATGCCCCAGTGTGCCTCCATTTGGGGAATTACACAACATTTTAGGGGGAAAAAAGCTGTGATTTTTGTTGCCAGAGCATAGCCAACATCAGATGTTTGAGAAACTGGGCAAGGGGAGGGACAAGAAAGACTAAAAGGCAGTTAAAAGCTATCATATTTTGAAATTGCAAACATAGGCATAAATGGTTGAAGTTTTAACAAAGAAGTTACACACTCAGAGTACACCATCAGGATGCATTGTTACAGTGGGTAATGTCCAGTGAATCTGTTCAGAGAGGAAGGCTTAATATTTGGAAATATATATTTTATAAGAGGCCCTTATGTCCACATTCAGAACACTCCTCTGGTGTCCCTGGACTGTTACTTACACTTCTAAATGCAAACACTTCACAGATGTGTAGGCTGGTTTAATTTTTCGGTTCTCTTGTGAAAGCAGCACAGTGTTAAACATACCATCCAGCCACTGCCTTGCTTAGCCAAGACAGGTTATGCCTGCAGTGTTGGTTTAGTTGGAGAAGAAATGATTAGAGAACAATGACTTTACCCACAATAATAGGTAATTCAAGTAAATAGAATGATAAGCATGATTCAGCAACTACAATAAGTGGCTACTTAAAGGTTTACTTTCCCACTTACATATATTGCCACAAGGGCACCACCCACCCTTCTGTCATTGGTCCCTTAGTTTGGACTCTGTGATTGATCCTTCTTGCACAGACTCAAGGCCATTGATATTAATGGCTGTTCCAAGAAATATCCAGAAGCAGAAGGTGGTCCTTGGTACTATTTTCCATAGGCTAAAGCCTTTGCTGAGGTAAACATCAATTGACTTCAGTGGGTTTTGCTTGAGAAAGCTCCTGGGGCTTATGGAGAAACAATTTAAAGGAACACTGCGATCAGATCCAGCCCCTGATCTCTATACGGGCACACGCAAAATCCAGGACCAAATGAAATGTTTCCATTAAATTGTATGTATGTATGTATGTATGTATTCTTTAAAAGGGACACTGTCAGCTCTGTCAATCTGGAAACAGGGCACTTGGAGAACCAGTTTTACCATGCAAGTGCAGATGGAACATGGTCCACAGGAATGCTCCAGACTTGGGCTATTGCTCCTGCTTGATTTCCTGCTGTGAACAAGAGTGGTTCCAGCAGAAGCCAGTGAGGATTAGGAAACCTTTCCAGGCTGAAGTAACTTCCAACTCTGTCTGTGGCATCTTTGCTACTTTGACTTTTGGACCTGAGTGAGGGGAAGAATCAAAGGTTTGGGTGTATTTAAGGAAGGTGGGGTTTGCTGAGTGATGAGATAGGCCAAACAATTGTGGGGCAAATCCCAGTTGTAAATACAGATAGAACAGCTTTATTAACAATGCTGTAATGACTGACCAATTGAAAGTATTTACTCACTTCACATTTTTAACACACACTGGTGTGGGATGGAAGGTGAGTAGCAGCCTCAATCTGTGTATTAGCTTTGGGAATACTGTACATTCAAATGTCTCTTTGCCCTTTGTCTCTTTGAGAATCCTCACTCTCGATGAACGATTCAAGGGGTGACTTATTGTTATGCTATAGAAAGATCTTTCAAAGGCCCTTGTTCAGAGCTCTGAAAGAGACAAAGAGCCCACTCTGTGATCCATCCTAGATCTTATGCTGGGGCAAGATTTCAGGAGTTTTAATCAGTGCTATTTAGATAGCTGCACAAAGTAAACCAGTTCAGTGTAGCTGAGCGGCTTTTTCCCTCCCTAATCCTGAGGGCCAGATTCTTCCCTTGATTGGAACGGAGCTGAATGAAGTGGCTATTTTCATGAGAGCTGAACTTGATCAGGAATCATCTTGCACTGATTCAAGGTCTCGGTAATGTAAAACTACAAGTCACAATCCCCCTAGTCAGTGCTCAGCAGCAGGCAAAGGGGAAAGTGGCGCCAATCTTGTTTCAGTCTTTGCATGGAGATGAGCTATTTGCACAATCATCTCCCCAATCCTGGTGTTCCCAGGACATCTGACCTAAAATGGAAGCAGATGTGAGCCATGCTGAGATGTGCCAAGCTGTCTGCTAAAAAGCAAAACTGACCCTCCTGGTACGGGCAGGGTCACAAGCAGGTCAAAAATGTTCAAAGTGCCTCAGTGTTTGTGTGCTCAGTTTGACATGTAATCTCTGATTGCTGCAGGTGCTAAGAATCTGCAGCTCCTAGTCCTATTGGCATCGGACACAATCAGGGTTTACATGTCTCACAGAAACATCAAGGCAAGCACCATCCGCAGCCACTTCTGAAAATGTGACCGTATGGTTTCCATTAAATGAGCCATATGAAAAGTGAAAGGTGGATTTAAAAAACACACACCAAATAAATAAATATAAATAAATCCATGCAATTAGTTATGCCCCTTGACGAGCTTGTGAATAGCATCAGTGAGACATTGCCCATATGTATGTATTTAGGGGTCTGCAAAAAGATCTGGGAACAATCAGTGTTTCCATGAAAGGGTTAGAGATGCTTAAAGGAAACAGTGGTTCTTGGATCCAGAGTTGTTCTCTAGAGCAGGCCTCGGTATTACAAGGATACACATACTAAATAATAACAGATAGGAATTTGGAAGAGGGTCTTGATTTGCCTGCCCTCAAATGGGCACCATCTAGCAGTTAGGTGATTACTCAACCATTGAGTATAAACAGGCAGTTACAGGATCTTCCTCCTCCTCTTATAGTGGGAGTAGACACATTTGCTCTTTACACATATCCTACTTTGTGCATTATAACAGCAACCACAGCACCACTCATCAATATCAGAAGCCTAGAGAGGTAACTGCATGGGTTGATAGTGTAGTGAGAAGATTCACAACAAAAAACTGTACCCCCATATGTTGTGTGCCATAGATAGAGAACCTGAGGTCTGCTTCAATCTCCTTTTTCCATGTTGATTTGATTTCTACCTGCTAAATATTTATTCCTTTTAAAGGTTAAGAAATGTGGGATTGGCCTGGCCTAAGGAATTTTGAACAGTCTAATGATTCTTTTCAGAACTTGATTTCTATAATGTGGTGGTAAAGCTTTTTCCTCCAGTATTGATTTTTTTTTTTTTTTAATTGTATTGGTTACTTACTAGCCAGATTACTGTTTGACCTGTAATGCATTAGAGCAGGTCACTAATGTATTGCAGAAACCAGCTGGTGTCTTTCACTACCTTTTCTTTTTGTCTCATAGAAAATATGGTATAGTCCCTTTATTAATTGAATTACAGATCTTTAACACACTTGCTAGGTTTTTATATTTGTGCTCATCACCATTGTGTCTGAGCACCTGAATTCAGAAAAGAGATTCTACAAGACTTCTTTCTCTTCTCATGGCTGCTGAATAATTGAGATTTAAGGTCCCGATCCTGTGAAGGTGCACGTGAGTAGCCCAATTGAGCTCACTGGGAATATTTGCATGCATAAATGTTTGCAGGTTGGGGGAAACAGTCGTTAAGCCCTTCTTTCACATTTTGCCATTAAGTCTCTGATATATCCTGTCAATAGATGCTTCCATTTTGGAATGCCAAACCTTGTTCCTGTATTCAGTTTAGCTGTATGATTGCGGCAGTTTGCATCTGATGGCTTCTCTAAATAAATTTCTATGTCATTTTCTCTTGCTTTCCTTCAAAGTAATGGTGTTACAGAGGCTGTTAAGAGAAAGCTATACACCAAGGGCCAAGATGTACTGTAGCTTAGCTGATCACAAAGCTTTCTTTTACTTTGACTGTAACTCCTATTTCCAGGGATCTAATGGTGTTTTCTGGAGGTGAACCTGTGGATTCCGGTTTTGTTTAAATACAAGGGTCTTTGTTTAAATACAAGGTCGGTCTGTCTGTTTTTGTTTGGTTTTGGATTTTTTATTGCAATTTCTTAAGACATTGAACAAAAATAGTCTCTTATGCAGACTTCATTCATTGTTTCTGTGGCTTTACTGTGGGTGTTTGTTTTTTACAAAGTGGTATAAACCTGTGCTGTGCTCTTGCATTTCTCCTACTGTCCTAGCCTGATGTTCAGAAAGGATTTCCAAGAGGTACAACTTAAATTATTGGGGGGGGGGGGGGGTGAAGTAAAAGGACTTTGTTAGGGTCCCTTTAACAACTAATGACTAGATGCCAATACAGGATTCATCCCAGAATTATTGCCTTAGAATCACTCAGAAAAGCTTGGTTATAACTGCATTGTTCTCTAGGAATGAAATTGAACCTAGTGCAAGAACCTTTCACCCCTTGAGTCCTTAACCTTGGGTTTGAGTCCTTGCATGCCTTCTTTATCTTCTCTCATATTAAATGTAGAGTAGAATCTACTTGGTAGTTTTATATTGCACAATAAGGTGACATCTCTTACCCCTTCATCTCTGCAAAATGCTCTTCATGTTTGTAATCACTAATTTAAAAACAATACAAATATCCTTTACAGCAGGGGTCCCACATCTTTTCAAAGAGTGAACCACACCTTGATAGAGAGATTGCTGTGCAGACAACTCCCCCGCAGTTACTTGGAGAAGACAGGTTTTTACCACAGTTGTAAAAGGAATATATTGGTTGGCACCTGAGATCTACACAAGCATGTTATGGAGTGAACAGTATCTTCTCCTACCTCCCATAACTGAAGACCAATTGTTCAGTATCTCAGTGGGAAGTCTTAGGTTGCCTTTACATGCTGGAGAGACAAGGTGCGAGAGGTGGTATCTTTCATTGAACCAACTTCTGTAGGCCACACAGAAAAGGCCTTTTGTATTTACATAGGGCTCTCTGTCTTTTACCTATCATTCCTTACTGGTTCATTTCCTTAGTGTGAGACCTCTTTTATTGAAGCCTCTTGCTATTTTCTATTTCAGCAGAAATTAAATTCTTGCATCCTAATTAGTGAGAGCAGTTGTGCCATTGGTTTGGTGCAGCTAAGTTGCTCCCGCCAGGCCCCACCTTACACATCTTATGCTAGGAGAGGGCTGAGACCTCCAGCTGGCTAGACTAAGACCTATTCTAGACAGCTAGATTCCTGCTCTGATCCATCAGGCTCCAGCAACCTTTGGTAAAGCCTGAAGTCCCTGGCTCCTTTTGCTCCCTGCTGGAGGTTGGGCTTTTGGTGCTGTGAGGGCTAGTTCTAAAGGTAGCTGTGTAAGTCTTTAAAAGTGCCAGCAGCCTCCTGCTTTTGGTTTTCTGCACTAGACGAACACATTTACATCTTGCATGACCTTCCCTTTGAGAAAATCCCACTTCAGCAGCTGCTTTCTCCCCAAACAGTTCATGCAATAAATACAGGTGTTAGTCTTTAAAAGGGCCACCAGACTCCTTGTTTGTTTTGTGATGATGATCACTCACTCAGCTCCCCCAGAGAAACAGAGGGGCGGGGGGGGGGGGGGGAGGGGAAAAACCATCCCCCAGCGGTGGGGGCGGTCAGGGAAGCTGCTAGGGGGCAAAGAACTGGTGGACGCCTCACCTAGGCCATCACAGCTGGAGGGGGCTCCACCTTCATGGCGGAGGGGGGAACATCTCCCCGGGGCTGGGCGCTGCCCCCACGCCCCTCCCCCAAGCCTGTGCAGAACAGTGGGCAGTCCCACGTGCAGGCCCCCAACTCCCGCGCGCTTCCCGCCAGCAGCCCCGACCCAGCGCCCCCGCTCGGCAGGCGGGGGCAGCGCGGCAAGCAAGGGTTAACTCCCGTCTGTGCGTGGGCAGCCAGCGCCTCCGAGGGGCGGGGGGACGGCAGCCCGGAGCCGGGCGCTGCTGCCAAACTCGCCTGGCTCTGCGCTAGCGGGCGGCCCCGGCCGCTCCTGCCCCCGCCCCCTCGGCGGGATGCCCCGCGCCGGCCCGGCAGAGGGGCGGGCAGATGCCGGCCTCGCAGCAGCGGGGCGGCCGCATGCGGGACGGCTAGTGAAGCCAGCAGGTGGCCGGTGGTGAGTAGCGGCTGGGGGGCGCGCTGGCGGCGGAAAGTCCCTCGGGCCGGGCCGGGGCTGCTCGCCGGGCACGTGCCTTGTGCCTCCCCGCCGGGCAGGTCGCAGCCCGCGGGCACCAAGGCACGAGGGGACCGAGCCCCTCCTGGGAAGCCGGCGGCCCAGGGGCGCCTCATGGCTTCGTTCCCTGTCCCAGTGAGGACATGGGGCTGAGCCCGCCCGCCTCGGGTATTTGCCCTGGGTGGGACCGGCCGCCCCGGCTGGGCAACTCGGGTCGTTCCTGCGCTAACCCGACTGCCAGCATCTCTGCTCCTGCGCAGCGCGGTGGGTCAGTGCGGGGAGGTGTCGGTCACACCCAGCAGCGATCGGGCCGCCGAGGAGCGGGGCTCAGTCCATGATCCGTGCCTGCTCTCGGGTAACTTGAATAGCTGTCGAGAAAGCTGCCCACCTGCCATTCCACCCGCGGGGGTGTGCGGCTTGGAGCACGCTGGCTAAGCCGCCTCTCACTAGGAGGAGGAAGCCTTTCACATCTGATTTCAAAATGCTGTCTGAAAAGCGGTGCCGGCACCACGGGTGGAGCATTACCTTTATGATAAACTTATTAAAGCCGTGACTATGGAATAAACTGCTTGGGTTAAACACTCGATTAAGCTAGGTGAGCAGAATGAGTGCTTCCTCTGGTGAGCTGGTGTCGAGAATAAATGAACTATTTAAAAGACGATGTGAACTAATCTACCATGAAATCTATACCACTTCCTTCTGAAGGAAAGGTGAGTCACTGCATTGTTTTCAAGAGTTTAAATTTATGCTCACTAGTAGCTGTGTGAAATTGCAGTTCTTTGTTTCTAAATTACTGCATGACATTGGTACAAATAATGGTTACTACATTCTTACCGTTGCTGGTGACAGTGATTAGTTTACATAAGGTAATATAAATATGGCCATATATTTTTCTGGTTGTCTGTTATGCAGATTTCTGAATGTATAGATATATGGCATTCCACAATGGATGCATTATCAGACAATTCACTACATAACTGTGTTGTTTTTTAAATGCTATTTTTACTCCAAATAAAATGTTTTAGTTCTTTTAGCTAAATTGCTGCTTCAAGTTTGCTCTTCGTAAAGGAATGTGGAAACTTTCCACAAATGAAAAGTAAACTGAAAAACAGCAATAACGTTAATTTGTTATATGTGTTTGTCCTGGGTGTACTTGAGAAAACACTGCTTCTCCATATTTTATTTTTCTGTCACAGAGGGTCAGGCAAGTAGGCATATTACCCTTTCAGCTGTAATGTAATTTTAGAAGAGAATGTTGTATTGGCTGCAATTTGCTATTGCTCCTTACACCTGGAACACTGTTTAATCCAGAATGACCATATGTAGCCAGAAGAGTAACTTCTGTGCTGTAGCAAAGCAAAGCAAACCCTATGATATGGTACAAAAATGAAAGTTGAGTAGGTCACCCTCAATGTTTTTAATTTCAGTCCAATTTAACCAAGAGCATTCAGCAACAATGAATTTAATCGGGCACAGTATCAGCATGAAGGGATCACACACTTAACTGGTTTCTTTCAGTAATGTGGGAAACGGGTGTGTTTTAAAACGCAGACTACATGCCTACTTCATGTAATTGTGGAGATCAGTCATTTCTTCCTCCCCACCCATCTGGGGGCTGGCCTAGGCCCTGCTGTCCCACCCCAAATGTTATTCCATGCCCCCTTAAGGGGCATCCGATTCCTCACAGTTTGGGAACAACTGGTCAGATTAGAAGATAGACAAAATCCACTGAGGGTCACTTTGGAAAATGCTTTGTGTATTTTATCTTCCCTTTTTGCTTTTGTTTTGGACATGTAAGGAAAAGTTAATGTTTCTCCCTGAAGTATAGTTATGCTCAGGAGTCAGAGAGACTACTCCTTGAGGGATGATAAGCAACCCTACCCAAAGAATCCCATTCACTTAATTGCACTGATTACATTTTCTTTTAAGGGAGCCTTTGTTTCTGGCTGTGTTGGATATTCCATTATACACTTGTTCTGCACAAAACAGTAAATAACTGATTTTTTTAAAATCTAGAATTGTTGGTCATCAGTAAGGTGGGCAGAGTGTTCTGAAGGGTAGAAGAACAGAATGGTGTGCGTGCTCTGTGGCTTGAAGGCTGGAGGACAGGTTTTCATAAAATGTCTGGAAAAAATATAAAAGCTGTCTCATTGGCTTTTAAATATTCAAAATGTTGTGATTGTTTCCACATTGCAGGAAAGTCTGCCAACTCCTTTCAGAGCCTTATTTGGGAAGACTTTAAATGAAAGCTTTGCTATGAAGTTTTTATTTTGGACTCCATATGTAGACTTCCTAAACCATAATTTCAGAAGTTCTTAAATTACCAAAGCCTGGAACCTAACCTTGTGGTAACTACTGAGTTACTGAGTATCTGTCCTTGACAGCTTTCTGGAGTGGATCAGGGTATTGCAAAGGACTGTGAGATAAGGTAGCTTTAAACTAGACAGTAATAAAGTTTAAAGGATCAAAGAGCTAAACTTCAGGCTAGTTCTGCCTTGGTAGCACTATACTTTAAATGCGCTCTGCACCTCTAGATCTTCCATCATATGCTGCAACATCCTATAAAAGATCAGAAGTATCATTCACCCAGAATAGCACTTCCCACTTGAGTCCCAATAATGTTGCTACCAGAATTAATTATTTATATTAGTCTTCTATACAAGTTGCTGTCAGTGACTGGTAGAATTGCTCTGAGAGCCCATGCGATTACATATTTTAGGTTTAGATCTTTAATCTCTTCTGGGAGAGAACAGGTTATAGAAAGCCAATAATCTTTTCTTAAGACCCTTTGTTCATTCCACATATCTTGGATAGATACAAGGCTGTTTGGTAAATAATAAAACCTTAGATGCTTCAGTATATAGAAGGCACAAAAGGCACTAACTCAAGGACTTAGGCAGCTCATACATACAAATCCATATGGCATCATAGCTTGAACTTAAAGGAAGGAAGAAAGGACTATCCTTTTAGAAACCACACTCCTCCAGAAATGCTGATCTCTAATTAGAGAGTGATTCCAAATGAATGTCATATATTTTAAACATTTTAATGGAAACAGCAATAGCGCTAATAAAAATTAGATCTAAGAAAGTTAATTGCTTATTCAGTAAGAGCTTTACATATGATCTGCTTGCACTTTTACAGCCATTTTGTCTTCTGACTTGTATAAGCAGGGTTTTTAAAATGCTTTTTAATAAGCATATTACCTGTTCCATGGAAAAAGGACCAACTATCACAAAATCCCAACTACAGGAAATTCTGAGAGCATCATCTAAGATGCTAAAAGTGAATCTTCTGAGAGTCTATGCGTCTCTCCAGGCTCTTCTGTATGGAGATCTTGTCAATTCCCAGGGATAGTAACATGGAAAAGCCGTTATTGTTGCATCTGAGACATTCTGGGTTGAGCCTGCATGTTTTCCAATTCCAAATAGACAGGTCATGAATTCTGTAAATTGAAACTTGTGTTTTGGGGCTGTTTCTCTCAGTTGTACTTGTATAATCTAGACTATTTTAAAAAGATCAGATTAATTTTAAAAAAGCAAACCCAAAATGTTTAGCTCTTTAAGTATCTGCTGGAGTTGCATATTAATGATTTTGGCTTCTGCCGCATTCCACACCCTTCTTTGTTCTCTTTGGGCTGAATGCATTTCTTGGGTTATTGGTGGAATTACACTGCTGGGTTATTTCATATGCAATTTCAAATGTGTGCAGGGAGGGCGTTTAGAAAACACACTAGCTCATGCATATTTGAGTAAACTGATATTGTTTTTGTATGTAGATTGAACAGTGTGGTTCCAACCAATCTAGATTTCTCCAGACTTCAGTGTTGGAAACAAATCTCAGGAGAAGGGCATTCTATAGTGTATCTGCAACATTCAAAAGTACAGTAACCGTCCTCCATTTTCTAATCAGAAAAATGAAGGGCAGCTTACAACTAAAAGCACTTTATATCTTTGGGTAGGTCTACATTAGAAATCTAAGATGACTTACAGCCACTGCAGTAATTACTAGAGTAATTATTGCAGTGGTTCATGTCCACACTATCCTCCTTGGATCGGTGGTGCACATCCTCACCAGGAGCACTTCCACTGACATAAGAGGGGCAGCGTGGTCTCTCAGCTTCTCTGGCAGCTTTTGTATAGGAGCCCTGCTGTCTCTACCCCTCCGCTCCCCATTTTTCATGGAAAACAGAAGAAGCTGCCAAGACTTCTCCCCATTCCCCGCTATGAGCCAGGGGAAGCTGCCCAGGGCTTCTTGCCTCTGAGGAGCAGGGTCCTGCTGCTCCAGCTTCTCTCACAAGGTTGTGAAATTGACTTCTCAGTGTGAAGCAGGCAGGAGTTGGACTTCTTGCCCCAGATCCTAGCTGGGGGAGCAGCATCCAAAGCTGCCTGGATTTCTTGTCCCATCTTGGGGGAGAAAGGAGGTCCAGAGCTTCCCAGGTTTCTCACACTGGCTTTCAGCCCAGAGCACAGTCCAGCCACCCAGTTCTCCATGGGAGCCAGAGGCATCTGGGCTCTAGCTGCTCTCTTTCTTGTCAGTTTCATGGCTCCAGCCCTGAAATTGATAAAACTGCCAACAGCTGATGTAAGGGATACAGTGTCTGCCCAGGCACCATAAGCCTTACCCTTTTGTGGAGGTGGAGCTGGAGTTATGTTGGCATTGTAGGGCACTTACGTCAGCAGGAGAAAGGCTCTAGTGTGGACACTGACATAATTACGTCACTATAAACTACTTTATGTCGATCTGACGGTGCAGTGGAGACCAGCCCTTTGTGAAGTAGAAGAGGAAGACAGCTCTTGTTTTTTTTCCCTGGGAATGATTATGTATGTAAGATCTCTCATTGAGGAAGCACTCCCTGAGACATAACCTGAAGTTCTGAAAATAGGTTTGGAGAATGTCTGTGATTGTTGAGGGGTAGGCAATCTCTTCAGTAATGCAGTTCTGAACTCCATCCTAGAGCCCCCTTTTAACATTTTTCTCAGGCACTTTTACCTGTCCACATATTTGGCTGGATATCCTGGGTGCTCAGCACCACTTTGCCAATTCCAGTGACAGCTTAATGAGAAGAACTACAAGGGATGAGCATTCAAGGGCCTTATCCCAGCTACTGGGCCAAAACAGAGACACAGCTCAGTGCGATAAGTCAATCTCTATTTATGAAGCATATTTCTCTAGTGGATTTCAAGGTGCTTTATTTATATGATCATAATTGCCCACCAAATCCAGGAAAAGTCTTGTGAACAAAATCAGAACCTGTACATGGCTTTCATTGATTTAACAAAGGCCTTAGACTCTGTCAATTGTGAAGCTCTTTGGAAGATGCTGGCCAGATTTGGTTGCCCTCCAAAATTATTAAGGTCCTAAAGTGGTTTCATGATCTGATGACTGCTACTGATCTTTGTAATGGCGTGGAGTCAGACTCTTGTTCACAAAATTGGGGGTTAAGAAAGGTTGTCTTACTGCTCAAACCCCATTCTCCATTTATTTAGCAGTCATTCTGGTCCTTGTTAAAGACCATCTCCCCATTGGACTGATGTTCATTATCGAATGGATGGGTGGGTTTTTAATCTCGGATGGTTCTGCTCGAAGTCTTAAATCCTCATGGGTCCATTATTTGTTTTTTAGTATGTTGGTAATTGTGCTATCCTTACCAATACTGAGAATGCCCTTTAGTCCACACCCTTTTGCACAAATTACAAAGCCTAAGCCTTAATATTGAGAAGATTAAAATGCTCTCTCAGCCTGCCTCAGGTCTTGCACATGGATCCATTGTGCAAGTGCTTCTTTTGGGAAATTGCTCTGATGCTTTTTCACAGACCGTGTCCCATGGAAGGACATCAAGATTGAGGTCTATACGATAATTGTCATCCCTACGCTCCTTTATGGATACAGAACCTGGGTGACTTACTGACAACATGTTAAGAGTTTGGAGAGGTATCATCACGAATGCTTCCAGAAGATCCTTCACATCAAGTGGGAATATTGCTGCACTAATCCCAGCATCCTCACTGGAGCCAATGTCACCAGCACTGAAGCAGTGCTGGGTTGGGCACTGGGTGCAGGTGACAGATTTTTCACTTCCCAAAACAAGTTCTCTACTCTCAGCTCACCTATGGTCAGGGATTTTGTGGTGGTCAGTGGAAATGCTACTAAAAGCCTATCTTAATAAAGCTGATATGGACAACGTAAATTGGGAGGAGCAAACCACCAACGGGCCTCAGTGGCACTATATCCTCCATCAGGCATTTGCCTGCTTTGAGGAGAAACTTCTTGCCCTTAAAGCTGAAAAGAGAGAGAGGAAGGAATGAAGGAAAAAGAGAGAACTTTCTCCCATCAGGCAGCTGATTTGCTAGTAAGTGTCAGTACCTATTGTGGGCAGATCTGTAGTTTCAGAATTGGACTCCTGAATCACCCCTGGACCCATATGTAAATCCATGATAGACATCATCCTCAAATCAAGGGATTGCCAACAATGATATATATCTGTATTTTTTTTATATAGGTATCCTTCTATTAACCCCACTTTACTGATGGTGAAACAGAGGCACAGGGAGTTAAGTGACTTGACCAAGGACACAGAGTGAGTCAGCTGCAATTGGAAATAAAACAGTCTCCCAACTCCTAGTCTGGTGTTCTAATCACTTAACCATACTGAAGCCTTACAATACCTCTTAAACATATTGGGACAAATTCTGCTCACATTTATTGTAATGATTTAAATGGGATGAGAATTTGGCTAAATGTGCATGTAAAGCAGATTTTGGGCAGTCAGTATTTATCTAAACAATTATGGTAATATGATTATCCAGATTTGCATTACTCAGGGGAAAAAATGGCTAGAAAACCCTCTTGCTTCTGGTCATAAGACAAGGTCTAGCTGATGGGGGTTAGGAAGAAACCTCCTCCAGCAACTGGTTATTCCATAACTATGTCTTGTGAGGTTTTTCACTTTCCTCTGAAGCACCTGATATTAATCTCCATCAGAAACAGGATGCTAGAATGGATGGCCTTCTGCTCTAATCTGGTATAGCAATTCCCAAGTCTCTGTTAGCTAATTGAACATTTATAGTTCACTTTTGTCTTGGATGCTTGCTATTTTGCTGTGTTATGGTCCTTCCAACATGGAAAATAATCCTATTGAGTAATATGTACTACTCTTGAAGGTAATGGTCAATCTGATAAAAAGAGTGAAGATGTGAACTCAAATTTAATGGTTGACTGCAAAATATGATGTGCTCTGATGAACTTCCTGCTTCCAAAATTTTTCTGAGCTGGTTGTCCTGGAAAGGTGTAGGGATGGCATAATTCTCAACTCATGACTGCTCACCAGTGTAGACCTAATGCAGGCTTCCTCTTCCCAGAAATCAAGAACATCCTCAAATTAAGAGCTCTAGGAAGGAGACCTTCTATCTTGAGAAGTTGAAGGGGAGAGAGAGTCTGACTGAGGGCTAGCCCAAGAGGGCATATTTCTAACCACCTTAACATGACCTTTTGCACTTTTTATGCTATAGAGCAGTGGTTTTCAAACCATGGGTTGGGACCCAGTACTGGGTCGCAGGCTCTCAGGTACTAGGTTGTAGTGTCCCACTGCTGCAAGACAGGACTGCATTGCTGAAGGATGTAATTGTTGGGTCGTGGGAATAAATGATTTTTTTCCCCCCCTGGGGACCCAGTTGAATTTTGAAAATCCCTGCTAAAATATCAAATGCTCCAAAGGTATAAATGTGCAATAACTTCATAAGGCACTTGTGTCATATTAAACCAGCCTTGCCAAAAGTTACCTGGAACTAGACAAGCCATAGCCAAAACCACTCACCTAGTCAGCCTTTTTTTAGCCTCTTGCCACCCCTAATATATTCCAATCTTAACTGGAGACAGCAAGGTAGAGGCCACATCTACACTGGGTAAAAAGGAACATTTTAAACACGTTGGCTAACGTGTGTTAACAAATGTATTAAAATATTATGAAGACAAGTTGTTTTGACACTTGTTAGCTGATCAGAGTAAACTCTAGTGGGGAATCAGCCAGTTGGAGTCAAAGGATTCAATTTTGTTTATAGTCACCCGGCTCCAGGGCTGCGTGTTCCTTATCTCTACCTGTTCTTCCCCGGCGGTCTCTTGCCATGTTATTCAGCCTGAAAGGACAGCTAAGATGTTCCCGCTTGTTGATACTGGATGCTTAGTGATCAGCGTGAATGCCAGTGAGCCATGGTATGCCCAATTTGCAGATCGAAAAGGGATAATGTGCAACAATCCTGCGAACCCATTCTTTGTTCAGTCTCATTCTCCTCTCTGCAGTTATCACCTGCCTATTTGTTAACAAGGTTCCTTGCTTTCCAAGTCTTCAGCCTCTCCCTCATGCTGAGCTCTTTTTCTCCTGGTTCCTGTGGAAAGTGCGAACCTTGCCTATTCCACTAGTTTACACCCTAGGCGCTTTTACTTACAAACTGATGAGTAAACCCCTTAATGAGGAGTGCTGTGGCGTGACATCTGTGCTCTTGTGAACTCAGCAAAGTTCCACTCCCTGCACAGTCTGTGCCTGATGTCTCTGGAGGTTTAAACCCAACTCCAGACAGGAGCATTATCCTCCTGCTCTGCCACATAGCAGTCAGTTATTGCATTGGGATTTAGGTTAAGGCATTGTTATAAAGAGGATGATGATCTATTGTTCTCCATGTCGACTGGAGGCAGATCAAGAAGTACTGGAATCAGATTAATCTGCAGCAAAGGGGATTTAGGTTAGATATTAGAAAAATCTTCCGAACTATAAGGGTAATGAAGTACTGGCACATGTTACCAAAGAGGGTATTACTCCCGTCATTGGAGAGTCAGAAATTGCCAAAAGTGTCTGCAGATGCCTCTGACTTGTGTTGTCGTACAATACGTTGGTAGCTAAAAGAGAGAGAAATGTTTCCTGGAATGATGATTACACAGTATTTAAAGTAAAATGTGCTCCAAAAAAAAGGAAGGTTCCCTATAACTTTCCCAGAGTTTTTCATTGTCTCTGCCTATATAACATTTTTCTATATACAATAGCTTGGCATATTCTCCAAATGTTTCCCATGAAGTTTGGCACGTATTGTGCCAGGTTGAGAAGGCTTTGATCCTACATTGCTTTTGCAGGCAACATTCCCAGCACATGGCTGTTGCCCTCAAGCTGCGAAACTCTTTTTGTTACTTTCTAGCTTTTATTGTTACTTTTGGAGCATTTCTTGCTTTTGAATTTGAGTCTAACTGTCCAGTTATGCTCTACTGCATTGAATGGACATATAGGGAGGAATATAGGCTAACTCCAGTTGTCTTTTCTTCGTTGTAGACCTGAGGCACCCATTTTCTATGCCAGATGGAGGTCCATTTATGTCAGAGCAGTAAGGGAGAAGAAATTTAAAAATATTTTAAAAATCAATGATGTTTTGGAATATTCAAGGATTGATGCTGGAACGTGGAGCCTTTCATCCCTAGGTCGCTGGTTCAAATCCAGCTGTGATGGTTAGTTCCATAGACTGTACAGCCACAAAGGACCATCCTGATTCTAGTCTGTCCTCCTGCACATTGTAGGCCACAGATCCTCACCCACCCACTCATGTAATAGGTCCATAATCTCTGGCTGAGTTAAGGAAGTCCTCAAATCTTGATTTTTAAATACTTCAAGTTACAGATAATTCATCATTTACTATAATTCAAACCAGGAAGTGATCTGTGGTCCATGCTACAGAAGAAGGAAAAAATCCTCTACGGTCTCTGTAAATTTGATGAGGGGGGAAAATTCCTTCCCAACCTGAAATGAAGTGATCAGTTAGATCCTGAACATGTGGGTGAACCCCACCAGCGGGACACTTTGTGAAAAATTTTCATATAGTAACTGAGGGCCCTCCCCTCTAGAATCCCAGCTCCAGCAGTTAGTGATATTTGCTAACAGCAGCCACAGATTGGCATATGGCCCATCTCATCATACTATCCCCTTCATAAACTTTCCAAGCTCTGTCATGAAACAAGTCCTTGGAACACTGCTTGGAAGGCTGTTCCAGACTTTGCTTCTCTTATGGCTAGATATCTTTGTCAAATTTCATACCTAAGCTTATTAATGACCAGCTTGTATCCACTTATTCTTGTGCCAATACTGGCCTTTAACTTAAATAATTCCTCTCCCTCCCCAGTGTTTATCCCGCTGATGTATTTATAGAGAACAATCATATTTCTTCTCAGGCTTTGTTTTGTTATGCTAAGCAAGCCAGCATCTTTGAGCCTCCTCTCATGAGGAAGGTTCTTCATTCCTCTGTTCATCCTAGTAGCCCTTCTCTGCACCTGTTCCAGTTTGAATATGGAAGATCAGGTTTGCACAAAGTATTCTACATGATATCTCACTAGTGCCTTGTATAATGGCAATATCACTTTCAAAGAATCAGAGAATCTTAGGGCTGGAAGGGACCTCATAAGGTCATCTAGTCCAACCCCCTGCTAAAAACAGGACCACTCCCACTAAATCATCCCAGCCAGGATTTTGTCTTTTTCCTGTCTCTGCTGGAAATATCTTGCCTGATATGCATTCTAGAAGTGCATTAACCCTTTTCATGACTCTGAGCATCACGCTAGCAGCTCATAGTCATCCTGTGACTGACCAATACAACCAGCTCTTTCTCCTTCTCTGTCACTTTGAACTGATAATGTCCCCAATTTATAGCATAAATTCTTGTTGTTAGTCTCTAAGTGCATGACCTTATACTTTACACTATTAAATTTCATTCCATTTCTATTACTCTCATTTCAAGGTCATCCTGATCTTTTTGTATGAAATTCGATTCCTCTTCTGTATTGCAGTATCTTCCAATTTTGTGTCATCTGCAGATTTTATTAGCACACTTCTGCTTTCTGTGCCAAGGTCATTGATAGTCATTACCATCAGATGGCTGTTTTAATCTTCTGCATTAAATGAATTTAATCTCAGTACAGTTCCTAGTGAACATATCATCATAACATTATTCTAGCTGATGTTGACAGTCAACCCAGACAGGTGAGAAGTAATATAGAGAATAAACCATCTCTTCCTTTGTCTTTAGCACCGATCTGTCCAAAATTGTGTTAACAATTTGTGAAAGCTCATGCCACTGCTGCTGCCTGTTATTCTACAGGGCTATCAATCCAGAACCAGTGGCAACCCTTCTCTTTTATGTTCACGTACCAATGCAGCCCTTCCTACCTGTTTTCTATCCTCTGCATTAGTTAATTAGTTATTCTAAAGTGTAATATAATATATATTTTTACCTTTCAATCCATTCATTTAAGCTAATTTACTACTGATAGGAGTTACATGTGTGCATTGAGAATATATGCCCTAAACAATGTGTGTGTACACATGTTGTATCTAGTAACATTGCTTCAGAAACAGGAAAATACTTCATAAGTAAAAGCTTTATATTATTAGATTAGTACACTGGAAAAGATGCAGGGTTTCTGGGTGGGTTTTTTCCCCCTGTCTTAACTGGGCATCAGGAGAAATGATGGGCTTGTGATTCAAACACAGGATTGGGAATAAGAAGACCAGGATTGTGGTTGTGGCTCTGCCACATGTTTTCTGCGTGACCTCTGGCAAATCATTTAAACTCTGAGCTTCAGTTTCGTCATCTACAAAAGGGTTCACTTTTTAATGTTTCAGTCCCAAATTCAACAAAGCAGTTTAGCACATGGTTAACTTTAAGCATCTGCTTAAGTCCCATTCGACATCAAGATCAAGCATGTGATTATTCTTTTTAATTGGGACCTACTGAGAAACACTATATTAGAGCAGTTTTTCTGTCAGGCAGCATTTTCTTTTGCACTAGTTCTATCTGATGTGATAATTATTCTCCAGGAACATTTAAACCCAAAGCAATTGTAGCATTGTGCTTCAAGCAAAGACAAGGTATCAATTTTAATTCATGTTTTTTTTCCCCTCTAGGATGTAAGGCTCTGATCCAGGATGAACGAGTGCCACTATGATAAACGTATGGACTTTTTTTATAACATGAGCAACACTGACACAGTAGATGAGTGGTCAGGGACAAAGCTTGTTATTGTTTTATGTTTTGGGACGTTCTTCTGCCTCTTCATTTTTATTTCAAATTCACTGGTCATAGCAGCTGTGGTCAAAAACAAAAGATTTCATTTTCCTTTCTACTATCTACTGGCCAATCTAGCTGCGGCAGACTTTTTTGCTGGCATTGCCTATGTATACTTGATGTTCAACACAGGCCCAGTGTCCAAAACATTAACTGTTAACCGATGGTTTTTGCGTCAGGGTCTTCTGGATACTAGCCTGACAGCGTCTCTGACTAACTTATTGGTGATAGCTGTTGAACGACACATGTCAGTCGTGCGGATGAGGGTTCACAGTAACCTCACAAAGAAAAGAGTCACCTTTTTAATTTTATTGATCTGGGCCATTGCTATTTTTATGGGGGCTGTGCCTACTTTGGGTTGGAACTGCCTTTGCAATATCTCAACTTGTTCTTCCCTGGCCCCTATTTATAGCAGAAGTTATCTGATATTTTGGACTGTCTCCAATCTAGTTGTTTTCTTCATTATGGTGGTGGTTTACCTAAGAATCTACATGTACGTCCAGAGGAAAACTAATGTCTTATCTCCACACACTAGTGGATCCATCAGCCGTAGGAGGACACCAATGAAGCTCATGAAGACAGTCATGACCGTCTTAGGTAAGACAATATTGAAAATTTTGTATAAGGGTCAGTATGCCTATCAAAAGTAACTGCAAATCTCTTGGGTACTGAAGTGCCCGTATCTGCTTGCCCACTTAGGTAACAGAACCAAGAAAAATTACAAAGTATAGGAGCCCGTCAAGCTGTAGGCCAAATGTCTCCTCATCTAATAGCTGGTTAGACAGTTTGGTTGTAAGCAGAATGCCACCAAATATGTGGGATTTTTTTTCCTATAGTTAAAAAAAAAAAAATACAGAAAGGTTTCTGGAAGGAGGTTTGATAAAACTCACAGCAACGTTACCAGAGAATTTATCAAGATTAAAACAATAAAAAATGTGAGTTTTAAAGAAGTTTAAGGGAATTATGTGTAAGGAAGAGTGATGCCGGTCTGAGCCAGAGATTAAATTCTGTGATGTTTAACCTGTAGGTGTAGGATTTGACCAATGAAACTCTAAAATTGTTTCAGACCTGCCTACCTTGCTGTGCTGTTTTGCTGCAGTTGTAGCCCACTAGCACTTTCCTCCATCTCAGAGAGGGAGCTGCCTACAATGTATTCTCAATGGGGGAGTGCTCAACCTTGGATTCATTTCCCTTCCCTAATCTGTAAACGCTCCGTCTTGCTGACATGCTGGATGTGCAGGTTTGCCCAGCTTTTCCCCAATCTTTGCAGATGGGGAGTTGTGATTAAGGGCTGGTGCTAGAGTGCATGTGGAGGGAGTCTTTGCCAGGTTGGCTGTTCCTTTTGGGAAAGCTGCTGGGTTTTATGTTGTATTTTTATGATGTTGTTATAGAGCACTGAGAGGGCATACTATTTTCTTATCCCTTTAAATAGTTAAATACTGGAAGTTTGCAGTATTGAACAGGGCCCATGTTACATCTTCAGATACTCTCGTTATGGATGTACTGTTCTGCCTTTTCATTGCCCTCCCTAGAGATAAGTTAGTGTCACTTGCTTCTCCTGTGTAATGAGTTTGACAGTCAGTGTGAAACTACTCCAACAAAGAGCCATAGCCGCAAATGATAATCAAGAGAGTGTTCCCATTTAATGAGAACTGTGTACCCATTGCCATTCCTGGAAGTGCCTTCATCAGAGTGAGATTTATTTGACTTTAACAGTTTCTTTAATATCCAGATAGGTTGGAAGTTTTACAGGGCCAAGTGCTGCAAACTTGCTTGCTTTTCTAGTAGCAGAGTGTGTGCTTTTGGGTATGTAATTGCAAGTTTGGCTGGTGAAAAGAACCCAATTAACAGCCATCCAGACCGAAATCCTCCATCCCTGTATTGGCAGTCCCAAAGGTATGAAAATCATGAGCCAGATTTCTTAAAATTCCTAGGGGGTAGCGGGGCCCAGGGCCAACTGGCCTGGAGGGGGCTCCTACCCTACCCCACTCCACAGTGGAGGGGGGAAGGGTAGGCCTGCTCCCCCCCCCCCCCGGCAATTAAGGCTACCCCTGCGGGAGGGTGGGGGATAGATAGGGGTAGTGAGCTGGGGCTTGTGGGAGGAGGAGGAATAGAGAGCTGACTGACCTGCTGTTCACAGGGGGGTGGAACAGGCCACAGGGCTGCCCTGGTCTGCAGGGTTCTTACTGCTGCCCCCTGCCCTCCTGTGAGAATGTTTCTCTCTTCTCCTACCTGAAACTCCACTCAGCTCTGAGTCCTGAGCAGTCAGGGGAGAACCCGGCATACCTCCAACAGCAGCCCTCATTGGGTGCTCATTCCCAGGAGGTGGGAAAAAAGGGGAGGCAGCCAGTCATAAGGGGCTCCCTCCCCACAAAACAGGATTGAAATTCAGGAGTGCTGGAGCTGCTGGCATCCTGGCGAGGCAGCTCCACCTCTGCCGGCCATGTGGAGAAGCCAGAAGAGGGACTGACAGAGGGTGTCTGTACTAGGAGTACCCCTTATCCCACCAGTGTACCTAGGCCCTGTTCCACTTCTGGGGGTAAGAGAGAGATGCTGCCCATTGGGATCTCTGCCTCTGGAATGAGTGTTTAAGGGGCCAAGCAGCTTCAGTGGTAATGGTGATTTTGCAACTTATTTAGGAAGTGGCTAGAGACCCTGCTTCTCAAAGCTGTGTATGGAGGAAGAGATGGGATTGGGGAGTCAGCTGCAGCTCTCTGAGTCAGGGCTGCCCATCCAGTGCCAATTTGGGCTGCACAGATTCTGCCCTGTGGTACTTTATGTCCAATGGAGGATAGAGCTCCACTCTCCCACCCCTTATACAACCCTTTTTCCACTGAGAAAGGGAAATGGCAATTGGTGCAGCAGGCTGTGGAATCACCTTCTGCAGATTTCCACTGGTGAAGATTGCCATTTATCTCCAGTTAGCTGCTCACACTGTGCAAAGTAGCTTTAGCGGACTTGGAATCTAGTCCAAGACCTCTAACTCATTTCAAATGTTCTGCTAACTCCATCAGTTTTTAACAACTTTTGGTTTCTACAAACTGGCACCAGATTTTTATCTAGTGACCCAGGAACAAAAGGACTGAGAATCTTGTTATGAGTCCCTTGTATCCTCCAGTTTCTGTGTCACTTCATCAACAATAATTTTTTTCTAAAAGGATATTGATAATCATAAACAGCTGATGAAAAGGTGTCTGTTAAACCAGATAAATTCAAGTGAGATATAAGGCACAAATTTTTAACATTCCAAAGGGGTAGCCGTGTTAGTCTATTGTAGAAAGACAACAGTGTCTTGTGGCACTTTTAAAGACTAACAGATTTATT